>CM077818.1:10275000-10917500 GCA_039764185.1 Tamarix austromongolica
TAAAGGGAATCCATAAATCTTTTATTGTGATCTAAGGATATTTTTTGCTTATGTGTCTTATAGTACGTATATATGAAAGCATGATAAATACAATTATTAAGGTCATGAGATGGATATGTCTTCTTCAAATATGAAATGTTTTTAAGTGTATATAGAGGTTATATCTTACTAAGTACCTCACTATACAGATGCATTTGTGGAGTTGTATTGACTTTGGCTTATTTGGAGGAGTAGTTGGTGATGTTTTTCAAGTTGTAATTTTTTTGTTGAAGCTCTTGATTGGGATAGTGATGATAGCCTAGGCTTGTTGAATTTTAATTTCCTTATCTACTTACTCATTTATCTATGTTCTTTCTCTCCATTATATACAATTATATTCATCACTACCCTATCATTATCTTATTTATTAAAGGTTTTATTATTGTAAAATTTTGGATCTACTACACTTAGCCTTGCATGGGGCATTGAATTAGGTGAATGATCACACCTCTCTTCATGTTTTATGCAGTAATTTCACCTCCATTCCCTTATTTTTCTTCCCCATGTATCATTAGAACAAAATTTTCAATTATGGGAAAAATGTCTTGATGTGGTTTTATGAAAGTAAACGGAAGATTAGATCGAAGATTGTATGAGAAATTATCACCCACGAATTAATGCAAAAGAAACGAAGGTTGTATCTCATTTGGTACTAATTTCTCCCTAGCATGATCCATTCCCTTTAGGTTTTATGCTGTCTTCATAAATTATATAGCAATAGTCTTGGTGTATGATTACACTATTTCCGTCTGCTATGCTGATTTGGTAAACCTGGAATTATTAGATGTTACGCCCGCCTCCACCCTAGGGCTGTTAACTGCCGGAAGAAGAAATGTGGACACAGCAATCAGGTTTGATTCTGCATCTTTGCTGTACTTGAGATATGTTGAGAATAAGTGCATGGTGTGTTTGAAATATATCTACTTGTTTTGTTTTTCTTTCGGCAATTGTAGATTATCCTGTCTTACATGTTTTTATCTTGGAAGTCTGAGCTACATGTACCAGTAGAAGAGTGTTTTTTTCATACTCTGCATCTCTTGTCTAGCCAAAGTGGTTGTAGCTATATAAATCATTAGAAGTTAACTGGCCGGTCGTTGTGAACTTAGTCAGCGATCTTGCTTACCGAACTTCTCACATAGATAATTGTTCTTTTATTCTACTTTGTAGTATCTTGGCTAGTAAGGAATTTGGGAAGTTGGAGAGGAGATGTCATAAGAATTTATTCATGTTAGATTTATGGATGTTTGTACTTGCTGGTGGTGTATAATTTGTTATTGTTAGGCCTTTGTCATGCTTTTGAAAATAAAAAAAAAAACTGGAAGTTAAATGTAAGTGAATCTTTTAAGAATGACACAAAATTATTCTAGTTCTATGGATTATGTAATATTGTTAACTATCTATTGGCTTGCAGTAATCTACTAAATGTATTCATACGAATTTATAGTGGATGAACTGGAATATAATATAGTAAGCATTTATGGTTACAAGTAGAGGAAAAAGGACAACGATGTAAACAATCATAACGTGCACGTGCAAAAAGAAAGGATGAAATATTAGGGGATAAAAGAAGCTTGCGTATCTTAATCTTGTGATCTTTGTTTCAACCCTCTGTTAGTTCTGACATCGTTATTCATCATCTTTTGGGGTACTGCAGGATGGGCGTGTCAATGCACTATATTCAACCCCATCAATATATACATATGTAAAACATGCAGCAAATGAATCATGGCCCCTTAAAACTGATGATTTTTTCCCGTGAGTTAATTTATGTTTCTACTAGCTGGGAATTGAAGTGTGTTACGTTAACAAGTGGGCTGAGCCAAATACAAATTGGTTTTTCAGATATACAGATCGCCCGAGTGCATATTGGATTGGTTATTTTACCAGTAAGCCAGCTTTAAAAGGCTATGTCAGACTGATGAGTGGTTACTGTCTTGTGAGTGATCTTACCATATACCAAGAAGATTTGTCCCAGTTATCTGTTCATAATAATATGATATTGATCTAACTTTCACTACTTATATTCCATCAGGCAGCAAGACAATTGGAATATTTTAATGGCAGAAGTGCCTCAGGTCCTAACACCGATAGACTTGCTGATGCTTTGGCAATTGCCCAGCATCATGATGCAGTCAGTGGTACAGAGAGACAACATGTAGCTGCTGATTATACAATGCGATTACACTTGGGTTATTTACAGGTGTGTTTGCATGATCGGGTTTCCTGTGTTGTGCTTATTATTATTATTATATAAGAAATATTATAACAGTAAATACTCTATGCAGGCTGAAAAAGTCATTGCATCTTTGCTTGCTTCTTTGAGCAGCAAAGACATGGTGTCTAGAACTACATTTCAACAGGTAATGATGTTTGTACATGCTGCTAAATCCTGGTGCTAGATATATATATCTTCAACTAGTATAATAATCATACTATAACATAATGCTGATTTCTGCATAGTGGGGGTGATAACCTCACAGAAATAAAGTTTATTTGAGTGCAAGCTCTTTCTACTTTTACAACTGGGGCATTCGGTTGTACTCATACCGTTTTTGAAACATATAGTCTAGCATAGGAATATCTTTGTAGCTTTCAAGTGTTCATTCATCATTTTGTTTTCCAAGACACACCTCATTTACATCAAAACTGTGATTTGGTCATTGCCATTAATAGTTTTGCATAAATGTATTTAACTGTTGGAGTATTTACCAGAGTTCTTTTCCATATGCTCCACGTGAGCATCTTAAAGCTTCTTGATGAAATTCCCAAATTTCAGAGATGCACACACAGATTGAGAGAGTTATTATAATGCTTAAACTTGACTAAAATGGTCCTGATTAAATTTCACAAGCTTTAGGAGATAATAAATCAGAATTATACAGCTTGTTTATGGGAAAATGGACAACTAACGGAATAATTTTGGAATTTTGCTTATTGTTTAGACTAAAATATTGAAGTGAGAGATACTAGAAAAGATTGAATTAATGCTGAAAAGACAAATAATACCAAAGAACAGAGGGGATAACTGAACTGTTTGGAATAAAGGCATGCAAAAATATTACGATGGATTAAAGAGTTACCTTCATGTAAGTATAATACCAATTAGGATAACACCTTTCTTGGCTTTGAAGAGTTTCATAACCATACGTTTTATTATAACACTTGCAACCATGAAGATATATAAACACGTGATCATATATCACCTTTATTGTTTGGCATGGTGTTTTTATTTTATTTTGATATAATATGTCATTGTTTATTTGATACTTATATTAATTATTGTTTTTATATTTTTGTTGTTGCAGATCCAACTCATTTTGACAAGCTGACTAAGTCTATTAGGTTCGGTAAATAGAACGATTAATTTTTAGGTGGTTGCTTATCATGATATTTTTGTAATGCAATGGTATCCTATAACTCTTTTGTAATATATTTATAATTAATCAAATATTTTGTTATACGAGATACTTGATACAAATTATTTGTATGAATATTTAGTTGAATGTTTGTAGACAGGTATTTAGAAAATTATATCCATACGTTAAAAGGGATATATATGCATACAGGTACAGGGATTTTAGTAGTAAAGGAAAAATTGGTCGTTATTGGTGTGAAATTAGTCGCTAATATTATTTACGACAGTATATTTTTTTCGTCGCTATTGCTTATAACAACCAATATTATTCGTTGTCGCTATTGCTAATAGCGACCAACGTTATACGCCGTTGTTATTGCTTATAACGACCAATATTATTAGTTGTTGCTACTACTTATAGCGACCAACATTATATGTTGTCGCTATTGCTTTAGCGACCAAAAAATTTCGGTTGGTCGTTAAAGCCTTTAGCGAAGGAGCAATAACGACCACTGACGACCAACAATTTGTTTGGTCGTTAATGACATTAGCGACCAAAATTTGGCCATTAACGACCAAAATTGTTGGTCGTTAAAAGTCTAGTTTTTTATAGTGTTCTATACCCTTCTACTCCCGCCTTGCACCACCACAACACCGTCCAAGCCATCCCGCAACTCCATCTTCCTCCCCTCTTCTCTTCCTCCCCATTTTCTCCCTTATCAGCAGCCCCCTGCAACCCCACCATTCGTCGTCATTCGGTTGCCTTTGTCGCTACCCAAACCACCAATCCACTCCCTGCAACCTCCTCTACCACCCCATACCTTGTTTGGCCGAAACAAGCCCCTCACCCCTCCATTTTTCCCCTCTCTTTCCTTCCTTCTTAGCCTGGTCCACCTCGGCAGCCATCTTCGACGCCTCCGCCGCTCTTGGCCACCAACAACCTACCCCTGACCACCACTTACACCCCCTCTCCACCCTTGCATCCTTTCCTTGCCTTAACTCTCCCCCACCTTCCTTCCTCTTGGCCCCTAAATCCCCAACCCGAACCATCTCCTCCTCCCTTCTACCTCACCACCCTCGACCCTCTTCTCCCCTTGCAACCTGCATGTGACTCACGCTGCTCATACAGCATGAGTTCCACATTATTTTGGGATTTTCCTTGTTTAATTTTTGAGGTATATTAATGGTTAAGTAAAGTGTATTATAAATTAAGTTTTTATAAAGTTTTATCCTTTTAATTTCCTACTTCTAATATAATAATTATTGACATTATTTTTAGGTGTTGATTTTGCTATTTAAAGCTTGAATCTTTAACCGGGATACCGGTAAGATTTGATTTTTGCAGGAATTAAAGTAATTGTTAAACCCCACTTAAACGCATGGATAAACGTATGTTAGCACATTAGGATTTTTAATATGATATTATGCTTGATATTTGTGGTTAATATAATATATATATATATATATATTTGCTTGTATGGATTAATAAAAAGGAAAGTATACTAGTTATGTGCTATGTGTGGATATATTGCTTAAGGAAAGATTTTGGCTATTAATGAAAGTGTTAAGTACTTATCCATATTATTTTATGTTATTGTGACTTTTTATGCATAAATAATATTATTGTGAGCCCTAGGGGCATTTTAGTAATATTCCTTGTGTTGGAATGTGGCCTAATATGTGTGGGTGTTAATAAGTATTATATTGAAATATAATGGTTGGTGGAGTTGGATATTGTTAATGGAGTATTAATATTATTATTCCATGTGGTAATATTAATTTAATAAAAGTGGTGTAATAAAGGGGGTAAAGTGGTAATTTTGGAGGCAAAAGGGCAATATGGTAATTTTATGATTAAATGGAAAAATGGTAATTTTATAAGTAAAGGGGTATTATGGTAATTTTGGGAGTAAAGGGTAAAGTAGTAATTTTGGGAGTAAAGGGGGTAAGAATGGTAATTTTGAAAGAGAAGGGCAAAATGGTAATTTTATAAAAAAGGGAAAATGGTAATTTTGGATGTAAAAGGGTAAAATAGTAATTTGTAAGTAAAAGGGTATTATGGTAATTTTATAAGTAGAAGGGTGAAACGGTAATTTTAAAAATAAGGGGCAAAATGGTAAATTATAAGTAAAAGGGGTATTAATGTAATTATAATTACTGAAAAGGGTAAATTAATAAATATAATTATGGAGAAGGGTAAATTAATAATTATAAATATGGAGAAGGGTAAATTGGTAATTATAATTATAGAGAAGTGTAAATAGGTAATTATAATTATGGAGAAGGGTAAATTAATAAATATAATTATGGAGAAGGGTAAATTAATAATTATAAATATGGAGAAGGGTAAATTGGTAATTATAATTATGGAGAAGTGTAAATTGATAATTATAATTATGGAGAAGGGTAAATTAATAATTATAAATATGGAGAAGAGTAAATTGGTAATTATAATTATGGAGAAGGGTAAATTTGGTATTTATAATAATGGAGAAGGGTAAAATGGTAATTATAATTATTGAGAAGGGTAAAATGGTAATTATTATAATAGAGAAGGGCAATTTGGTAATTTAACCAACAGGAGGGTAATTTGGTAATTTTGATAATGGATAAGGGCAATTTGGTAATTTATCCAACTAAAGGGGCAATTCGGTAATTATGATAATGGAGAAGGGTAATTTAACCGACTAAAGGGTAAATTGGTAATTATTTAACTAATTAAAGGGGAATATTGGTAATCATGATAATGAAGAAGAGTAATTTGATAATTTGTCCAGCTTAAGGGCAATTTGGTAATTATAACAAAGGAGAAGGGCAATTTGGTAATCCAACCAACCAAAATGGGAAACATGATAAGTGTAACAATTATGAGGGGCAAATGGTGATCGAAAAAGCGTAGGAGATAACTTGGTAACCTAAATCGAGTAAGGGGTAATTTGATAATTATGTAACCTGAAGGGTAATATGGTAATTTGTTAAGTACAGAAGGGATGACTTAGCAATTATATAAGTAAGGGATAAATGAGTAATTTATACCTAACATTTCGTTGTGATTGTGGAACTTCGTGATATGACTCAAATAACGCTGAATAGCAAGGTAAGAGTACTTGATAAATAGTAAGTATAACGAGTCTGAATCCTAATTCGGAATTATATGAGATTATGATGGCCTTAATGATTCCTCGGTGTTACTTTGGATAATCGTTTGAATAAGAAATATCTAATGATATCAGAACGATTGAAAGTGAATTAGTATCTGATTATTGTGCTTTTCGTGATCACCTTAATTAAGACACTAATACTTAAAGTGAAAGACCTCGAGATTGAGAATGTTGGCTCTTTAGGGGTCGCTATCCTAAAGATGTGGTTTAACCCACGATTATTCTGGTATTTGCTGGTGTGCCTTTATGCCCCAGCCAGTCCCTATATCTTACTATATCTAGCTCTACGGACCTATTTAAGGGGTATACATACTTATGGATTAAGTGTCATTGTCGGTAGGGTACTGAGTAGCTTTACGCACCAGTACGACCAAGGTACCTTTGCGTCCCTAGGTTGATGGTTGAAGGGTACTGAGTAGCTTGTATGCACCAGTACGACCGGTGTACCTTTGTGTCCCGGGTTCTTGATCTCCCGTCCGAGGCAAATAAATGGAATTGTTGTGCTGATTAAAAAAGGGAAACCATTAATCATGAAAGTGAAAGATTAATGAGTCGGGCCAAGTTGAATTATGATATTGAATACCGATCCACCGGTTATAATGGTGGCCCAGGAGCGTATTGCCCTATAAGATGATTATGAGTACCGATCCACCGGATATAATAGTGGCTCAGGAGCGTGTTGCCCTGGAAGGTAATTATGAGTACTGGTCCACTGGATATAATAGTGGCCTAGGAGCTTGTTGCCCTGGATGATGTTGATATATATTTCGATCCACTGGCAATAATAGTGGCAGTCCCAAGCTCAATAAAACCAGTCATGGATGTGAATAAAGTTATAGAAAAATACTAATCACTTATAGTGGAACACCATGTGAGTCGAGCCCAGACCGGTCCACTGGCGAATAATAGTGGCCAGGAGCATTTTGCCCTACATGATCGGTCCACCGACTATAATAGTGGGGTTTCTGCACTCACATGGATATAAAATCTGAGAGATGATTGAATAATGATGGACTAATGGCTTAAGGCCGAAAGTATCGATCGTATATTACGACCTATTGATATCTAATGTTAATGTTAATTATATAAATGTTATATACACACACATTGTTATATATGTATATAGCTTTGTATTATATGTTACATTGTGGGCCTACTTTTAAGGGTGTTTTAAAGGGTTACTCAGTACCATAGTACTGAATGGTTCTATTCGTGGGGCCTCTACCTATTCAATGGGCAGTGTCCCTTGCAGGTCTATTATCAGGTGCTACTCAAGTGGGTAACGGGAAAGAGTGTAAGGATTATCTAGCCTTTAGGGTTTCATTCTTCCTCTTCTAATGTATGGTTTAAATATAATTTTGATCTTGTAACCACCATTGGTGGAATCTATTTTTATAAAATTGTTTACTTGCATTACTCTGATTTAAAAATGGTTTGAATTTCTAGCAATTGATATTTTGTTCTTTAGCCTTAGCACTTGGTACTGGAATGGTATGAATGAACCGGTCTGGTACTAAGTGTGGCGGTAATATCTCTAAAATTCACAGCTTGTTATTTTAATTCCGCTAATCTTTTAATAAAACAAAATTTTTCAGTAGTGAATTTTGGGGGTGTTACAAACTAAGAGTCCAAAACAGCATCCAGGTAAAAGCTAACTGCTAGATAATGTGACTCTATGCCCAACCCTGATACATAAGGTCACTCATGCACACATAAAGCATCATATGTAGCAAAATCATCCAAATGGTCCTCATCGACCTACATAAAAATATATGACATATGCTCGTGGGAATGAAATATGGAAATTGTGCTATAGGTCACATTTGTGGTCATAGCTTGTGGTTTCAGTCCACCTATGGGAAATTATGCTATAGGTCACATTAGTGGTCATAGTTGTTGGTTGTTTATACTCCACCTTGAGTAGCCTCAGGATAGCCTTCAAGGTAGGGTCATGTAGTGGATGTATTCCCTGTTATTTTGTTTGTGTTGTGCTAGTAGAGCGGCAGTGAAGCCCCTCTCTGTACTCTATAAGTAACCTACTGGCCCTATAGGGGTATCGATACTTAAAGGTTAGGATGTCCTAAGTGGTTGTGTAGCCCATAGCCACAGAGCTATAAGTCATAGTGTTTGCTATAACCACAAAGCTATGGGTGATGTGTTGTTGGGGGTTCCTTAGTCGTTGTGTCCTGGAAGTAAATAATATTACGTTTGGGATATGAATAATATTATGTTTTGGATGTGAGAAATACTATATGTTGAAAATAAATAAATGAAATGAGGAGAATAAGTATAACAAGTGAATTATGATATCGTATACAAGGCAATAGGTAATATTATGATTCAAAATGTATGATGTAATATCTTTTGATAGAATTTATCAATAAGTGATTATATGAATTAAAGTGGAATGATTGTATAGAAATCAATGAATGATATAAATGGAATAAAATAGAGTGAATGGTGGTATACAATCTTCTATTGATGACATAAGTATACTGCAACAACATATTCTTTTGTAGATTCATGCATAATTAAGATTGCATATTTTTTCTAGGGGATATGCATGGATATTGGGTTATGTTCTTCTACTACTCTTGTTAGTCAACATATGCTGTTCTTATATATTTTCCATGAACTTATATGAAAGCACGTCTTTCATGTTTTATTAGTAATGTCAAGTATATGAATCTATGTGTATATGATATTGCTATGAGTTGAGTTCAGTACATTATTGTACTGATACTATGCTTATTTAGATGTCTATATGTAGGTACTTTGACTTAAGTTATGATGTGATTATTGGTTTGGGCTGAGAGTTAGAGGTATTTGGAGTTTCGTCCCTCGAGGACTCTTGTAATTATTTATATATATTTTGGAAATTAAGTTGTTTTATTGAAAATTTAATTTGGTGTTGTAAATGGCCATTTATTATTATTATTATTATTGTTTGGTTAAGATTTTGGAATTTAGGCTTATCTTACAGGTTTTCCTCTGATTAATCAATGATGATTATATAGGGTTTTTCGCTGACTTTATCAGTTAAGATTTTAATTTAGTTTCTATTTTATGATGTGTTAAACGAGTTTTTAGCCTTGTACCTATCAGCATATAGATAGTAGACATCTATTTTAGTAGGTGTGGCGGTACTCCCCAGTTCTTGTGTTTACTTTTGAATTATATCATTTTTAAACATAATTTTTCAAGAGTGGAAATAGAGGTGTTATGGTTATACTTTTTCCATATTAGATGGAGAGGTTTCATCCCCATTATCATTACAACTTTCACAAACTCTTTCCAAAGCAACAAAATTTTATGGTTGTGAAAATAGGGTTGCTACACTTAGATACAAAAATAAAAATATACATATTCCATAATATAAATACACATCTTATCCAATAAAACATACATTTTCTATATATTGTATTTATAGAAACATGAGCAAATATATGTGTTATAAATATACATCTTATTGGAAAGAAAATATGTCTTAACATAAAAACATGCACATATTATAGATGAAAATGCAAATATCATAGGAATGAAATGTATATATTATAATTGGGGAATACACGTGTTTTATCAGCAAATACACATTTTATAACATCATTTATTTATAAAACAATTAGGGACAAAGACACACATTATAAATACACATAATAATGGAAAAATATACATCTTATAGTTATAAATGCACATCTTATAATGATAACTGCATATTTTATAGAGATAAAATACATTTTATAGTGGTGAATACACATATTTCGATAACCATAAACATAGAACGTCGTGGTACTAGTAGTAGAATATAATAATTAAAAGATAATTATTGAATATGTAAGAATGACAATCTCTCCACAAGTTTGAGGTCCATAAAGAATTTTTTGTTTGAGCTTTAGGGAGCGGGGAGGTTTTGGGAATTGGGTTCAAGAATTCTTATAGTAGATTTTTTGGCAAAGGGTTTAGGGTTGGTTTAAGGTCTCCATCCCCAAACCCATCCCGAATAATTTTTATATAAATTATATATATGTATATATAATCTAAATTAAAAATATTTTTTGGAAAAAATATAATCAAGTATTGAGGATGACATTGGTTATCGAGGATGAGATTAGATTTTAAGGTCGGAGAATGAATTGAAGATATATAATAGATTGGGGATTTGATTCCCCAAGGATCGGAACGAAATTCCTTCATAAGGAAAAATTAGGGGTTGAGGTGAGTTTGGGAGAATTATTTTGCTTATAGGATTTAAGGTGTAGGGATAAAATCCCTATCCCCAACTCACTTTGTCGCCATTTTCTTCTTCTCTCTTTCTAGTCAAGGAAGAAACATTTTTACACAAAAATTAAAAGTACAAAAAGTTAAGGTTTGTTACTTAGAAAATTCCTTACTAATATCATTTTCATATAATTATGGTATTTGATAGATTATATATGTATATACAATTACAACAATTACAACTAGTAATATATACCTCATACACTAATTAACTACAAATTAATTTAATTATTATTGTATTTACTATTTATTTAGCATTTTTGTAAATAATAATTGTTATTTTTTTACATTTTGTTCTAAATTTACATATTTTTTTTACATAAAATAAAATAAAATAATACAAATTAAAAATAAAGCTAAAAATTTAAAATTAATATTTAAAAAATAAATTCAAAAACTGCAAATAATTACAATTAAAAAATAGACATTAAAATCTAGAAGATGAAAATTGATTTGGAAAACTTAGTGATATTAATAGTATCATTGAAGATGAAGTTAGACATATATTTTTTATTTCCTATTTTCCTTAGAAGAGATTCAATCTCCCCCATAGCTTTGAAAGGACCAAAATTTTGTAAAAATTTGTATCATTAAAATGTTTATTGATTATCCAACATATGAGTTTATGATTTAAAATACATATTATAAGGACATATAAAAATGTTCATAGCAAAAGGAAAAAACAAGAGTTGACGATAAAGAAAAATAAATATTCTGTTACTTTTTATTATTGTATATTCCGTATAGATAGAATAGTTCCATTTGTTTGGTTTATTAGTTGTCAACTTGGGAGAGTAAAAAATGAAATTGACTAAGAGTAGGCTTGAGATGAATGGTGGAAAATTGTAATTTATTAACAAAATCAACATGTTGGATTAAAAATGTTCATAGAAAAAGAAGATTTGATTGATATAGATAACAAAATATTTTGTTTTGTTTTATAATTCTATTTTATCTCAATATAGATATAATGCATTTAGATGCATCTTGTAAGGTGTGTTATATCTACATAATAGGAAAAATTATAATAAATGTAAGTATTTTAGTTTTAAATTATCATAATTATTTTTTGATTATGAAAATTATAATCATAATTTCAAAAATTATTATAATTATTGTTATTACAATAAGTTTAATAATACAATATCAACTTAAACTAAAATAAATATCAACCCAAATTAAAAGACATATATTGAGCAAAGTTTAAATAAATATTAAATTGAAGAAGGAAACAAATCAATGAAGCTTGAATAAATATTAACTCAAAGAAGACAAAAATCAATCGATGCATAGGTGAATAGTGTGCTAGAAGTAATTTTTATTCTTACTTAAATATTATTAATTTACATTCAGGGTGCAATTTGTAAGTTATAATAATATAATTTGTCATTTTATATATGGAATAGTTTTATTTGTTAAGTGTATCGGTAGTCAATTTGGGAGATTAGAAAATAAAACACAAATATATGGTATAATTTATACTAAATATATACTTATTCCACGTTATAATATCCCATAACTTAAATATGGTAACCCTAAGAAAAGAAGAAACCAAAACCAAAGCCAAAGTAAAACAATATCAACAAGGAAGGCGTAAAGTAAAGTGGAAGGGGGATTAGAGTTAAGGTTTAATAGAAATACTCTGAAAAAAGTGATATCAACTTAAATAAGTTTTTTCAATTTACTATTATTTTTAATCTTATTTTTCAATTTGTGTTTAAATCAACTTTTTACTTATTCCTAACTCTTAATTATTAACTACCAAACTTTTATTAAATTATAACATTTTATGTTATATTTTTGGTTCAATAAATAAATAATTAAATAAAATGTAATACATAAAACAAGGAAAAATAGATTAAGTGTCAAAAAAGTAAAGAGAAAAAAAAAGAAAAAATATTATAATATTAAAAATGATAACTACTACAACATTTATTTTTTTAATTATTTGTCTATTAGAAATAAGACTTAGAATGCCAACAAAGAAATATTGTAAATAAAATTTCAAGGTAGTTAATTTATAAAATATTAATAAATTAAAATAATAGCAACCAAATAAATATATTATTAATGAGTATATTTAGTAAAGTAGTATTAGATATAATTATATATGCATATATAATTTAAAAATAACATAGTTATACATAACTATAATATTATTCACTTAATCTATATATTCTATACGTGGGCATGTATGTTCTTCCTGCCAAACGTAACAACTGAACACATATGTTGTCTATATTCAATTTTTTGGGACTATTAATAAATGAATCAAATATTGAACACATATCTATATATATATATAAAAATGGAGTTGTCTAGCATACAATAAATAGACAAATTTTCCTGCCTAAATTATATCAATTATTACTAATCATTAATTACTGCTGCCATACATTATTGCTAATTATTGTTATTACTAATTAATAAGATGGAATAATTAATATAACTATTTATCAATATAATATAACTATTCATCTCCTATGTGCATTAAATGTGTATAACTATTTATTTACTGCACATATGTCAAACAATTAATTTTAATAAAGTATTAACTATATATTTTCTAATCAAATATTTTCTTAATTAATTATCCGAACATATACAGAAAACTATTCATTTCCTGCGTATTAATTGAATTGTCCGACTATTCATCTCTTGCATATTAATATATAAATAATTAATACACCGAAGTGCATATTAATTTGCTTCATATGCATATATCTATTAATATAATGCGACTATTTATCTCCTATGTGTAGCAAATGCATATAATTATTCATTTGTTGTACATATGTCGAACAACTAATTTTAATAATGTATTAATCAATTTTTTTAAATTAATTACCTGAACATATGCGATCAACTATTAATTTCCTGTGTATTAATAGAATTGTCAAACTATTCATATCCTACATATTAATATATAAATAATTGATAAATAATTAATACACCAAATAAAGTACATAAACCAGTCGACCAACACATATGCATCTGCTACCATTAATATAATGCAACTAGCAAATACATATAACTAATTTTAATGAAGTATTATTTTTTTTATTTTTTTTAAGGTTAGATCAACATCAATCAAATATGATGATAATAATAATAATAATAATAATAATAATAATAATAATAATAATAATAATAGTAATAATAATTGTTTATAAAAATAAATTTATTATTTATTATTAATAATATGACTATTATTATTTATATAACTATAATAATTATAACTATTAATATAACTAATACTAATATAATTATTCATATAATTTTGATAATTACTATTATCATAATTTATAATATAATAATGATAATTATTATTATGATAATAATGAATATTAATATCATTGATTGTTACTATTATAAATATTATCATGATTAATAATATAATTATTATTAAAAAAACTAATAAGAGAATGACAACATTGGTTATTATATAAAAATAGAGTTGTTTGGCAGACGATATAAAGACAAATTTTTCTGCCTAAGCTATACCTATTCTTACTAATCATATATTATCATTGTCATATATTATTACTAAATAATAAGGTTAAATAAATGATGAAATACTCCTGCGTATTAATTGATTTGTCAAACTATTCATCTCCTACGCTGCATAACAACAAAATGATATTCATCTCCTACGTATTAATTGAGATATTCATTTATTATACATATATCGAACAACACATATTAATCAAGAATTTTCTTAATTAGTTATCTAAAAATATGCAGCCAACTATTCATCTCCAGCATATTAATTGAGTTGTAAAACTACTGAATATATGAATGTAACTATTCATCTGTTGCACATATGTCGAACAACACATATTAATCAAGTTTTTTCTTAATTAATTATTTGAACATATACAGCCAACTATTCATCTCTTGCATATTAATTGAATTGTCAAACTAATGAATATATGAATGCAACTATTCATCTTATGCGAACAACAAATTCATATAACTATTCATCTTCTGTCATTAATACAGCATAACTATTCATATTCTACATGCAATAAATGCATATAACTATTCATCTGCTGCAATACATAATAATTAAGTATTTTATTAATTAATAACTTGGACATATACAGTCAACTATTCATCTTCTACATATTAATTAAATTGTTAAACTATTCATCTCTTATATAATAATATATAAATAATTAATAGACCACCCGTGCATTGTACGGGGAAATGTAACTAGTATAAATATGAAGCCAAAGTTTTTCACGTCAACTTAATAATTAATTACTTATAGTTATAGTTCCCAGGTTCTTATAACTTATGAAATAAAATCACATTTAACCATTGGATCGTTAGTAAAGAAAGGTAGTTGAATTATAGTTTCATCTTTCTTTCTCGAGTATATGATTTAATATAACATTGCAGCTTTACTTGTGGTTTAATGCCTAATTGCTGTTTAACACTCCATTTATTTTTTAAAAGAAAGTTTTATTAGCTCATAATTTTTATTTTAAAATAAAATTTATTTTAAAATTTTGTATGCTTACTTTTTATATTTACCTATACTTTTTGTCTTTCTTCTTTTATATATTAACTGTCATGTTATTTTTCAATGAATGGTCTAATTATTATATTAGAGGTATATTTATTTTATCATAAAATAATGTTTAAATTAGTAATTTTTTTTGGAAAAGATAGAATATATTATCCATTCACCTTATTATAAATCGATACATTTTTTTACCCTTCAATTATGACTTATTTATAAGTTATGTGAATTTTTTATGACAGAAATTATCTTAACTTTTCATGCTAATAAGGTAAATAAATATGCTACTTTGTTAAGTATTGTCTGAGTACATTGTATTTGTTGCGTGTTATAGTTGACTTTTTGACTGTTTTATAAATTAAGTTTGCTAAATTTTGCATAAATGTTTAAAAAATAGCAATTGAAAAAAAAAACAAAAAACTATTAGAAGACTTAATAATTTCAATCTCATTTCATACATAAAGTGGTTGAATCCATACAACATGACACAAATAAAGTTTGAAAATTATATGCATTGACAATTTAATTTCTATTGCAACTGCTATACATTTTGGGCAGTTTTATACAATTATATATATATATATATATATAATGTAAACTTTATTTAAATGCGTACATTTTACTTTATTAGATAATATATTATCTCACCAAATAGTATTATATTAGTTAAATATTATGATTTATAATAATTATTTTTTTATTTGATAACATTGTGTAGATAATGATATAGTAATGAATAGTCCGACACCAACATATGCATTGCGTTCCACGGAAAAAAAAAGGAAGCCCTCATCTATGCACGACAGAAAAATCAGTAAGACTCTATTTGGTTCGAAGAAAATGAGATGGAAAGGAAAAAAAATCAGGTGGAAAATATTTTTATATTGTTTGGTAGCATGAAAAATCAGATAGAAAGAAAATGAGGAGAAAAATGAGGAGGAAACTTATATTAGCGTATTTTCCATACCGCAGGCTGAGGAAAATAGGAAACAGGTGAGGAAAATTCATGCTCGATGCTTCTCCACGAACTCGCCCTCATCCCCTCAGCCATCTCCGGCATTAACAATCTTCCATCTCCTTCGACCTTCCTCCAACCTCCAGTGTTTAATATTCAAGCCATTCGTCCGTCCATTTCGAGTTTCATGCTCCCTGTTAGTATTCCTTCTTCTCGGCCAATCGGAGCTACGACCAGCTCGGTGTGAACATGTAAGTTTGATTGTGTTTCAATTGATGTAATCTCAAAGGTCTTGTTTGATTTTGTTGTGCGAATTTGTTGTTGGAAAATTAGGGTTTTTGGTGTGAGAATTTGTCTCGGTTAATTTTTAAACCAGTGGTCATGCAGTTGGGGAGGGGTTCACATAGATAGAGGAGACTGGAGGGGGAAGCAAAAAATAAATAAGTAAAAACTGCCATTCATTACTGTCTTTCTTCTCCTCTTCACCTCATCTTTCTCATTCTCTATTCATTGTCGCTCCCAGAGTTTTTCAGTTCGCTGCATAGGACCGATAACTTCCCGTTACCATTCTCTGCAAACCTTTCGATCGTTTATATGTTCCGGTAAAATTTCTTCGGGCTGAGTTGTCATTCTCCTGAGAATCTTCTTCCCTTTCGGCAGCTGAATCTTCCGGAGGTCGAGACCATTTGCTGCCGGAACTGATTATTTTTCGCCCTTCAAGGACCATTCTATCTCCCTCTGTCGCCCGGGTGTGTATATGCTATTAAAATCAATTTCTCTCTCTCTCTCTCTCTCTTCCCTTGATTCAATTGGAATTTTGTGGGGTATTAAATAGGCTTTGTCATATTGTTTTGCGGATTTTGTATTTGAGCTTTTTTTGAGATCTAGAGAATCAGTCTTCTGCTTAATGATTCGTCGGAGAAAATATGTGCCTGAATGTATTGGATTTAAACATATAGATAGATAGCCGAGGCAGCGGGTTTTGTCTCGGGTCGCTTTGTGAATTATTTTAGCGATTTGAATTGGGTTTTTGTGTTTGAACAGGGTTGGGGGAGCGAGCTCGGGAATATATTTGTTGTGTTGTTCTTCATTTTTGGTTGGGTTAGATGACAAGGACTGCGGTGGGCATGGGAGGATTATTGTGGAATGATGAGGATAAAGCTATTGTCGCTTCGATATTAGGAAGTCGGGTTTTTGAATACTTGATTTCCGGCTCTGTTACGACAGAGAGCATCTTTCTCAGCCACGATGCACACGAAAGTCTGCATGGTAGGCTTTCGGATCTCGTGGAGAAGCCGAATGCATCCAACTTCAGCTGGAATTACGCTTTCTTCTGGCAAGTATCACGTTCCAAGTCAGGAGACATGGTTTTAGGTTGGGGAGACGGATGTTGTAGGGAGGCCAAGGAAGGGGAAGAGTCCGAAGCAACCCAAATTCTTAACTTCAGGCTTCAAGATGAAGGTCAGCAGAGTCTTTGGAAAAGGGTGCTTCAGAAATTAAATGCATTGTGTAGTGGTTCTGATGATGATGATGGTTACATGGCTGTTGAATTGGATAGAGTTACTGACATGGAGATGTTTTTCCTTGTCTCCATGTACTTTTCATTTCCTCGCGGTGAAGGTGGTCCTGGGAAGTGCCATGCCTCATGTAAACATGTCTAGATACCTGGTTTGTTGAAATCAAACTCCTATTACTGTGTCCGATCATTCCTTGCGAAGTTTGCTGTGATTCAAACTGTTGTTTATTAATAACCAATTAGATTTCTGAATGTGAAGCTGTTCTGCTGTAGTTTGCATAAAGAATGTAAGTTATGCCTGAATGTGCAGGATCTGCTTAGCAATGTGGTGGGCTGTGTGTGAAGGCTGTTGGATATCATAGCATATCATCGATGGTGAATTATCATGATCAAGTTATGTATAGCCTTACATTACATGATGCATTGTGCAGGCTGTGCAGGCATATATTGTCATATTTATATTAATTAACATTGTATAACAGATACGAATCTTTGTTCTTAAGTGCAAGTGGAGGGTTTATTGTATAACTAAATTTAATTATTTATTAGATACGAATATAAATATAAAAAAATATCTATTAGATTTCAGTATAGATACGGATAATAAATTCTTAAATTTTTATCCGATTTTATATCTGTATGACTGTATTCATACTCGAATTTATTTATCCGATATAAAATTATATTTTTATTCTTATTTATATAATTTGACATATATTTTCTAAGGCTAAAAGTGAAGACATAATTAAATTTTAATAATCTAATCATATAATTCTAACATTAAATAAATTTCATTTTAAATTTGATGTGTTTTAATCAAAATCCAATAAGTTTTATCCGATGGATATATAAACGGATATGGATAAATAAACATAATTATAGATATAGAGGGGAAAAAATATTCACGGGATTTGCATACGGATTTTTTTAGATTTTTTTTGAAAATTATTGTAAGTTATTCATGTAATATTTTAGGATAGTTATATAAAAAAATTTAGAATTAGTATTTGATTTTATGGAGTTTTTATAAATTTTTTAGAAATTTTAGGTAATTTTTTATATATCAATATAATATTTTTAATAACATTAAATGTATATTAATATTTAAATAATAACATTTAACTTTTCTTAGAATTTTCTTTCTATATACCAAATACTAAAAATATTTTCTAAGAATTCAATTTTTCATAAAATTTTCTCCCACAACCAAACAAAGGAAAGAAAATTATATTCTTTCATTTTCTTTCCTTCAATTTTCTTTCCTCTACATTTTCCTTTCTATATATTTTTCTTCAAACCAAACAGACCCTAAAACAAGCCAACCCCAAACAATCTAAAAATGTTTATTCAACTCGAAATATTACCGGACGTCCAAGGTCCAAACCCTTTTTTTCTTGCCCGCTTTGAAGTTTGTCGCACTTGCGGCCGCAGCCTCTCCCCTGCCAGCTACCTCATTTACCGCTTTCTTTCTGCCTGCACTCCATTCCTCCCCGCCTCGGTTTGGATTGGACGACAGTAGAGGCATTCCAGAAAAGAGCTTACATTAATCGGCTGATCGCAGGAGGTAAGTAATCTTGTACTTCTCTTCCACATCTTATTAGACTCAGCGATATACTTATTTAATTACTATTTAAGCTTCCTGCTATGTTTGTCTCCTAAGTCCAGCCCTTCATGGCGCGATCCTTGCTCTTGTTTTTTTTGCTTCGACGAAATTAGTTTATTTCGAGTTTAATTTGCTAAGGCGGTCTCAATTTGACTTGTCTACTATGTGTTGCTCTCACCTTCTTTTGGGATCAATTTTTAAAAGTTTTTATCTGAATTGGGATAAACTGTTTCCTTCATTCATCCTATTAAACTCATTTCTATCAATCTTATGTTTGAATAATAGAGGCGGAAGTGGAGGTGGAATTGAAAAATTAAATAAAATTTATATTTAGCCGAACAAAATTAGCTTCCTACTTTTCCAACCCTAGTACCTCCTTCCCAATTAGATATGCTTGACCTCATCCACACCTGCCGCTCGCCTCTGCTTACGCTCTCCCTCTGCTCGACCCAGCTCACCTTCGCAATTCCTCTCCCGTGGCAGCAGCTTCCATTTTCGACTGCAGGGGTTGCAGCAGGCGGCGTCTTTTCCTCTCGTCTCGCAGAACTGCTCGCAGGGTATGGATCTGGCTAGCTAATTTGTAGTTATGGACGACCACATCGATAGCTATCAAAGCTTCATTCTTTATTTTATGCCTCTATTCCTGGTTATCTGTATGTATTTCTTTTGTAGAAATGTCATTCTGGGTTGCTTTCCTCGTTGGGCATATTGATGTCGGGATGATATTGGGCATTTTGTGAAGTCAGCGACGTTATGCCAAATAATGGCAACCTTATTCACAAAATAAAATTTCAATCAATGTCTAGCTTCCGTTTCTACATCCAAGAGGAGCTTGCTTGTTTCTTTCTAATTTATCTGCATGGTAAATGGAAGATAATTTGCGATACTAAGTTTTGAGCTGCTTCGTGTAGTAATTGTT
Organism: Tamarix austromongolica; assembly: GCA_039764185.1. NCBI lineage: Eukaryota > Viridiplantae > Streptophyta > Magnoliopsida > Caryophyllales > Tamaricaceae > Tamarix > Tamarix austromongolica. The sequence continues at coordinate 10,295,355 of CM077818.1, forward strand.
GATGGTGATGATGCTGGGGGTGGTGGTTGTAGTGGAGGAGGTAGTGGTGCTAGCTTGTCATCATAGAATGGAGTCTTTTGTAAGGCCATACATTTCTTTTTAACTCAATCTAAATATGATTAAACAACATTCACCCAGATTAGTTATTTTAATATTATTCAAACAATATTTTAAAGACACATTCACTCAATGAAAACGAACACTCAAATGGATGTTTTGGAATTCGTTGCGGAATTCAGAGGTTTTAGTATTATATACATGTCTCGTGATAAACATTTGCTGCACTAAGTCCATTGTGTCCATTTAGGTTATGATAATAGATTATAGTACATCAAAAGAATCTGGATACATTGGAAGGCAGAAATGTTGACGCCATGAGCCTAAATCCTGATTCTTCCACTGGGTTCACTCTTCTCGTTCTCTCTCTTCGGCATTGCTACAGGCCTACAGTTACTTATTTTTAGATTTTGGAATGCTAGCACTTGGAAGTATTGTCTGTGAATATCAATTCAAATTTATTTTTCTTCCTTGATTTGTTGTCATCAGCTTAGTTTTTATTTGATTTCAGACCAGGAGGAGGACGGGGAAGAAGAAGGAGAAGAGATGGAGGTTAAGCAGCTGGTGTTTGCAGGTGATAATCCTCCATTATCTGTCATAGTTGCATTGAAGGTTGCCGGAATATCTGTTTCAGTAGAAACATCTCTTCCTTCAGGCTCAACTCCTTATTTTGTCTTTTCCAATGGGTACAGAAACTTCTCACTTCCTCTTAAGGATTCTGATTTTAATTTTCTTCGTAGCTTATAACTTTGTTTGATCTCTTTGATGTGTTTGTTGTATTAGTGGTATAAGATTTTAGCATTGTAGTATTCTAATCTTTCTTATCTTCTGAGTTTGCCTCTAGCAGTGCGACTTTTAGTCCTAGTCATAATTAGTTGCTATAATTTCTGGCAGGATTTTGGACTAGGTTTTTTCAATATTGATCCATCTGGTAACGAGGGGGTTTAGTGTAGGATTTATGCTGATTTTTATGCAGATTTTGTCATTTGGTCAATGAAAAACATATTATTTCATTTTTTTCCCCTTTATGGCCTTCTTTTGTCTGAAGATTTTTCACATGTATCCCTTTTATAAAGGGTCTGTTACTTTGCTGCGATATCTTGGTTTGAATGCATTGTCGATGGATACAGGTGTGGTTTTGTTTTCATATGCATGCATGTGTTATTTATATCAGTATATATTTCTACTTAATTGTGGAATGAGTCTACCCGATTACTTAGAATCTTTGCCTTCTGGACAAAAGAGGAGATTGAAGGCTCATTCAACAACCTTTTTTTGTTTCTTTCCTTGACTAAGTGGCTGATGTCTCATATATTAAAATTTTTAATGGGTTGAAAGAATAGGTGTTTTTTTTTGGTTGCTTTTCTTGTATGTATCGGTGATTAGTTATCCTCCTTATCCGAGAAGTAAAGGTAAAAAGGGTTAAAGTGACTTGATGATCCTTATGCTATTGAGCTTTGCTATACCCTTAAAGCATATACAAAAATAACCTGCCGTGAGTTCCATTATTTACAAGATCTTGGAAGGTCCGGATGTTCGCTACTTCACCTTTGCTGACTTATGGTCTAGGAGCGATTGATTACAACCTGCATAGAAATTTTGAAGAAAATACTCCCTTCGTTTCCGAAGAAGTCTTTTTAGCTCAGAATTTTTGTTTCAAAATAAAAGTTGTTTTTAGAAAAGTTAATGTTTACTTTCTGTTTTTATCCAATTTTTTCTCTTTCTTCTTCTATGCGTCAATTTTCATGTTATTTTTGATGAACGGTATATTTGTTATATTAGAGTATATTTATTAACTCCTAAAATAGTGTGTATACACTTTTTTAGAAATGTGGGGGTTATATTTAATAGAAGGGAAGCATAGTGTATAAAACTAGATATTGGATTTATACTACTAATAATATTAATGGTATTAATAATAAATAAAATAATTAAATAAATAATAAAATAAGAAAAAATCCCAGTAATAATAATATTAGTAAAATGATAAATAATAATAATGATTGGGCAAGAAAAATAGAGCCACCATCTTGAAAACGGAATTGCACTTACTGCAGTGCCATATGCATCTTTGTGGGTAGCAATAAAGGCGTTGATTCTTACAAAATGACTGGCAGTAAATGAGTTATTCTAATGCTTTGAAGGAGCTATGATATAGATGATGGTGAGAAAAGAATGAGAAGGTTTAGTTTGATTCAAACGGTTGAACGAAAGATGTTGAAGGATGATAATTTGATTGAGATGAAAATACAAACAAAAATTGTAACTTTGAATGTCCGACAAAGATGATATTCAAAGGGTCCTAATAGGAACATAAAGTAAGCGCACCAATAGAAATTCAATCTCAATGGTCAAACCTTCACTCAAAAAAGAGAGATTATAGCCAAGTTGTTAGTTGCTTTGATTTCGAAAATTATGAATTTTTATACAAAGGAGGCACATTTTTGGTGGTCATATATATTAGCCAACCAACATACAACTTGCACAACTACCCCATATGTCTCATATTTTTGACATATGACAATTACAATGACCAACCATATACAATAATAAACTTAACAAAATTCTAGTTGTACAAAATAACAACTAATTTTACAACAAACTAATGCAAATTACCACTTATGCTAGGTTGTTGTAGCTCGCGTTTGCCATTGAACCAGCTTGCCATTGTCGCTGCCAACCTTGTAACAAACATGTTTTAAGGAATCTTCACCATCTATATGCCATCTTGTAAGAATGTGACACCCTTGCAAGAATCTTGTAAGGAAATGTATTCATTGAAGGAACACTTCAAGAATCTTCAAGATTGCAAGAATAATAATCCAAGAAAGAGAAATTTTAGGATTCCTTAGATGCTCCTGCATCATGTGGGTGGCATATGTCAAATCCTGAATAGAAGATTATGTTAGCCGCAATAGATCAGAGAAGTTGGAAAGAACAAAAAATATCGAATGACTCAGAGAAGTTCGAGAGGATGAAGAGAACATATATATTGATCAAACCTGAAATGATAGTGCTAGGAATTTGAGGACCTGGGAGCCTCCCCATACAATGCTCTCAATACTCGATATACCCCTCCCCCTCTCCTGTCTCTCCTTTTAATAGCTGAAAATAGACAAGGAAAATAACTAACTCATGACTCAGCCTATGACTCAGCACATCCTGCCGAAATCCCACCCGAATTCTGTTATCACCCTTCACCCCTGACAAAAATAATCCCCTGCTGCTACCCCCATTCCTAGCTTAGGTACTCCCCTGATTTCCCCCTTTGCTCCTTCTAACATATGTGAACTTAATAAGAGGCCTGTCAGATTATGATTAATTATACAAGTTATATTGGTCTGTAAGTTTAGAGGTAGATTTCTCAGTGAAATCGATGGGCTGGAAGGAGATGGCTCTCGTTTTCTATACTTACACACCAGGAAACTATAAGAATTATTACCTCATCTTATTAATCTTTTATTGGCAAAGGAAAATTTCAGCAAATTAATACCTCAAGTAATTATTGAGGTCAACAATGAAGGTGTTTGGAATTTGGAATGACATGCAAATTATTTTCTCATATATATTTTCCATAATACAAATGACATATATGTTGCTAATAGAAGAGGCATTGGAGTGTGTGTCTTGTCCTCTTGCTTTTTTGAGGTTCTTTTGGAGACAGCTTGGGTTGTTGTTGAATATAAGAGCAGTGGCTGCAGAAAGCATTTAATCCCCTTTGCCTCCAAGATATTTTTTATTATAACTGTTAACCTCTTTATTTGGTATGAAACACAAGGATATGGGAGTCCATAATCTGGTTGTAGACTCGCTTCTATCAGGCTTATGTTCCCCATTTTTCAGCTGGAGTCTGAGACGCTCAAAAGCAAGTTCATTTTCTTCAGAGTTTTGTTAGGGTTATTTTGGAACTAATTTGGTTGGTGTGTCTTGCGGCCATTATGGCCAAATGTTGTGGTGGCTTGTCAAGGAAAGATGGAGCATGTAAAGGGAAAAGGTGTGTATACCATCTGGTATTTTAGTTTTGGCATTCAGGTGTGATAGCCCATTTCCTGTGTAATCCAGATAAAATAAAAAGAAAGAATAATGAATGTTCTCATTGTCAATTTTTATGCTAATTTGTGTTTGGTTAATTTAAACCAGTTGGCCATTAAGCTCTGAACTACATTGATGTGCAGTATACGCTCAATTAAGATTGTAGTATTTTAGCATTAGGTTTTGGAATGGTGGAAAACAGTATCTCGTCAAATTGCTTTTTATGGGTTGGCTGATCAATAAATGATGCTCAAAGTATTGGTCGATTGAGCTCATACAAAAAGTGCTGAGAAACTCCAACTCTCTTCCCTGTACTAGACATTTTCCCGCATACAAACCTTAAAAGAGAACAAAAAGGAATATGGAAGGATAAGGGAGAACTTTGATACCTAGGCTAAGTGTTTACCGACCAAGTTACTCATTGTTTCCATATGATATATGACACAACCTTAAATTGATCCTACTTTGTATTAGAATTATTTGTGCTCTACAGACTGGCAGCCATAATAATCAGCCTTCTAGTTGAACATCAGTGAGATTAGTCTCTGTTAGTTTTGCCGATATTTTCCCATATCATACTTGTGGCTCTGATGAATCGTAATGTTATTAGTTTGAAGCTGAATGGCACAAATGTACTCCTGCGTCATGTGGGTCGAGTTGCAATCAACCTAAACTTTTATGGCAAGGATGCTTTTGAGGCTGGACAGGTGCTTTTCTTTGTCTGTTATTAGCTAACAATTTGTTGATACCTGTATATCTATTCAGCTTACTTCTTTTTATGATATTGATTTCTCTTTTTTGCAGATTGATCAATGGTTGGATTATGTATGCATATTTTCTTCTGGGTCCGAGTTTGAAGCAGGCTGCAGCTATGTTGATGCATATCTGTTACATAATACCTTTCTAGTTGGTCATAACTTGACAATTGCAGATCTAGCATTGTGGTCTGCTCTTGCAGGTAATGGCTTTTTGTCTTTGTGGCTTGTAAGGGTATATTGAGTGGCTGGGAAAACGTAAGAGGGCTCTTTCAGCTCTGTCTAGCTCATTACCATTCCTGCCTCTTTTTTTTTCTTCCTTTTTTCCTTTTTTTTAAATAAAAATTGTCGTTGTTTTCTAAATTTTGTTTCATTTATATTCTTTTCAATGATTTCAGATGCATCTCATGTTTCACCTGCAGGAACGGGACAGAGATGGGAAAGTTTGAGGAAATCAAAGAAGTACCAAAATCTTGTACGATGGTATAACTCAATAGCTTCTGAATACGGTTCTGCCTTGGATGCTGTGTTGGCAACCTATGTTGGGAAAAGAGGCTTGGGAAAGCCTGCTGGGAAATCAAAGGAAATGGAGTTGAAAAATCAATCAAAGAGTGCTGATGCCAACACTGGGGATAAGTCAAAATCATATGTTCGAACCAGTGAAATTGATCTTCCTAATGCTGAGATTGGGAAGGTTTGTCTTCGTTTTGCTCCTGAGCCCAGTGGCTATCTGCACATAGGGCATTCGAAAGCTGCATTACTTAACAAATATTTTGCAGAAAAATACAAAGGTCGGCTCATTGTGCGATTTGATGATACTAACCCTGCAAAGGAAAGCAATGAGTTTGTTGATAATCTGCTTCAAGATATTGATACTTTAGGCATTGCTTATGAGCGTGTTACATACACATCAGATTACTTTCCTAAGCTGATGGATATGGCTGAGAATTTGATCCGTCAGGGTAAAGCTTATGTGGATGACACACCACGTGAACAAATGCAGAAAGAAAGGATGGATGGGATCGAATCTAAATGTAGGAATAATAGTGTGGAGAAAAACCTGGAATTGTGGAATGAAATGATTGCAGCATCTGATAGAGGTTTGATGTGTTGTCTGAGAGGTAAACTTGACATGCAGGACCCTAACAAGTCCTTGCGAGATCCAGTTTATTACAGATGTAACCCACTTCCTCATCATCGTATAGGATCCAAGTATAAGTTGTACCCAACTTATGACTTTGCTTGTCCTTTTGTGGATTCTATTGAAGGCATTACCCATGCCCTCCGCTCTAGTGAATATCATGACCGGAATGCTCAGTATTACTGGATTCAGGAGGATATGGGACTGAGAAAGGTTCACATTTATGAATTCAGCCGACTGAATATGGTTTATACTCTGCTTAGCAAGCGTAAGCTTCTCTGGTTCGTCCAAAATGGAAAGGTTGATGGATGGGACGATCCACGTTTTCCAACTGTTCAAGGCATTGTACGCAGAGGACTAAAGATTGATGCTTTGATTCAATTTATTCTTGAACAGGTAAGCCACCTTTTCTTCTTGACCCGTGCAGTATTAATCTGACAGTTCTATACATTATTGGTTTCCTCGACATTGATTTTCTTAGAGGTAAACGATCTTCCCATTTGCGTTATGCATCTAGATGATCTCTTAAATATGTACCATTATGTGCTACAGGGAGCATCAAAAAATCTTAACCTCATGGAGTGGGACAAACTTTGGACGATTAATAAAAAGATAATTGATCCTGTCTGTCCCAGGCATACTGCTGTGATTGCAGACCGTCGTGTTTTATTCACTCTCACTAATGGTCCTGAGAAGCCATTTGTTCGAATCATACCTAGGCACAAAAAATATGAAGGTGCAGGAGAGAAATGTACCTCATACACTAAAGATATATGGATTGATTATGCTGATGCTGAGGCCATTTCTGCTAATGAGGAAGTAACACTGATGGATTGGGGTAACGCAATCATCAAGGACATTGGAAAGGATGAGTCTGGAAACATCACGAGCATGGCTGGGGTTTTACATCTTGCAGGCTCAGTGAAGACCACAAAGTTGAAGCTAACTTGGCTGCCCAACATAGATGACCTTGTTCAGCTTTTACTGGTGGAGTTTGACTATCTGATCTCAAAGAAGAAGGTATGTCCGGCCAGCTTAACCAATAATTCATGGATTCTTCTTCTTCTTGTTCCTTTCTTTTTAATATTTAATTTAACTTAATTTATTAATGTAAAAAAAAAGAAGGTAATTTCTTCTATAACCAATCTGTTTGTTTCTCTTTTTCCAAGCATAATCTCTCTTTTTTATTTCTCACCCAAACAATTTATAAGAGACTCACTCAAGAGATCCCACTAAGGTGGTCTTTAAACCGGCGGCATCTGTATTTCAGATAATTCTTGGCCTATGTTCTAAAACCCGGAGGGAACTAGTACAGGTGTTCGTTCTTGGGTGAGGGTTAAAGTTTATGCATTGCCCATTTATTAAAAAAAAAACAAAAACAAAAACAAAATCAAAAAGGAAAAAAAAACTTTCATTTAACCATCATCCCATTACTACTTTACCACCCATTTTTAAAAACTTCCATTCAATTTGCCTTCTCGTTATCTCTTAACCAGACGTATATATTTTTTTGTTAAGTTTTAATATCAAATGGCCAAAATATCCCATACTTCACCACCTGGGTTATTGAGAGATAATTAATGAATGATGAGTGGTAAAGTGGTAATAAAGTATCGGGCGGTTAATAGAACAATTTTTTTGATCGGTGGTTAACTGGAAGGGTATAATTAGAATTAAATTTGAAATTTGATTGTAACAAAATATGTACATGGGGAAGTGGTGGCAGAATGATTAAACAAATTGACAAGTGGTAAGAAAATGGTTGAACTGGTCGTGAGTGAATTTACTTGAATAGGTGGTTAAGAGTCCTTTTTCCTTTTTGAATGGGTGACCAAATGCTTTTTACTTGTTCTTATTTTATTTTTTAGTAGTTTAATAGGCTTTCCATAGATGAAATGAAGACATTTCCTTTCTATTGGCCTCACTTTTTGTTTATTTATTTTAACTTTTATTTGTGTTCATGTTAGTATATTTGAAAGAAGCCAAGTTTCCGTGGGTGGTTTCCTGCAGGATTCGTTTTCACTATTTCCCGTGTTTTTTAGATGAAAATTCCCCTTGGTCTTTATTTTTCTTCCTCATGTGATTTGAGCCTGCTCCATATACTGTAGTCTGAGCTGTAATTAGTCTATGCTCTTGCAATCTCAGCTGGAAGAGGATGAAGATTTTGTTGATGTGCTAAACCCATGTACAAAGAAGGAGACACTGGCATTGGGGGATGCTAACATGAGAAATCTGCAACGAGGAGATGTTCTGCAGCTGGAGAGAAAAGGCTACTTCAGATGTGACATTCCTTTCTTCCGACCATCAAAGCCAATTGTTCTATTTGCAATTCCTGATGGACGACAACAAAGTGCATTGAGGTAAATCTTGTTGAGCTTTTATCATAATTTCCCCCCTCATTTGTGCACCTCTGACCTGATATGTAGGATGATGAGTTCTTTGTATTTTTGTATATAAAACATTTTAGCAGGCCATTATAGGGTTATATTCACAATCAAACCACTCAAAAGCAAATAAAACTTTCAAACACCATAAGCTGAAGCCAGAGAATTTCAAAACTAACAAAAGATTCCATCCAGTGGTCCAAGTGTAATGGGCCACGAGATATTCAGGTTTAGTTAGAAACTATCAGTTACATTACCAAACCATAACATGCATATTGTAATGTTGAACCCATTCCTTGTATCCAAAATTTGAACAGCAAGCCTCTTCAGTCTCTACAGCCACTGCAACCTCCTCAAGCACCACTAGCCTTCCACTGCAACCTCTACTTGTTTGCTCGCTAGGTGTTCCTGGTCAATCACTGCCTCTCACAAATGCAATGGTGGATATGATTAAGATAGACATTAGGGCCATTCAAAGGAAGTAAAGAGTCCCATCTGCCAGACTCAAAACCAGACTTGCCTGTGCAGCTGTTGTTGAGAAACGTACCTTGCCATTTGCTGTCCGGCTTAGCCAAATTGAGGAGTTTGGCTTCGTTCATGCAAGTGATTGGGTGGACCTCTACTGTCTTTTCTGTCCTCCTTTTCTTATTATCTCCCCTTCCCTCCGTTGACCCTTTCTCTCAGGTGCCTGTTTCTACTACTAACAAAAGAAAGCACGCTATATTGTATATGTTCCGGGAGTTCCCCAAGATGAATCGAACAAAATTCACCTAAGTTATTATAAACCTTTTATGGCCTTTTGACATGGTGAACATTGTCTCTTCATGTACTGGTAAGCCCAATTTACGACTCTTTAGCCTGGAGAAGTCTGTATTATACTATTATGTTTGAAATAAGTTTGAGGTCATCAATAGTTAGTCATATAGGAATTCTTGAGTTTAGCCTGTGACCAAATTCTTATTTTTCAGCTTCCTCATGGCTTTTTGAGAGCATCTTCATTATAATTTTCTATCTCTGCTGTTTGACACTAGAATTCCAAAATTATAATTTGCCTCTTCTTTATCATGTATAAGGATCTAGTCATACATCCTCACTCACCACTGCCGCTTATTCCGGCAAATTATTCTTAAATCATTCTGGGCCTATGTAGAGAGAAAGTATATTGCATTATCTTGAGGCTGCCTTTGCTCTGCTGATGTAGCAGATAAAGATTATCAACAATTGGGAATAATGATTGTGAATTTTGACCGGGTATCTGAGCACAACATAATATTTTGTTGGTTTGTGTAAGTGTTGGAGAAAGTTTATTGTAATATAAAAGTTTATATGAGAAATATGGGGGTACCGTGTTAATAAACACGGTCCATGTTTCTGAGAAACTTTTGATGTGCTTTGGGCAAAAGTTGAAAGTGAGGAAAGAAACACGGGGGTCCTATGTTTTCTAAGCACGGACCGTGTTTTTTCCTTATTTTCTTAACATATTGTTTTGTCCCTTAGGGTTTTTTCTTCTATAAAAGGAGATATAATGAAGTCCTAGCCGTTGAGAGTTATACGTCCCAACTTCTTATTCTTCTCAGAATTTTTCATTCAAAGATAGCTGTAGATTTGTGTAATTGATCGATTAGTTTAATCATTCTGTAATTACATAAGAACACGAATAAAGATCTCTACTTTTTCTTCAATTGTTTTATTTTGTAATTGGATCTTAAATTGTGCCTAAAATTGTTAATTTTAATTTGGTTTGGATCTTTCTAAATCCACGCTAAATCCACAACAATGATGATTGCAGATTTGGGTTTCTTCTTTCGAGCATTTGAATTGGACAGGATGTAGACTTGCCCCCCTCCCTAATCCCTTACTTTTGAATCATGTGCTGATGGCTTTGTGTTTTTATTATGTCAAGTATCAGGTAATTGATGAAAGATGAGTTGCCTATCGGGGATCCACCTGTTGGAGTGTTCAAATTCCCATGTGAGTTACAATTTTGTTGAAGCTGATATTGATGACTAAATCTTACTGGATCATTAGATCCAATATTTGAGAACTGAATCGATGGATTTGATTTCTGAATCCCGTTCTGTTAGATTATGTGTTTTCGTGTATTATGTTTCTTCATCGTTGGTTCAGTGAATTCGGAAGTAATCTTGACAATATTCTGATCTCAGACGGGGCGTTCTCTGTCTGTCTGTCTGTCTCTCTCTCTCTTCATACACAGTTTCTTTATTCCTTTCTATTTTGCAGCTTGAGAACCGTCAATATTTATATAGCTGTTGCGTGTTTGTGAAAGCGTCGTAAATATATATTACTATATTTATATGGCACATGGTCATTCTGTCACTGCTATGCTAATCTAGTATGGTTTAGTTTTGAGTCCATAAACAAGTGAATTCAGAACTTGCCGTGTCTGTATAATAAAATTGGAACGCTTATCTCGTGCATGTTACAGACCTTCAACTTGTATAGTAGATTAAATACTTAAGATACTAACATGCATGGCTCGGAATTATATTCTTATCATTGACCTCATCGTGATTCAAATTGAAAACCAATCCCAAGGCTAAAACCTGTGTCAATCAGTCCACAATATGATTCCTATCAAGTATTAACTTCACTTCTTGGGAGCAACCCTGGACTTGATCTTCTCTACTTCATTAGTACCAACCTGAAAAGCCTTAGTCAATATGTCATCCGGTACTTCAGGTTTGGCTCCAAACAAAGCGGCAACAATCGACTGAGTGCCTGGCAGCTGACTATTAAACGCGGCGATAACCGCAGCAGGCTTTTCTCCGTTACAATTCTTCTGGAAGTGAACCAAACCCCTAGGGAAGACAAACACCTGCCCTTTCTTGATGCGCTTGGAAACCAAGACATTGGATGTCGTGATGAAACCGACGTCGAGTTCTCCATAGAGGACGAACACCATCTCTGTGGCTCGCGGGTGCGTGTGTGGTGGGTTCAAGCCACCAGGTGCGTAATCAATGCGAGACATCGAGACACCAAGTGTGTTGAGGCCCGGGATCTTTTCTACGTTAGCTCCTGTTACGAGGGAGCCCATTGTGTTGTTTATTGCCCCGGGTTTGGATATACCGGCGAAGAAGAAATCGTCTGCGCTTATATTTGTTGTGGTTTTGCAAGTGAAGCCATTGACTTTGACACCTGAGAGAATCGAGAAAATGATAAAAATTAATCGGTCGAGTAAAATGATTAAATAAGCCTCAAGGCAATGTGATATTTTGAAAATATATAATTTCATTTTGGTTCTTTAGCGATGTAATTGGAATGGTTGGAAAAATATCCATTTTCGTCTAAATAAATACCTGAAAAGGATGCCACTTGTTGAAAATTATTTTCCTTCTGAATTTTATATACGGAAGACTAATTTATGAGTATTCTTTCCCCACCCAATTTGCACCTCCTTTAGAAGCCAGGGAGCTGCAATAGAGAAAACTTGCTGTAGCTACTAGTACCGGTGTTTGTTTCCCAGTTGATGATTGTAAATTGGTGGAAATGAAAGCGGGAAGTTGCACGCTTGTGCTGAGTTTAAATACCCCAATCTCACCCATTCAAAATCCCATTTATTACCATGTGTGCATACAATCCATGAAATACCAACCGATGATGCCTGAACTTCTCCGGTACACACCCACGGAGTGAAGGGAAACAAACAACTCTGATACTAAACAAGAATTTTCTCTGGATAATTGAAGAATACGCAAAAAAGCAGAAAAGAGAGAGAGAGAAAGAGAGAGACTTCGGTTAAACTTAAATTTACCAGATTTTGGATCAGCAATGCAAACATCTTGAAGCATGTCAGGGTCATGAGCAAGGACATGAGTTCTGGTGGCCGCTAAAGCCACCACAAATACAACCACCTGCAGGAGGAGATCGCAGTTCTTCATCGCTGCCAGTAAATATTTGCTGCTATCACTCAAAAAGACGAACACAGGGAGCAAAACCAAGTTTATTGGGAGTTGGGACGACTGCAGGGGATAGATGGATAGAAGAAAGAAAAAAAGAAGAAGAATAGTCTTTATGGTGGGGGTTGCTTTAAATAAGGGAAAGGTTGGGGGACAGATTAAATTGCCAATTTCATTTCAATATCATTTGTTGAACTGTCAAATTACTTACATTATTGGCGGAAAAAGGCACCAAGCAAACAGAGCTTCTCGTGAGAATCTTAAGGCAAGGGGGAATCAAACAATGGCCCAAATTTCATGCCTGTCGTTTGACAGTCTGGTCCTCGGATCCTATCTATCATTATTCTTATATCCAAGCCCACCCAAAATTCCGTTATGCGATGCCGCGCAGTTTTGTTAAATGCCATGACGTTGTTATTATGATAAGTTTAAAAATAATAGGCGACCAAACAGAAACGGTTCTGCGAGGAGTGGAATAATAATAATAATAAAATTTTAAGTGGTACAAATACTCTACACATGATAAGGGGAAAAAAATAACAGAGGGAGTAACTTGTGCCGCAATAATGTTGCTCTAATGATTGTGTCATACGCTTGATAAAATACTGCCTCCGTCCCATTATTTTTATTCACTTTAACATTTTGCGGTTTCTAATAATAAATTTTGATCATAATTTCCTATATATATATAAAGATGACATCATGAAAGTATTCTTTTAATAAGCAAACAAAAGTATTTTTCTTGTATCAGAAATTAATACATTCTTTATAAAACTAAAGATCACCCTTTTTTTTTTTGGTAACTTTGATCCGGGATGAAGTATGTTGGATAAAAGTACATTTAAATTCATAAAATGTTTCGGGCTTGTTTTTGTAGAAACATAAATGTTTAGGCTTTATTTCTATTAATACATAAATGCTTTAAAAATAAAAAATTTAACGTAATTCTTACTAAAATATAAGTATTTAGATTTTATTCTGATGAAGATATTAATGAAAATGATCACAACTACCTAAAATTTAAATTTTTTTAAATATTATTATTTAATGAGAATAATTTTTTAAATATTTACGTCTTTATGGAAACGAGTTTAAAACATTTACACCTTTAAATATATTTTGTTGAATTAATATGCTGTATCGGATTATATGATTGTATCTATGGATTCTTGAGATTTTTCGCAACGTGAATCATCAAGAAGTTTTAAAATTGTATAAGAACATCTTAAGTTTAAATGGCATAAATTATCAATATCAACAAATCTCTAATTAAATTAAGTTCGATGCATCTAAATAAGATTTAAAGGAAAAGTTTAACCTTGGCATGCCCATAAACATTCTCTGGTCTCTTGCTCTACCTAGATCAATACCAGAGCTACCTTCCGCTTTTTTTATGATTGTAAGAAGTATTAGCAACGAGTCCATCCATTTCAGATTTTAAAAAATTATTTTAACAATTTGCACGCTTAGTAAGAAGCTAATGAAATTAACATTAGCAATATATTGATACCCTTAATTAAAGAACAACAAAGCAATGAATGAATAGACAATGAAAGAGAAAAAATAACAAACAACAGTAAAATTTAGACATTTATATTTTTCTAAAATAATATTTTTGAATAAAAATTGAATCATAAAATTCCTTTTCCAATTGCAGGGAGTATCACCTATGTCATCCAACTATCAATCTTAAGCAATGTGGATGATTACTTTGGTTTATGATTGTAAGGCCAACATTGATATATCAAAACATCGGCAACAATAGAACTAGAGATTAATCTATACATAACCAAAGTAGTATTGTTATTACAAACCAACTAAAATAAAGTGCATAGCAAACACGAAAGTTCAATATAAATGACAAAAAAAAATGTCTCATGCAAGGGTAAAAACTAATTGCCAATTAGCCTAACTCTAGAATAGATGCACTCCCCAACATGTATTCACAGGTCACCGCCATAATCATCATCAACTAGGGCTTTACAACCCTACCTATATCAATCATCGAATAAACAATGACCACCATGAAATGGTAGTAACGGTACATGAGTATTGAGTAAGATATAGTTACTGCATATGAGCATGGTCCACATATAGCATAGTATAGCAAGGATCATACTAAAACATATAAACATGACATATTTGCAATGTAAAGCAAACTTATGCATCTCAAGTAAAAACAAATCTTGTTATCGTCAACTCATTATATGACCACATGATTCCAACTATCAAACCAAAATAGGTGTTTTAAGTGTGTACACCAAACACAAACCCAAGTAACTAAATCAGGTGTTTATGAGGTAACACGAAACTTAGTTCTGGCCATATTCGGTGTTTAGGCGATGAAACCAAATGTTGTGTCTAAAGACTAGGAATCTATGCTTTTCCATACTTAGTGTTATCGTTAAACACAATTTCTAAAGACTAGGAATCCGTGCCTTCCATAATTAATGTTAAGGAGATAACACAAAATGTTGTGCTCAAAGACTAAGCATCCATGCCCTTCCATAATCAATGTTTAGGTGATACCACCAAATGTAGTACAAGTGTATATCTTATAAAGATCATGTGAGACACATAAAAGTATTTTTAGATAACACTAAACATACTAAGCGTTAAATAAAAAATCATAACAAATATTAATATGAAATGAGTGTTTAGAGTGATAATACCAAACACAAGTTAAGGTATACAAGCTAATAAAAACCGGTGTTTATAGATAACACCAAACATAACATAGCATAAGTGTTTATATATCACACCAAATATAACGTAAAATAAAATGAGTGCTTATAGATAACACCAAATATAACATAATAGAAGTGTTTATATATAACACCATACACAACAAACGATTCATAAATCAAAATTTCCAAAATTATCACTTTTAATCCCAAAAGACCATATAAGGGTTAATGATGAAAACATCAAATATCATTAGTCAAACTAACTTAAAAGTAAAGTTAATGACCATTTTTTAAGAAAACATCTATGATTTACACAAAACACTATTTATAATTGATGTGACATGTCATTTTATACCGATAAGCTTAAAAAAATCGTCAAAAAGTTCATTACGGGAAAAAGTCAAAGTCAAGTCAATGATCCATGGTTGAAGTCAATGGTCAACTATTAACCTCTAATAAAATACTTAAGGCCTTTACTGGTAAAATTACCCTTAAATTTCTTAATTAGCCATAAAATATGATTAATCTCATATTAGCCCTAAATATGGTAATCAAGGGGTAATTAGTTAAAAACACTTTAAATATCATGAAGAACATGATTAATATGCTTAGAGCTTTCCAAGATTCAATCAATTATAGAACATGCTAAACAAATCTAAATTATAACATATAATATATCAAATCTATTCTAAAAGCACCACCAATTAACATGGCATGCTCATCATCAATTAAAAAAGTCTCATCTTAATGGCCAAAAGTTGAATCGCATAAAAAAATCAACCAAACTTGCACAAATTATACAATACAAAGTCATGATTATAAGTAATAAGAAAACCTTACTTGAACCTAAGATTTCATGAAAAGGGGAGAACTGATTCACAACACCTCTCAAAGCTCCTTGAATCCTAACAAATCAAAGTACAAATCTTAGCACAAAAAAAGAAGAAGAGAGAACCAAAGATGGAAGTAAGATTAAAGAGAAAGGGAAACTAAACCCTTTTCAAGCTTAGATGAAGCTTGAAGCTTAATCATGGAGGATAAATAATGGAGGAAAGTGGTGCATGGAGGAAGGAGAATAAAGAATGAAGTGCATGGTTAGGAGAGGAAACAAAATGAGTGAAGTGAATTTGGGTGGATGTGGTGAAAAGTAGCGATTGCAAAGTCTTAACACTAAAGAAATTTGGTAGATATTTGCAAAATGAACTCAATAGGAATAAAGGGGTTAGTTCATGATGCACATGGGAGAGGAAGGAGAAGAGTAATACACCTAGTTAGAGGAATGAAGGTTGAGGAAGAAACATACCATGTGAAGAGTAATTATGAAGAATAATGATTAAGGAATAAAATGGATGTTTGATTCATGAACATAAATTGTGAATAAGAGGGAGTAATGGCCGATCCTATTTGTCCTAAATTAGATGGCCATGACCAAATATTTTCAAGATTGGATAGTTTGAATTGAATCTCAAAAGAATACATAAGCTTTAAGTATGAAAATGTATGTTTGGGTAGCTAATTATATCAATAAATAGCAAATTATCCCAAAAATGATCAAAATAAAATTATAATATTTTAATTCAATTTTACTTAAGTACATCAAAATTTTAGATAGCTAAAAGGGTTCTTATGTGACTTTAAAATGTGATTAAGACATAATGAAATGATAAATAATGTCCTTTTTCCAATGACTCCGTTTGGCAATTTAAAAAAACCTAAAAGACTTAGAAAAATATATGTAACTCAAATATCCATAATAAAAAAGATTCTCAAAAAGGTTTGAATGTCAAAAATGGCTTGAAAGTTTTATGAGAGTAAAAACTGTAATAAATAAAAAAGGGATAATGAAAAATCACAAAGATGCAAGTAGATTTTCTAAGCTTTCAAGGGAAATAAAAATTGCATAAAACATGATATATTTTATTTCTAAAAAGATAATAACATGAACAAGTCAGGGTTTTCGACAAGTGGAGTATTGCATCAATGTTTCCCAATATAATATTAAAATATACAATCCAGTTAACCTATATCTCATTAAATTATCTAACTTAATTCTTTATTGATTTATATTTTTTATGTAAAATTTTGGTTTATTAATTTCAAAATTATAATAATAATACTTTTAAAAATTAAATGCATTTGATCAACTAAATTACTTTTGAAAATTAATTGAATGATAAAATTAATTTCAAATATGTCTTATAAATATTAATTTCATAAATTAAAATTATTAATATTATTAACATTAAAAAAAAATTACCCCATCCCACTATGTTTCCTATTTCCTACTACCCCCCTATTCCTTTTCCCCTTCCCACTCGTCCCCTCATACCCTAATTTTTCCCTCTTTTTATCCTTTATATCACTGCTTTCCTCTCATTTGTTTTCCTTTATTTTCCCTTGAGTTGCTCCCTTCTTTTTCCTGAGAAGCTCTATAGAGCTTTCAGGCTCCAATTTTTCTCCCGAATAGCTACAACCTCCTCTATAATGGTGTCTTCAGGTGCTCTAAATTTTGGAGTTGCTTTTTTTTTTTCTTTTAACTATTATGGATTGTCTTTAAAAAAATTTATTTTTAGTTTTTTAACTTCTATTGGAGGTTTGAAAAAAAAATTAAAAAAAGATTGATAATATTAATATAACATCCTTCTCATCTTCAAACTCTATATGACATTATTTGCCTTCAATCACCACATTCATCTCTATTCCACCTCATTTAATGCCTTCTCCCTACTCATTTAACCTTCCATGCCCTTCCCTTTTTCTTTCCTAGCTTTGGTTTGCCTCCCTCAACCTTCATTTCCCGTTCCATTTTACATTTTACTATCCTTATGGACCCTAAATTAGAAGAGTTGTTTTCCAAAAAAGTTTGAACATCATAGTAATGTGGATGCAATCACGATTTATAGTAGAGATGGTGGGCCTACAAATTACTATCCCTACCTCATGATTAAACCCTATTCTAACGACCAATTCCCCACTACCATACTTTCCTCTATACATTTTAGAATGTGGATAATCTATAATAATATTTATATCAACCAGTCTGACCATGCTATATGTAAATTTTTGACTATTAACTCTCCATGGAGTATTAATAGAGATATTCTAGTCTTTGAATTTTACATGTTGCACAAATATGTCCAAGATTACTATTTTAACATGGTTGATATTTTAGTTTAGATTCACAATATTACCATCATTTACTTATAAGAATTGTCATTGCTAATATTTTTCACCATTTGAGAATTCAACCCCCTTTTTCTTTTGAAGATAAAAAAAATTTGAAGGAATTTGCAAGGGTGAAGATACTCAAGAACATCAACAAGTTGTTAATAAATACTATCAATATTTTAGTTAACAAGATGCATGTGATTCAAGTCACTTTCAAATATCAGCAACTTCCACACTTATATCAATACTGTGGTCGCCTAGGGCATATCACCAAAAAATGTAACTTGTCGTAGAAATCTCATAAGTTTTTCAACAACCAACCATCTTCTTCCATCACTACTGCCCTAAAACCTATGTTAGAAGACTTTATCAAGGTTTAATTTTATCCATCTTTATGTAACACCCCAATTTATACTAAAGTTAACCCACCTTTTGAAACCTAAATCTTAAAACCTTGATCCTATCCTCATCCCCAATAATTTTAATATGGAAATTGATTATGGTAATAGCATTAACACTCTTATAAAACTCTCTTCACACATGAAAAATATGTGTTTATCTTTTATTCACCATTCATATCCATTATAATTCAACATCCATTTGACACTATTCTACTTCCTACTATTCCACATCCCAATCATCAACCTTTATTCCATATTAACTTTAACCTTAACTTCTAAAACCCTAAAAAACTTATGTGTATTTTCATTCCTTAGTTTGTACATCTTTCTACCCTATTTTATACTCTTTCTCTCTTGCCAATTCTATACTTAGACACTTCTCACAGTGATAAAATATCCTCTATGTGAGCTTGTGACTCGTATTTGGTGTGTAGAATAGCTTGGATTGGTGTGTGAAGTGTTTCGGAGAAATTTGAAGTAGAACTGTGAGCTGTTCTAGAAATATGTGAATATTTTACATTGAAGAAATTATAATTTGGAAATGTGATGAACAGGAAAGTTGTAGATCTTTCTGTTATCTTTCCAACACATCAAGAATCAGCTCGATCAGAGGTCAGATGAAGAAGTTATGGCTGAAATACTGAAGATTGTCAAAGCTGGAAATAAACACGGGCCCCCCGTGTTTTGGAAACACGATCCGTGTTTTTCATCAGGAAAATATGTTCTGTTTTCCGGGAGAGGCCGAGAGATAGAAAATAAACACGGGGGTACCGTGTTTATTAATACGGTCTGTGTTTTTTGGGTTTTTCGCTCCGCCTCGGTTTTCGCTAATGACAGTCTCGTATAGTATAAATACTATGCGATTAGAACCCTAATCGAAGAGCGAACGCCGTCTTCTTCTCCTATTGAGTTCTATTGTAATTCCTTGATGAATTGAGTGATTTATGTGAGAATTTCTTTGATTCTTTGTAATCACAATTACTTCACATCAATAAGATCATCTGTTTCCCCAATCTGTGTTCTTGAGTGTTATTCTCTTCTCAATTCTTGTGTGTTCTAATTGATTCTAATTAGATCTTATTTTTCCGAATTGGTATCGATCCACAACACTCTATCATCCCAAAACTAATGCCAAGAAACCTATACCCCAATCATGATGATCCCCTTTTCATCTACCCTGTCAAAAATTTAACTTACTACAAACTTCTACTCTTTAATGATCTTAATAGGAATATGAGTTCTACGAATGTCCCTAAATAGTCACATTTAATGTGATGACCCTTTATTAAAATTGTTGCAATTTTTGGAATGACATAATTAAATCCTTTAAACCTAACTTCCCTTTTATTTCTAAAACCAAAGTTTCTTTTAGGGCTTCTCAATACTTGTATCAATTTGCTAATTTTTCCCTTAGCACATATGGGAACCTTTTATTGTGTTGGACTTACCATATTCATGCTATTATGCATTACCATTCAAATCAACATATCACTATTAATATTATCAATTTTATTGCCCATTGTGATATGTTTCTCATGGGTGTTTATGGTTATAGAAGGAAAAAATACAAGAAGAAAATTTAGAATTATCTAATCACTTCTCCAATGACATTAAGAATCTATGGTGCTGCTTGGGTGACTTTATTGACATTGCATCAAGATGTGATGAGACAAGTGTAAGATCCATTAATACATCTAACTACATATAATTCTATATTGTTATCAACCACTCTATTCTTATTGATTTGGGATTTCATGGTCTTACCTATACATGGACTAACAAAACACAAAAAAATTCAACATAAAAAAAATATATTAATAGAACTTCTCCTTCTAGCAACTAGTGCGCACTTTTCCCAACAGCTTTCCTTTTTGACTTACCCATGATCTCTATAACCACAACCCTATCTTCCTTACATTGTCTCCAACTTCTAAAAGAGCCAAAGTTTGAAGACCAAACATGATGATTGTCTCAATAAAGTCTAGAAAATATAGGTTTCTTTCAATATATATACTTACAAGCTCAATTCATCCATCATAAAATGTCTACCAAAACTACAGTTCTAGAGTTCTAAACAATTTCATACTTTCTCGATTGAAATTTTGAACACCATGGAATCCATATTATCCATCCAAAACCTCCTCCCTACTAATACAAAACTTTCAAACCTTAAATCCCTTGAATCTAATATAATTAAATTAAAATTAAGTAAGTTTAATATCAATAGAGAGCAAAGGAGAGATTAATATATTAGAGATAAATGCACAATTACTTTCATTCTTACACTTTAGTAAAGAGAATAAGGAATGTGGTAGCTTACTTACTATTAGATTATGAAACTTAGACTTATAAGGATCAAAATATTAATGCCTCCCTTCTCAATCACTTCCAAAAAATGTGAAAGAAAATACCTCCCATATATACCCTTTCTCAGTTATTGATATACCCCTAACAAAATCCCAAAATAACACATTGTCCATTATGCCTTCCTAAGACGAAATTTATCATGATATTACCTTCATTCGCCCATTAAATTACCTCGAATTAGATGGGATGCCATATTTATATTATCAATATTTTTGGTAGATTGTAGATGATGATATATGTTCCTTTGTTTAACAAATATTTAATTTAAGGGTATTTTCCCTTCATCTTAATCACACTTATCTTACTCTCATCTCTAAATTTGAAAACCCTTTAACACCTTCCTACTTTAAACCAATTACAATTTGTAACAATATTTACAAAGTTATTACAAAAATCATATCAAACAAACTTAAAGCCATCTTATATATGTAGATGATCTCCTTATTTTTGGTTTTTGCAAAACCTGACTCTCTTAATACCAACGTTTGCATTCTTTAGTCTAGCCAACTTTATGGGTAAAATCCACCCTTTGGCCCAGCCTAACTTTGTGAAGCCTATTAGTTCCCCAAACTTTGGAAAGCCCAATACTTGGTGAAGGTCTTCCTTCATACCTAGTATACTCATTCCACACAATGACATTATGACTTGATATCGCAACCCCAATGTCTAGTAGTGTTGTGGGATAATGTGGATTGAAAATGATCCAAAGCAAAATGGAATTAACAAGATTATAATTAAGGAATCAATCACAAAAGAGAACAACTAAGAAAAATAGAGATCTATATTCGTGCTCTTGTATAATTATAAGATGATTAACTAAATTAATCAATCAATTACACAGATTTACAATTCTATAATCAATTTGATAATAATATGGAGAAGAATAAGAAGTTGGGTTGCACGACTTGGCTGCTAGGGTTCTCTCATATATCTTTTATTCTAGAAAAAATCCTATGGGGTAAAACAACACATTTTGGAAATAAATAAAAAACACGGTCCGTGTTTAGGAAACATGAGACCCTAGTGTTAATTTCCTTACTCTTAACTTTTTTCCCAAAAATACATCAAAATAGTTTGTGAGAAAATATGGTATGTGTTAATAAAAACGAAACCACCGTGTTTATCACAAATCCTAAATATTAACCCCAAACTTCTCCACTACCTGTATGAACCAATACAATATTATGTTGTGCATCAAATACCATGCCAAAACTCACAATTCTCCACCTTAATGTAGTATTTGTGACGCATGACATGTAAAGACCTCTACAAAAACCCCCTATCCCAACAAAATGCCTCATGGACTATGAACAACAATCAAGTATGAGAAACACTTGAACTTACCCATGGTTAGTAGCTTTGTTAGCATATCAGCTAGATTATCTAAAGTATCAACTTTCTCCAACACAACTTTTCCTGCAACAATAGTACCCTGAATAATGTGATACCTGATGTCAATGTGCTTCATTCGATGATGGAAATAATTTTGATTCTTCGCTAAACAGATAACACTCTTGATATCACCTCGAACAACTAGAACACCATGACCAAACCCCAGCTTTTGTGCTAAACCATCAAGCCATACGACCTCGTGAAAAGCCTCTGCCATAGCTAAACACATAAACTTAGAGCATCTAAGGTCGAAAACGCGCAAACTACTGTACCTCTGGTCATTAGGACCACAATCAAGATCAAAGTAACCCACCAAAAAAAATAGTTGACAACATATACTGAATACAAGATAATATTGTACACACCAAGTACCTTGGAATCTACACCATACCTAATCAAGGTTTTTTTAAGAGACTCACCACACACATGCTCACAACATGATTAATGCAATGGTCGGTATTAATCATATTGTACATCAAGAATCTCATAGCTACAAAGTAAGAACTAGTGACTAAGTAAGCTACCACAACCAATTTGGATTTAGGCACATCTAAAGTCTTTAGCTTGTTCTCCGTAGACATTTCTTTTGCCGCAACAATCAAAACATAGACACACAACAAAATAATAACCAGTGAAACATCATATACCAATGTTTGAGTCTACCAAAGAGACTTCATCTCTTCAACAATACCAGTAGAATACCATAAGGTAAAATAAACACCCAAAATAACCTATGAGTCTAACATTGACTCCTACACACCAATACTACTAATTGTAGTATACAAAACATATCCAACTCTGCCTAGAGCAATGCCCACGTGCTTCCCCTATTGCCCAGATTCCTTATCACCAGAAGAATATATACCATCTAGATCAACCACAACCTTTACCTTATCTGAAGCAACTAGTAAACTCTCTTGCTCTATTGTCTCGACAAGAAGGCATTCAGACTCAAAAAAGATAATAGACCTAGATGTGATCGGGTCACAACACAAGGACCCCCAGTCATGCTAATGATACTCCCGTGAATCAGTCTCATCAAACTAAGGTCAACAACATCTGAATTAAACAATATCAATGTCACCCTAATTGCACCTTCAATAGTTTTTCCAACAAGCTCATATAATGTCCTGATTCGCTTGCCAAAAATTGCCGCGATAACCCCTTTAGTAACCTTTAGTATGTCATTATCAATGACACACTTATAACCTTTGTTATCCAAAGAACACAATGAAATCAATGTTTTAGTCATGTGAGAAACATGATAAATACCAGAAAATGTCCTAACCACACCATCATGCACCCTCACCCTCACAGTCCCAATCTCAGTAATTCTACATAAAGCACCATTTTTCAAGACAACAACTCTACCTTGAATAGTGTCACATGTCTAGAACCAACTTCTATCGGGATAAACATGGTAGGAGCACCTAGAATCCACCTACCAACCAATCTGGTTTGTCTATCTATGTTAGTTAATACATCACCATTGCCATCATCTATGGTAGCAGCACCCTCATTAGATGCACCATCAACAGTATCTGTTAATTTTTTATTTGGATAGTATCTCTTGATATGGTCTTTTATGCAACAACCATGTCATATTACATTCTTCTGTCAACTCTTCGACTTAGATCTGGACATCTTCTTGTCATTATACCTCTACTTATATGTCCTCCCCTAGTTGTGAATCCCTCACCATATGAGCCCTCAAAGTACCGCCGACGATCAACTGACTATCAATCATCACCCATTGTAGCAAGGCAAATTTCTTATCCTCAAGGACTAACTCATAATTCCCATACAAAACAGTCTCACGAAAATGCTTAGAGCTTGCAAGTAAGGAATATAACACCATCAAAAAAAATTTATCATCTAATTTAACATCTATATTATGCAAATATATAAATATATAGTCAAATGCATCCAAATGACTTTTAAAATATTGACCCTCGCCTAATTTTAGGTCATAAAGTAGACTCTTTAATAGTAGTCAATTTGCTATAATTTTATCATACAATGACTCAAGCTTCAACCACAAAGCAGCTACTTGTTGATTCCTTTGCCACGTTCTATAATACCTCATTCGACAAGCATAGTTATACGGTAGAGAGGACCTTTAGATCTACTTCTTTAAATCTCTTATCCGTCATCGACTCTAGCTTGTCATTCATATACATACATACATACAGACACACACACACATACACACACACACATAGAATAATGATTTTTTCAATCAGTTCTAGGTCCTAAAGTAGACTCTTTAATAGTATCCAATTTTTTATTAATTTTATCATGTACAATGACTCAAGTTTCAACCACAAAGCAGCTGCCTGTTGATTCCTTTGCCACTTCCCATAATACCTCATTCGACAAGTATAGTTGTATGGTAGAGAAGACCTTCAGATCTACTTCTTTAAATCTCTCATCCGTCATCAACTCTAGATTTTCATTCATATATATGTATATGTATATATATATATATATATATATATATATATATATATATATATATATATATATATATATATATATATATATATATGTGTGTGTGTGTGTGTGTGTGTGTGTGTGTGTGTGTGTGTGTGTGTGTGTGTGTGTGTGTGTGTGTGTGTATAGAATGATTATTTTTTCAATCAGTTTTGAATTAGAATCGCCCGCATCTTCAATTTTCATAATCTAAAATTGACGAATCGATTAAATTTCTAAATATCAAATCTTGTACCCATATCAATTAACGGATCTTCAACAATCACTGCTCTGATACCAAATTATTGTGGAATAGTATGGATTGAAAATGATCCAAACTAAAAAGTGGAATTAACAAGATTATGAACAATTGAGGAGTCAATCACAAAATAGAATAGTTAAAGAAAAAATAGAGATATTTATTTGTACTCTTGTGTAATTACAAGATGATTAAACAAATCCATAAATTAATTACTCAGATTTACAATTATCTAATCAATGGAGAATTCTATGGAGAAAAAGAAGAAGCCGGGTTACACGACTTGATGGCTAGGATTCTCTCATATCTCTTTTGTACTAGAAAAAACTTATGGGGTAAAACAACGTGTTTTTAAAATAAAAGAAAAACATGGAACCCCAATATTAATTCCCTTACTCTTGACTATTTTCCCCAAAACACATCATGTTAATTTCTCTACTCTCAGTTTTTGCCCAAAAATACATCAAAATAATCTGTGAGAAAACACGGTCTGTGTCAATAAACATAGAACCACTGTATTTCTCACAGATCCCAAGTATTAACCCCAAACTTCTCCACTACATGCATGAACCAACACAATATCATATTGTGCTTCAAATACCCAGTCAAAGCACACAAGCATGATTGATTCAAAATCAATCAGTCCCTACTTCACGTAACTAATATTATGCTAAGTCTTTTGGATCTTAATTATTTCCATCCATTATAGCCTAAACGACTCCCCTACAAATTCCTCTAACAAGGTACCCTAGCCATTTCACTATTAGTGGCCACACCTTCATGCTTTAATGGCTAAGCCACTCCAACACCCTCTTTCACTTTTCTTTTACACTATATATGTTATACGTTGCCGACTTGAGTGTTGGAGTGTCTTTAAGAAGATCACACTGATGCCCCTCTAACACTCAAAAATTTATTCTTTCTCTTTTCTATAAGAGAATTAGTAGCGTCCCACCAAACTTTGATCTATATACCCATTGTAGATTACAAGGGTCTACACTAACAAATTAAATTTGAAAAACTTCTGGACTTACTTTGAGTAACACACTTACATCAACCTTTTTTATGTTTCTTTCATAACCTGTTGTAGTGTAGTAGTACTAAACTAGGAGGGTGGAAGTTTAAATATCTTTCTCATAGGGGTAATTTGGTTTTAATGAAATCCACATTGGGAAATCTTCCCTTTTATCATATGTTTTCCTACATTATCCCTAAATGTGTTTGTCTCACTCTTAGTCAACACCCATGAAATTTTTGGTGGACATAAGGTTAATGAGAAGAAGCATTTAATTCCCAATTCTTAAGATCGAACCCACCGACCTAAATAGATAAGGTGCTTAGATTCAATGAGACATGAATTAGTTAACATATCACTCATTATGAAGTTAGTTTAGATATTTCTTACTAATCCTTCATCCCTTTGGGTTAGATTGTAAGGATCAAAGTATTTTCCTTTAGAGAGTTTTTGGGGTATTAAACCAAACAAATGTTTTAAAAACTTGGAAATCTACAAGTATGAACATTTGGCTCTTATATTCCTATAGGAAAATGAACATGTGGAGAGACCCCAAGGTACTTATTATTCCCTTTTTCAAGGTGATTGGGTTTCCTCATGCTAAGAGTCTTGTATACTTGGTATCTAATTTGATTATGATTGAGAGTTTCTATCGGAATGTGTAATTGAATTTCACTACTTTCCTTTTGAGGAAATCGTTCACATCTTTAGTTTCAATTTATTCCCTCATAACTCATAGTGTGATGATATTTTACTTTGGAAACCTCATCCCTAAGGGGTTTTCAATGCTAAATATGTATATGAGACATTACTTCCACAACAATTATCTTCCTCACTTAATTCAATGATAGAAAGATGTAGACTCCACTGCTAAAACAAGTATTTGAGGTAGAGAGGATCTGCACTAAGTAGGGGCATACAAAATCAGATATCCATATCCATTTAGATATACGCTCCACGTCCTTAAGACTGAATATTTGAATCCTGAATATTCAAAAAATATGGAACAAATTCAGATATATCCAAAGTTGATATGAAAATGCTATTTTATTAATTTTAATAACATTTAAATAATATTTTTAAAAATAAAGACCGTATATCAATTAATATTCATACTTATATAAGTGTCTTATGTTATCTACAAAAAAAGTATTAAAATATTATTATAAAATTTTAATTTATAAAAGTAAATGAATTATAAAAACTTAAAGCTATAAGAATACAATGATTTTTTTTATGGAGGATGATTTCCTTGTTGACAAAATGAGCTTCATGGACAACAAATAAACTCTCTAGTGGGAATATAAGGAAAATCTAGCTCACCTTTTCATTTATATCAAGATTTCTATACTAGTTTGGTTTGTTTCACCTTTGGTTATTCATCTTGGTGATAGTAATATAACACAATAGCAGAATTATTTGCAAATTTCTTCAATGACTTAGATAAGGTGCATTTACGAGTGTGAAAAATTAGATATTTGCATCCATCGGATTAGATATCCACTCTACATTTCTCAAACTAGATCGACTATTTGGAAAAGTCAAATTAGATACCGTATTAATAATTAGATGCACATATTTGAAGGAAAAACATTAAAATATAGTATAATACACTGAATATATAGTATATTATTATTCAATATGTATTAATATAATACAATATACTTTCATACATCTAAATACAATATAACATTTTAAAAATATAATATATATATATATATATATATATATATATATATATATATATTGTCTAAATACAATATAATATATTAAAAAAACTAGATATTATACTATTTCGGATAAACCATTAAAAAATTAGACTGGATATTTGCTCTAATTGTGACTAAATCTTTCTAAATTAGATTTTCAGATCCTGAATTCTTTTTTCACAACCCTATGCATCCTGTATGATGGGGTTGTGTGATTCTACAGTCCTTATAGAACCACATAAATGATATTATCTTCAAGAAGGTAGAGTTAAATATCCCCTTGATGATCCAAAAAGCTTCATACTACTTTAATGTCAAGACTTGAAAAGTACTTGAACAAATAACAAGCAGTGCCACCAACGTAGTTTGGGAACCTCCTAGTCTTTTCAAAGTAAATGTTGATGCCTCATGCTCTAAGAATGTTATTGGATATGGGGTTATCACTGGAGACCATCATGGAAAAGTAGTTAACTACTAAAGTCAATATGAAACCCTCACTGCTACTAAGAACACTCTGATTTATGCTGAAGCTAAAGGTTGTTTAATTGGGCTAAAGCTGGCTTTGGATAAAGGTTTGTATAATATTAAACTGGAATGTGACCGCAAATCTATTGTTGATCATCTTTAAAAACCTCGATCTTTTATGTCTTTGGTGACTTAAAAATATTCTTGATCAATGTCAGAGTATAATATATCAATTTATTAGAATTAATGTTTACCATCTACCTAGAAATGCCAACATGGAAGCTCATGTACTATCTTATTTTGTCTTGTACACTGAGATGTCCCCCATGTGGAATCATTCTTATCTCACTTGTATAGCAAACTACATTGTACACTAAGTCCTATTGTTTAATAAAGTATCAACCTTGGACTTGATCATAGTAGTTTCACTATATAAAACACTTATTTTATATTCTTCGACGATATTGATAGTGCGCCAACTTCTGAACATTCTACTCTTATCCTGCTAATAGTGAGCGTACTTGTTATTTTCAACCTATAATTTCAGCAAAGATTTGAGAAACATATAGATGCAATGGGACCATTCAAATTTAACTAAGATATTCATAACACCTAGTCGTAGTGTTTGTGTACAAGTACAAGAGCATGTTATGATTGCCAACCGTGTTATTGAAGGTCGAAGTCATCAAGTTCAATTCTTTAAGACAATACATTTCTATGTCAACATATCGGGTTGCTTGTACATCAAAGTGAGATAATTTTATTTTATTTTTTTCTTAGTCTTTGCCAAATTCCCTTTAGTAAGAAAATTGGGTATACCATATTCGCCAAAGATTATAATAGAAAGCTCGTTTTTAGTTATTGTGAATTTTAATTTAGGACTCTCATCAATTTTAACAATTATATAAACTTTATCTAGAGTTAGATTAATCTATTTTTTTTAATTCTTTTTTACACATTTTTATTTAGAAGCCTAATATATTATTATGTATATTCCATCATGAAGTCATTATTTCATTAAATTTTTGTATAAAAAAGAAAGTTATTTTAGAAAAATTAAAACCTACTTCTTATTTTTATCCTCACTTTTTTAATTATATATATATATATTAAATACTTTATTATTTTTTAATGAATGTTTTAAGTGTAATGTTAATAATACTTTTGTTATTTTCTTAAAAAATTATGTAAATTGTCATAATAATTTTCTTTATGATACGAAGAGAGTAGTTCATATTTGAGTCATGAGTCGATATAACTATCTTCTCTTTTATTTTTATTTTTTTTCCTTTCCATTTCTTTCATTTAATGACTTTTTTCTTTGTACTTCACACCACTTTGGGTAAATTCCCCCTATGTGTGGTGTAAACCATACATCGTTCATGAGATAGTTGTGTAAGGTATCAAACCCAATTGAAGGAATGGATCTGGAGGCAGACAAAAAGTAACATACAAAAAATATAGTTTTCTATGGGAGATAGCATGCATGCATGCATTATGACATTTTGAGTAACATTTATATAATATAAAGCAACGCTTTCTCGTGAGAATTTTCAACAATGCTCCAATGAAAGAAAAAGAATTGTGTGTCATGGTACTAATGACCAGTTTTATTCTAACACTAGCTAGGGATAAAATGAGAAATCTATGAGCCAATCAATAGATACACATGAACCAAAGAGCTAAATTCACATAAAGAATAACATTCCACAACTTCAATAATAATATCATAAATATTTATTTGAGTTTCCTAATTTATTAACCTTGATAATCTTCATAGCACTAATATGTAACTCTTTAAATAATTTGGTGCTCTTTTCGGAGCAATGATACCATCAAAAGTTCATAATTTTTACGTTTTCATGACTAAAAAATCTTACAAAAAAGGTAAAATTACTTTATTTCTATCTATATAATGGGTTAATATTATTATAATCTGCTTGAATGTCTCAAAAAAATATTACTTATTCAATGTAATAATAATTATGTTTTTACTATTCCTACTATCTTATAACAACTCATGCTTTTGTATCTCTATGTATATGGTGCACAATATAACAATAAATTAGTTTTGGTGTTTGCTTCTTCTAATATGGTATCAATTATCTAGTGATATTAAACCATCCCTAACCCTACCCTACCCTACCCTCCGATGCTACCCTCTTTATCGTCACCCCTCATTGCTCCTTTACTTATGGCTATTGAACAAAACTCCACCTCCCCATCATCATCAGTCACTACTTCAAACCATTAGTGTTCTAAGTATCAAAACCTATGTCCCCATCACTATTGATCTCAATGATTCCCACTATAACAAATGTCATGAACTATTTCTTGTCACTGTAGGCAAATTTTCTCTCTTTGACTGACTAGCAGTGATGATACCAATGATGATGAGTGACTAGCCTTCATCATACCTATGAAACCACCTTTTACCCTCTTTTATTAGCACTCAATCTCTTTTACTTCTGGAAGAATCTCATTGAAATAATGTAGACCACAATAACAGTACAACCATAATTCTCCTTACCTCACACTCTTCTCCACCCACATATCAAAACAACCCCCCTTGTCCACGCCAAAACTAGTAGCAATAATGCAACTCTAACTCTTGGTCAGTCACCATGGTAAAAACAAATGGTGCAATAATCACAATAACAAGGGGTAACCATAACAATCATTGGTCTTAGTCTTACTCATGGTAGTAACCTTCCTTCTATTATCTGTATTGGTCCCTTTAATCTAATGGTCTTCTTGGCCCTCGACCAACTGTCCCTTCTACCAATCCTCAACAAGCCAGGTATGCTCTTCTTACTCAATATTTTCTTGCAGCATTTGGTGCTCCACCAAACTAGTTCCCATAACCTCACATGTAGCCTACTTCACTAACATGGAATCAAGATTCTCTCATTAATGCACTTGAAAACATTTCCATACATTTACCACCCGACCACACATGGTATATGGATTCTGACGCCTTAGAGCATATGACATCACAAATTGGTAATCTCTCTTCTATTTTCATGCTAGCAATAATCTCTCCACATCATGCTATTGTTGGAAACAAATCTTCTTTACTTATTACTAACATGGAATCAAGTTTCCCTCATTAATGGACTTGACAACATGTCCATCCAATTACCACTCGACCACACCTAATATATGGATTCTAACACCTCAAAGCATATAACATCACAAAGTGGTAATCTCTCTTCTATTTTTCATCTAGAAATAATTTCTCCACAACATGTCATTGTTGGAAACATATCTTCTTTACTTATTAGTAAAGTTTTCTAAGCCACAATTTCACTTCACCCACATTCTTTACATCTCAAACATGTTCTTGACCTCTCATATTATCAATAATCTTGACAAATTTACCAATGATAATCAATGTTCCATTGAATTTATCCCCTTTGGTTATTCTGTGAATGATCTCCAAACCATTAAGTGATTCTCAGTTGCAATAGCTCCAGTGACCTATATCTGCTACATCCTTCTTTGCCTTCATCAACCGAATTTGTTCTCATCTCTTCCTCCACGCCTTATTCACCACATGGCATTGATGCCTTGGTCATTTTGGCACTCTTGTATTCAATCATCTCCTTAGGTCCTATATCATTTGTTTTAATAAGTACACTTAAAATCCTCCATGTCATGCATGTCAACTTGGCAAAAATATCATATTGTTTCTCTCTTTGTCTCATTCTAGAACCATTGAACCCTTTTTAAATTATGCATTGTGATCTTTGGACATCACTTATTTCTAGTATTTATGGTTATAAATATTACCCTGTGTTATTAGATAGTTTCACTCACTATCTATGAGTTCATCCTCTTTGTCTCAAATCCCATGCTTTTCCTAAAACAAAAATATTCCATGCATATGTCTCCATCTACTTTCATAAAAATATATAAAATATTTAGTTTGATAATGGGCATGAATTTAACTACTTCACATCACGAAAATTGTGTAACCCATGGCATTATGCTTCGCATTTCATATCCCCATACATCACAAAACATGGAAAAGCTAAATGTATCCATACCATTAATAATATAATTTGCTCTCTCCTATTTCAAGCTTGCATGCCACTTGGTTATTGGGTCAGAACTCTCCATATGGCTATTCACCTACTCAACATCCTTTGCACCAAAACTCTAAGCCTTAATATACCACATAAAACACTTTACCATAAACTAACATCCTACTCTCACTTATGGGTACTTGGATGCCTATGCTACCCCAATTTATCCACTAAAAATCCACACAAATTGGCCCCATGATCCTCCACTTGTATACTTCTCAAGTATCCTACCAATCATCTAGGTTATCACTACCTCAATTTAGCTGCACACAAAATCTTCATCTTATGATATGTTATATTCTATGAACACATCTTCCTTTTATTCTCTCTACCTACTTAGCATAGCCATTCCTTCGACTTCCTCACATTTTCCATGGAGCACACTATACATCCTATCCTCTCCCTTCCTTCATCAAACCCACCTATCACTACTACTACCCAAATACCCAACTTTCAATATATAACTCCTTTCCCTTCCCTAAATCCCTCTCCACCCTCTATGCCACACCCCTCACATCCCTCTAAGACCATTGCAAATCATCAATCACCAATCAAAATGCACCACATGGTCACTTGGAGCAAAGTTAGAATTGTCAAGTCAAGCCTAAACATATATTCATCCTTAACACCACCACTACCTCTCCCCTTCTAAAAACCTATCGTCAAGCCCTTAAATATCGCCAATGGTAGCATGCAATGTTAGATGAGTTCACTAATTTGATGAAAAATGAGGTATGGGATCTAGTTCCATGTCCTCCAGATGCTAGTATTAACATAGGAAATTGGCTCTACAGGAACAAATTTCATTCTAATAGGTCCCTCGCACGTCATAAGGCTCGTTAGGTTGTAAGATGTTTTTCTCAACAATCGAATATTTATTTTCATAACAATTTTAGTCTGGTCATCAAATCACCAACCATTTGGACAATAATTAGTTTGGGTCTCTCTCGGGATTAGCCCATTCATCAGCTTAATGTAAAAAATGTGGTATTTCATGGCACTCTTTAAGAAATAATGTACTAGCAACAATCACCTAGATTTGTTGACCCATCGCATCCTAATTATGCATGACAAATCAATAAGGCTTTGTATGGTCTCAAACAAGCCCCTCAAGCATGGTACTAGCACTTTGTTGCTTATATTACTACCCTTGGCTTCGTTGGTAGCAAGTCTGAAAACTCTCTATTTTTATTTCATCGAGGTTCAAACATTACATACCTCCTTCTATATGCTAATGAAATTATTTTTACTACTTCTTCATCTATTCTCCATGTCATTGCAATCTACTATTTCACATCTCAATACCAAATTTTCCAACAATGACTTAAGCAACCTACATTACTTCCTTGGAATACCAGTCACCAACAATGCCACTGGTGTCTTCCTTACATAAGGAAAATATGTCTAAGATATTCTTACTCATGCTAGCATGCATCATTGCAATCCTTACACTACTCTTGTTGACACTCGACCTAAGTTGCCCATGTCTATCGTGCCTCCTATTTATGATCCCTCCCTTTACTGCGGCCTAGTTGGTGCTCTTCAATATTTAACCTTGGCTTTCCTAAACATCAATTATCTTGTCCAACAAATATTTCTTCACACTCGATCCTCACGAACCACACTTTGAAGCTTTTTAGCACATATTACGCCACATCAAGGGGATGCATGACCATGTCCTTCACTTATATAAGTTTGCCACTTACAAACTTACTGCCTACTTTGATGCCAATTGGGTTGATTTCGTGCTTCGCATAAATCCACATTTAGCTACTGAATCTTTCTAGGAGACAATATTCTCTCTTAGTATCAAAACAACAAAGAATAATCTCATGTTCCAGTGCCTAGACAAAGTATCAAGTAGTTGCGAATGCCATTGTTAAAATATGTTGGCTATGTCAGCTCCTTCAGAAACT
Organism: Tamarix austromongolica; assembly: GCA_039764185.1. Classification (NCBI taxonomy): domain Eukaryota; kingdom Viridiplantae; phylum Streptophyta; class Magnoliopsida; order Caryophyllales; family Tamaricaceae; genus Tamarix; species Tamarix austromongolica. The sequence continues at coordinate 10,329,580 of CM077818.1, forward strand.
TCATTCCCCACTTCAAGTCGCCACTATTGTCTACTATGATAATGTGAGCTTGATCTATTTTTCCTCCAATCTTGCTCAACATTAGTGGAGCAAACACATCAAAATCGATATTCATCTCGTCTGTGATTTTGTGGTGTTAGGGGAAGTTTGAGTTTTCCATGTTCCCTCATCATTGTAGTATGCTAACATCTTCACAAAAGGGCTACCATTATCTCTACTTAGTGACTTTAAATCCAGTCTGAATATCAATTCTCCTCCTACTCTGACTGTGGGGGTGTGCTAGAATATTACTTACTAATATAACAATTGTTATGTTTTTACTATTTCTATTATCTCATGACAACTTCTGCTTTTGTATCTCTATATATTTGCAACACAATATAACAATAAACCAAATTTAGAGTTTACTTCTTCTAATATTATCCTTTCTTAACAAGAGATGACACAAAGATAGCATCTCTATAAGTTCGAGCTAGAGAAGTCATGCGAGAATTTCCACCTAATAAGACACAAGCTAGGCAACCTATAATAATAATAATAATAATAATAATAATAATAATAATAATAATAATAATAATAATAATTTGATTCACAGGAATTATGTCTGGGCATGTATAATTCACTATAAAGATGTACAAATATTGAGCCGAGTGATATTAGATTGGGGAAACTAGAATCTCTTGTTTAATCATGGTAACCATATTATGTATTCATAAATTCAATAGATTCAGAACTTCAAAAATTATATGGAACAAACTATGATGTAAAGAAATAATTCTAACAGAATTTAACAGCCTATAATAAAAAATCTATTAGTGAAATCTGACATCAAAAGAGAATGATGACTATCCAAATCGCCCAAAAGGTCAAGTATCCAACCAAAGAAAGATGGAACAAGTTGGCCGGCTTACCCGCCTACTGTCAAAATCAACTGAACCATATTTTATGACTAAGCATGAAAAGATGAATACTTTTGACAAGGACGTGACAAACTCCAATGGTGCGTACATTGCTTTTACCTTCAGAGTTTTGGTGGACGAAGGTTTAATATAATCGTTCAGATGTATGACCAAGTAATTACTCAGAACATTCCTAACACAGCAGCAGGACTTCAAAGAATTGAATCATTCAAAGTTCGAGAGATTTTTTTTTTTGGAGATGGTACACGACAAAAAAATTTATAGTTAATGTACCTTTCAATTGTACTTCTTTACTAGTTCCTTACACTCCGATTAAGAATATCAATTCAGGAATCTCAAGCCTCCACATATTATAATATATAAAATGCACCATCCTACACCCGTAAGAGAGTCTAAGATAACAACCTTGATTGTCTACTTAATTACGTCACTAATCCAAATTAATCCTGCGTCATTTCATTCTCTATCATTTTCCTGGAAATCCATATCAAACAGCTACGACCGGGTTCCATTCTTCTTCTTCGTTTTCCTCCTTTCCAAACATAACCGTCTTCTCTGAGACGACTAATTCGGAAAACCTTATATATAATGCAAACCAACAACCATAAGAAACTCCCAAGATCTAATAACAATAGTCTCTCTTGCTTGCCTCTAACTCTGTCGGAAAGTCACCATGGGGTCCAAGAAGAAGGTATTATCCTACCCTTTTCCCTTCTGGTCGGTTCTCTTACAGAGCATTTTTTTTCCACTTAGGTTCCTTATACGGATGCTAACACTATTTCTTTTTTAATGTTTCTGTGTTGATGCTTTGCAGCAAACCGTCATCAAATTGGACATGAACTGTGACAAATGCCGCACAGAAGCCATGTCAGCCGTGGCCAAACTTAATGGTACATAGCTCCACCTGGAAATCCTTTATCTGTGTAGTTCAGGCAATATACTAAAAATATGTCTTAACGACTGGACATGAGTGACAAGCATGGCAATCGATGAGAGAAGGAAGACACTGACGGTGGTCGGAGAGGTAGAGCCGGTGCCGATATACAAGAAGCTCAAGAAAATTAAGAAAAAACCAGAAATTGTTACGGTTGGACCTCCTAGGCCAAGATGCCCCCCCTACTGTCACTGTCGCTGGTGCCGTCCCTACAACTACAGCGATGATTCTCCATGGAACCCAAACGATTCGTATTATTCATATGGCCCATTTCAACGACCAGAAACCCCACCACAACCATATTACCAGACCTACGGACCAGGATATCTACCATCATATCCTAGACAATGCGATGTTGCTGCTGTTTATTATCCACCACCCAATGATCCTGGACAGTGCACCATTCTCTAAGATGGAGTTGTAGCCTTGTAATAGGCAGACACTTTGGCCAAAACAAAGGCAGGGATGTAAATATCTTTGGTTATGTTCTTCATTATATCTAGCGTCTGTAATTTGTTCGGTACAACGGATTGATTTTGCTGTTTTCTTATTTTATTACTGACTCCTTTTATCTTTTACGGGCAGAAAATTCACATGCTTTTTAGATTTCAACATAATTGTGCTGTTTCACCTAATAAGAATTCTTATCGTCCAAAATAGATGAAGAAGGAGGATGCCCTCTTGATTTCTACAAGTAACAATATTCTACCTAACATTAAACTAAATTTACCATGCATGTATATACACAGAGTTATCTCTAGTTCGTGGAGATCAAGTCTGAGCAACTACTCTTAGTATGAGCAACGACGCAGTCAAAAGACTCAAAACAATGGATGAGCAAATGATGTAGATCTAGAAAAGAGATTGCCATCACAAACTAGTTACATCTTATGGGACAAAAATTCCCCTACCATTTACCCAAGGGCAACAAAGGGCTCCAAATTATTGCACTCGAGCTGCAGGTTAAATGGACTAAGGCTCCGTTTAATTCCAGAAAAATATCATGGAAAGGGGGTAAAATGAGAAGGAAATTACTATCCATTGTTTGGTTGATAGAATAATTAAAATGAAAGAAAAAAAAGAAGGAAACACCTGGAGAAATTTCAACTAAATAACTTTCCTCACAAAAACACGCAGAAAGTTGCCAAAACTTGAGGAAAGAAAGTCGGACTGTTCTTTTGACATTGGACCTCCGATAATAGACTCTGTCATTATTCCACCTTCTACCTCCTTTACTTATTCTTCTTTATCCTCCCACTTTTGTTTCTACTTTCTTCATGAACATCCTTCACGCACATCTACAATGGCACCATCTAAGATCAATGGAAGGACAGTTTTAAATTTTTGGAAGGGGAAAAAAAAACATTCCTATTGTCACAAATCTAACTTTGCTTTACAAGAATGTCAGGCTTGTGTCTTTAAATGCATATCTATTAGCCTGGAACTCAAATCCAGTGTCTAGTACTTGTTTGCATCTTCAAATTCCACTTTTTAGAAGTTTACACTCTCTAACGTGGTTTCTAGAGCTACATCTTGGGTGTCCATTCAAGCACCTTTGAAGCTCGAATTTGGAAGTGATTTGAATTTTCTCGAAGTTCTTGTTTGGACTTCGGGTTTCAAACCTGGATGTTGGGATTCCTTCATCTTCAAGCTCGTAGGAGCTTCCTTGCTCAAGGTGATTTGATGCTCGGCTCTCCATAGCGCTTCTAGGATGGCCTCAACAATTTTTCCATGAATTTATCCCTATAACCAAACATGAGGAGGGAAAGTTCATTTCCTTTTCCTTCATCTACTTTGTTTTTTAAGTTTTGGAATTTACATGTTTTACATGCTCTAGTATTTATTTAGTAGTTTGTTGGAGTTTTATAGTGGTTTGAGTAATGCTAGCATGGTGTTAGTTGAAAATTTAAATGTGGATTATAATCTTCGTTTATACTTAAGCATGATTATTTTCAATTTTTTCCTACCTATATTTTAACAATATATATATATATATTTTGCATTCTTCACTTTTAACTCAAGGGGTCATTTCCACTCTTTAGGTTCATAAGAATGCGCACAGAGGCCTATTGTCTAAACTTCTTCCTCCTTAAAGTCTTCCACCATCGTTGCTTCATCCAACTCTATCACCATCAACATCCATTCTTCTTTTTCTTCCTTTTTCATTGTTGTTTCCTTAATATGTATGCATTTTTCATCTTCTTTCTTTGTAAATATTTCCTTGATACTATAGACATTTCTCCTCACTTTCACACAAACACATAGAGCATAAATGTGCTTCTTCATTTTGGTGTTTGTTATATGTTTTACATATCATTAGAATTTATTTGGTATCATTGTTTTGCCTTCAAAATGAGGTTATTGTGTTATGAAATTAGGGGTGAGAGTTTGAAAAGGTAAGGTTATTTGTGATCATTATATAGTCATTTGGTTATAGAATTTTATATCTATATCGCCTTTTATGTTCTATAATTTACATGCTCTAATATTTGTTTGGTAATTTATTGGAATTTTACAGTGGTTTGAGTAATGCTAGCTTGTTGTTGGTTGGAATTTTAAGTATGTATTAGAACCATTGTCTATACCTTGGCACATATTTTTTTTCTTTATACTTTTCCCATCTATACCTTACCATATTTTTTTCCCTTTTTACATCTTTCACTTTTAACCTATAAGTCATTTCCACTCATCACATTCACACAAACACATAGAGACCTATTGTTCATATTTCTTCCTCCCGAAAGTCTTCCACCATTGTTGGTTCCTCAGCTTCCGTTGCCATTTCCATCCATCCTTTGTTTTATTCTTTTTTTGATGTTATTTTTTTAACAAGTTGTTTTCATCTTTTTTCTTCATACATGTTTCCCTAATACTATATATGTTTCTTCTCACTTTCACACAAACACACAGAATGTGAATATGCTTTCTCAATTTTGTTATGTTATGTGTTTTACATATCATTTAAATTTATTTGGTATCATTGTTTTGGCCTTCAAAATGAGGTTCTTGTGTTATGAACATGGAGGGATCAAAAAGTTAGGGTTATTTGTGAACACTATATAGTTATTTGCTTGTATAATTTTACATCTATTTTGTGTTTTATGTTATGCGGTTTACATGCTCTAGAATTTAGTTGATAATATATTGGAATTTCACAGTGGTTTGAGTAATAGTAACTTCCTGTTGGTTGGAATTTTAAATGTGGATTAGAACTGCCATTTATACCTCAATGCAAATTTCTTACACTTTTTTCTCATCCATATGTTAGTGGGATTTTTTTCCCATTTTTTTATTATTCACTTTTAATTTAGGGGTCATTTTCACTCCTCACATTTGCTTGAACACACACAAAGACCTAGCATTCAAACTTATTCCCCAAAATCTTCCATCATTTTTACTTCCTCAACCTCCATTGCCATCACCATTCATCCTTCTTTTTGTTTTTTTTGCCATCATTTTCTTAATAGGTATATTTTCATCTTTTTTGTTCATAAAATTTTCCCTGATACTATGTATGTTTCTTATCACTTTTATATGAATACACATAACATGAATGTGATTCCTCAATTTTTTTTATATTATATGTTTTACATATCATTAGAATTTATTTGGTATCATTATTTTGGCCTTCAAAGTAAGGTTTTTGTGTTATGAAATTGGAGAGTAAAAAAGGTAGGGTCATTTGTGAATTCTATATAGTCATTTGGTTATATAAGTTTACATCTATTTTTTTTTTTATGTTTTGTGGTTTACATGTTGTACATGCTCAGTATTTGTTAATTTTTTTTTTAGATTTTTACAGTGTTTTGAGTAATACTAGCTTACTGCTGGTTGGAATTTAAATGTGGATCAGAACTACTATCTATACCTGAACATGATTTTTTTTTACAATTTTTTCTTATCCATACCTTAGCATAGTTTTTTTTTTTCAGTTTCGCCTCATTCACTTTTAATCTATAGGTCATTTCCACTCCTCACATTCATACGAATGCACAAAGAGACCTATCGTTTGAACTTCTTCTTCTCCAAATTCTTCCACAAATGTTACTTCCTTCACCTTTGTCACCATCACCATCCATCTTTCCTTTTTTTTTATTGTTTCCTTACATTTGTACATTTATAATCTTCTTCCTTTACAAATGTTTCCTTGATACTATAGAATTTCTTCTCACTTTCACAAAATAATATTTTGATAGAATCATATAAATTATACTTGATAGAATCATATATATAAAATATAGCAATTAAAATAGAGCCAAAGAACAATCTCATGAAAATAATAACAACAACAACAACAACAACAACAACAATAATAATAATAATATCTCAAACCATAATCTAGGATTTTAGTCAATTTTCCAGCAATAAATGATTAGCCAATCATAATGATCAAATTAATTACAAAAAATATATATATTAAAAATATAAATCAAAATAGAGAAAGAAATAACTAGAATTAATTATGGATAAAAGTTCAAAAACATATTCAGATGAAAAATTAATTAATTTCATCTGAAATAAATTTTTTCAGTAACTTTTTCTTTTCTTTTTCCCGTTATCCCTCTCTTTTCGTGCAAATTTTCTTTCTTTTTTCTTTTTTTTGGAGCTAGCTTGTAACACCCTAAAATTCACTACTAAAAAAATTTATTTTATTTAAAATTTAGTAGAAGCAATTAAATCAAAACTTGTGAATTTCAAGGATGTTACCGCCGTGATCAGTACAAGCCCGGCCCCCGGCCGTTCCCATACTAACCACAATGCTAAAGGAAATTAATAACTAGCATAATTTAAATTCAAAACAAGGCTTCATAAAAGCATTGAACGATCATAAAACAGAATTTAGAGTATACGGAAAAGGGTTACAATCCATAGTACATAAGTAAAATTTCTCGAAAGGAAAAATGTTACAATATAATAAAAATCAACTCCTAGTGAGCCAGTACAATGTAAAAGAACATGAAAAGTAAATCCGGCCACGACGCTCTTGAATCCCCAAGCCAAGTCCATGCTCAACACTCAGCCCTATCTGATGCCTCGTAAGCATCGAAGGCATAAAAAATAGTATCACTGATCATCTACACAAAATTAGAGGGGCCTTCTACTCGTGGGAATGAACAACACCCATGAAATGGGTAGTCAGTACGTTATGTACTAGGCAAGGTAACCATGCAACTAAGGCCAACACATAAAGGCATATAATACAAGCATGATAACATAACAATATACAATCATTATAGATAAATAAAGGCCAAGTTGTAGTTTGGATCAACTGATTCTTTAAATCTTTGATCAATATTCATTTCACACCATACTTTTTTATCAATTCATGTGAGTACGGGAGCCCCACTATTATATCCTGTGGACCGGAAACATACAGGGCATAATTCTCCTGACCACTATTATTGTCAGTGGATCGATCTCTAGGGCAAAGTGCTCTTGGCCACTATTATTCGCCGGTGGATCGGTCTGGCCCCAACTCTCATGGTATTTCACTGTAAGTACTTAGTGTATTTTCCATGTCTTAACTTCATTACGTTTGGTTTTTTGAGCACAGAATCCCCCACTATTATAGCAAATAGACCGAAAACATATAGGGCATAATGCTCCTAACTACTATTATTTGTTGGTGGATCAGTCTCCAGGGCACCCCGGCTCCTGGGCACTATTATTTGCCGGTGGACATGTCTGGGTCTGGCTCAACAATCTTCCTCTTTAAATGATTAGTGTCTTACTACGTCTTATTCAACAAGTTTCACCCTAGTCATGCATGTCACACTCTATCTACACTTATCCTCCCAAGAGGGCCCGCCCTATATCTTGAGACTCTGCCCCTCCTAACATACCCCAACATCCTTTCCTTCCTCCACTTACTCACATTGGAGGCCTAACTCCTAAGTGTGTGGGTCAAGGCCCAATACCCTATGCCTCCAAGTCCACTCACTGCCTTACCCTAGGGTTTTCTCCAGAAACCCTAATTTGGGCATATGTGGCCCATCCTTCTTTGCCTCATACAACCAAGGTCGTTTAACACCCCACACATCACCTCCCTTAGATTCAACCCCCATCATCTCACTCTACTTCCCTAAATGCACGTGTAACCACAAAACCCTAGGTGGCCACACCAAACCCTAGCATCCTTCTTCCCACCTATCACCCCTCCATTTCTCACCTTCCACCCTTGCTCTCCCATGATATCCATACTCATCCTATACATGACATTCCTCCATTCTCATCTCATACTCCATTTACCCTCAATTATTTTTACTTTCACCACCATATCCAATTAGGGTTTTCCTCCCAAACCCTAGCCAGGCCTCCTATGCACCCTTATGCTAACCCAAGTACTATTTTTCACCCAAAGCTTCCAATCAACCAAACAACTCCTCACTTACCTTATTTACATCCCAATACAACTTTTCACACGTAAATTTCATCCCCATGCAGACTCCATGCACCCCATGCAAACCCTCGAAGTTTTCATGCAAAATCCTAGAATTCCCATGCAAACCCTAGATTCTCATGCAAAGTTCACCCACTCTTTTATTTCATTCATAGTCCCCTTTTATTTTTTCTCTCATGGATCATGTGATATTTAGGTCAATCCCACATCCCTTGGTTAACTTGCTTCCCCTTGGTCAACTTACTTCCCCATTTTTCTTTTTCATCCTTTCACCCCGAATCATTACATTAAATATCCTAGCATGAATGTCCTAAAGTGCCACATCACATCACATCATAATTACAACATATACATATTATATACATGCCATAAGAAAGCACATGAGCATACCTCAACTCCAAGTTGCGCTACACATAAAACAGTTATAATGATAATTATAAGATACATAACATATCATGGTACATAACATACAAGGCATACAAGGCACATAATACACAAATAGCCTTAGCTACATCCTTACCTAACATGACATTGGTCTTGGATCCCACTCCTACGCCTCCTTAGGATTTTGACTGGTTTCACCTATAAGAGGAAAAAAATTAAGGATTAGTTTCCCTTTTACCAAAAATACTATTATTTCCTATTTTATTCTAATATTAGGGTTACTATTATTAGAAGAAACTTTACAAGTGAAAATAGGGTTTTTATTCTCAAGTTAGCCTACTAGATTATTACTAATTAAAATAGGTTTATGTTAATATTTATAACAATATTTATATTATTAAAGCTAATAGCTTTATTTCTTCTAATAATAGTACCAACACTAGTTATAGTAAAAATAGTAATATTAATAATAATAGTAATACTAATACTCATAGTAATAGAAACCCTAGTATTTTTAAGGTTAAGGCTAATAATAAGTTTAGTGACAAAAATAATAATATAATAATAGTAATGCTAACAAAATACTAATATTGCTAAGGATGATGATAATAATAATAATGATAATAATAATAATAATAATAATAATAATAATAATAATAATAATAATAATAATAATAATATAATTCAAATAAAAAGAACAAGGTTTGCATAAATAGGACTTAGGGGTTGAGAAGGGTCAGGGCACCACCTAGGGTTGATGGTGACCAGCGGCACCGGTGGTGGGGATGAGGAAAGAGGGAGAAAAGGGGAAAAGTTGAGTGTTTAGGGTAGGAGAGGGGGAATGAGGGTGGAAGTTGAGGTGGTGGCAGATAAATAGGTGGAGAGGGTTGAAGTGGTGGTGGTGGTGCAGCCAAATGAGGCGGCGTAGGCGGCGGTGCTGTGGTGGCCGAGGGTGGTGGAGAGGGAGGAAGTGGAAAAGGAGGGTATGGAAAGGTCTATAGGCGATTTTGGCGGGTATAAAGGGTGGTGGTTGTGGCGGGAGTGGCGATGGACGGTGGTGTAAGGGTGGCGGTGGTTGATGTGTGGATGATCAGGGAGTGAACTTTACATGTCCGGGGTGGCTCGTGTAAGGCAAATTGAGGGTGGTGGAGGGTGTTGTTTGGTGGAGGGTGATGCAGGGAGTGGTTTGGTGGGTGGCTCGGGCAACAGTGCTGGACGACGGCGATGTAGGGAATGGATGAATAGGCGGCAGCGACAGAAAAAGGGGACTTTCTAGGTTGAGAGAAAAAGCTTGAATGAGGGGTGGATGAGGAGTATTTATAGGCTAAGAATGAGGGGGGAGGAAAGAGGGGGAAGAGGGAGGGTCGGTGGCAGGCGTGTAGGTCGTCGGCCGGCTGACCAATGGTCGGAGAAGGCCTGCAAAAATTGCAGGTTAGGCTGCTTGGGAAAGGGAAAAGGTGAGGAGAGAGACCCATGTGTGAGGAGAGAGAGGCTAGGATTAGGTGGAAGGGAGTAGGGGTGACAAGCTGGCGTGCGGTGGCGCAGAGGCCGCGTGCCTGCACTAGGAAGTGGGAAGGTTGGCATCGGGGAGAGAGAGGGAGTCAGGGGAGAAGGGAAAGGCGAAGGGTCGGTAAACTGGCTATCCAGGAAAAGAAAGAAAAGTAGGGGAACTGGACCGGGTTGGGGAAGAAGGATGGTGTGGCGCGGGCCTTGGGCTGCGCAGGAGGAAGGGAGAGGGGGGTTTTGGGCTGTGGTAGCTGGGCTGGCCCAGGTTGGGGAAGGGAAGGAGAAAAAGAAAAGAAGAAAGAAGAGAACAGAAGAAAAAGAAAGAAAAGAGGGGAAAAGGAAAAAAGGAAAAAGAAAAATAGGTTGGTTGGGGTATTTAGAATATTTTGGTATTTTTGGATATTTAAAAGTAATAATATTTTAATAAAATAATAATTAAATTTCCTTTTTGGGTTAATTTATGATTTTTAAAAGATTTTTCCTGAATTCCATTTTAATTAGTAAAACACCCTAATTTTCTCCAATTAAATTATTTATAATTTTCCTCTTGATTTTACCCTAATTGCTCCATCTTATTTTAATAAAATAATTTATTTAATGAATTGCCCTAATAAATCCTTAAAATTAGGGTTTTGGGGTATTTCATAGTGAAACTGAATCACATGCAACTAATACCTCTCTCTATTCTTTCTCATGCGTCGCTAGCCAATTATCCTCTTTTGCTACCTTTTTTTTCTTTTGTTTTCTTCTGCTGCAACCATCAGCTACTTCTCCCTCTCTCCTAATATCCTTTTTGTGCTTCGCTGCCGTGATTTCTTCTCCTTTTTTTCCCTGACTTCCGCTCTCTCTATCTTCTTTCTCTTATGTCGCTAACTCTCTCTTTTCTACGGCTAACTCTCATATTTTTTTTCTTATTTTTTTGTGCTTCCCTCACACCGCCTCCTCTCTTCTTTTTTTCTTTTTTTTTCTGCTCCCCAGGCCTTCGGCCTTGTTTGCCTCGATTTGTTCTTCGATCGTTGGTCCTTTGGACCTTTGGACCCTTGAGCTACTAGTCTAAAGGCCAAACTCTTTTTTTTTTACTTTACCTAAAAAATAAAATTAAAAAAATTAATAAATGATCTTATACTTAAATTTTTTTTATTTTATATTATTTTAGCTCAAATAATATAATTTGTAAGATTATTATCACTTAAGCACAAAATTATAATTATTCACATATATTATTCAAATAAAATACTAAAAAATTAAGATTAAAAGGATATAAAATATGTCAAAATATAAAATCATCACCATCACCCTTCCCTTGCCTTAGCATATTTGCATCACCCTCTTTGCAATACCTCTTGCCTAGTTGTGTTGCTCCCTTGTTGTGCAACCAACTCATGTAGTCCAACATTTTCTGTGTGAGTGGCTCACATTGGTTGCCTCCATTCTACGTGACTTCATGCATGAATTCGTATGTTGGATCCTTTTATTAGTTTTCAAATTTTGTTCATTAGTGATGTGTTTGGCATTTATGACTAATGTGTTGTTTTGTTTATTTTTTTAGGTAAAAAGAAAGGTTTGGTGAAGCCTAATAATTAATAGTAGGTTGTTTATATTTTGTGCTTGTTGATGAAAATTAGGTAACTCTCACGCCTTACTAAAATGTTAAATATTACATGATAGTATATTAGGATTTCGATGTGGTAAGTTGTAATTATAGTTTTAACCATGTATTGTTATTGTATTTATTTTTTCTGACAATGTTAGTGTGAAATAATGTGAAATGGACCATGTTAAATTGTTATATTATTATGTGTACAAAAGTATGTTCGATTAAGGTTAAGGGTATGGAGTAATTATGCATGAAGTAAATGTCTAAGACAATAGGTTAGCATGCTTAGGCATTTTTTTTAGCACAATTATTATCATTGTATGCCCTAAGGGTAATTTGGTCTTTAAAGTGTGCCATGATATTTTATTTCAATAATTATGCCCAATATATATTATTTATTGCTGAGTATAGAGATATGTGATTATGGATGAATTAGATATGTATGTTAGGTTTTTACGTGTAAAATCATATGTAAGGGCAAAATGATCATTTTTTATGTTTGATAATTTAACTACATGCTAAAATATTTTAATTATCATTTTTAGTCTTTTTATAACAAATTATTAAATAAAATAAAATTAGTATTTAAAATGGATAATAATATAGTAATTATGGTATCAAGGGCATTTTGGTCATTTTTGACATAATGTGCTTAAATATGAATAATTGAACTTAGGGTAACCTTAGTGTTGACTTTGACTATTGTTTTATTGAATAATTGAAAATGACTAAAATGGTTAATCATGGAATTTGATTTGTTTGTGTATTATGTGATATCTATGATCGCCTTAATAAAATATTAATATTTAAAGTGAAAGACCTCAAGATTATAAATGGTGGCTCTTTAGTGGTAGCTCCTAGAGGGTATGCATACTTATGGATTACGTGTCCTAGTTGGTGGGTACTATGTTTCCTTTATGTGCCTGTGCAATTAGAGTATCGTAATGTCCTTAGGTTGATAATTGATAGGATATTGTGTTGTCTTTGAGCGCCGATATTACCAAAGTACCTTATTGTATTTGGGTTGATATGATCTCCCCTCAAATAATTAAAAATGGAAATAAATGCTGTTGGTTTGGAATGATTTTGGATAGGAGAGTCGGTAGTTGCCACTATCCACTACCCTTGATTTTCTATGTTATGGATTTTGCTGTTATGATGTTTATTAACACATTAATAATTAAAGTGAAAGATCATGTAAGTGAGGGAAGAGGTGTTGAGTCCATTTCAGTTGATGATAATAGTGGATTGGGAGTGTTTTGTCTTGAGAAATGCTTTAAATTGTTCCATTGATTTAAGAATAGTGATCAGGAGTGTGTTGCCCTAGGAGGTGTTAAGTTGGTTCCATCAAACAATAATAGTAGCTTAGAAGTATTTTTCCTTGAGATATGTTTTAGTTTATACTACCAGATTTAGAATATTGAGATCCCTGAACTTAATGTGACTAAATAATTAGAATGATCATAATCAATGATTGTATTTGTTGGCATCTAAGAATAAGGGTATGATGAGATTGCAGTCTTAGGGATGGTTATATTATGGTAGGTATTATCATTCTTGTTATCACATGTATTGTTGAGGTGTTATTTCATGTTCTTATTGTGATACCTTCTATATGATACATATGACATCTGTATATTTAATATTGTATAGTAGATTACTTGTTACCATTGTACTAATGGATTTTGTTTCATAGCTCTCTACCTATTCAATGGTCAGTTATGACTCTGCAAGAATATTTGATGGTACTCATTGATTCAATACTTTTGTTGTGCTGCTTTCGGTGAATGTGATCGAGTTTGATCTATAGTATGTTATCTAAAATCACTCTCTCTTTAGACTATTATTTCCTTTATTTTCATTATACATGTTCGCTTCTCTCTATTTTGTATCATATATCATGGTAGAATCAAGTATTTTCCATACCTGATACCTAAGTAAAATGTTATTTTTGCCTTACACCAAACAAAAATTAGGTATAATGAGTACCTCTTTTGTGTTGGATGCGGCGTAGTACCCACAACATTTTATGTTTTGGCTTCCACAATCTCGTTTTAAATAAAATTTTTAGTTCATAAATTTTAGGGGTGTTACAGTTATCCCCAACCGGCATCTAATCCTTCTTGTAATTTTTTAAGATCATATTTCATTTTCTACTTTATTATAGACAATTGTGTTTTGAGCTGACATCTATAATATAACTCTAGCTTATACCATCATTATTTACTACCATCTAAGACTTTTTATCTACTGGTCCTAGATTTATCTTCTTCTTTTTATATTTATATACATTTTAATGTCAAAATATAGGTTAGCAGGTGAATTTTAGGGAATAAAGTAATTAGAAAATTTATTAGGTAAATGAATAATTAGAATATATTGGATTATGGGTTTGCCAGATAACAAGTTTATCTATCAAGTGGCTGATTATCTAATGGATATTGGATATTCGGTGAATACGAATATATATAGGGTAATGAATATCCATTTAGGTATGGATGCATATACAGGCAAGAATTTTTTTTTTTGTTAGGTTCGGATAATGGATAAGAATACCTGATCCATACCCTATCCATTGTCATCATTAAATGCCCCTACTAAATAACATTATTCGGTGTTATTTCATTATATTTGGTGGGTTTTTTTATAACATGTTATTCAACATGTTTTATTCTCATTACTAGTATTTTCGTGGAATAATTTCCAAATGTCACAGACTTTATTTTATTTTAAACTCACATATTTATACACATATAATGTCACAAATTTCTATACATATACGTTAAATATGACTATATGAGCTTGCGTATGTATCATTGGGCACATTTTTTATATACTAAATTTGCAAATAAATTATGGTTATGACCTATGGATATGCTGTATATTAGTATATATAGGTGTGAGCCAATATTTATTCATGAATATGTGTATGCCTATATTACTGTAGATTAGTGTATGCCTATATTTATTCATCAAATAAAAAGAAACAATAATTTGGAAGGGGGGATTTTGCAGCAAATCTCAACTTCTAGAGCCAACCAAACACTTACTACTTTCAAATACTAAGGTTATGTTCTATTCGTCTTATTTTTAGTGATCTAATCTAATTCAAAATTTGAATGCATTCTTATTAGTATGTTATTATTGTTAGTGTCATAATTAACATTTTTATTAGTACTATTACTAGTGTCAACATCATCATCGTAATCATTAATTTTTATTTGTTTTTAAAAAAATGTACTAAATAATTCTGAGTTTAAATCTAATATATAATATAAACTTGAGGTTTTAAAAATAACATATAATATAAGTATACACCTTTACACACCAGACCCTTCGTCTATGTTAAGAGCTGATATTATATAACCTAAATATTTTGATGCAAACGGAACGTCAACCGGAGTGTTAGGGGGCTAACATTATTTAACCCAAACAGAAATCATAAAAGAAACCGAAAAACAGAGAATTCCGTAGCAGTGAGCAGGACATATCTTAGTAGACATATATTTCAGTACTACGGAAAGATACATCGTTATTATAGAGGACGCCTTTCCTTCTATATGGCTATACTCAATCAATTCCTTCCCCTTCTGCAATTGCAATATAGTCCAGTATTAAGTATTCACTTTAGGAGCATTGGGGATGTCACATGTGCAAGACGGTCGGTCAGATTGTAAAATCCAAGCTGAAAATGATAATTCGTGAATTTTCCACAGTTCATGAAATCTTTTGTTTTTTTTTTTCTTTTCTTTTCTTTTCTTCTTTTTAATGCGAATGAGTAAATTGCAGAAAATCATCAACCATTCTGGGGATACATAGTTGCTTACGGTCATCCACAGTACATGAAATCTTTTTGGAGCTCAGCATTGGCTAGCTACCATGGCATTAGCCATTCAAAGCCAGAGAGAGAATAGGAGTTAGGAAGCCCAGTTATTAAGCCCATATACTACCAAACGCTCCATAATGCTGGTTTCTCAATGTCTGGTACGTGCATAATATGTTTCTTAATATATGGAATGGACTCTTCAGAGTTCAGAGGATTCTTACATATTTTTATGACCTCTATTTGAAGATATTTAGATACTTAGATCAGGCTTTAACGTAGTGATTTACTGATTTGCCCTGTTTGGATGAAGAGGGGTCGTAGAACTTTTTGCAATTCTAGCACTCATCCCACTCATCTCATGAAAAAGATTGAGAAAGGACTTGCTTTTAGAGTTGTAAGGAATTTCTGGTCATTCTTTAGCAATTTAGCTGCACTAGTTAATTATTTGATGTAATATCAGTTATTTGATCCTTGCGTTTTCTTTGAGCTGCACTCCTCACTATGGCAGGTATCAGTAAAGTTATTTACTTACCAACCACAAAAAAAAAAAAAATGAAATACTTCACACGTTACATAAAGGGATATCCAAAACGCGGTTTCCATTTCCCATTTCACTTGTACCCTTCAGTTATAACAAATCAGTACTTAGCAAATTTCAAGTAAACCCAGACCACCAGCACTGCATGTTTATACTTCTTGAAACAATTTACGATGTTATCTATCTGCAGCATCAAGAGTTAGTATCTAAATCTGAATTCTGAAATCCTTTACAGGATAGTTGCCATCAAACTGTCATCATATTACACACTGAATAATAATGAAAGATCAACCTCCCTATAAGAATGGATCTCCTTTCCTGGTGCAGAGAATAACAGTTGATCCCGACCGAAAAATCAGGACTTACTTGGAACATAAGTCTCCACCAGTTAAGGTCAATCATCGAGCAAACGATCCAAATCCACTACTTTTTTCTTTTTCCCAGCTACCCGTCTTTTTGTTTGTTGTTTCCTTTGAAGAATTATCAGGTGTATGTGTATCCTGTCATGTGGAAAACAATTAACTGAAAGGAACAAAGCTGCACAAAGCTGATGAGAGGTCATGATAATAAGAATTTAGAGGCAGAATTTATAGATATGACTATACTAGATCATTCTAAACACAAGCAATGCCTCAAGCAACTTGAAATGCCACCTGCTACAAATGACAATATAGAGGAACAGCATAGACAAATATCCAAAGGACGGGAACCAAAAGTTTCAGCATTCATTTGCCAGCGACTAGTAGTAGTAATAATAATAATAAACATGGATGACCTCAAAGAAGATGAACTCAAACAACTATTTTGGAGTAAAGAAACATCATATGGACTAAAGTAATACATAAAAAGAAAAAAAATCAGTATTCAATGGAAATCTCACAAGGCATAGATGAAGTGGTGTCAAGCTCTGAAGGGTTTCTAGCAAAGTGAGATCAGGACATTTATTGACAGTTTGGAAGGCCCAGGATAGAGTAGTTTATCCAAGCCTGAATATATATATATATATATATATATATGGACTAAAGCAACTATGTTGGAGTAAAGAAACATCATATGGACAAAAGTAATGCGTAAAAAAAAATGCAGTATTTGAAGAGAAGCTCAAAACACACAGAAGGAGAGGTGTCAAGCTCTAAGGGTTTCTACCAAAGTGAGAATGAGGCTTCTATTGACAGGTTGGGCCAAGATAGGGTCGTTTATTAATCAATTAGGAGTCCCAATGAGCCAAACGTGAAAAGAATAAACCACTTGGTGTAATGGTAACAAAGACAGGTTCTTGAGACCATAGTAGCCAGTTTTAATCCCAATTAGCAGCCACCCCAGGATATGAAGGGGAATGATCAGGGAATGACAAGTAAATAAAGTAGTGGAAGCTTGGTAAATGACAATGGATTAGTTGGTGCTTAAGAATATGCACAAGTCATACACAATTATGATACTACCTGAAAACGGTGAGTCTTGTCTGCTGAGCAGTAACCAGGGGCAACTAACAACCACCAATCACTATCATCTTCTGAAGTCAAGAAGCACGTTCTAGTTGAACATTAGATCATGTGGAAGCCAAAATTCTAGAACAGACTGATGGGAAAGCACACAAATGCAGGTCTACTGTAAAGTTTTGCCAGAAATACAGCATCATGCAGTGAAGAAGACAGCTGAATATGATGGAGCAGGATGCTTGGAACTTGGAACTAGAAATGGCAGGCTAAACCAGTCCTCAGATCTGGAATGATTAAGTGCAGCCAAAACCTGCATCGTTGGCTTCATTGCTTGTTTGAATGATCCAAGGATGCACTTGCCACCCTGTCAGCCATTATACAAATAGTCATAGTTCCTTACAAGCTAGACTCCAGAACAAGGTAAGCTGTAATTATTTTATAGAAATAAAAAAAGTTAGTTATGAATTCAAGTCAAAAGGGAAAAGGAGAAAGTTCTCATTCAACAGAATTATTATGAAATATGTCAAGCATGTTTAGGATAGGAAAAAAGGCATCCAGAAGATGCATCAACCACCAAAAATCTTAGGGAGCATCAGAACAATGGTAGTCTCCGAGAAAAGCAGAAGAATAAAACGAAGGTTCATCGCCCAACTTTCTGCCTATATTAGTTACAAAGAAAGAAGCATCATGATGCAAAATGCCCTGAGATATTCAGCCACACAAATCAAAATTGCTGACTTCTTTATCATAAAATAGTACCGGCAAACTAAGACCAACATTTTAACTAACATTGCTGAATTATTTATCATAAAATAGTACCAGCAGTCTAAGACCAAGATTCTTACATAAACAAACTCTACTACCTGAACTAATAACTTTCAGATTTAACAACTCGACATCAACACAACTGCATCAAGGTTATTCAACCCGACTACATTTACTGGTTACCAAAAACATGTACTTTCACAATGGTAAAGTATAATCTAATTGATCAATGCCTAGAATCATAAAATTATGTAAAAAGTGAAAACGCAGAAAACGTGCATAACACAAATAAGTGTGAAAAATCAAGAGGGCTCCTAAGTCCTCAGAGTGGACCAGTTCAATAACTGGCCTAATATGGTTACTAGGATGACAAGTTTCCAGTGATACATGTAAAAGATATTACAATCTCATTGAATAATGCCAAGTGGTAAGGCGGAAATATTCACCACCAGGTACTGGTAATTCCTTAGTGCTTGTTAGGTACGGGGGTAATAGAGATGGAAAATATATCCTCAAATTGTAGGTCCCTCAATTAGTGTATTTGGAAATGACAAAAATAGTTTCTAAGAAATATCTATTTTGAGGTGAAAACTGATGTAAAATGGGTCTTATTTCAAAAAGCTTCTTTAGTACTAAATAGAATAGACTACGTAAGACATGTAAAATATAAGGGAATCTTTTCCCTTCCTATTAACCTGTACCAAATGAGCGCTAACAATGCAATTTTTGAGTGGACTAAAATAGTTTTTCGGGACCTGGGTCAAAATCCTCTTTGACCAGCCAGGTTTTCCTGTTCACAGTTGTTGACCAAGTTTGAATGGTTTAATAGACAATCAGGTCTTTAAAGTGCATTCAAACCATAGCCTCACCAGCTCCTAGTGTAACATGTTTAACCAGTGGTTCAATTCAAAATATTCAACAATAATGAAGATAACTTGTAAACAAACTCATGTATGATTGATGAGCCATGCAAGGCTAGGATCATGTTTCTTCTTCCTTCTTTCCTTTTCAGGAAAGTGTGTACCTATGAGGGAAAAAGGGGGGAGAGGGGGCTATCTAATGCAAAACAAGAATGAGCACCAGCATTGAAAATTCAACCATTCAACATCCAGATCCTTAATTTTTATTATCAAATACCTTTTGCTTGACGGGAGCAGGACTAATAGCAACAGGCTTGAAAAATGACTCTAGCCTGCAATAATCATAAGAATTGAAAGAAGACAGAGAAGGGCAAGGGAACAAGTCAATAAAGAACCAATGAGGACTAGCAGAAACCAGTAAGTTGTACTCGAGTAATCATATACCTTCCCAGAGATGTCTTGCCTTTTACAGCCTTAATTTTCTCTATTGCCTTCATGAATATAAAAGATAAAATGAGATTCTATTGCATTATAGGCAATTAATAGGCAAGGTTTCGATTTTTATTTGTTCTACAATATAGGTTTGTTTCTATATTTTTATTTTTATTTTCCACAACACCCATATTAATTGACTACATACTACGAGGTGTTCAATATTTTTCATGTAGTTGATTGGTGGGAATTGACTAAAATTAATTTTACACATTGCCCAAGTGAGGATAAACATCAAAAAGCATGGAATAAAACATAACATTAATTGTGATTTCTTAATATGTGAGAAAGACTAAACAAAACTATTATTTTGGGATGGAAGGATATACATACTCCGGAAGAGAAGTACCTTTGTTACTCTTTCTCTGTTGAACCCATTTTCATTCACCAGGAACTGTATCAATCCCTAAAAATGCAATATAGAAGGTTATCACTCAAAATAAGAACAAACATGCATGAGCATGCACACACAATAAAAAAAATGCAAATTGCAAAAACATTGAAAAATTCCTCACATCTTCATCTGGGGAAGTCCACCTAGGTTCAGGTTCATCATTATGAGCAAAGACTAAAGGCTTTTTGAAAAGTCTACGCACCTCTTGGTATGGCCAACCATCAGCTACGTGAAACCTAGGTGAAGATATAAAATCAGGGTTCAAAACAAAACCTATGCATGTGAACTTCAAATCTGCCACTCATAGAGCTAAAAAAATTGATGCTACAATAGATTGCAGTACTAAAAGATAATGCAGAGAAAGATGGCAACATGATTATGATTTCTTGTCAGAAACAAACCAATTGACTTCTCAAATTATGATTTCATTGCTAATTCAGCAGCCTTGTAATGCCCATACCAATCATTTTAACTAAGATAAGGCATATAGCATTTGAAAACCAATAGATTGACTTTGCGCTATAAAAAAGAAGGAAGACTTCTTGAGAAGTACAACTTAAGGTAAATGAAGGAAAAGATTAGCATTTCTGGATATATTTTAGTCTAAAACAGTAAGCAATAGATATAGGCTGGAGGTCATAGTATTGAAGAATCAAGTCTGAGGAAGAAAAAGCAGCAAAAGTTTACAAGGACCAAAAACAACGCAACCTCCCTAGGTGTACCAATCAGCTTGAATGAGATATGGCTTATCAAAAATTAATAATAATAATAATAATAATAGTAATTAAAAAAGCATTTTTGACAAAACCAAAAGAGCATGAAGAAAAATGACTGGGAAACTTGGCCTTTTTTGGGGGCGACCATGACAAGAAGAAACAAATGTCAAATGTGGAACAAGAATCAAACTATGGCTGAAAGTTAAAGAAAAGCAGTACTAACTAGTATAACAAAATAAAATGGAAAATATAACTGACTAAACAAAAAGAAGCAAGTACAGGAAGGGGAAAAAAGACGTTAAGAGGAAAATACAAAAGCATACACCCTAGGTTTCGAAGCAGAGAACAATAAGCACCTGTCCCTATTAATATTTTCGAGTATATTCTCAATGGACCCATGCTGACGAATAAGCTTTAAAGCAGTCCGCCCACCGATACCTGAAAAGGATGTCAATTAAGGGATAATGAGCCAACCAGAGGGGGGGGGGAGTAAGATATAAGTTTGGCAATAAAAAGCACAGAAATCCACTAGAAATAATATGTAGGTTTTAACGGATAGATACCGTAAACAGAATAGGCTAAATGAATGTTACATCACAGGAAACCACACGAAAAACATAGTCTTATTTGAAGGTATCCGCTACCTTTTCCCAACAAGCTGTAATAAATGCACATGCAAAAATATGCTACAAAGAAGAAAAGGAAAAATATCAGCACCATTAAGGGTCTTTCCCATGTTAGGATGGCAATATATGCTCTCTGTTTACACATCATGCCATCAAAGCTCAAAACACAGAGACTGTAACTAAGACAAGTTCTTAGCAAAGAGCTAATTGACATCTTTTCAGGTATCGGCGAATCATAATACAACCTGTTAGCAAAGGAGTCATAACTAAAAAATAATATATGTTTGGTTCGCCATCAACTCCAATAATGACACTTGTGAAAGAGCTAGGGAATCATAACACAACCTGTTAGCAAAGGAGTCATGGACTCATTTCACAAGTGCATGAATACGACATCATGTCAGAATATCATAGTCCTAATCTAGAACAACCCCCCCCCCCACACACACACACAACAGAAAAAAAAAAACCACCACCAACACCCACACACATTTGCTATACATTGGTAGAAAAACTCAGGAAAATCCATGGTTGCCAATACAATCTCCCATTCCCACTCTGCACCACTAAGCTCAATCTTTTCTCTAGCAAACACATCTCGTCACCCACATCATCACTTCTCAATGAATGAGATAGAACTCGTCAGGCCAGTACAAGGGTAAGGGGGACTCTGTTGGTCAAGAAATGATGAAGTTCTTTCTCATTTCTTCTGCATCTAAGTTGTCTAATAAGCACAGAAGATCAATATGGCCATAGCTTAGAAGCCACAAGCATGAGCAGATTTTCCAGCATCAAGCTGGTCACAATTCTTAATACGACCGCAAAAACATTACTGATAGAGTGCACAAGAACATTCAATATTTAAAGCCACATCCTATAAATTTTTTGGACTTAGCATTCTCGGTTCAAAATAGACAGAAAGCAATAGTTAAAATCAGTGCCCACTAAGTTTATAAAAGAAGACTTCATGCACAATGGAAGGTATCATTTCATCAGAAAAACTCCATGAAACAATGTATTTTCATACCTCGAATACTGTCACAGTAATCACAACCAGATAGGATGCACAGGTCAATGAACTGATCCATACTTATTTCCAAATCTGACAAGATCTGAAACCAATAAGCCATTGAGATGATGAGTAAAACATTACAAGTTCTGAGAACTAAACTCTGCTTGTATTCATTTAACACCTTAGGTATTTCAAATTCCATCACAGGAATTTTTTTTGAGCTAGGATCCATCAAATGACGGAGAAATCTGGGAGCTCCAAATGTCAAACAATCCATATCTTCAGAAGCCACAGCATAAACCTGAGCAAAGAGGCAATGATGATGGACAGATCAGACAAAATAATTTGTTTAATAATATTGACCTATATATGCATGGATTAATAACTGCATGAATAACGATGACACAAATCCTAAACAACTCGAATTTTGGCTGCAAAAGGGAACCAGAAACTACATGCAATGATGGTAAAAGCTAGACACAGCACATCATGTCAACTACAGAGAAACATATTATCTGATCAATAGAGCATATCATTGTCCTTCACCATGAGGAGGAAAAGAAAAACATTTAACGAAAATGAAATGGAAAGAAAATTCATTTCTTATTCAACAGCTCATATATACCTTTCCTGATTTGCAAAGTGCAGCACATTGTGCCTCCGCTTCAGAAGGGGACTACAGACAGTAAAAGAAGAAGATAGTCTGGTTACAAATACAGTGGCAACTCAAGAACAAGAAAAAGCATCTTTTGACTGTAAGTCATAGTTAAGAATCTATATTGCACTAGCTAATCACCTCAACTACAGGCACTCCCATAAGCCTCAAAAGCTTTTTGCAATCTTCATTGTGCTGCTTTGTCACCTGCAGAAATTGAGTAGATAAATCTCAAACTTATAATTAATTAAAATATATGTAAACATCATTATGTCAACAGTGATTATAAAGCAGAAACACAAATTTTCCAACAAAATAGGCTCCTGACAAGCAAAACAGTCCTGATATTTGCAACACAAACCTTGACTGTCCGTTTACTGAACTTCTCAATAGCCTCTTTATCATCTTTCTGAACATGCAGGTAAAAAAAAAAAAAAAAAAAGAATTAGAAGGAAATTTTAAGATATCAAAATTTTGCATTTGAAGTGAAAGCAAGATTATCCTGAGGAGACATAATTAGTCTACCTCTATAGCCTGCTCCAAATCCTCAGTAGCACCAGCTCGTTTTGACAAACTGATGCAGTACTGCTCATTAGAAGAATGCAAGGCAGACATCAAACAACATAGAGCATAAAACACTATACCGTTTTGCAAGCTCTTGATTCTTTAAATCAGGAGGCTTCCCGTCAAACACATAGCTAATTATGGAACAGTTTGTATTGAAAGGTCAATAGTTGGAAATAAAAGGAAATAGTCAATCACATAGAAAAAAAGGTGGGGGGGGGGGGGGGGGAGGATTCACAGAATCCTTCAAGTAATAAGAAAGGGCTTTCAAAATGGAAAAAAGAAATGAAAGAAAAATTACACTGGCTTAATTCCAGCTTCCAAAAGCCTATTTGTCCTCGCAAACATTCCTTGCAAGTGACTGTGCATTAGAAAAACTGCATTAGATTTTCCCTTAGCCACTAGGCCAAAGCCTGTTTTTACATTTTGACGGGGGGTTCCACTACCTAGTAACTTCGCCAGCCTCATTGGTGAGTGACTTAGTCCCAAATCTTCCGACTACAATCTACAGCCATGAAAACACCAACAATAATCAAAGGTGCGGCTATAAATTACCCATACTAATAAGTAATGACTCCCTCCAAATTCAAGTAATTACTCCCTCCCGTATTCAAAAGATAATCAAGACGTTTTTATTTTTAACAAACACGATAGTTGAAAAAGTCAAAGACTAATTTACATATTCACCCATATATCTTTCATTACGTACTTAATAACTTCTGCTATAGTATAGGAATAGAAAAATAAAGGACAAAATGGAAAGATTAAATTTCACTTGATGCTCAGGATGAAAGGTTCTAAAGTACACTCTCAGGGAGCACTCCATAATATAAAGAGATAACACTGAAATGACTGAATAGAAACCAGAAATTGGTAGATGCTCATGCTAGCATCAATAGCAATTTTGCGATTAAAATAGCTCTCGAATTTCTGCTCCTTCATGCCATTGGGTGCATTGTCCGCAAGTAACTTCGTTAAGCCCTAAATTAATAAAGAAACCACAATATAAGGAACGAAAGTGATAAAATTATCAAGAAATTGACAATGTAGGGTAAGAACCTTACCTTTATTCCCATTGTGAAGGCCTTTCTCAAGTATACAGACAAGACGAGCTCAAAGTTGCGTTTCTCAGGCTCGGGCTGTGGACGAGCGTCACTGTTTGAACGTTCCCGGGGATATTATATTTCTCTCTCCTGTTATAAGGGCTAGTTTTGTTCCCCTGCGTATTGTTGTGATTCTGGATGACGGATGTCGTGAATTTTGGAGACAAATAATTTTACGACCGAGATTCTAACTTCCAAATTGTTGAATTTACATTCTTTAAAATTTTATTTTTGACTAATTTATTTCTTCTAATAGTACATAATTGGTTTCAACAAACCTTTTTTTTTCTCTTCTTCTCAATTAATCATACAAGATTTTGTATTAGTGTTTATTAAATATACACGTCCAAATTGTTAAATTTATATTCTTCAATTTTTTTTATATTTTTCACTAATATATCCTTTTTATTTGTGCACGATTGTTTTCAGCAATCTTTTTTTTTTCTTTTTTTCCCCTCTTCTTCTCAATTAATCATACAATATTTTAATTATTTGAAACATTAAATACAATAAGTATGAAAGAATATAATAAAATGAATCATTATTTTAGTCAGTGTAAATTCAACAAAATAATGCTAAGAGTTTTTTTTTCAAAAATTTTAGACATGACGGATAGGTTTCCCATCTAACCTTAACACTGATGGATGATTCTATAACACCCCCATTTTTAGCACTTGATCACTTATCTAATCCTTGTAACCTTTAACCCTTTGGTTCTTTATCATTTTAAGGAAGTACGTTGCAGATTTGTCCCACGTGATCAAACCTGATGAGATCGACCTTGCCGATTCCTTGTTCTACGAGGGACAGGCCTTTGTATATTCTCGGCACCAAGGTACGACACACTTGGACAAGGTCAGTTCCACTAGAGAAAATTATTTGGAGCTATCATGGAGCAGATGAGGTGACCTAGGAGATCGAGAAGGACATGTGTGAGTCACATGTTCAGTTTGTTAGCACGTATGTGTTAGGTTTCAAGGTTCTCTCTCTTTTAAGGGGGTAGTCCCCTGTAAGATAGTGTTAACTCTGATAGAGTTAACCGCCAATATCACCTTTTTTACATCCTTTTTCTCTTCTTCCCCAACCTCAACTTCTTAAGTTCAGGGACGAAGTCTCTTTTAAGGGGATAGTGATGTAATACCCTGAATTTTTAGCTAAATCTAATTGTGAGTAATTAATATCAAAACCTAATTCTAACCTCAGGAATTCATTTTTCTATCTTACCCTAATTCTAAATCTTAGCCTAATCCTAATTTTTATTTTGGGTTATTAATATTTTTCCTAACTTAAATATAATCTCAAATAATTATTTAACTTAAACCTAAATCTAAACCCACACCTTTTCCTTTCCCTTTTCCCTTTTTCCCCCCTCTCCATATCTTATTTCATTCTTTCTTTTTCTTTCTCTCCATGCCAATCATCTTACCCATCTTCTCCCCTTCCTTCCCTTGTGTGCACGTCTCCCTCTACCAAGCCTACTCCTACCCCATCAATTCTCGGCTCTTGCAATTGTGGGTTAAGGTTGAAATTTTGCCTGATCACAACCTCCTCCTTTCCCCTCCTTCGTGTGTGTGTGTGTGCATATATACCCAGCAATAAATGCACTCCAATGCCTCCTTCTCTCCCTTTTCTTTCTATAAAATTTAGCACCACCTTCCCCTCTTTCTTTCTCCTCTTTACTATCGTCAAAACTGCCCAAAAAAACCCCAAAAAACCAACCTTCGACAACCCTTGTTGCACCACATCCACTTTAATAGCCCAATTTGAGCGGAGTGTTATAAGGATTGATCTGACTACTTATATCAACATGGTATACCATCCTTTTGGTGATTCTATCCTAAGAACTCCATAGTTAAGCGTGCTGGCTGTGAAGCAATTTTAGGATGGGTGACCTTCTTGGGAAGTTTTAGAATTTTCTGAAAATTTCTCAAGAAGCGCGTGAGTGAGGACAAAGCGTGCTAAAAGGACTCGTGTTGATCTGTGGGGTCAGCCGATCAATCCGAAAGCACTCCAAGGTAGCCCCCGCGTGATCGTATCGACTCGAGGTGTTACATCCACCACCGCCTACAACACCTCTCATCCCCTCACTCATAATTGTAGAAAAACTCACCAAAACACCCCTAAAAGTAGGAAAACTATCCGTTCCTACCCCAAGCTTCAACAAAACTCACCAAAATACCCCCAAGTTTTGGCAATTCCAACAGTTGCTCACCCCCTCCCTTCGGCCAACTCCACTGATCCCAAACCCTACTTTCGGCCTTCCTTGTTGTTGTAACCCCTTAGCAATGTCAAGTTGTTCCATTGCTAGCCCTCCCTTGCTCGATAACCCCAACCAATCCCCTTTTGTTACGTAATTTTTGGTTGGCACCTCCTTCGAACCCCAATTTGGTTTTTTCCCCATTATTTTCCTTTCCATTTAATTAATCCTTTATTCATTATATCAATAATTCTAATTATGTTTTGTTAATTGTTCTCAGGTGATATTACAAAAGTTTTAGAAGAAGCAGATTAGGATAAGCGTGCTTAGAGAGTGGAGCCTTTATTAGTAAGGATACTAGTTGATGTTTCAGGTTTTGTGTTAAATGCTTGTATGATTATGTGTGTTATCCTATTATTGTTATTAGACTATTAAAATTCATTTTGTTGATGATATGATATATTAATACGAAGTATATGATAGGAAGGAAGTAAAAATAACAAAAGATATGCTGATACGATGCTATTACGCTAAGTCATATTTTTGTGGATGAGTATAAATTGTGGGAGAGTAGTATAGGCCTAATGAATCATTATAAGTGGGAAATAATTATATTTAAGAGGTATGTTGATGAAAGGAGGATTTGGAAATAATGATATTGAGGATATGAGATCTTCGTAAAATAAGGGTTAATGGCTATCTTTAAGGACATTTTGGTAAATATGGGTTAATTTGGAAATTTTGGTATTTTAATGTGTTAGATGGATTAAAATATGCTAATAATATTATGTGCAGTATTTGACAGTGATTATGAAGGTCGTAAGTTCTTCAGATGAGAAAATAGCCTAATTTGGAAATATTAGCCTTAAAACGATAATATTATTATCACATGTGTTAAATTTTAGAGTTAGGCCATGAATTTTAGATATTTTGTTAATATGAGTATTTTAAGGATTGATAGTTAATTTAGTAATTATATGAGTCTTCTGGAAAAAGTTATGACTTACCTGTGAAATTAGGGTTTTGGGAGCCTTATGAATAGTAATGTTTGGGATAGGGCTATTATCGCACGTGTAAGACATGGGATTTAGACCTCAAAATTTAGGTATGTTAATTTTACTATTATTTGAGGAACATATACTAAATTTGGTAGATAAATGATTAATATAAGGGAATTTATGCTTAAATTGTGAATTTAGGGTTTTTGGGGAAAATGAGCATCTTAATCTTTGAGAACGGTCTTGTTATCTATATGTTGATGTCTTTAATTGAATTAATTATGTTTTAATCATTAAACCAATCATGAATAAGATATTAATAATTTAAATTGAAAGATCATGAGTCAGGACCAGTTGTATATGTCTGTTCCACCGCACGAGAATATTAAATGGGCGCGTTTTACCCTAGGGTTGTATATTATTATTGCTCCACCGGTAAGAATAGTGGCCATGAGAATTTTGTCCTAGGGTGGAATAACCGTTCTACCTGTTGAGAATAGTGGAGTCTCTAAACTTAACATAAATAAAAGAATGGATCCTGACATATTCTAATAATACAAATCTGGAATAGTAATTATCGAGTATTGATTTATGTATCTCACATGTATAATACTTTTCGTTGTGAATGTATACAATCATGTGTGTTCCCTGTTTCAACTGTATTATTACCTTACTCAATATGTAGTGTATTAATCATTCTTTCGTGGGTGCTGCTCATTCCCATGAGCATATCTGCCTTATTTTGCAGGTGATTGATGAGTATTAGCTTGATGTGCTTTCCTTCGGTGAGTGCTAAACGAATTGATAAAGGATATGGTTATTTGAATATCTCTATCTCTTTTTGGAATCTTAGTCCTCTGTTTTCATGACTTGTTCCCTTCTCTCTATTTTATATCTTGTATCATAGTGGGATGAAGTGCTTCCCACACCTAATTCCTAGGTATAAAGTTACTTTTGCCTTACACCCAACATAGATTGGGCATAGGGAGTGCCTTTTCTACATTGGATATGGTGTGAAACCCCTACGTTTTGTGTTTTAGATTCCGCTATTAACTCTTTAAAACAAAAATTTTTAGTTATGAAATTTGGGGGTGTTACAACAAACCCAAACCCTAAACCCCAAAACCTCAAACCATATAAAATCTAAAACATAATATTTATTAATGATATTTTTGTTATAATTAGTAGATGGTTGGTAGAGGAGGTGGAGGCAAGGATCTGAGGTGGATTCCTTCCACTTCCACTAGGATGGTGAAAAGGACAGCCATTGTTAATGCTAGAGTATGAGTTGCAATAGAGTGTGGAAAAGCACATTGTACTTTTACGACACATCATGTGTTATTTGAGAAGGATTATGATGTACATAGTGAGGGAGTTTTCACTGGCTCTATCACCTCTAGCCATGTAGTAGGGTATGTTTTCTCATTGACATCAAATTACAATTGGTGATTAACAAGACCTACAAGTGGGGGTTTAGTGATTATCGATTTTCTTACTAGTTTTAAGGATCGTGTGGTATATTCCATATGGATTGATGAGTAGGTAATTTTTATTATTATACATATTGATTACTATTTTTTTACCATATAATTCATTGTTCTAATATTCTTTTTGTTGTAAGAACCACACCCTATGCTATAGGTTTAGTCCGGGATAATAAGCTTGAAAAGACTACCACATTATGATGCCATGCCATGTGTCTTGCCTACAATTACATCAAAACCACAAGCTTGAAGCATCTACATAACACATACTTTGACCATCATAATGCTCTGATCATCTCTACCTTTGCTGAGAGGTGGCACCTATAGACTAACAATTTCTACCTTTTATGGATTTGAATTGTCATGGATATAAGTGTACTAGCAAGCATTTTCTTAGTTATGGTGATGTTGTGGAGCTTATGGTGAAATTTGGGGTGAATATAAGGTGACGGTGAAGGCAATTTTTGTGAGGGGTACCTCAGTAGCATTAGAATATGTTTTTTAATCTTACGAATGATTGGGTTTCCGACAATGAATCTTATGTCTGATTTTATTTGTGGTACCTACTATCTTGAACGCTTTTTGTAGACAAGTTAAGCAACTATGCTCCATTATTAATATTGAGATTAGTAGCTTATCTTAGTTGGTTAGGCGATCAGGCCCTTGAAGATGGTACTTCAGCATTTTTATACATACGGCTTAGGATAGTATCTAGGATCGGATGCAAGAAGCTAGGTAGTTTCATGACACTATTAGATGTAATTATTTATTGCTAATTATTAGTTATAAAAGGTTTTTAATTGTTAGTTTAATTTATTATGTGCACATTATAATTATGCATAGGCATGGATTTACGAGTAATTTCTTTGCTTTTAGTATAGTTATTCTCATACATATAATCCATCATGTGATACTTCATTGATGACTTGGGATATGTCTCCTTAGATGTTTTCCCTCGAGTCAATGGATGGAATAATTTAGTATAGGAGGTCATTAAATTCACTAAGGGGCATAACAAGTTGGTGACATACTTTATTGGGCATTATTCAATTGTAATAAGGGATAGGAATAATATTAATACTATTTTACATACATTTATAGGGTGTTTTGTTACCGTTCAATAATGATTTGTTGATGAAATATCTTAAATTAATGTACTAAGGTGGCTTATTCTTCATGGATATTGTGAAGCCATACATTATAGATCAAGTTGACAGACAGTTTGGCTATCCCTAGCTCATCCCAATTTCTCCTATTATAACAACACATAGATTCAGTCGTAGTGCAAACATAAAGAAGTATAAGGCATATTACTCTAGTTATGTATCATTCTAGAACGTCAAGCCACACCATCAACTAGACTTCAACTCCCAATTTCACCATTTAACATATCAACATGATGCCTCATCTCACTACCTTCCTTGGTTCAATTCTCGGACTCACTCGGTATTCCATCGTGTTCTAGTAGGCAAAAGACTGAGTGATTCCCCATACATTGGGGTAGACTTAGAGATGAATAATGAACAGATGGGTGGGTACCGCTATTGGTTCAAATAATAGAAGAAGGGTAGAATTGATAAGGCTACTAGTTTTGATAGGCTAAAGGAGGTCTACTTCACCATGGGTAAGCTTAGACTCTCCTCTAGTAAAGAGGAGGAGGCCAACCAACCCCTTGTAGATGATGATTTCAATGATAGTTAAAATATTTTTTTCTTGTATTTTAATTTTAAATTTATATGGATTGTTATGACTGTGTTTTTTCTAATTTGTTCTTCTACTAATTTCAAGTTATCATGGATATCCATCAACAAGTACATAAAGTTCTACAACAAAATACTTAACAAAAATCCAAAGTTATTACATTAAAAAAATCATCAACCAAAGTCACCTCCTTGGTTGGAAATCATACCCATTCCATTCTAATATATCTTAATGAAATCATAATATGGCTTTTCCATTCATAAATGCTTAGATCAACATCTTTGTACCACTGATTAGATACAGGTGGTAACATTGTGTTTTCCATCAAGGTTGATTGCGAGCATAAAAAATATCATAACATGAGTGTTATTAAGATATAGGATAATGAAAAATGTATGCAATATTAACATGATTAAAATACATATCAATATATAGTGTAACAAATTGTTAACACTTAATGATCTAATCAGGTTGTCAGGCGTTACATGGAGCTCTATGTGGTGAATATGTACTTGACCCTAGATGGTGCAAGTGAATGAATACCACATTGTACACTATTGTAAAGAGAAATATAAAGTCAAGTTTCCGCCACTATTTCTCCATCAGAGTCGATCCCATCTAATGTATCAAACATTGCATGTTTTTAGCAATAAGATCTACCAAAGAATGCTCACATAGCCTTTGATGATTCCCCAATTCCTTATACACTGTAGCTATAACATTTGATCATTACTCTTCATTGCCTAAGAGTTTCAATGCAACTTCTCTAAACCCATAGCATCCATCACCCACAACATCACACCATGAATAGGACCACACAAAAAACATAATGAGTCGACAAGTCCTCCTAGTAATATGCTTCCCATTACTATTTTTTTTTCCTCAATTAGATCAACTAGAGGAAGAGTAATGACCACATCATAAGCTAGATTGACCTTTCCCCATAAGTGATTCTAAATAAGCATGCTCTATATGCTCCTACTCTTATGGTTCCTTCCTTGTGTTATTACTAGGTAGACCTTTACTTTATTGAACATCTAGCTCTTCCAAACTTGTCATAATGGGTTCAAGAATCCCATTTATAGGATTATAATAGTATCATATATGTGATGACGAATGGTCAAGCATCATCTTCACCTTAGATGTTATGTTAGAGGTAAATGGATGTATGGATGGATCAACATCTGAATCATTAAAAGAAAACCTTTCTTCACTTGGTTCGATAAAAGTTGAAGTCTTTTAGAATTGACACATTATCGATACAAGAATAGGTTGATGATATCGTTTGTAATGAAATATCTTGTGTGAATATGGTATATTGTGTGTCAACTTGAAGTAACACCCACATCCCAAGGTTTCAAGACTAGCTGTATTAGACCTCTTACTCTCCTTGATGCTGGAGCATCTCCATCTCATTCTTCACATGTTGAAAGGCAAGATTTAGCATATTTGGACGTAGTACCAATTATTCTTGAAAATCTTAAACACGTTCATAATAACCCTAATTGTAACACCCCAAAATTCACTACTGAAAAATTTTATTTTAAATGAAAGAATTAACGGAAGTGAAATAACAAAACTATAAATTATGGGGATATTACCGCCACACTCAGTACCAGACTGGTTCACTCCTACCATTCTAGTACCAAGTGCTAAGGATAAAATGGATTATCATCAAATAAGAGCTAATACTTAAAACAAGATTTCATAAGGAAGTTAAATCGTTCACAATATAAAATTCGGAGTTCGCGTAAAAAGGTTTACAAGCCAAAGGGGTACATAGACAAAGTTCTCAAGGAACATAGAGTATCGTACGATAGAACAAAACTAAAATAAAACGATATAGGGTAAAACGAAATGAAAAGGAGAGTCCGACCATGTCGCTCTCGGTCCCCAGACCAAGTCTAGGCTCAACTCTCAGCCTCGCCCAATGCCTCGTAAGAGTCGTACGCATCAAAGATATCATCTCCTACCTGCACAAACTCAGGTGGATCCTCTACTTGTGGGAATGAGCAGCACCCATGAAACGGGTGGTCAGTACACTACGTACTGAGTAAGGGAACTATGCAGATAAGGCCAAACATATAAAATATATAACATAGCATACATGGCATAATCACATAAGCGGCATGTAGTAATATAGATAATGAAGGCCGGCTATGGCCTGAGTAGATTCATTCTTTAGATCTCTAGTAAATATAGTCGATTCACATCATAGTCTTATATCAATCCATGTGAGTGCGGGAACCCTACTATTATAGCCGGTGGACCGGTCATGCAGGGCAAAACGCGCTTGGCCACTATTATACGCCGGTAGACCGGTCATGTAGGGCAAAACGCTCCTGGCCACTATTATTCGCCGATGGACCGGTCTGGCCCTGAATCACATGATGTTTCATTGTAATTACTTTGTATCTTTATCATGTCTTATCATCATTATGTTTGGTTTGTTGAGCACAGAAACCCCCACTATTATAGCCGGTGGAACGGTCATACAGGGCAAAATGCGCCTCGCCACTATTATTCACTGGTGGACCGGTCTGGACTCGGCTCAACAATCTTTCTCTTTAAATGATTAGTATTTTATTCGTGTCTTATTTGGTAAGCAGTTGACCCTTGACATGCATGTCACCAACCCTCTACTTCTATCCTTCTGAGAGGGCCCATCCCATATCTTGGGACTCTTACGCCCTTTATCACACCCCGATATCCATTCCCATTTACACTTACACATAATGAAAACCAACTCCTAAGGGTATGGGTTAAGGCCCAACACCTCGTGACATCAAACTCCACCCACTATCACCCTCTAGGGTTTCCTTGAAACCCTAATTGGACCTATGTGGCCCAACTTCCTCTTACTTTACTACCATTAATTCATTTATCGTCCAACACCTCATCTCATTTAGATTTAACCCCAAACCCTAGTTGGCCACTCCAAACCCTAGCACATTTCTTCCCCCACAAGTAATCTCTCTACTTTTCACCTAACATTACTTACTTCGCATGGCACCCATACTCATCCCTCATATATTAAATTTCCACTCTTAACCCATCACTCCACTTTTCCTTAATTGTTCTTACTTCCACATTTTCACCCATATTAGGGTTTTCTCCTAAACCCTAATTAAGTCCCCTATACATCCTTACACCAACCTACGTACTATTTTTCATCCAAAGTTTCCAATCACTCCACAAATCTCCCCTTACCTTACCTACACCCTAAAATAACTTTTCTCACATAAAGATCATTCACATGCAAACTCCATCCACCCCATGCAAAGTTCACATCTCTCATTTATTTTAATCATAATCTCCTTTTAATTTTCCCTCATGGATCATGAGATAATTAGGTCAGTCTCATGTCCCCCTTTAGTCAACTCACTTTGCATTTTCTCCTTTTTAGTCTTTCACCCCCACATCATATAATTAACATCCTAGCATGCATATCCTAGAGGGTTACGTCATAAAATATTATAAATACAACAGAACAATCATTATACACATGTCATGAGAAATTCATATAAGCATACCTCAAATCCAAGCTGCGCTACAAGTAATTAGTCATTAAAAACATAAAGTATACAACATGGCATAACACATGGCACACAAGACACATAAGACATACATAATTGTTCTTAGCCACATCCTTACCTAATACGACATCAGTCTTGGAGCACGTTCCTACGCCTCCTCAGGGTTTTGGCTTGATTCGCCTATAAGAGGGAAAACTATAGATTAACTTCCCTCTAGCCAAAATTACTATTCTTCCTACCTTACCCTTATCACAACTTACTATTAGGGCTAAAAAAATAATAATACCTTTATAAGTAAAAGTAGGGTTATTATTCTTAAGGTAGCTAATCATGCTACTACTAATAAAAAATAGGTCTTAATAGCTACAATAATTTAAAGTAATTATAATAATATTTATATTATTAACGGTAATAGTTTCAATGTTACTAATAATGATAATAGCAGTAGTGATAGTAAGGTTAGTGATATATGAAATATTAATAATAGTGACAAGGTAATATAAACAAAAATAATAATAACAATAACAACAACAACAACAACAATAATAATAATATTAATATTACTAGTAATAATAACAATAATGATGTTAAAATAAGAATACTAAAGTTATAGGCCATTAATGATAATAATAATAGTTATAAATATTTCAAAGTTAGGTTAAATAATAATAATGATAAAGGTAATAATAATAATAATAATAATAATAATAATAATAATAACAACTAGCATTTGTACAAAGAGGGTTTAGGGGTTGGGGAGTTTAGAGGACCACCTAGGGATGGTGGTGGCACAGTCGGCGGCGACAGCGGCCATGGAGGGAGAAGAGAGGTGGAGAAATGGTGGTGGAGGGAGGAGAAAGGAAGAGGAGAGGGCGGCAGGGAAAAATGAAGGTATGGGGAGGTAGAGGGAGCTCCCCTGGTCGTTTTGGAGGGCAAAGGGGATGTTGTAAGCGGTGGGACTAGCGGGGGGCAGTGGTGCGAAGGGTGGCGGGGCTCAATGAAGGGTTGATCGGGGGAGGGACTTTACACAGCCGGGGTGGCTCGTGCAGAGTAAACTGAGGGAGGATGGAGGCTCAGTTTGGTAGAGGGTGATGCAGGGAATGGTTCCGTGGATGGCTCAGGCGGCGGCGATGGGTGGCCGCGACGGGGCGGTTGTCTAAACTAGAGGTGGCGCAATGGCGGGTTTTTTCTGGGCTGCAATTCCAAAAGGTCCAATGATGGCTTCCTTGGTGGTATTTATAGGCTGAAAATGGGGGAGAACCAAGAGAGGGGACATAGGGAGGTAGGGGCAGGTGCAGAAGGCACACCGGTTGGCCGTGGCAGGCCGACGCAAGTCTACATTCGATTAGGGAGAAGAAAGGGGCGGGGGCAGGCACGCGCGAGGTGAGAGGGAGGTTGGTCGGTCGAGGAGGGACAGGCGAAGGGCTAGGGAGAGAGGGAGAAGGTGGGCAGGCAGCATAGGTGCCTGGTCGGTGCAAAAGGGGGGCTGTGAGTTGTAGCGGGGCGCGGGGAAGAAGGGAATGGAAAGAGGAGCTGGACCGGTCTAGTTTAAGGGAGAAAGAAAAGAAAAGAAAAGGGGAGGGGTGGACCGGCTGGGGCGACGAGCGAGGGAGGAAGAGTAGGCCCAGTCAGGAGAAATAGGGAAGGAAGAAGAAAGGAGAAGGAGAGAAAGAAAGAAAAAGAAAAAAAGGGAAAATAGGGGGAAAAATATATAAAATAACTTATGGGAAATAGGGTGTAGTAATTTTGGTAGATAAACATATTTTAATACTTTAACTTAATGTATTTTAATATATTAGTTTAAAAGGTAAATTTTAGAAAATATTGGTTTGAAACATTATTTAAATAAAATGAGTATGATAAAATAACAAATTATTTATTTTAATTTATTAACTATTCACATCTAATTTTATATACTTAAAATCCACAAAATAATTAAATTAAAAAAAATAAAAGGCAAAATCCTCAACAAACATAAATTAAAAAAGTTTAAAGGCTAAGTTATCCCAAATAAAAGTGATTTATTAAATTATAGGCTTTTAAAAATTTTGGGGGATTACACTAATAATATTTCATTAAGTGATTCTTGCAGGTATTACATATGTTTGCAAGAATAGGAGTTCAATAATGATATCTAACGTGTAATATAACGATAATGAAAGGCTTACAAAGTTGCATGGAAGATAAATCTACAAGACATGAAGTTTGATTATTTGATTATTTTATGTATTATCATGATTAGGTTTTATGTAGCTTTGATATTTTATGTGAACTTTGAAATACCTTGTCATTGTAATTGTAACTCATTATATATATCATATGGACATATGTTGGTTTAGCTTTTATATTATTAGGTTAGTTGATTGGGGCTTAATTAAGGAGAGTTAGGTTCAGCCTCATTGTCATATGTGTATATATGTACATATGCCTTGTACATTCGGTGGTGAAAAAGAAGCCATTTAATCGAACACTTAATGAAAAAGAGAGAACAAGAATCGAAACTCTTAGTCCATATTTCTTCTTATTTTTCTCTTCAAGTGAGGAGTGAACTTTAGGATTCATTCTCTAGAGAAATTAGAGGTTTTTATTTAGAAATTATTTTATCTTGGAATAGATCAACATTTACAATTGAAGATAACATTTAAATTGTCCAACTTCAATTTTTCTTTCTTTTTTGGTAGACTTTGTTGTTTATCAAACCAAATTCAAAGGTACTAAATTTGTGAAAGGTATTTATCTATTATCTTACACATCACTCCTATTCAATTAAGTCCACCACTTTATAATATACAACTTACATATGCTCCTTGAACAATATGTCATATGTAGATTAATGTGGAATAATAACCCATAATTGCTTTATATCTTTTTTGCCTAATTAATTTAGAGTCTTATCAGTGTGTTGATCTTAAGGGATAATATGTCCAGACTCATATGTGATGATGATGTATATTTTTTCATCTTACTATGTTCATTTTTTCACCCTACTATTAGAATTTTAAAATATAAGTAACGGTTAATGGTTACTTAGTAATAAGTTAAATGTCATGGAACACTATAACAACAACAAAAAATTACTTGTTAGTCATATGAGCATCTAAATGAATAATTTTATCAACCTACACGAAAATAAAATTCTACTTATATGGGTTTTATTAGGTCTCATACACATATTATATCCAATGCGTAAGTATGCCTCATTTGTCATGTATAAGTAGAAGCTTGTTCTCATATGTCTCAAATGTAGTCGCTTGTACAATATTCCTCTATCTACCTAGGAAAATTTCTACTATTTTTTTTACTTTCCATCTTTTTATAGCATGAGAGAGAACATTTTTTATTAATGTGTCATCTACATAAGAAGGGTGGTGTATTAGAAAAGACTCTAGGCTTTGTTTTTGACAATTTCAGTTCCTTATCAGTGATCACCACATTTGGTTCATGGAGCTCCATTAATCTCTTTACCTTATCAAACACCCATTTGTAGTTATCTTCCTTTTCCTACATCATAAATGCTAACCCAATGGTAAATTCTTACCACTAGACACATAACCAATGATCACCAAGAAATGAAGGTTATACTTATTGGTTTTGTATGTGAAATCTAAACAAATGACATATGGATTCACACGTAATAAAGTAAGAGAATCTAGGTGCACAAATACAATATCACTAACCCCATCAAAGTCAAGTAACTGACGATGCCATGAATCATATTCATTAGTTTCCATGAAGTATAATAACTCTTGCATGATCATATGTCCCATAAATCTCTACACCTTGAACTTATGTGTAGCATTGTATATTATCCTAAGTATTCTAGTATTATCCTCATCACCCCATATCAATTTGTCAATAACTTCCTTTGGTTTGAAATTTATCAAGGTTAGTTTATGTACCAACTTATGTTCTTTAGGCGATAATCAACAAGAAAACAAATGCCCTTATAAATACTTACCTAACATATAATTATGCATTCCATATTGTACCATTAGTATTCAAATACCATAAGAATCTTCCTTTCAATGTATCTTGAATTCATAACCACATGTTTTAGACTAGTTTGATTGAACACTTTTTGAATTTACCAAAGGTTGACTTCTATATGCACCACATATCTCACAACATATCTAAACCCTACCCTTTTTTGACCTCTCAATACCTAAAATTGTATTATATGCCTTTTGATTTCTTTAACTTACTAAATTAATGACTCATAATCATTAAAAAACTTATTTGCTTCAAACAATCCACTCTGATTAGTATTATGTGGATCTTAATTATACAATTAATAAAAAAACATAAGGAATTATAAGGAATACATAAATATAAAAATTAATAACAAAAAATTTCAAAATGAGGGGTTTTTGAGTAATTCATTCGCCTAAGTTTAAGATCGCATCTAATGGGTGAGCCACCCATCAAGCTTAACTTCTAATGGATGACCCTCTCATCAGCCTTAACTTATAACGGGTCACTTACATGCTAGATCCAAAATTTTTGAAAAAATTAAATTAATACAATTAACCATTATTTCATCAAGCTCTTCTTGACTAGATAATCATTATCATCATTCTATTATTCTATAATTAATGTATTGAAGATTGAGTGAATTAAATGTTGATTATTAATTAAGGAGAAGGGATATAAGAGAGAAAAGAAAAGTGAAGAGAATAAGAGAGTGGACAAATGAAAGGGATAAAATGGTCAAACACAAAAACAATGGGGTTTTAAGGGGTGTGAACTTAGTAATTTACGTGTGTACATAGAAACACCTTATAAAGTTTGATTCCCAAGCAATAGGGTTTTGCCTAAAAACATCGTTACCATGAGTTTATTATTCCAAAAGGCATGGTTTATTTAGTCTGACAAGGCACACATCATTTAGTGAGCATACTGTGAAAACATTATTCATATATTGAAAATTTTAAAGAAAAATAGTTAAAAGGTACAATATTAAATATCAAGTACTTTATCCTTAATGTTTCATTTAAAAAATACACTTTTCAATTGAGAACAAAAAAAATGAGAGTACTACGGTACCACCAACCTAACTAAGGAAGAAGTAAGTGAATGAGTGTGCTAGAGATGTTGAATAGAGTCTTGAATATGTGAATTTGAGAAGCATTGTGAGATGAAACATGGTGTCTTATTGTCTAGGCCATAATATATTTTAAATAATTAGGTATGTATTATAGGGTTTATTTCTTGGGTTTGGTTGAGGAAAGAGAGATAACATTGGTGGTGTTCTTAGATTTGGGGTGGGTTTCTTTCGTAGAAGTAGCAATTCATGAAACAACGTTAATCAAATTGATGATTCTATTTCAGTAGCTACTCCATAACATTAGGAAGGTATGTTTCATGCTTCTTCTCTTCTTATTCATTTGATTAGTCCGTGAGAGATTTTGTTGTTTCTACTTTTAAATCTCCATTTTATGTTGGAATTCTTTATTTTGTTTTTATTTTTTGTTTCATCTAATTAATTTTACAATTCATCTACATCCTTCAGATTTTATATTTCTAATTTATACAAAATCAAATGCCTAGAAAGGTATTCATAAAATCCTAAAGAAAAAACATATATATTTTTTTAGATAATTTTAATTTTGGATATACAAAAAATGGCCTTTTTTTATAGTTTGGATGGTTTCAATGAAATAATCACAAGTTTAGTGTCCCATATAAGGTCACTATAGCGACCCTTTTGCTGACTTTAGCAAACTTGAGGCTAATTAACATAAGAAAGTAAATAAATTGTCTATGGATTCAATTTATATTTGGGCATAACCTCTTTATTGATTAATCATTAGTTGATACATATTATCAAATTGGATTCATAGATATAGCTCACCAAGTGTTTGATAGAATGCTTAATAGAAATCTAGTTTCTTGGAATTTAATAATATCATGATATGATACTAATAGGATGGGTGATAAATTAGCATGAATCTTGGGCTTCATACAAGAAAAAGGGGTCTTCCCTAATTATTATATTATGATGAGCTTGATATAATCTCTATTGAGTGTGCATAGTTATGGAGTAGGTATTTTGATTCACAATTTTACGATTAGAATTGGGTTTGGGAATGAAATACAAATCATAACCACTCTTAATGATATGTACATATCCAGTAAATTCATTAATGATGCATATGTTGTGTTCAAGGAAATTTCTATAGTGATCATTGGAAATTTTGGAAGTGGTAATATGGAGTAGATGAAGATGATGTCTAACAAAAGATGATAAACTAAAGATTAAAAATTCAAAGACATTTGATTGTATAATTGGTGTGGAAAATGTCCTTAATCTTCAAAATATTTGGATTAGAGTATTACCCAAAGAGTATTTCTAAAGCCACAAATACATAAGTAGCCTCTCTATATAATAAGCTCCTCGACCTATTACCATGTTGATACCATTACATGCTCCTACTTTCCCATTTACATAACTCATCTTGCTCCACAACTCACCTATAATTAAAATCCAATTGTGGGCCAATATATCCACAAATATTCATGATTAATTTGTTTCCTCAACTATTACAACAAAGGGTGCATCCTATAAACTTCTAGTTAAACTTAAAACTAAAAATTTATTAATCAATTTAATAATAGAAAGTAAGCAACATAGTAGATCTAATGTTGTCATCATCCACAAATTGATCTTTATATATATTAGTTGTTTATGCATGCTTTCGTGGATCAAGTTTCTTAATATAAATATAGTTCACAAATTTTCCTTCCATGGATTGACATTAAATCATCAAGTGTACATCATTTTGACAAAGTACATACATATTGTGTGTGCAAGGGTGAATTTTCATTACATGTGTTGTTTTTAGGCTTGTTTTGTATGGTTGTGTATATGATGATTAACTTCCTCTTGTTCATCCTATCATGAAGACCATTAGGGGCAGCCCCTTAGTATGCAAAAATTATCATTTCATAGTGTTATGCCTTGATACCTACTAAACTTATCA
The DNA here is from genome assembly GCA_039764185.1 of Tamarix austromongolica. Lineage (NCBI taxonomy): Eukaryota > Viridiplantae > Streptophyta > Magnoliopsida > Caryophyllales > Tamaricaceae > Tamarix > Tamarix austromongolica. The sequence goes on from CM077818.1 coordinate 10,371,207, forward strand.
TAGAAAATATATTGATTTTTTTGATCTCACATTGAATGTCTCTTGAAACATATATATTGCCTTAATATCAGAGAAGAAGAAGCCAAATACTTAAGTTTCTATTCTCACATCAATTTCATTGGTTTGACTATCCAATAATTCAATAATCTTAATTTAGGGAAAGCATGCTAGTCCGTTCAACATGGCTAATTTTTAATTGTCATATATGTTTCTTCATCCTTTTTTTTCTTCTTCATTAACCATTTTGTTTCCTTTTATTTTTATGTACTCTATCGTTGATTTAGATGCTTTATTACTATGAATTGCTAATGCAAATTTGTGGATTTCCATTTTTTCTTTCATTTTCTTGCTTTATTTATGCAAAATCTTCCTTAGAACTACACCTAACCATCTAGGTATCTCTTTACTCTTTTTTTTATTGGCTTCATTTTGTCAATATATAAGCATTGATCTTGATTATGCTATTCAATTTTAATTTTTTTCAATGGTTAGGAACTTGGAACATCATTTTTTTGTTTCACCATATTAACAAGAGGGATTAGGCGAGAGAAATTTAGGGAGAAAAATGACGATTTGCCTACATGTCTCATACAACTTGAGTATCTTGCAAGTCATAAAGAATGAAGATTATACAATGCTTTAGATGGTCTTGGGTAGTACACATATTACCTACATGTCACATTCTGTATCAACAACATACCTCCAATTTATCGTAGTAGTAGAAGAACCTGAAACCTACTCGTTCTCTCCCTTTATAAGGTATGAGTGAATTTTTTAGACGCTTTTTTTATACATGTTTACATTTATTAAACTTAATATGGGGTATTTCTGTAGCATTAATAATGCTTGATAAAATATTTAGTTTGTATTGTTGTAAGGTGTATAAATATTGAACTTGTGTGTTATCTAACTTGCCATATAATGAATAGAACAAAGAATGTAGTATTAGAATGGTTGTTAGAATTTTCCTTCTCAATTATGTGATTAACAGCTTTTAGCACACCATGCATTGCATACCATATGCATAAAGAACTAGTTGATTATAGTAAACTCATCTTCATCTCCTATTTTAACCACATGTTTTCATAATGAAGATTTTGAAGAGCTTAGAGAGTATTTGGAATTGCATATGATGAAAAATATATGAGAGCAAAACATGCTTGTTGTAATGTAAAGGTAATGTAGTGGAGAATCCATGACACATCCTGATGAGTGTTTCTATTTTCATCCACAAGGTTGATATTGAGTCATTAGCTATTAGGACATATCATTATTGAAAATGGAGGTATTAGGTTATAAATTTTGGTTAAAGGATGAAATATTTTGTTAAAGGAACAAATCAAAAATCCATTATTAGAGAAATAAAACCCATACCTATACTTGGGATATTAGTAAGTTATCCGAGAGACAGAGAAAATGACTCCCCTTTTTTGCCATTAAGGAATATGAATGGTGAGTTGTTACTACTTTATTTAGTTTTAAGTTAATTCTAGCTTCTTCTTTTTTGGCACTTTCTATTAAGTAATTTGCTTGCATATGAAACTCTTTATTTATCCTAAATGATGGTATTTTGTCATAAATCCCGATGGTGTGATAACTAATTTGCTACTAAATGTAAGATATCATTAGACAATCAACTCAAATACAAAGATGTGGAGAAAAATGGTGAGGATGTGGCATAAGTCAAAATCAATTCATTATTTTGTTGGAAATCTTATATGGCTTTAAAGGGTCCATTTTAGTTTTTCATTTACTTTTTCTCTAAGTAAGCATAATTTATTTTAGCAACTGAATTCTAAAAAAAATATCCTATTTAGATTTTACAATTAGGTCCTTAATTAAAGATAAAGACTATACGTGTAAACAAGTGGGAGAAAGCTATTTAAAGGGAAAATGGATCAAATGGTAGAGGCCATTTGATCTTTCATTAACATGCATGACTCGATCTTCATAAATCTATACCTTTTTTACTTGTTAATACGTTGAAATAAATAGAATTGTCATGTTCTAAATATTTGCATAAATTGTTTTCAAAAATCAATTTTTTGTGCATACATGGGTGTAAAACTAGTTATAACTTACATGAATGATATAGAAATCTATATCTATATATATAAATACAGTTGTTGTTGGAAAATATTAAACAACAATTCTCGCCCTTTTTAAACACATTATTGCCAATGATTGACAACTTATTGAGATATGCATTAATAATGAGTCATGATTTAGCATAAAACTCAAATTAGAGATAAGAAAAGAATTTGAGTTACATGATTTACTATAACATGAAGTTACACTAAATTTAGTCATGGTATTCTATAAATATTACTAGTAATACTTAAATTTGTCATTCTTTTAATGCACTAACATTTTCTAACACTAATCACTATGTAATTGGACTCCTAATCCACTTCAAAATTTTCTCCCATGGTTTTCCAAGCCATTTGTATTAAATTTGAGCTTCCCCAAACTTATTTTATTCATTTGCAAAAAATTATACAGTTACATGAATTCTTTGATCATGTGCTTTTCAGTCATTTGGAGTTGATTTAGACTTTTAACTCATTCATTAAATATTTCTAAGCTTATTATTTCATTTACATACTTTTTGCATCATTTCCGAGTCTTCTGCTAATTATTTATTCACTTGCCGAAAGATTTTAGTCATTTACAAAAAATCACAATTTCTACAAGTTTATGTTCTAAGTTGTTTCTCATTCAAAAATTCTTCTTAATTCTAAAATATTATAATCTTAGACAAGAAGTCTGGATATTTTTAAGTTCATCCATTTTTTTTACAAACGCGAAGTCACAAAATTTGTCATTTTCTATGTGTTTTCTCTAATTCCGCCGTTTGAGCTTGAAATTTTTTTTGAATTCAAATAATTTTACATATTTAACTTTATAAAATTATTCCACAATCCATCTGTACCATCTTGGACCCTTAGTTAATTGTTTTACATGCTTGTAGAGAAACGCGTTTTCGCGGATTATATGATTTTATCATTTTTCCTTATTTTCCTTCCATCGATCTTCAAAGAAACTCTGATAGAAAATATTTTATATATATTTGGGTTTCTCAATTTATTTTTCACCTTCCCATAAATTTTTATAATTTTTGGGATTCATTCACTATTTTTCTTAATAAATCCCTAGTTTCTAGCGTTTCTACTTGTTTCATTGTACTAAAAATTGTGAAAGAGTTATCCTAAAAGTATTCTAGTTGGTATGTGACCTTCACATGTTGGAAAATCATATTTTCAAGTCTTTTTTGTGTTCACTCAACCAAAAATACTTACATAATCCAATCTCATCAAAATCTACCAACTCTCTTACAATCTCTCTCCCACTTTTGGTACTTTTTAAGAGTTTACAAGAAAGATTCACTCCCCCCCCCCCCATATAATTGAATTATGCTTTGGGAAGGGGAGGAGGTGTGTGGCTGATAAAATATAGCCCCAAAGTTGCATGTTTCATTTCAAAACAAAAAATGCACGCCTTGGCCATTATCTCCCCTTTCTCTGGTTGATTTATTTACTACCCTGCACACCTCATCCTTTCTCTAGTTATCCTCTAATTTCGATCTTTAATTTTATTTTGAATTTTTCATTGCATAAGATAATTAAAAACTCTTTTTCCTCCAATTTCATAGCTTTATTACCCTCCAATAAACCTCGATTTTTTCTTCTCTACCAACTTGTGTTGATGTTATTGTCAACCGAGCTATTTTTTTTTACTAAGTCGAGGTTCTTCCACAGCTTGACCCCTAGGTTTTCATCATTTATTCTTGTTTGTTTTTGTTCATGCATTTCATACTGCATTTAGAAACCTATTTTGCCTAGTAAATCATGCCCCTTTTCATTTCTTTACCCTCTCCTTTAGAACTTGCCGAGTCACCTTTGATTTGGGGTGGTTGTTACCACTTGTGTTCCGCCAGTGGTTTTATGCCTTTTCTCCCTTATTTTCCTTCCCATTAATCCTCCAAAACCTTTATCTCTCATTCCTTGGTGGTGGTTGGGTGTTGTTGGTGTTTTTCATGGTTGTTTCTAAGCATCTATATACAAGAGTATTTCTTCCATTTCACTTATTTTCTTTCCATTCCATAATTATATTTTTATGCTAACGTAATTTGTGCTATTCTTATTTTAGGTGATCAAGTAGTATAAGGAGAAGATTCAGTATTTTGTGCTAAGAGACATGAGGACATTCTTGTATGGATGCATTTCTTTATATTAGGGTTACGGGTTGCTATGTGTTGATTTATTATAATCCATGTTAGCATATTTTAATTCAAATAAATCATGATTAAGGTTGTTTTATATGTTTTTCTTGCATTCTACCTTGATATTATGTTTTTGAGTGTTATTATGTTTTTCTATGTAAATTATACAATTTTATGCCTTGCCAATCTTTGCTAGAAAATCATTAACATGATGGTATATTTTTATTATTATTATGTAAGTGCATAGATGACTAGAGATAATTATGTTAAGTGTTATCATGGATGAAAATTGGAAGGTTTTGATTTGTTGGATGCTTTGGGATATTCGACCCTAGGGAATTTTTAGGTATTACTTATTGGTTTGTAAGTTATTGATGTGCAAGTTCTTGTTGATTCCCTTAGTGACTTGGCGAGTTTGATGCTCTGCATATGGATGAGTGACTATTTTTTGGCTTTGGTCATAGAGTCCATATTATTTAATAGTTAGAGTTTTTCTCTGAATACCTTATGGACTTTTAGTTCAATTGGTTTCCCTTTGTTGTATTTTGATTAGCGTTGTACTCAGAGTTCACCTCCAAACCATTATATTTGTTTTATGAAATTCATCTCATTCTCTCTTTATATTAGTTAAATTGTCGTAATATTTTTATCTTATGCTTACTATGAGAATGGTACAAAAAATAGACTCATATTAAATATGGTGATAATACCAAATTATCTTATAATTAGCTTCTACAAAAATAAAAATTAATATTAAATTTTGGGGTATTATAATACTCCACTAATAAGCATCCATCAATGACCAAATGGGACATAATGGCTACATAAATGTGACTAAGTTAACATTCCTTTATTTATTAACTCTACTTACCATGAGAAAACACGGGCGGTTCATAAGTGTAGCTAAGTTCACATTCCTTTGTTCATTAACTAGGCTTAAGAATTTGGCAGTCCAAAGAAAACATGGACGTTGTGGTGCATTTTCCTAGGACATCTCAAGCTACCTAATTGCCACCCAATTATTAATTCGGTTGAATAAATTTTAGTTTGAATTAAAAATCTTTGTAGAAAACCCAAAGGCCTTTCAGAGTAATAATAGTCACCCAATTCAATGCATTGTCTTGGTAATTAGACAAGAGAAGTTTTCTTGGAATAACATTAACTAAGTATTCCATTAGTACTGAAAAGATTATTGTTACGTATTTCAATGATAAATTTTGACTATTAATATATTTTAATAAAAAAAATATTATATAAAATATTTTTTAATAAAAATATAATCATTATATATTATACTTTGAAAAAAATTAATAGTCAAACTTTATCTTCAAAATACGCAGTAAAAGACTTTTTAATACTGAAGTAATATTTACTAAACAAAATCATATGCAGTTTTTTAAATGGATAATACCGTTAATTAATACAATTTAAGTCTTTATAGTTTTATAGTGGGTAAAAAATAACATTAAGAATTTTCTTAGTAAACAATTACATTAAGCATTTTCATTAAAATCATTGTTCACTGGGTAATAATAACATTTTTATGTTTTCTTATTTTATTCTTGAGCATTTATACAATTCATATATATATATATATATATATATATATATATATATATATATATATATATATATATATAGTAAAAGTACAAGTAAAAAATTAAAAATATTTTAGGATAACTAAAAATGAAATAATTTATGAAAACTATAAAGAGAAGTATATATAATACTTCCAAAATTTGAACAAATGCCTTTTCCTTATTGTTATGGTGTTATAAAAAATACTATATACATATTGTATCATCCCTTTCAACATAACCCCACTTATTATCATACATCCCACACCTATACCCATAACCTCTCATCTTTATTGGTAATACCCATTATATGGTCTATGAAATATTAAGCCTCCAAAACAACACACTGCTAACCCTACCCAACTTAGTAGCATCAACAATAACATTCACACATTTTTATTAACATTGTTTGTTTCATAAGCATTGCTTTCACTATCTTATTATAGCTGGATTTTATGATAATATACATTTCTTTCTCTCTATCTCTTTTTCTTTTATTACTTTTTGTGGATACATAACATCAGTAAACATCCACTTGTGTACTAATAGCAATATCCTGCCTACAAAAAAAAGTGAAAATATAAAGAAATTTTTTTATATTAGAAATCACTTATAATTCTTAAGGAAAAGACATGTACTACTTACCATATGAAGTAAAAATGTATAAGAATATGTTGGGGAAATTCTCAATGATCACAAAAAAACTATGCAAAATAGTAAATACGAATTACCAAACTTGAATCTTTACTGCTTTCCTCTCAAGTAATTACAAAGAATCAAGAACATTCAAACCTATATTTTTATTCTCACTAAGATTATCAAGAAAAACCATCTTAATTAATTCACTCACTCAAAGAATCCTTGGTTGTAATTGAGATTTTCCTATATCAAACCTCTAGATCTATAACCCTAAGAAGGTTCCCTCAATTCTTGTTCTTCACAACTTGTTGTATGAATCATATGCATAATAAGAACTTAATATAATATAGTACTTTTTATAAGCTAATAAGATCCCAAAACCAACAAACTATAGAAGATCTAGGTGGAACCGACCTCCTAGAAAAGGGTCAGATAAAAACAAGCTAAAAATATATCACCATGTTAAGCGGGGCAATCAACACAGGCGTGTCGATCCCCCTATGTCGATCACAACAACCTTGTTGTGATACCCCAAATTTTTATAACCTAAAAGTTAAATGTTTAACCTTTTATCTGAAAAAATAATAATTCATATTTAATTATTGATTTAATTTATTTTGTGAAACTTTAACTTACAAACCTAGAGAAATTTATAATAATTTAATATAATTATTTTAATTAGTTTATCCTACTCTTTTTATTTAAATAACCCTAAAACAAAAATTTTACCAAAATTTTCTTAAATTAATATCCTAATTTTTGGATAAATTAATATAATATTTTTCCAATAGCCCAAATTTAATCTAATTTCTAATCCTAACTCTAAATCTATTCTCCTTTTCCTTTTCTTCTTATTCTTCTTCTTCTTCCTTTTTCCTTTTTTCCTATTTCTTCCTTTTCTTTTTCTTCCCCTTTCTTTTCTTTTTCAATTGGGAAAACCCAGGTCCCCCCTTTCTTTTCCTTTCTCTCTTGCGCCGACCCGCTTTCCTTCTTTCTTCTTCTTCTCCCATGTAGGCAAAACCACTTCTTTCTCTTTTCTTTTCTTCCCACATGGCTTATCCTCACTTCTCTCCTTCCTACCCTGTTTGTGCCCTTGCTAAACCAGCCCCAAGTTTCCCCTTGCTCGCATATCATCTTCTTCTTGTCCCTTTTTCCTTTCCCCTTCTAGCCTAAACAAAGCCTGGTAGCACTACGTATACTCGACCCACCCCTTCTAGCCTAAGCCATGCAACCGCCCAGCCTCTACACCTTTTCCCCTTTTTATGCCCTACTTCCCTCTCACGTGCCCTCATTTCCTTCTCTTCTTGCAACACGCCCTGCCAACTTGAAACCACCCACCTCCATTTGTTGCCCCTTCCAATACCTCCCTCTACAACCCCTACCATCTTTACCAATTACCCCAGATTCTACCCAACCCTCACCTCTGTATATACATAACACTACACCCCATCCTCCTCCTTTCATCAAAACAAAACCCTCCATTCGCCCTCTACATTTTGCCCAACCAACCAACAAACATTCACCATCCCCTACCCTTTTCCATTTCATCCATCCACCTCGCCTCCTCCTCCTCTCCCCTAACCCTCCTCTTTTTTTTCCTTCTTCTTCTCCTCACTTTTTTTCCCTTACCACCTCCACTTGCAGCAACCCCTATCACCTCCACCACCAACCCATCCTCCACTTTTCAGCTCCTCTACCCTACATCCTCCCTACAAGACCCACAAGTAGAAGCCGCAACCTCTCCCTACAGCCCTACCTCCTTCTCTCCCCTTTAACACCCCATCCTACATCCACTACCTCCATTCGGTCTCCCCTTTCCTCTCTATTTCTTCCACCACCATAGCACCTCCCAACTTCCTACTGCTATCCACAACCGTCACCCACCTCCTACACCATCACCCGCATCCACCCCAACACTACTTACCCTTTTCTCCTTCATCTTCTTCTCCATTTCTTCTTCTCTACACCACCTCTCCCTGCAGCTTTCACCACCACCCTTGAACCACCTGCAACACACCCTCTAACCACCAACCTTCTCCACCCCCTCCTACACTCAACAACCAAACCAACACCTCTCACCACCACCATTTCCAACCTTACCTAAGCCACCCCCTCTCTTTTGCATGCATGACTCACCCAGCATTGTACTTTATATTTTTAAAATTTTTGTATAATATTTAAGGTATAGGGGTAGTTTGGTAATTTTATATTTAAAAAATATTTTTAATAAAAATTATTATTTCATTTATCAAATATTAATATGGTATTTGTGATATTATTTTTAGGTGCAAAATTTTATTAATAGAGCATAATCATTTTTAGCTAGTTATCGATACAGTTTGTTTTTGCTAAAAATCAGGTAACATTTATACTCCACTAAAATGTTTGGATATCGTATGTTAGCACATTAGGGTTTTAACATGTGATTTGTGTTAGTTATGACTTGTTACAAATATTTATATTATTATTAATGTTATTTTGGAAAAAAAAAGTATGCATGTTATCCTGTATAAAGTGTTATGTGCGAAAGTGTGATAAAAATGGGCCTAATGTAGGGAAATGATGTTGTACATTTTGTGCATGTAAAATGTTAGGTTGAATATATATAGACACAATTGTAGCAAAATTATTACTACTATGAGCCCTAGGGGCAATTTGGTCATTTAGACATAACATGATATTTAACCCTAACCAGGATGCCTAATGTGTTTAAATATTTCTAAGAATGGAGATAGGGGTTTGATGCCTTAGAAACACATATTTGAGCATGAATATCAATAGTATATGGTCTAGGGGTATTTTAGGAATTTTTAATGTACAATGGTGGTTATACTAATTAATATGCATGATAAGTGTCATTTGATGTTGAGAATGAGAATAAGGGTTTGATGTCTTATAAACCCATGTTTGAGCATGAATATCAATATTATATAGTCACGGGGTATTTTGGTAATTTTGCAAGTATTATGGTGATTGTTCTAATAAACATGCATGATGTGTGTTATTTGATGTTATGCATGAGAATAAGGGTTTGTTGTATTAAAAATATATTCAGCATGAATATCAACATTATATGATCTAGGGAAATTTTAGTAATTTTAAACATACTATGGTGATTGATCTAATAAATATACGTAATAAGTGTTGTTTGATGTTAAATATGAAAATATGAGTTTGTAGTCTCAATATCACCTATTTCAGCATGAATATGAATAAAATATGATCTAGGGGCATTTTGATAATTTTGCATGTATTATGGTGGTTATCCTAATGAATATACATGATAAGTGTCAATTGATGTTGAGAATTAGAATAGGGGTTTGATGTCTTAGAGACCTATGTTTGAGCATGAATATCAATATTATACAATCTAGGGATATTTTGGTAATTTTATTAATTTTGCAAGTACTATAGTGATTGTTCTAATAAACATGCATGATGAATGTTATTTGATGTTAAGCATGAGAATAGGGTTTTGTTGTATTAGAAATCCATGCTTCAGCATGAGTATCAACATTATATGATATAGGGGTATTTTGGTAATTTTAAATTTACTATGGTAATTGATATAATAAATATGCAAGATAAATGTCATTTGATGTTAAATACGAAAATAAGAGTTTATTGTCTCAATATCACCTGTTTTAGCATGAATATTAGTAATATATGGTCTAGGGGCATTTTGGTAATTTTATATAAACTATGGTAATTGTTCTAATAAACATGCATGATAAGTATTATTTGATGTTAAGTATGACATGTTAGGGTTTTTTGGATAAATTGGGGACTCAAAAGGGACACTAGAGGTAAGGATGTACTTAGGGTTATGAAATTAGGGTTTCTAAGGGAACGATGTTGTCCTGGGGTGGTAGTAGGGTAGGAGCCATGCATGGGATAGGTGTGCATGTTTGTGTGTTGAATCCAGAATAAATAGAATATGAATAATACACTAATCACTTAATGTAAAAGATCACTTGAATGAAGCCCAATTGTATCTGCTGATCCACCAATGAGAATAGTGGCCAAAAGCATCTTGTCCTGGAAATTGTACCCCGTACCATTCCATCAGTGAGAGTAGTGGGGTCCCAAACTCAAGTAAAGTAAACCATCAAATGATAATAATCCTTGGAAGACACTAATTACTTACAGTTGAACATTACTTGAGTCGGGCCCAGTTGTACCTACCTATCCACTGGTGAGAATAGTGGTCAGGAGTGTCTTGCCCTAAAAGTAGTACCCTACATCGTTCCATCGGTGAGAATAGTGAGGTCTCAAACTCAAGTATATTAAACCATTGTATGATAATAAACTTTGGGTAAGACACTAATTACTTATAGTGGAACACCATGTAGGTCAGGACCGATTGTACTTTGATTACCGATCCACAGGTGAGAATAGAGGCTAAAAGCATCTTGCATTGGAAGTTGTACTTATTTACCTTTCTACCAGTGAGAATAGTGGGGTCTCTAAACCCAATGTGGATAAAATCATGAGTTGACTATTTTTTACACTAATACCTTGAGAAGTTGTGGGTTGATTAAGAGAATTGTTCCTATTATTAAGAATGATGTGGCCTTCTAATTATACTACAGAGAGCATCACTTGGATGTTCCATTAGTAAGTTTCAGTTATTTCCAAGTGAATGAGTATTGGTAGCATATGATCTTGATGCATGTGTTTATATGAATGATTATTGCATTTCACTTAATATATGCATAATTCAATGTTCACATGATTGTTGTGATGCATCTGGTGTGTTGCACGTGACCTTGCATATTAGTCTTGTATAATGGGTATCTCAGTACCATTGTACTGAAAGGTTCATTTCTTGGGCTCCTACTTATTCAATGGGCAGTGGCCTTTATAGGTTAGCTCACAAGCTCTATTCAAGGCTATTCTTCTAGTTAAGAGTGTAGGGTTATCTAGGAGCCTGTCCAATAAATTGAACTGAAAGTTTTTGTATTTCCTTATAATTTTTTTACATTTCCCTTTCATTGACATTTTTGTAAACCACAATTAGTGGGTTTTATTTGGACAGTAAATTAATCTCCTTAGCTATTTCACTACTTTGATTTGTAATTATATCATTGAATTTAAGGAAATTAACTTTTTAACCATAGCACTTGATAATGGAACAGTAGAGGAAATTTCATTTGTAATTATATCATTGAATTTTTCAGTAGTAAATTTTGGAAGTGTTACATTGTTGACCAACACAACCACCTCTTATTGATAATTGACTTCCTATTCTCACTTCATCTTCACTCTTTATCAACACGGTCGTGTTCTTGGACACACCTCACTCGTGTTAGCCTATGAATAACCTCTTTCTCTTAGTTGTCATCCATTTTAGATCTTTGTTAGCCTCTAACACATCAACTTGAATTTTGATAGAGTATATCTATGTGCAAGTGAAAATCTAGAGTGTAAACATTGTTGTTCTTATGGAGCATAGATAAACCCATCATAACATTTTTGTCATTATTTTCATTTCTATTATTATCACCTAAATTCATATCAAGATGAGGATTGATCATCTTTAGTGTTTCCATAGTTTTATGATTTATTGTGTCGTCCTTTATACTCATGTTTTGATTAGGATCACATTCATGCTCTCATTCTCACTCCCTAAATTGTTTACTAATGTACCATTTTTAGTTGCAATAGGCACATCCATAGTTCTAGAACCATCACCATTAATGTTATTCCCAATGTTTTGGCTTGAACAACTTATTATCTGATTAAGGTGAGATGAATTTCTCTCTCCCTTGTGAATTAAAAACCTACCATTATCTTCTCCAAAGCCAAAATCTTAGATTCTTGAAAGCCTTGGTGCCCTTAATTCCACTTTTCTCTTAATGTTGCAACAATTGTTATTTTGCTTCTTCTTTTGAATGTATTTACCAACACTAATATTTTATTGAGACCATGTGATTTAATACCAATGATATTATCATTAATTAATCATTATTTGTATTTTGTTATAGGCTTGTGCTTATATATGGGTTTGAATGGATACATTAGGCTTGATCCAGAGAAGTTGATCTTGTTGATGTAGTCTAAGCTTATACTTCAGCACATATTTTTGTATAGATTACAATTTAAACATTAGAATGGGGTTTTTATAAGTGTGTGGCCCAGAAACATAAAAATTATTATTATATTCATTAAATATTAATTTGGTATTACTTTAAGGTACAAAGTTTGATTAGCAGAATCTTGTAGTATTTAGTAGGATGCAGCTATTTTGCATTTTTGTTGGAATTCAGGTAACTTTTATACTCTCCTAAAATATTAGACATCACATGATAGTACATTAGGATTTAGTGTTTAAAACATATTAAACATTATTTGTTAAATTGTAATTATGTGTTATCTATTATATCATGAAAATCGTAAAAGGGGCATGTTATCGTATGTAAATTATTTTAGGTACAAAACTATGACAAAAATGACCTTTCATGATTATATATGAAATGTACACGGAAAATAATAAGATGAGCATGTTTAGATATAATTATGGAATAATAATCATAAATGTGTGCCCTAGGGGTAATTTAGTTATTTATGAGTATTATGGTTTCTACCATGACAAGTATGTATAATATGTACTATATGTTGTTAAGCATAAAACTATGTGATCATGGATGTATTAAATATACATCCTAGGATTTTATATGCAGAATCTTAAATAAAGGAAAATTGGTCATTTGGCTTACCTGGTAATTTAACTACATAATAAATTAATTTAATTATTATGTTTTAGACTTTTTATGACAAACCTACAAATGAAATGGATTTAGTAATTAAAGTGGATGTTGTTGTGGTAATTATGACCTCAGAGGTATTTTGGTCCTTTTTGGCATAATATGCCTAGATATGAAATATTGATGTAACACCCCCAAAATTTATTATTAAAAAAATTATTTTATTAAAAGATACAACGGAAATAAGGAAAAAAACTACATATTTTGGAGATATTATCATTGTGATCAATACAAGCCCGACCCCGGCTGGTCTTGCATTAACCACAAGGCTAAAGAAAAATTACCGACAACCATTAGTCAAACTTAAAGCAAGAATTCATAAAATCAATGAAACATTCATAATACGGAAATTAGAGTATGCATAAAAGAGTTTACGACCCAATATTGCATAATCAAAGTTCCCAAAAGGGATAAAAGTTACAGGATGTTAAAATAGAATTTAAATAAACCAGTATAAGGAAAAAGAATAGTAAAAGGAAATTTGACCAAGTCACTCTCGGTCCCTAGGCCAAGTCCAATATCAACTCTCATCCTTGCCCGATGTCTCAAAAGTATCGTAGGCATTGAAGATATCATCACCTACCTGCACAAACTTAGGTGGGCCCTCTACTCGTGGGAATGAGCAGCACCCATAAAACGGGTGGTCAATATGCTACATACTGAGTAAGGTAACCATGCAGCTAAGGCCAAACATATAATGCATATAACATGACATAATCATATAGACAACATGCAACAACACAAATAATAGAGGCTAAGCTAAAGTCCAAATAAACTTATTTGTTAGATCTATAATCAAATACTCATTTCACACCATACATTTTATCAATCTATGTGAGTGCAGGAACCCCACTATTATAGCCAGTGGATTAACAACGTATAGGGCAAAATGCTCCTAACCACTATTATCATTGGTGGATCAGTCTCTAGGGCAAAATGCTTCTGGCCACTATTATGTCAGTAGATCGGTCTGGCCCCGACTCTCATGGTATTTCATTGTAAGTACTTAGTGTCTTTCCATGTCTTATCATACTTAGAGTTTGGCTTATTGAGCTCGGGATCCCCCACTATTATAGCTGGTGGATCGAAAATGTATAAGGCATAACACTCCTGACTACTATTATATGCCAATGGATTGGTCTTCAGGGCACCTTGGCATCTGGCCACTATTATGCTGATGGATCGGTTTGGGTCCGGCTCAATAATATTTTACTTTAAATAATTAGTGTCTTACAGTGTCTTATTCAACAGGCTTTTACCTAGACTTGCATGTCACTATTACCTACTCTTATTCTCCCAAGAGGGCATGTCCCATATCTTGAGACTTCTGCACCTCCTAACATACCTTGACATCCTTTCTTTCTTCCACTAGAAGCCCAAATCCTAAGCATGTGGATCAAGGCCACTACCTTATGCCATCTAAGTCCACTCATTGTCTTCCCCTAGGGTTTTCCCCTGAAACCCTAACTAGACCTATGTGGCCCATCCTTCCTTTGTCTCACCCAAACAAAGTCCCTTTAAAACCCAACACATCATCTCACTTAGATTCAACCCCAACCATTTCACTTTACTCCCCAAATACACATGTGACCATGAAACGCTAATTGGCCACTCCAAACCCTAGCACCTTTCTTTCCCATATATCACACCTCCATTTCTCACTTGCCATCCTTTCTTTCCCATGACCCCATACTCACCCTACACATGATATTCTTCCACTCTCATCCCATATCCTACTCACCCCCAATTATTTTTACTTTCACAACCACCTCAAATTAGGGTTTTCCTCTCAAACCCTAGCCAGGTTTTCTATGCACCCTTATACTAACCTTTGTATTATTTTTCACTGAACAACTCTTCCCTTACCTTACTTACGGCCCAAGACAACTTTTCTCATGTACATATTATCCCTATGCAGACTCCATCCACCCCATGCAAATCCTAGAAATTTCCATACAACCTCCTTCCATCCCATGCAAGGTTCACCCCACTCTTTTATTTTGTTCATAATTCCCCTTTTTACTTGCCCCCTCATGGATCATAAGATAATTAGGTCAATCCGGTATCCCTTTTGTCAACTCACTTCCCCTTTTTTCTCTTTTCATCCTTTCACCCTATATCATATTATTAAACACCCTACCATGCATGTCCTAAAGGGTCACAACATATAACAGCATAAGCACAACATATATATATATATATATATATATACATACATATGCTATAAGGGAGTCACATATGTATACCTCAACTCCAAGCTACGCTACAAATAAACAGTCATAAAAATCACAAAGTACACAACATAACATAACATATGGCATATAAGGCACATAACACACACATAGAGGGTCTTAGCTACATCCTTAACATGACACCGGTCTTGGAGCGCGCTCCTACGCCTCCTTAGGGTTTTGATTAAATTCACCTATAAGAGGAAAAAACTAAGGGTTAATTTTCCTCTTACCAAAATTACTATTATTTCCTACCTTACCCTTATCATAGCATAATATTAGGGTTATTATTATCAATAGTATTTTTATAAGTAAAAGTAGGGTTTTTATTCTTAAGGTAGCTAACTATATTATTACTAGTCAAAATAGGTCTTAGGAGGTACATAGGTTCATGTTAAGGTATTTATAGTCATATTTATGTTATTAAAGATAATAAATTTAATATTACTAATAATAGTAATAATAATAGTTGTAGCAATAATAATAATAACAGTAGTATTTGTAGTAGTAGTAGTAGTAGTAATAATAATAATAGTAATAGTAATAGTTCTAATTTTAAGAATTATACTTGAAAATAATCCTAATAATAGTAATCTTAGTGATAATAAGGTCAAGGTTAATAATAATAATAGTAATAGTAATAATAACAATATTGATAATATTTTTAAGGATAATACTAATAATAGTAATAATCGAAATAATGATAATATAATGGTTCAAATATTTACAATAATAATAATAGTAATAATATGCTAAAGTTAGCATTAATAATAATGATTATTATTATTATTATTATTATTATTATTATAAAAATAATAATGATATTAATGATGATAAAAATAATGATAATCATGATAAAATAAAGCAAGGTTCTGACCCCTTTATAATAATAGTATTAATACTCCGAGGTTATATTTAATAATAACAATGATAAGAATCATAATAATGATAACATAATAGTAATAATAATAATAATAAAATTAATACAAATAAAAGAGATACATTTTCATAAGTAGGGTTTTAAGGGTTGGGGTACCACCTAAGGATGGTGGCGACCAAACAACACCGGCGGCGACGGGAGAAGAGGGGATGGAAAGTTGATTGTTTAGGATATGAGAGGGGGATTGAGGTGGTGGTGAATGCCTTAGACTGAGAGGGTTGGAATGGGGGTGGTGGCACAACCCCTTTGGGTTGCGCAAGCAGCGAAGGGAATGGTGGCCGAAGGTGGTGGAGAGAGAGGAAGGGAGAAGGCTAGGGAGGCAGGGGAAAGGAAGGAAAGGGAAGGTAGAGGGGGTTATACTGGTTTGTTGGGTGGTAGGGGAGGTAGTGATTATGGTGGAGGGGCAACATACGATGGCGAGAGGGGCGGTGACGAGGTGCAAGGGGTTGGTCGAGCAGCTAAATTTACATGGCCAAGGTGGCTTGTGTAGGGAGAATCAAGGGTGAAGAGTGGTGTGATTCGGTGGAGGGTGGTGTAGGGAGTGTTTTGGGAGGTGGCGATAAGGCGACGACGATGAGATCGTCTAAACAGGCAGCGACGCACAAAAGGGAGGGAATTTTAGGTAGTGAAAAAAGGATCGAATGGGGGAGGTTGGAGGGTATTTATAGTCCATTGGAGGGGAAATGAAAGAGGAGGAAGAGAGGAAGAAGGTGACAAGTGTGGGAGGTCACCAACCAATGGCGCACAGCTAACACAGGCCTGTGAAAGTTGCAGGTACATCATCTTGGGGAAGGAGAAAGAAAGAGGGAGAGGGGCACACGTGAGGAGAGATAGAGAATGATTGGGTGGAGAAGGGAGAGGGATCGGAGGAGAAGAGATCGGAGGTGGCAGGCCGACATGCTATGTTACAGAGGTCGCGTGCCTACACGGGGAAGTGGGGTAGATGAAGGGTCGGGGAAGAAGGAGTGTTAGGGGAGGAAGGAAGAAGAAATGGGGGTGGACCAGCTAACCCAGGGGAAAGAAAGAAAGAAAAAGAAAGGGAGTCGGACCGGGCGGCTAGTGAGGAAAAAAAGAAGGGGTGATGGGCCTTAGGCCGCGCAGGGGGAAGGGCGAAGGGAGAGGGTTTGGGCCATGGGGGTTGGCTGGCCCAAATCGGGGAAGGAAGGGAAAAAGAAAAGAAGAAAGGAGAGGAAGGAGAGAAAAAAAAAGAAAAGAAGGGAAAAGGGGATACAGGAAAAAGGGAAAAAAGGAAAAATAGATGATTAGGGGTATTTAGAACATTTTGTTATTTTAGAATATTTAAAATAATAATATTTTAATAAAATAATAAATAAATTCTCTTTTTAGATTAATTTAGGATATTTTAAATGATTTTTTCTTAATTCCATTTTAATTAGCAAAATAACCTACTTTTTCCTAATTAAATTATTTATTATTTTTCTCTTGATTTTACCCTGAATTACTTCCTCTTATTTTAATAAAATAATTTATTTAATTAATTTTCCTAATAAATCCTACTATTTCCATAATTAGATTTTGGGGTATTTTAATTGAGCCTAGGTAAGCCTTGATAATTATGTGTTTGGTTTACATATTTATCAATTTTAAGACCTACAAATTAAATGAGTCTCGTAATATGACCTCCTATTATCAACATTGAATAAGATACTAATAATTTAAAGTAAAAGATTACGCAAGTTGAGTCGAGGTGTTGGGTTTGTTTCACCAGATGATAATAGTGGCTCAGGTATGTTGTCCTTGAGAGGTGATTCAGATCGTTCCACTAATTTAAGAATAGTAGCTTAGGTGCATTCTGCCCTGAGAGGTGTTGGGTCCGTTCCATCGGATAATAATAATGGCTCAGATGTGTTGTCCCTGAGAGGTGCTTCAATCTATTCCACCATATTAAGAAGAATGGGGCCCTATACTCAACGTGAATGAGAATATGATTTGAGATAAGTAACTATTGGATAAGACATTAATCATTTAATGTGGAAGATTAAGTGAGTTAGGAATAAGGTTTTGGGTCCATTTCGATAGACGATAATAGTGGTTCAAGTGTATTATCCCTGATAGGTACTTCAGATTGTTCCATTGGTTTAAGAATAGTGACTCAGATGTGTTTTGCCCTAAGAGGTGTGGGGTTCGTTCTACCGGAAAATAAAAGTGGCTCAGGTGTAATGTCCCTAAGAGGTGCTTCAAACTATTCAACTGATTTAAGAATAGTGGGGTCCTTAAACTCAACAATTATTATCGAATTAAAATAATTATTGGATTGGTCTGTAGCAGCCTTTGTGACTACCTATGGTTCGACAACGACCTTTGTGCCAACTTGTGGTTCAGTAGCAACCTTTGTGGCTACCTATGATCTGGTAGTTTTCTTTGTGCCTACTTGTGATGTAATGATTTGTTATTGATTTGTGCTTGTGAGCCTACCTATGTTATTAGATTTATCAGAAATGATAATGAGGTATGTGATATGTTGTTATTTTCTTAGTTTTGGGTTGATGTTGTTTCTAATTATAATTTAAAGAGCATCTCTTGAATATTCCATTGATAATTTTCAGTTAGGTCTAAAGTAATGAGTATGAATAATATATGGTCTTGGTGGTATGTGGTTATATGAATGATTATCATATTTCAATTGATGCATGTATAATTCGATGTTTTATATCATGTATTATCATGATGCCTTGCAAGTGTTCTATGTTGGTTTTATTTATTTATTTTGATTTAGTATAAAGGATTGTTCAGTACCATTATGTTGAAGGGTTCCTTTTGTGAGTTTCTACCTATTCAACGGGCAGTAATCTTTGCAAGTCAGCTTTTGAGTTCAATAAAAAAATTGGTAGTTTAGTTTGAGAGCCTGGGGCTATTCGATATCATTTGGTATATTTGATTTCAGTTGTATTTGGGATGCTTGGTTCATCCTATATTTCTCTCTTTTGAGTTTGTAATCACTGATCCTACTTTTAATTAGTATAATACTTATTTGTTATCTCCTATATTCTATTTCTTGTAATCATATTATTACTTTAAGTGGAGTAATAATTTTAGCATTGGCACTTAGTATGATGATGGTACAGAAAATGGGAATTGTAACAAGTGTGGTGGTAATACCTGTCATTTTTATTATTTTAGCTTCTATGATTAACCATGTAAAATAAAAATTTCAAGTTATAAAAACCAGGATGTTATAGGCTATCATGATATAACCTTCCTTAGCCTTAATACTATGGCCTAAGTGTTAGATGGATTTTTAATTTGGTTGAGAAAATTCTTGGTCCCATTCTACTTCACCCAATAGGTATGTTTAAGATGAGGGTGTATTACCCCATATATAAAAAGTATTTTTATATAATATTTTAAAGAAAAATGAGTTTCAAACCAAGGAACCCATTAACTGCTACAAAAAACTAGTCTACTTGTAAACAATAGCTTTGTTTTACTGGTTTCGATGAACTAGTCAATTGGTACAACAAAGCTAGTTAATTGTTCTACTAGAACTCATGATCCCTATTCTAGTTTTGACTTTAAATATCTTCCAACCATTCACCTAGATTTGGGAATCTATTATATGTTTAGTATAAAATATTTATAGAGTGTTTTAAACCCTCATTGCAAACTAATTTTTGGATTTAGCTAAAATCTAACAAGATTCCCCCTTTTTTCACTTTTCCTCTTTATTTTTTCTTCCTTGTCTCTTTTCCCATGGCTATGTGATATATATGTTTTCCGGCTTAAAATCCCCCTTTATCTTCTTATTTAGCTAATGTGAGATCCCTGTACCCCCTTGGCCATTATTCTACTCACTATAGCCACCATTTTCACCTTTTAGTCCCTCCCCACTCAAGTGGCTAGCTATCCTTGTTGACATACCTTCGTGAATCCTAATCATACTCCATCTCTCATATATGTGCTTACCTGAATCCCCAACAAACCCATATTGCAACCTTGCTATTCTTTTGAAAGAAAAACCTTTAAGTGCTCTTCTACTCTTCCTTAGCTTTTTTTCTCTTCTTCCATTCTTCTCCACTCTATTTTATTCTGTTTTCAAGCTCTAAATGCTTTTATTAAATGATATTCTTTTATTCTTGATTATCTAAGGAATAATCATGAGGTTAGAGTAGCATTGAGGATTATTCTTCTTAGCTTGAATACTTTCTAAATAAGTAAATTTGGTTAAACTTTGTAGATGTAGAATAATATGTTATGTGCTATTATTTTCTAGCATGATATCCATGATTTACTTTCAATTACAGATATGTTTAAGAGTTTGAAAGCATGAATACAACCTTAGGAGAATGATATGTTTGGTTTTTTTGAATGAGAAACCATGAAAGTAGGTGTGGCATGATTAATGTGTAAATTATTAGTTTAGGTGTGGATTTATGAAGTATTAGTGTTATGTGTGATTTTTGGAAATTTTTATAGGTTATGGATTTCTTTAGTTCTTATTTTAAGGCATATATATATATATATATATATATATAACATTTTGCTGTGCCTAATAAAAACAACCAAATAGCCTACGACAAAACCAGTTAACTAGTTTACTAATCAGCATATTTTGAATTAATAGTCAGTTAGTTCACTAGAATTCTGTAAGTGTTTTAGTGTGGCACTAGTTAGCTGGTTGAGTTTTGACTTGTCTGTTAGTTGCACTATTTAACTATTTTTTCAATACTAGTCAATTGATTTACCTATTTTATATTATTTTTCTCGATTTGTTTTCCAAATTAAGCTTGTGGGGCTATTCAACTATAGTGGCTAGGATTTTTGGTGTATTTTCTTAAGGCTGACCTTCTTGCTTGGTCTTTTACCTTCTTGAATCATGATTAGAATGGGAATAATTAGCTTAAGTGTGGACATATTATATGAGATTAAGTGTTGGCCTTGAATAAGATGTTATTAATTAAAGGAGAATATAATAGAAACTTTGCATTAGCTATCTATATTGGGTTAGGTGGTGGTTTCACCCTATTTTGTGAGTTGTTTTAACTATCTCTATTGGGTGAGCTGGATTTTGAGCCCACCTTATTTTGTATTGATTAAAAAAGCTAGACCGAACTGGTTGATTCAACCTATTTAACTAGGTACCGAGATGCCCACTAGTACAAAATCACCTAGTTTTAAAATTAGTATACTGACTCAAAATTTGGGTTGGGCCGATTGGCCCGATACACACTAAACATCATTATTTCAATTATAGGAAAACTTTTGAGGTCGAATGACCCAGGTTGACTCGGTTGGGCCAATTTACCAAAATCAGACTAAGGTCAAACCGGGGCCATATCAAAAAGTTTTTTGAATAAAAATAATTTTCTATCAAACTATGACTAGATCTATTAAATCGAGTACTAGAATGTCCACCGAGTTAATTTTTGGTCTAGTTTTTAAAATAGTGCTATTTTGTAAGGTGCGATGGCTATCTTGTTGATCTCATAGGTCAAACAATGTTCTTTTTTGTGTTTTGATGATAACAAATAAAATTAAAGAACTAACGAGTTTGTTTAAGTGTGTATGAACTATGATTGATAAAAAAGATATCAAATCACACTTACTAAAATTATCTCTCAAGTGTAAAATTAAAGAGAAATCAAGTTTCAAAGTAAAAGAGAAGATTATATGAAGATAACCAAGACTTAAGGTTTAAGGATCATATTTCTAAAGTCTTAGGTTTTCTTTTAAAGCGTCAAGTGAAACAATGTCATATTTTGATCAAAACTCTTTAAAAACTTTTCAAAACACTTGAATTGAAATTCACTTCTTATGAATTCATAGTTAATATTGATTTCTAAATATTTACAAACTATTTTAACGCTTTTTTATTCTATTCGAAACCAACTGACTGGTATAAAGACCAACCAACTGGTTTGGTTTAAACCAAGAGCATTGAATGATTTAATCATAGACAGATCAACTAGTACGACAAATCAATCAACTAGTTTAGACAAACTGATCAACTGGTTTAGAAACCTATCTACTAGTTTGACCAACTAGTCCATAGGTTTCACTCTTGTGGAAATTCATTTGTCTCTATTTAGAATCAGTGACTAGTTTCACCAAACCTATCAACTGGTTTAACCAATCAGTCTATGGTTTTTCTCCTACACAAACCCATTTGTCTTTGTTTAAACTCCTATATTGGTTTCCCCAAACCAATCAACTAATTTGACCAACTAGATAATGGATTTTTCTCCTATAGAAATCTATTTGTCTTTGTTTAAACTCATCGACTGGTTTCACCAAACCAATTGATTGGTTTGGAACCGATCTACTTGTTTGAGTAAACTAATCAATTGGTATAAAGGATATGTTGACTGGTTTACTAAACCATGGAATTGGTCATATATGTTCATAGAATCAGCTAAGTACAACATTAATTAGATCAATTGGTTTCAATAAATCGGTTGAATAGTTTGTGTAATGGTAACTTTCTTATCTCAGGTCTAAATATATTCAGTTGATTGGTTTGAAACACCGACTGACTAGTTTATCCAAATTATGGACTGGTGAGAATTAAATGCTGATTTTTTGCCTATTAGGTAATACAACATTTTAGGGATTTTGTGTCCAATGGCTACCCAATGAGGGTGAGCTATATAAAGAAGCTCACTCAATATTTATTAAAAAACTTTTGAACTACATTTTACTATACAATTAGTCATATACTCTTATAATCATTCAATTTCTCATTAAAACTCTCTCAACTTTTAGATTCTGAGTTTTCATTAAAAAATGGTCATTACTCACTTCTCTTAGCTAGATTTGCTATACATTTCTAATATCTTTTATTATTAATAGTTAGATTACATCTCATCTAAATTTTTACACTTTCATATCTTTATTTTTTTGCAAATCAATTGTAATCACATTTACCTTACAAAATTCATTACAAAGGGGTTAGTGAGTGTTTTCTTATCATTCTTAAGAGATTCTTGTTGAGAGTCTAAAGAAGATAAATAGGCCAAGTTATAAATCATCTCTTAGTGGATCATTGGGCTTGTAAGGTTCATGAATTGAGAGAACAATTCTCATTAATAAAAACACATTACTATTCAAAATCCAAAAGGGAGAACCTTTTGGTAGTGGATGTAGAGAGTAAGTTATTCTTGAGCTGCTCTACATTGTGTGTACATTTTTTATTTACTATTTCCAATCCATTAAACCCTATTCACCCCCTCTAGAGTTCTTTTATATCAATATTATATTAATTAGTGGTTTTAGCTCACCCTATTTTGTGAGTAGTGCTATCTATCTTTATAAGGCTAGCTGGTGGTTTTAGTCCACCCTATCATGTGATTTGTTTTGGATATCTATATTGGGTTAGTTGGTGGTTTTAGTCTATTCTATTTTGTGAGTTGTGTCGGCTATCCATATTAGGTTAACAGATTGTTTTAATTCACCTTACTTTTAAGTTGTACTACTTATATATCTTGGGTTAGTTGGTGGTTTCATTCCACTTTTACTTGAGTTGTGTTGGCTATTTATATTGAATCAACTAGTGGTAGATAGTCCACCTATGTTATTGTATAAGCGGAGCTAATTATCTATACTAAATTAGAGTGTGGTAGACAATCCACTAATTTGAACATAGACTATGGTTATAGATCTAGTATGAGTTGAGTATGAGATTCAAGTTGTTTGAGTATTTTGTGATAGCATGTTTTATGTTCGCATGATTACTGCTTTTTATGTTATGCCATATGCATTACATGATGTCTCTATAGGGAGGCATTGCTTACTTTATAAATCACTGTACTGATACTATACTTGCAAGCACCCAATGAAGATGATATTGATATTTATGCCGATGTGTCTAGATAATAGTGATGCTATTTGGGTTGGGATAAAGTAGGAGTTATCCAGTGGTGCCTTCGAGATATTTTGTGCTCAATAAATTTTAGGCTATTGTGTCCCATTTCTCATTTTGGTTGTATCTTTTAGGAGTAGATCTCCACAACTTATCTTGTTATATCATTAATACCTTCACTAATTGTTATTTTGTGACTTTTTTATGATTTGTTTTTGCCTTGCCCTTAGCATGAGAAAATAACGGATACTAGAATCATGTTATGAGCAATGGTAACACCCACATTTTGATTTTCCCTCCTACAAATCTATGGTTTTAAACAGATTTTTTTTAGCTTGAAACTTTAGGTGTTATAAGTTATCATCAAAGCTTTTGGTTTAACAATCCTTTTTCTGATTTTAAATGATTATACCCTAAGTGTTTTACAACCTAAATTAACTTGTGAGGATTCCATTAGGGCAACTTAGGTGGCCTTTTATGTGACTATGTGCTGGTAGTCTTGTTTTGAAGCAATGTAGTGATTATTATTCTAACACAGTTTCTATTTTATAGCTTGTGATGGTTAAAATTTCTTATAGTTCATGTTCCAAGGACATTCATTACACTCGTCTCAAGGATGTTTTTGTCTTCATTAGAAAGTTTGTACAATAATAGGCTCAACAACCTCTAGTTCAACCGCAACCCCCACCACCACCTACGTACCTACTACAAGAGGTAGTTATCAGTGAGGATTATCTATGTAAAGTCACCATTCATCACCCACCTACGTACCATGGTTCATAGGATTTGATTATTCTCGAGACTTAGATTTGAGACATAGACAGAACCTTTGAGGTAGTGGATTGCCCTAAGGTGAAGAAAGCTAGTGTGGCAACTTACTTTCTACGAGCAAAAACTCACAGGTAATAGATTAGTTATTGTTCCTAGGAAGGACCCCTATGCCATAGGAGGAGTTCAAGGTAGAGTTACACATTCACTTCTTACCTAAGAGCCTTAGGTAGGATAAACTGGAGGAGTTTTTGTTGCTCACTCAAGGGATGATGTTAATCAGGTTATACTACACCAGATTCAGAGAGCTTCTGAGGTTCCCTCCTAATATTGCAACCATTTTTTCCACAAACATGTTCTAATTTGAGAAGGGTCTATCATTTAGTACTCAGTGGATGATGAGAGCGAACACTCATCGAGATCTAACAACTGTTTATGATAAGGCATGTAATGCCACTAAGTTGGTGTAGAAGTAAAGTTTGATGCTGAGAAAGAGGAAGCTTGAGCCCCAACACAGTGACTAGAGAGTGCATCCACATTCTAATGGCCATCCTAATTTTCAGATAGGTCAAGGTTTTGGGCAGTTCCAAGCATAAAGTCAGGGGTAGGCTTGACACTTCTATTGTAGATTTCGTAGGCTCGATCATCCATGTAGTACCCTATTTTCTATAAATGTTAATTAATAACTTAATATCAAGTTAAGGTGTTATATGAATTTGATCATAGAAATAATAGATGGATAATATGTGTTGGATGTGTTTATTATGCATGTTTGGGTTAGGGTAGAAGATGGAATAGGTTAATGATAGGGAAATTTGCAAACACACAATTTCGAAGTAGCTATCAAGGTTGATCCCACATGGAATAGGGATTAATTACCAAAATTTATGTTTTTAACTAGCTAAACCAATGAGTAAGTTAAAAGAAAATGAAATTATAATATTAAATAATAAAAATAAAATAAATAGCTAATCGGGTGGAATTCAATATAATGAAATGTTAGGATTAGGTTTTCACCACTTCAGTACTCAATGATGAATTATTTCAGCTCTCCGTATTGGTTTAAGCTAAAAAGGGTGAATTAGCTTATATTAATATAAAGCCTATTTTAAGATCTAAAGATCGTGCCTAATAAAGCTCAATTACCTACTTTTGTATAATTAAGATTAAATTAAATCCAGTAAGCTTCTTGTTAATCTAATAGAATCTCCAATGAATCTAGCATACTTTCATGGTTCGAATTCCTTGCTTAATTTTGTAGAGGTCCGATATTAATTTTCAACTTTTGTTCCTTCAATTAATTACATATGATTGCTAATTTGGTGATCAAGCTAGTCAATAAAGTTCAATCACAAGAAATTAAGTTTATAGATTCAAAATTTCACCAAGAACGTAGACTAATTCATAATCAATTACCAAAAAGTTGGGTTCTTTCCCAATCCCGGACAAAGAATCTGCTCACACATGATTGGGAATAAAGAACACATCAAATAAATATGCAATTTAATCATCAAAAGAAATTAATTAAAGAGAAGAAAAAATCAATATTTTGATTAAAATATTCAAGGTAGAGAGTTGTAGTCCAATCTTGCATAATAAATCCTTCGTTTTCCTTTAATACTTGAGTTCTAGATCTAGATACAAATTGGCTGCTAAGAGAAAGCTTCAATTAATCTCTCCTTAACCCTAAGAAAAAATACATATACATAAATACATACATACATATACATAAATACATACATACATATACATACATACATACATATATATATATATATATATAGGTCTTAAAAATCTAGAAATAAATAAATAAGTTTCATAAATGTCGTAACTGAACCACATGTGTGGCAAGTGTTGTCTTGCTTAATTCTTGCTCATTTGAACAGTCTTTGGTATTCTAACTGTAACTCTTTTTTCTAGTCATAGATTGATGTGATTCAAGTTGAGTTGGAAAGATATTAAAAATACCTACAACTTTAGTCATTTGAGTTTATTTAGATTCACATTTTATCATGGTTAAAAATTCAATTCGTTATATACACACATCCATTTTCTTCTTGAGTAATGCATTCTAAATCACGTTGTGGCTCCAAAATCTTGTTTGACTTCCAATAATAATCAAATCTTTCAATCATGAGCCAATACCTACACATAAGAATATAAACCAAAGAAGTATCCTTAATCTAAATACGAAATATGCATCAAGCACCCATAAGTTATACTTGAAACACACTAAGATAACATATATTTTATGTGTTTATTAGTTAAATAGGTTTAAAAATGGAAGTTTAGGGTTTTTGGTGCTAGGAAGTCAACCAAATCCTATGGGAAGAATAACTAGTTATCGAGTAGAGCTGGTAGTACTATGGGGTCCTAGAGGTAGACTGTCAATTGACCAATAATCGTATGAGCATCGAGTTGTGTGCTTTTTATGAACATTTTGTGTCATTTTGATTTTATAGCCCCTTAATTTCATCCTTATTAAGCTTCTACCAAATTCCCCTAACCTTTGATCATATTCTTACTTGTTCCTATACCTTTTTCCAAAATCTTAACCAAAATCACTTCACTTTACATCTCACCCAATATCTTACACTTTGTCCTTACACTCAACCTTTCATTAAAGTGTTGGAGAAGAAACTTGTCTCTAGAGTTCGCATAGTAGTCAAATAGTACATCAGAAAATCTAGACACCAACTGATTGGCCATATGACACCAATCAAATAGCCTTAAGGCTCATCTTATTTCTTGGTCTCATAATTAATAGCCACATTAAAATTCTTTTACTTAGGATTACATCTGGTATTTATAATATAATTTTAGTTTGAGATTGGTAAATTGCTACTCAAATGTTTTGAATGAAGATGAATATTGTTCCATCCAACTTTTTCCAAGGATTGATTTTAGTAACTTTGTTAAATAATGTGCTAGTTGTGCTCTTTATCTTATCATTTAAAGGTGTCTTATCATTTAAAGATACACGAAGCAACGTATGTTATTTGTGGAGTTTTTAGTTGATAAATATGTAAATGAATGTTTTTTTTATAATTATCTAAAAAAATCTAAACATCGACATATATTAATTATCCATCTCATTAGTGGATATCAAAACATTCTCCTCTCACTTCCATCCTAAATCAAAACAATTTCTATCAAGAGATATGATAAATGCCTAACATGTTTAGTTCTTTCACATACCAATTTTATGATTTTTTTCATGATTTTGATACTAATGAGGAATATTATATAACTATAACCAAATAATCATGGTTAGGTGTCATGGAGGAAAATTTAGAGTGCTATGAAAGAAAAGGAAGTTAGTTAAGATAAGTAAGTTTTATACCAATTTTAAATTTATTTGTGCTGTTGCTACAAATTTAATCAATCTTATTGGTAACTAATGTCTTATGCATAAAGCTTATATGTAGCTCCTAATAATAAAATAAACTCTTACCTTGTAAAAATCTTGTTTTCATACATTTTTCATTCACATTGTAACCTATAACATTCACACAACTTCACAAACCAATGAAAAATTAGCTAAAATATCATTAGTCTTATTGCTATATTTAATTGATGAACAAGGACTCTCAAGTTGACCAAGAGATTGAAAGTGATGATGACTTTGACAATTAGAAGGAAGTGAAGGATGAAGAGGAGGTGATTCCATCTAATGATAGTAATGATGAATCAGATGAGGAGATGATAAATGCAAGATAAAAAAGGAAAATGTTCTTGGGGGAAAAAATAAAGAAAAACAAAGCACTAAGCATATCCATGTATGATGTTGATAAGGAATTTATTTTGAATCATAACAACATAGGGTTGGAGGATACTAGTTTGGGATATGAATCTGAAGGGATGAGGAGAACCCATCAATCATTAATAGATTAAGTGATGAAGATACAGAGGAGAGCTTGTTCCCCATTTATCAAATCCTTGATAAGACATAGCTTCCTCAACTTGTGTTAGGTATTGCTTACTAATCATCTAGAGTTTAAGAATGTTATATATGATTGTTCTATATTAATATTTTATAATAGAAATATATATAAGAATGATAGAAAGTATATTCAATCCAAATGCATAGGCATATGCAGAAACAATAGCATGTGTAAGTTTGGAGAGCTTGGATGTAATCCAAAAAAACATTTCAAATAATGACTTTTTTCAATGTTAATTTGTGTAGGAGAAATCAATTCAACTTTAGTCTCTTATCGAATTGGTTAGCTAGCTACTATTTGGAAAAAAGTAGGCTAACTCTATCCTAGAAGCTTAGAGATTTTAGTACCATTATTTATGCTAAGTTGAGGTACAATGTATCTCTAACTATGTGTCTAAGGGATTTAGAAAAGGCTCAGAAGCATATTCAAGGTGATTTTGAAGAGCAATATTATAGGTTATGGGACTATGTTAACGAGTTAGGGAGAACTAACAAAGAGAATAAAATATGCCTTGATCTCATAAGCACATATCAAAATTTGTTATGAGGATTCAAATTTTTTTATATTTGCTTCAAAAAGATTAAATAAAACTAGCATAATGGGTGTAGTCCCATGATTGGGATTAGTGTTTTCTTTTTGAAGGGAAGAATGAAGGGTGAGATTTTGGTTGTAGTTGGTATGGACAGAAACAGGTGGTTGTTAAATCTAAAACACTTGAAAGTTGGCTATGATCCATTGCTTTACTTATAAAAGATATCAACCTTAGGCTCGTATATGGATACACTTTGGTTTTTTATTAACAAAAGGTACATTGAAGTTAAATGCTTTTTTTATTATCTATTTATAGTTGTCACTTTATAAATCATTGAATTTTTATGCAAAACTAAATTGAATATGTTTTTATATGTTTTCTTTTGGTTGCTTTTCATTGTGTAGGGATTTATGACAACCATTAATACACTTCTTCCAAAGGTATAACATAGATGTTGAGCTAGAAATATCTAAGCCAACTTTAGGAAAACGTTCTATGGTTTAGCATAAAGGAGGCAATTTTGGAGCATTGCTAATGTGATTATAATGAACATATTCAACAAAAGTAATAATAAATTTATTAATAACATAAAGTACTTGTTATGATAATATATAATTTGATTGTTGAGCACACTTAGTGTGTAGGTTTTAATCACTTAAAACTTCATTAAATTTCTTAAACAAGCTAGAAGAGTTGAGATTATTTGATGCTAGAGCTGCCAATGATTTAAACAATAGAAATCCATGTAATTGGTCACACACATAGTTCTCTTGTGTCATATCATGTGATGAAATTACTAACAACATCATAGAAGCATTCAAAGATACACTGGTGGTTGCTAAGTATAAGCCAATCATTACCATGCTAGAAGATATGAGAGAGTGTGCAATGAAAAGAATAACCACAAAAAGTTAACTTATGATAAATAATTATAATAAATTAACACCACAAATTAGCCAAGCTAGATGATTTGAAAAAGAAGGCTTCATTTTGAACAGGTACATGGGTTGGTGAAAATGGATGTCAAGTTAATTTTTTCACTAATGAGATGGCAAAAAAATATTGTGTTAAATTAGAAACAAAAACATGTACCTGCCAAGCATGACAACTTTGTGGATACCTTTATGTAAATGTTGTGGCATCCATATGGGAGACTAGAGGAGATCTAATAGACTTTGTGGTTAATTAGTTTACCAAAGATAAGTACATGGAAGCTTGCATACATTATATTGAGCCTTTGAATGGTGCTAGTGAGTGGCCAATTTCAACTATGCATCTTGTAAAGCCTTCTGAGATGAAAAAATGGACATGACAACCACAAAGGAAGAGAAAGAGAAGAAGGAGAGCATAAGAGTGGAAATATTTCTCAAAAATGACAAGTGCATCACTTTATTCTTTATAGTAATAAAGGATGAAACAAAAGTATGTGTAAAAACACTGAAGTCATATTCATGCCATGAAATCAGGTGAGAAAATGCTAAAACAAGATTATTATTATTATTATTATTATTATTACTCCTACCAATAATAATTTTTTTTATATCAAAACTTATTATGTTTATTTGAATATGGTCTTCTATGTTTCTATGAGACAGATGTAAATATGACAATGTGGATTGCAAAGCAAAGTAGAAGTCAAAGTATGGCTACTGAAGCTGCATCAGAACAAATAACCAATACTCTAGGAGGCCCAAAGGTTCACATAACAAGAAAGGAAAAGAAAATTATACAAGATACACAAATGAATTGGTTCATTTACTCCCTAACATGTTTAATATTCATATGCATGTATTGATATATCATATTTACTTGTTAGACTATAAACCATTATATATTTTTTTTCAAGAAGTCTACATCTTTTTATAATTCCCATTGTCTTGATATATTTCCCATTGGCATTTATTATCTATCCACTATATGGATGTTGACAAATTGAGTTGGCTTATGCGAAAACTTGGTTCACTTCATTAAGGGATTAGCTTGACTCGTTTGTTTAGAAAAATGAATTAAAAACAAGCCTTATTATTAATCTCATTTATTAAATGAGCATGCTTGAATTTGGCTTGAGCTCAATTCAACTCATTTATAAGCTTGACACATTCATATATAGGTTGGGATTGTATATAATTTACTTACCAAATAAGACAAATAGTTAAATTAGCCTTTAATCAAGTTGAATAATTAAATGAGTTGATTTGGTTTATTTAACTTTCAAACAAGTCAAATAGTTAAATTACGTAATCCACAAATTGAATCATGATAAACATGTTAATTTGGTTCGTTAATTTTTTAAAAAGTTTAATGAGATAAGTCAAGTCAATTTGCAAACCTTATCAAGCTAAAATCAAGTGGAGCATGTTTGGTTTGTTTCAAACTCGAGGCGATCTCAACTATGCAAAAAAAAAACTAAACTAACCGAGTTTGAGCCATAGGTATTCAAATCAATTTGGCTTGACAATAACCCTGCTCCACTATCCTATGGGTGTGGCTATTTATTTATCTTTTTATTTTATTATTGTTATATTTTACCTCGTAACCAAATTGTAGTTGATATATGGTGGTATTTTCTTTTATTGCACATGTCAGACCACTAGTCATTATTATTGAGTTTTGTTCAATTTGTATTTCAACGGTGTAATATGATGACTTCTAACTACAAGGGTACAATGTTGAAGTAGCATGCAAGGTCGATCCCACAGGAACTAGGAAGTGAGCAATAGAATAGTAAAAAGATCTCCTATGTCTAAACTAACGATAGGGGTAGATGATATCTAACTCTAAATGAAAAGAAAATGTGAAAATTCAATCCAACTATAATATAAGAACAAGTGAAATTCAGTTAGAGAAAATGCTAAGGTTCCAATCAATCCCCTCAAACCTAATGTGATTGAATATTAACCCCAAATCCCAAATCAAAACACCTTGTCATGAATGCCAACCAAAGTATGTAGTGTAATGCTCTCTCGAGCCACTACACCCTATTGCCTATTAATACTCATCTATCTCTAGTATGAATGTAAAAATAGGAAACGCATTATTATGTATCATATTTCCTTTTTTTAGTTGTAGAAACCAACCAACGTCTTTCGACTTTGTGGTTTGATTTCTAGTCATACTAATGGAGCCTACTCTGACTCATCTCTCGAATCTCGCCGGATTTCTCTAAATAATAATAGAAAAGTGATCAATTTTCTCTATTATTTCAATTAAATCATTAGCGCAACACATATGAAAAAGAATTAGATCGGGTAGGGTTCATATTCTCAACACATCCGGATCAAAGGATTTTCCTTCACCTCAACACATATCAATTAGCCAATCATGGCTTTCATTAAGCTCAACATCTTAAACATAGAGAATTGCATCAATTAAAAAATTTAAAAAAAAATCCAAAGGAAAAATAAAATAGCCTCTTTATTCAAGATGAGAAATTCACTATTCTATTCGTCTGATCGAGAACAAGAAATTGAGATTAAGAGATGGAAAATTGTGGATGAATTGAAGGTGGGATTGGATTAGATGATGTTAAAAATGTAATCTTAGATCTCTCTTTAGTGCTCTCAAAATCATCGTCTTTTTATCCCACTCGTTTCTCTTCCAAATTGAATGAAACATAAGCTTATATATACATAACTACCCATCGACACGGCCGTGTAAATCAACATGGTAGTGTCATGTCGCTCCTTCAGCTTTGCTCATGTTTTGTATTTCATCCATAACTTCTTTTTTGAATTTGGATTGAGCCAATTTTTGATGCATTGGAAAGATAACAAAACTATCTATAACTTTCATGTTCAACACTTTTCCAAATTTAGATCGCATCATGTTTGTATTTTCAAGTCTTAATTTCTTTTCATACTTTGAGCACTTGCGTTTGCTTATGTTTTGTTCCAACTATTGCATTTTAGCTCCTTTTGATCCCATATTCTTGAAATGCCTACAAAATATGATCAAGAGAAGTAAAAAAAAAAGAACAAGTGGACTAAAGTATGAAAAAAATTACCATATAATCACATTAAATCTTCATGTTAAAGTCCATATGATTGACATAAGTCATGCCTATCATAATGATTATGTAAAGAACATGAATATTATATATTCACTATCTATATTTTTTCCCCTTCTATGTATAGGAACCTATGACATATATTTATGAGCAATATCAATGCCAAATTGATTTGGTTTATGCACATTTTGAAGGATAAGAAGTGTATTTTCAATATTCAAGTAGTCTCATCTACCATGGTCATGCCAGAGTAGACAACTCATCCATCAACTTGTGAAATTTCCATTAAGATGCAAGATTCAGCAATGGACCAGTAAGAAATTTTTTAGCTAACATTTTTGTTCCTATTGTGTGACAACAAGATGTATATAAAAATTTCCAGGGAGCTACTGAATCTTGATAATATGAAAAATATGTCATTGAAAGTTGTCTTATCAACCATGTGTATTGATTGCATACAATATTGTTTTTCTTAGCATAATTTTGTTTAGAGTTTTGGTTTATTTTGTTATAAATGGATAGTTATATATCAAATTATTTCCTCTTAGTTTGGCTTTAAATTGGTCACATGCTATATAAAATACCCCAAAACCCTAATTTTAGAAATTATGGCCGAATAAGGATTTATTAGAAAAATTAATTAAGTAAAATTATTTTATTAAAATAAAAGGGAATTAATTAAGGTAAATCAAGAAGAAAATAATAAATATTTTTAATTAGAAAAAATTAGGGTATTTTGCTAATTAAAATGGAAGTTAAGGAAAATTTATTCAAAATAGCTAAAATAATCTAAAAAGAAATTTAATTATTATTATTATTATTATTTTAAATATTATTAATTTTAAAATATTCAGAAATATCCAATGCCCAAAATACCCCAACCTAATCTATTTTCTCTTTCTTCCCTTTTCTCTTTCTTCTTTCTTTTCCTTTTTCTTTCTTTCTCTCCTTTCTCCTTTTCTTTCTCTTCTTCCTCGAATTGGGCTTGCCTTCCCCGCGGCCCAATCCCTTCCTCCCCTTTCTCCTTCGACGCGACCCAATCGGCACGCCTCACCTTCCTTTCCTTCGCCTGTCACTCGCCCGGTCGGCTCTTCCTTTCTTTCTTTTCTTTTTCCTAGACTGCCGATCCGGCCTTCTTCCCTTCCTTCTTCTTCTTCCTCCCCCTTCGTGACCTACAACTTCCCCTAACCTATGCCTTGATTCACACTGTTGACCGCGCCCGCTGACCAGCCATCACTCGCCTCTCTTCCCCACTGATCTACCTGCCTTTTCGACCCAACCAACCTTCCCCTCTTCTCGCACGTTGTTCCTTCTCCTCGACCCAATCACAGCATGCCATGACAGACCTACACCGATTTGCCATCGCCGGTCAGTGTACCCTATCCTACTTGCCCCTTATTCTCCCGCTTCCCTCTATTGTTATCCCCCTCATTTGGCTCTATAAATACCCCATAACCGACCCTGAACTCAGACTCTTTCTCACACCTAGAAAATCACATCCCTTGCGCCACCACCCGATCAAACGCCCTCACCGTCGTCGTTGCCCAACGCCGCTACTGAAGCCACCCATAGTACCACTCCTTACATCACCCTCTACCAAACTACGCCACCCTCCACCCTTGATTTTCCTTGCACGAGCCACTCCGACCGTGCAAAGTACCCTTCCCGAGTAGACACACTTCCACCCCCGCCACCCTTTGCACCACCGTTTGCCACCACTCCCGCCGCAACCACCACCTCTTACACCTCCTAAATTTCCTTGTAGACCTTCCTCTACCTCCCCTACCCTCTTTTCCCCCTTCCTCCTTCTCCTCTTCCCTTCCTCCCTTTCCACTCCTCTCGGCCACCATAGCACCACCGCCTGCACTTCCACCTTTGGCTATGCCGCCACCACCATTCCAACCCTCTTCACCTGGGCATCCACCACCACCCTAACTTCCACCCTCATTCCCTCTATCCTATCCCCAACACTCAAATATCTCTCTTTTCTCCCCTTTTTCCCACTACCGCCGCTGCCTCCGCCTGTGCCGCCGGTTAGCACCAACCCTAGGTGATACTCTAACTCCTCTCAATCCTTAAACCCTAATTATGCAAGCCTTATCCATTTTTACTTGTATTTATATTGTTATTATGTATTCTTCTTCTTCTTCTTCTTCTTCTTCTTCTTCTTCTTCTTCTTCTTATTATTATTATTATTATTATTATTATTATTATTATTATTATTATTATTATTATTATTAGTATTATTATTATTATTATTATTATTATTATTATTATTATTTATAGCCTCAGAATATTGTATTATTATTATTAAGGGGTCGAACCCTATTTACTATTAATTCGACTATTATTATTATTGTTGTTGTTGTTGTTATCGTTATTATTATATATTATTATTATTATTATTATTATTACCAATATTATTATGGTACAACAATTTGAACCATTATATTATCACTACTTCAAATATTATTATTAATATTATTACCCTTAGCAATATTAGTATTTTGTTAGTATTAATTTTATTATATTATTATATTATTATTTTATCCCTAACATTATTATTATACTTAGCCTTAAAAATACTAGGGTTTCTATTACTAGGAGTATTAGTATTACTATTATTATTAATATCGCTATTTTTTCTATAATTAGTGTTAGTACTATTAATAGATGAAATAATTAGATTTAATAATATAAATATGGCTATAATATTATTAAAAACCCTAATTTTCACTTGTAAAGTTTCCTTTAATAATAGTAACTCTAATCTTAGAATAAAATAGGAAATAATAATATTTTTAGCAGAAGGGAAACTAATCCTTAGTTTTTCCCTCTTATAGGTGAAACCAGTCAAAACCCTAAGGAGGCATAGGAGTGTGCTCCAATACCAGTGATGTGATAGGTAAGGTTGTAGCTAAGGCCTTATGTGTGCTATGTGTCTTATATGCCTTGCATGCCATGTATAATGATCTGTTGTGTATCTTGTGCTATTGTTCTAACTGTTTTATGTGTAGTGTAGTTTGGAGTTGAGGTATGCTTATGTGCTTTCTTATGGCATGTGGTTAATATGTTTATGCTATGAATTGTGATATGATGTGATGTGGCCCTTTAGGACATCTATGATAGGATATTTACTATGGTAATATAGGGTGGAAAGATGAAAAAGAAAAATGGGAAAATATGTTAAGCAAAGGGAAGTAAGTTGACCAAGGGGAAGTGAGTTGACCAAGGAGTGTGGGATTGACCTAAATATTCCATGATCCACGAGTGGAAGAATAAAATGGGACTTCAAATAAAATAAAAGAGTGGGTGAATTTATAGGGGAGAATCTAGGGTTTGCATGGGAGAATCTAGGGTTTTGCATGAAAACTTTGAGGGTTTACATGGAGTGCATGTAGTCTGCATGGGGATGAATTTTATGTGTGAAAAGTTGTATTGGGATGTAAGTAAGGTAAGGGAATAGTTGATTGGGTAATTGGGGACTTTGGGTGAAAAAGAGTTGATTGGGTAATTGGGGACTTTGGGTGAAAAATAGTATGTGGGACAGTATAAGGGTGCATTTGAGACCGAGCTAGGGTTTGGAAGGAAACCCTAATTTGATAAGATGGAAAAAGGAAAAAATAAATGAGAGCGAGTGGAGTATGAGATGAGAATGGGAGGGTTGTCATGAGTGGGGCGAACATGGGTATCATGGGAAGCAAGAGTGGAAGGTGAGAAATGGAGGAGTGATATGTGGAAAGGAGGATGCTAGGTTTGGTGTGGTCACCTAGGGTTTCGTGGTCACACATGTATTTGGGGAACTAAAGTGAGATGATGAGGGTTAAATATGAGGGTCGTGATGAGTGGGGTGTTAAAATAGTTTGGGTTGTGTGAGGCAGAGACGGATGGGCCATATAGGCCCAAATTAGGGTTCTCTGGAGAAAACCCTAGGGAAGACTGGAAATGGGCTTAGTGGTGTTAAGTAGTGAGCCTTGACCCACACACCTAGGAGTTAGGCCTCTAGTGTGAGTAGTGGAATAAGGAAAGGATGTTAGGGCGAGTTAAGAGGTACAGAAGTCTCAAGATATGGGGTGAGCCCTCTTGGGAGAATAAGGGTAGGTGGAGTTAGGCATGTATGTCTAGGTTGAAACTTGTCGAATAAGACACGGTAAAACATTAATCATGTAAAGTGGAAGATTATTGAGTTGTGCCCAGACTGATCCACCGGCATATAATAGTTGTTAGATGCGGTTTTCCCTACAAGTGACCGATCCACTAGTTATAATAGTGGGGTTCCCATACTCACATGGATTGATAAAAATCATGGTGTGAAATGAGTACCGATCAGAGATTAAATAATTAATTTATCCAAACTATATCTTGGCCTTTATTTATCTGAAATGATTGTATGATATTGTGTTATCATGCTTGGATTATGTGCCTTTGTGTATTGACCTTAGTGCATGGTTACCTTACTCAGTATGTAGTGTACTGACAACTCTTTTTATGGGTGCTACTCATTCCCATGATGAGAAGGCCCCTCTGAGTTTGTGCAAGTTGGTGATGCCATTTTTGATGCATTTGATGCTTACGAGGCATCGTGCAGGGCTGAGTGTTGAGCATGGACTTGGACACAGAGATCGAGAGTGGTGTGGTTGGACCTTCTCCTTTTGTGCATGTACTCTGGATTGTAACTCCTTTTCACGCACTCTAATTTCTACCTTATAATTATTTAATGCATTATTGAAGTCTTGCTTTGAGTTTGATTTATGATGGTTGTTAAATTTCTTTTAGCCTTATGGTTAGTACGGGAATGGCCAAGGGTCGGGCTTGTACTGATCACGACGGCAATATTCCCAAAATTAACAAGTTTTAATTAATTGCTTCCGCTAAATCTAAAATAAAATGAAAATTTTCAGTAGTGAATTTTGGGGTGTTACACTATATATTTTTAAAATGATGAAGATTAGAACTCACCATTATAAGTTAGAGCAAAAGCTTAAAGGGACCAAATTGAAACAATCTATGAGTTTATTAACCAAGGTGGCAAACACTCTAAATTAAAACTATTACCTTTCTCACTATATGTTTTTCTTCAACCCAACAAGGTTCATAAAGTTATAAAATAATTTTAAAAATAAATATTAAAAATTACCATTTTTTATATTACAATAATAGTGATAACCAATGAAAATAGTCATTTTTGGATTAGAGAAACAAAAGAGAAAAAAAAAATAAGGCATGAATTATCTTGAAAGTAAACTTCCAAAAGCATCCTAACCATGTACCCTCATACTATTATACATCAATCACACTCTAGAGACCACAACCTTCCATAGCTAAAAATTAAGAATAAGAAAAATTAAATAACAAGCATGTGAAATTGAAGAACCAAGCTGGAATAATAGGAAAATATTGAACAACTAATGAGGAAAATTGAATTACGAAAAAAAAAGATAACTAAAAGATAAAATTGAAGTATTGTAACAGAAAAAGAATAATAAAGAAGGATATGGAGAAGGAAGATGAAGAAGGAGTTAGATTTACCTTAATTACAAACCTAGAAAACATAAGTTGAAGATGCTAATTCAGAATTGTAGAAGATGATGAGGTTGGTTATATCATACACTAAATCTGATTATGCTAGATGGAGAGTGGTGTTGTCCTTGATGATAGATGATGGTGGCACTAAATATCAACGACTTTGCCTAATACATAAGTGCCAAAGAATTTTCCTATTCAAAAACATAATGAAGTTTGGGCTAGTAATAGGAGGTGATGTCGTAATTAATTGTTAATGATGTGGAAATAAGATTAGTTTATCATTTTATCTAAATTTTATGTCATTATTTTATTTAAAATAATTTACTTAAAATGAATTCTAGTGATGTGTATAAATGTAATCATCACATTGGGTTAGTTATACCTTCATTAAATAAATTGGATAAATTTATGTCTTAAACAAAAAATTAATTAACTCTATGTATATATTAGAAAAGAGTATCAAAGTTTATACCTCGCTTGTTATTTTTGTCAAGGTTATAAATATGAAAGTGTTTTTTACTTTAACTAACGAGTTTGATCTTTTAGCACAAGGAACTTCTCAAAAGAATTCAAGATATGAAAGCTTGGATTTGAATTCTTGAAAAATAATGAGAGAATTAAATGAGAGTAATGGGTGATCTTAGAGTAGTATTTTGAAATCTAAAAACAAATCTCTTTTATAAATCACTCTAAACAATAGAGTCTTTGGTTAAACTTAATGCGCAAAAGGAAAACTCAATGACTATATTTTTTTTCCCACAGAACAAATATAACAGTTGACTAGTGTTGAAGAACTAGTTGACTGGAACCAATTTTTTGCCTATGGAAATATTACCATTCGAGTTCAGAAACTAGATATTGTACATTGCTAGTGGACTTGTCCAATGAGACCAATTGACAAGTCAATGACCATTCAAGAAAAATTAAGTCAAGTCAATGCAAAAATAAAGAGCAAATTTTTTTCAAGGTTAACTGATCGACTAGTTCCATATGTCAATCAATTGGTACATGAAAATATTAGGGTTAAAAATATGTCAAGAGACGAGATAAAATTTTGGGCCAACCAGCTGGTGCCATATAGCCAGTTGACTGGTGTCCAAATTTTCTTATGGACTACTTTACTACTCTATGAATTTTAGGGATAAGGTTTTTGTTTTAACTCGTCAACTTTTTAACTGGTTGTACTAGTGTCTAAATAAAATAAATACCTAGCTCAATTTCAAGTGGAACTATTTTTCCAAATTAAAACCACTTTAAAACATTTTCAAAGATATATATTTAAAAGACTTTTAAAAAATATTGTAAGGAGAATTTTACAAGGCTCAATGATCAAACACATTTACAACTCAAACCTAAAACCTAAGGCTTAAGATCTCAGCATACCATTTAAGCACTAAGCCTTGAGGTCTTGTTTGGTATGATCTTGCTTGGTCTTGATATGAAAGTGATTTAGGCCCCACTTGAGAGCCTTCATCCAGTGAGTGCTAAACTTGATTGCTCTTTTATATCCTGAGCACTTGATGGTTGATTGAATGTGATACATTCTTTATCACTTTGAGAAACTTGATTGCTCTCTTATCGTTGGTTGTACTTGAAACTTGTTTTAGGTGTGTTCATCATCATTTGATCTTGTATAAACCATGTATACTTAAACAACCAAATTAAAACCCTAAATAAAGTTTGTGATAATCAAAACTAGGACACGTGACCTATGATGAAATGCCCCAAAAATTTCTAATTTTAAAAATTATATTTAAATGAGGTTTTATTATGAAAATTAA
Organism: Tamarix austromongolica; assembly: GCA_039764185.1. Classification (NCBI taxonomy): domain Eukaryota; kingdom Viridiplantae; phylum Streptophyta; class Magnoliopsida; order Caryophyllales; family Tamaricaceae; genus Tamarix; species Tamarix austromongolica. The sequence goes on from CM077818.1 coordinate 10,411,956, forward strand.
TTAAATTAATTATTTTTATTAAAAATAAAAGGAAATTTATTAGGGCAAATCAAGAAGAAATTTATAAGTATTTTAATTAGGAGAAATTTGAGTATTTTAGCTAATTAAGGATTTTATTTTGGAAATTACTTAAATAAATTATTTTATTTAAAATAAGAAAGATAAAATAGTTCCAAATTAATAGTAATTTTATAAATAATTTAATTGGAGAAAATTAGAGTGATTTGCTAATTAAAATGGAATTTATGAAAAATCTTTTAAAAATCCTAAATTAGCCTAAAAAGGAATTTAGATATTATTTTATTTAAATATTATTATTTTTAAATATCCCAAATATCTTAATTAATTTAATTAACCTAACCCATTATTTTTCCTTTTTTCTTGTTTCCTTTTTCCTTTTCTTTCTTCCTTTTTCTTTCTTTTTCTTTCTTCTTTTTTTCTTTTTCTTTTTCCTTCCCTCCCCGACCTAGGCCAACCATGGCCCAGTCCTTTCCCTTCTTCCTTCTATGACGCGACCTAGCCCAGCGGCTCGTCTTCCTTTTCCTTTCTTGTGGCCAGTCTCCTTCTTTTCCTTTCTTCTGCGCAGCCCACCCCGTAACGCCGCTCTTCATTTCTTTTTCCACCAAAACTCTACGTTTCATTTAAATCCCCCCTCACCACGCTCGACCGGTCAGCTCCCCTTTTTTTCTTTTCTTTATTTTCTCCCTCGAACCACCGGTCCAACCCTTTCTTTCTTCTTCTTCCTTCCTCCTTCACCGTCGTCGACGGCCTGCAACTTCACCGCCCCACCTTGGTTTTTCGCCACCCTTTTGACCCAACCAAATCTCCCTCTTCTCATGCGATCCCCTCCCTTTTCCTTCCTTTGCCCAAAATTTGTTGCCACCGGCCAACCATCACCGCCGGCGACTGAAAACATACTTGCCTTACCCCGTAGCTAACCCACAGTACCCTAACCTCCCTTCTAAAATCTATAAATACCCCCACAATGAGCTTGGTATCGAGCCCTTGATCCCCAACCCAGAAAACTCCCCTTACACGTAGCCGCCCCTTTAGACGCCAACCCTGCCACAATCGACCAATTCCGCCGCTTGTTTTGGCCACCCGAGTACTCCTTGCACCGCCCTTTAGCTAACCAAACCAGCCATCCCCCTCGATTATTCCTCAAGCCACCCCCGCTGTGTAAAGTAGCCTTCCCAACAAACCCTTCCTTTCATCTCTGTCGCCCCTCAAACCACCATTAGCCACTTTTTTTGTCGTTGTCGCCGCTTCTTTCACCTCCCATTTTGTTCTGTAGACCCTCCTTTACCTTTCCCTACCTTTCGTTTCCTCTTCCTCCCTCTCCTCCTCTCTTTCTCTCCTTCTTCCCCATTCGGCCACCACCGCTGCCTCCGTGCGCCACCACCTTTGGTTGTGCTGCCACCCTTATTCTACTCCTCTCCCTCTAGGCAGTCTCAAACACCCTTACTTCCACCCTCCTTCTTCTTACTTTATTCTCAGCCTTTAACTTTTCCCCTTTTCACCTCTTTTTCCGGCCACTGCTGCCGCCGCCGTGCACCACCGCCGATGCCGCCCATCACCTCTAGCCTAAGGTTGAACGCTAGACCCTCTCAACCCTTTTCCCTATTTTTACAAGCCTTAATTTATTTTATTTCATTTATTTGAATATAAATACTATTATTATTATTATTATTATTATTATTATTATTATTATTATTATTATTCTTTCCATTATTAATATATATATTATTATTATTATTATTAGTATTAATGTTATTATTTTTTTTTTGTTGAGGGCCGAAACCCTATTGTAATTTTTATTTCGATTTTATCATTATTACTCTTATTATTTCTATTATTACTATTGTTATTATTAATATGTGATTATTATTATTATTATTATTATTACTACTACTACTACTACTACTACTACTACTACTACTACTACTATTACTATTTCAAAATTAATATTATTATTATTAAAACTATTTTAACATTAGTTTTGCTATTATTATTATTGTTGTTGTTGTTGTTGTTGTTGTTGTTGTTGTTGTTGTTGTTGTTGTTGTTGTTGTTGTTGTTGTTGTTGTTGTTGTTGTTGTTGTTGTTGCTGTTGTTGTTGTTGTTGTTGCTGTTGTTGTTGTTGCTGTTGTTGTTGTTGTTGTTGTTGTCGTCGTCGTCATTGTTGTTGTTGTTGTTGTTGTTATTATTATTATTATTATTATTTTCAAGTGTTGTTATTATTATTTTATATAAGGATGAAACCTTATTGTGACTATTTGAATTTTAGTAGTAGTAGTATTATAAATATCATGTCTTATTATTATTAAGATTATTAGTATTTATATTATCATTAGTATTTATTCTTATTAGTGTTATTATTATTATTATTATTATTATTATTATTATTATTATTATTTATTAAGTTATTATTATTCAATGTAGGGTGGAAACCATGCTTCTTTTTATCTTCAAATATTATCCTTACTATTATTACCATTATGATTATTATTATTTTTACAATATTATTATGGTTTTATTATTATTAATAATAAATTTTGTTACTTATTTTACTATTATTATTATTAGTAGTATTATTTTGGTAAAAGGGTCAAAGCCCTTATTTCACTTTGTTTTCGAACTATGCCCTTTTTATTATTATTGTTATTTTTATTATTTTGGTTATTGTTACTATTATTATTATTCTTGTTACTATTAACATTGATATTATTTTTAGTATCTTTGCTATTATTATTTTAGTATCATTATTATTATTAGGGTAAAGTCTTCAACCCTATATTATCAACTTTTATAATAATTCTATTATTTCTTATATCTTTAGCAAAGTTAGAAATTAGTTAATGTTATGTTTATTAATATGTTATTATTTTATCAAAACCCTAAGGAGGCATAGGAGCGTACTCTAAGACCGGTATCGTTTTAGGTAAGGATGTTACTAAGGCCTATTGTGTGTTGATGTGCATTAAATACCTTGTATATTATGCATCCTATGTTATTATTGTAATTATTTCATATATGGTTTGACATGGAGTTCAAGCATGTTCTTGTGTTGTTATATGGCATGTGTATGATGTATATGTGATGATATGTGTTGTGACCCTATAAGACATGCATGTGAGGGTGTTGATGTGGTTTATGTGGGAGAAAGGATGAAAAAGGAGGATGGGGAAAGAAGTTGACCAAGGGATGTGAGTTGACCTAAGTATTTTAATAATTCATGAGTGGAAGAATAAAATGAAAAATTTAGGGTTTTGTGTGAGAGAATATAATTTATGATTTTGTATGGGAGAATCTAATTTATGATGTTATATGGGAGAATCTAATTTATGGTGTTATGTGGGAGAATCTAATTTATGATGTTGTATGGGAGAATCTAATTTATGATGTTGTATGGGAGAATGTAATTTATGGTTTTATATGGGAGAATCTATTTTATGGTTTTACATGGGAGAATCTAATTTATGGTGTTATATGGAAGAATCTAATTTATTGTTTTGTATGGGAGAATATAATTTATGGTTTTGTATGGGTTGAATTTAGTGTTTGGTATGGATGAATCTTTGGTTTTATATGGTTCGAATTTAGGGTTTGGTATGGATGAATTTTTGGTTTTGTATGGGTTGAATTTAGGATTTAGTATGGATGAATCTTCGGTTTTATATGTTTCAAATTAAGGGTTTGGTATGGATAAATCTTTGGTTTTGTATGGTTCAAATCTAGGGTTTGGTATAGATGACTCTTTGGTTTTGTGTGGATTGAATCTAAGGTTTTGAATGACGGAATCTCGGGCATTACATGAAAGAATTTAGGGTTTCGTATGGATGGACTAGGGTTCTGCATGAAAATTTCGAAAGGTTGCATGGGGTGTGTAAAGTCTGCATGGGAGTGAAATTTATGTATGAAAAGTTGATTTGGGATGTGAGGATGGTAATGTAAGCGTTGTTTGGGTGGTTGAACACTTTGGATGGAAAATAGTACGTGGAGCATTATATGGGTACGTAGGAGATTAAGCTAGGATTTAGAGTGGCTAACTATGGATTGTTGTGATTAACTAGGATTTGGAGTGGTTAACTATGGTTGGTTGTGGATAACTAGGGTTTGGAGTGATTAACTATGGGTTGTTGTGGTTAACTAAGGTTTGGATATGGCTAACTAGGGCTCGGTGGTAGCACATGTGTACAAGGTGAATAAAGTATGATGATGAAGATGGAATCTATGATTTGTGATATGTGAAGTGTAAAGAGAATGATTCATGCATGTCCAGAGCAAAATATTTTGAATAAGATACTTAAGACAATAATTATTTAAAGTGAAAGACTATTGAGTTGGGTCCAGACCGATCCACCGGTCAGAAATAGTAGTGTGGACTATTGTCCCGCAAGTGACCGATCCACCGGCGAAAAATAGTGGTGTGGACCATTGTCCCACAAGTGACCGACCCACCAGCAATAATAGTGGTGTGACCACGAGCTCAATAAACACAACCAGAGTTTTCTAAGGCACTTAAAAGATACTAATTATTTATAGTGGAACACCATATGAGCAGAAACTAAACCGATCCACCGGTTAGAAATAGTGGTGTGAACTATAGTCCCGCAAGTGACCGATCCACCAACAAAAAATAGTGGTGTGGACAATTGTCCCGTAAGCGATTGGCCCACCGGCTAAAATAGTGGGGTGTTCCTATACTTACATAGATTTGATAAAAGGCATAGTGTGTATTAACTTCAGATAAAAGATTAATTAAATAATTAATCTAGACTATAAATGGGCCTTTATGTATCTACCCAAATGATTGTGTGATATTATATTATCATGATGGATTATGCTCTTTTATTTCTTATGCATTATTTATATGATTTTATGTGCTTATGTGTTGGCCTTAGTATTCGGTCATCTTTCTCAGTACATAGCGTACTGATCACCCTTTTCATGGGTGCTACTCATTCCCACGAGTAGTATGCCCTTTTGACTTTGTGTAGGCGGGCGAGACATCAGTCAGGGCTGAGTGTTAAGCATGTTTTGGTTCGAAATTCGAGATTAGTATGGCCGGATCCGCTCTTCTTTTTATCTTATTTATTTCTATTATTCTTTTTGTATCAGATTCTTCCCTTTATGAGTGAACATTTTATATTGAGTTTTCTAGATGAACCTTTTATCTTATGAAATTATTATTTCCTCTTTTTCTAGAATTTTGACCATGTACTCTAATTCATGATTCTTTTACACGTACTCTGATTTTTTATGTATAATTCTTTCTAGTTCTTTTATGAACTCTTGGTTTGAATTTAATGTCAATCTTTTCTTTAGCCTTAGCACTTGGTACTAGAACGGTCGGAGTGAACCGGTCTGCTATTAAGTGTGGCGGTAACATTCCCAGAATTCACGGATTTTAATTTAAATATTTCTATTTTAATTGTTTTTGTTTAAAAAAAAAAGGTGAATTTTTGGGTGTTACATATGAGGTCAACACCATTTCTTGTTTAGCTAATTTGCAATATTTTCTTTTTTTCCCTTCTCCCCACTATTCTTTTGTTGTTGATTGTTCATCAATGACTTATGCATGTTTAAGTATCTACAATGAATTTAAAAAGAAAGTATATAAAGTTTCCAAATACTTTCCTAACAAATTGTATATGCTTCAACAATAATTTTGAACTAATTAGTAACCTCAATACAATCATCTTTAGGAAGACTCTCTAGATCTATAAGTTGTAAATCTCATTCTTTTCACTACATGGGAATTTTATTCACCTAAATACAAGTTTGTACATGAGAGTTATGGTCAACATGACACAATCTATCAAAAATCATGTGAAATCCATTTTAAGCTCAAAATTAATTAAATATATGAGATTATCATCATTTAAGTACATAATTATAGTTAACCTCACATATTATTTAAATGAATGACCAAAATCTTAAATTGAAAGGGTATAAAGTAGTTAAAAACATGTGTCCATCAATAATATGGCTTCGCAAAACAAATTTAAAATCGAGGGATTTAGTTTCATTAGTATTGATCAAATGATTCCACTAAGTTGTAATCAAGAATGTAGTTCATATGCTAGTAATGCAAATGCATCACAAAGAGGTGGGTGTCATGCAAAAGGAAATAAGGGTAAAAGAAAAATGGATGCATTTTTAACTGCATAGTGTGATATGTTAAGTGCACATATGGAGAAAGTCATCACTACTTTAGACAAATGCTCACGTGATGATCTTAGTGAGGTACTAAATTATGTTGAGGAGGTTGATTTTGATTGAAGGTACAAGTGCATGACTTGTTTCCATCTTTCAAAGAATTGTGTGGAATATGATATGCTAAATACATTTTCGTTGAAAGTGTGTCGGTTTGCATTATGGGATATACTAATTCATGCACAAATCATTAATGCATCAAAAACTACTCCTTATTCGTAGTTCCTTATGATGCTAGACACCCTTTATGACTCTTGAATTTTCATAGCTTGTAGGATGATAGATATTCTTTATCTATATTGACTTTGTATTAATCGTAGAATGATGAACATCTTGTGCACTTGTTAAGTTTATCTTGTGGATAATGATGGATATCTTTTAAATTTATTAACTTTGTGCTAAATGTAAAATGATGGATGCCATTTTAACTTATTTTGTGTACAATGAAGGATGATGAATGTTTTTCTTAAATGTTTTGTGTATGATTTGTTTCATGTGCACAAAAAACTTTTGTCTTTGAACTAGTTTAATAGGACTTAAAAGTTGAACACGAAGTGGACAAATGGATGCTGCATTAAGGAATTGCTAAATTGGAAAAAATGTTTTAGTTATATATAATTAATATAATTGCTTTTGTCATAGTTTTTGTTTCATGGTTACGGTGGAGGTGGTGGTAGTTATGTTGCATGTGGCAATGGTTATGGTGGTAGTTGCGATGGATGAGGTGGTGCTAGTAATGGAGGAGGCAATAGTTGTGGAGGTGGTGGTGCTAGATTCCAAGCGTTATTCTTTTAGAAAAGAGCTCTTTATTTAATAAGAAAAAATAGATGTTATTTATTTATTTGTTTATTTTTCATTCATTTTAAGTCAAAATGGAATTAATATAATATTTATAAAGGTCATGCTAATATTATCTAAACTATAGTTTTAAAAACCGAATCAGACCAAACCGGCCGATAAACTGACAAACCGAAAAACCAATCAAATTAGTGAAAATCGACCAAAAACCAGTTGAACTAGTAAAAATCAATAAACCAACCAAAAAATCGATTGGTCAAATCAATCAAAAAACTAATTGCTGGTTAAATTTATATATAGTTTAAATTTTTTTTATTTATTTTGTATTTTTTAACTTAATATGTATTCATTGTCCGACCAATCCAAACAACTTATCTGACCACTGAACTACTTATAATACCGGTTTGATTTTTAAAACTATGATCTAAACAACAATTTAAAATATTAACACCAATTCAATTCCATTCCCTCCACCTAATGTATTTTTAACATTACTCTCGTCCATATTCAACTTTAATCCCTTTACCTAATGTATTTTTAAAATTACCTTCGTCATAGTTCACATTGATCCGAGTGAGCGAATATGGGCTATGTAAAAACTAAACTTACGATTTCCAAATATCCATATTAAATTACTAATACATAGTTAGGGAAACATGTAAATGAATTTTTTGTTGTCTGGATTATTCAAGCCTCTCACTAAATTTTTTAGAGGCACATACCCGATACAGAATGTGGTTAACCATATTCACAAATTCAAGGATTAAAATTGTAGCGGAAGTCTGAGGCTTTGATGCAGCTGAAATGCTTTTCATCCGGCATATTGACTGAGAATACACTCTCTTCAGGGCAATTACAGGAAATCCTGAAACTCCACCCAGCCTCTTCCAATCTGACCATCACCAATGATCACTATCTTTCCTTGAAGTGTATTTGCTTCTGTTTCTTTCCACCAGCCAGAATACGCTGAATCTGTAGACCACGACTGAAAGCTTGGTTGAATAGTAGCCTACTTTGGAAATCTGTGACGAAGGGGAACCAGGCTAAAACTGCCACTGGCGTAAAGATTATTAGCCCCATGACATAATCATAACCTCTTGCCAAGGCTTTGATTGAACCCCACATTCCGATGGCTTTGACCACTGGCCTCATCGCTAATGATATCTGATAACACAGCAATCATCCACAGTCATCAGTGAAATTTATAATTCGTAATTGTAACAACTAATCACGTTTTATGAAGTAATCAGGCATTCGGGGCCCGCCTAAACTTAACTACAAATTTCAGCCATGAGTTCGAGGACAAAAGAACAGTCCAGCCTGACTTTGTCTACATACCTGCATTAGAGCCCATCCTGTTGGCATGAACCCCAAAAGGCTGGCAAATATGTCTCCAACTGTGAGGTTCAGGAACACGAAGAAAATAACAAGAACCACAACAAATCCAACAAAGAGGAGAAGCTTGAGAAGTCTGAACATCAGCTGGAAATCTGCACTGAACTTCTTTCTGCCCATGGACACAATCTGCAGTTGGAAGAGTGAACAAGGAAGTATATCCGTTCCAACAAGATGAAAAGTAATACTATTCATTTGTGGTGAAAAAAAAAATATAGATTTTTTACCTTCAAAATGATTACCACACCGACAATGACCAGCCAGGATAGCCCATATACCTAGAATACAGCACAAGAAACACAGACCACGAGGTTAATATTTCAGTATAAAAGATTCAAAATGTAGGTTATAGTGACATGAACAGAGAATTACTTACTATAATACTTGTATCATTATTTGCCACGTGTAAGTGATATACTATTCCATACTGATAGATAAAGAAGCGCAGAGAGAGAACAATTTCCCAGAAACGCCCTGAGAATCCTGTATGTTGCAGATGTTCCTGCTCTTCCTCCCACCAAGACAACCAGCTCTTATTTGCAGGCACACCGATTCCACCATGACTGCTTATCCATTTTGACCAGTCATCCCAATCATCTACTATCTTCTGCCATTCAAATCCTGAGGGATTGAACAGGAAAGGAGAAAATAGCCATGAAACAACCAAGAACCACATGGAGGCACTTAGAAGCATATAGGCCTTAGAATCAGGTGCTGCAGACCCATACAGCTGGTAAATTATTAGCAAGACCATCAGCTCTAAAGCTTTTGTAAAATGGCTTCTCGAGTACAATCGGTAGTTCTCCGCAAATTTTTCATGCCGTACTACAAAACCACGTCCAGTAGCTCTATACTTGGCCCCACCATGCAAAATTGCGCGTCCAAAGTAGTGCACTTTCGTCCCGAGGGAGAAAGTGAAGAATAAAGCTGCAAGTTGCAGCTGCATGATTATTGTTTCACTAAATGCTGTTCTAAAACCTCTCTCCAGTCCGATCTCCATCACCATGGGCAAAGTCATCAGGAGTCCCAGTTGAACTAAAGACTGTGAAGCCAGTGCTGCCTTCAAGGGATCGTTTCCCCTCATTCGAGCAACCTTAACAATTGACTCCTCCAAGCCACTCAGAGACAGGTAAAGTTTGCCATACAAGTAAACATAAACTGTGAGCACAACCATCTGCCAACAGAAGAATTGTACTTAAGTTGCTGAAAAGTTGGTGAAAGAGCTTCAAAAAAGAGGCTTTCTTAAAGCACTGTTAGAAGGGAGTTGAAACTTAAACTGTGCACAAGTTTAACAAAAACATTCGTGCAGGCAAACACGAATAAGCAGGTATCAATAATTCAAGACATCATATCACGATCAAGTGATATCTTCTTATCGTATAAAAATTCACATCTTCATAATACCAGTAACTCTGTATTTAATTAACTATTTCATTTTCTATTGGCAGCATCCCCCTGACATCAGAAGCTGATACACTTATAGATATATTGAATTCAGGTTTTACATAGTGAATCAGCATAAAATATTAGCATATGGTCACAAACTGTTTCATACATCAATATGATTTCTTGAAGTTCAAACCAATCTTGTACTGTTGCGTGTGACATTACAAGTTGTCTTCTGAATAAATTATACATAATTTCAATTCCTCTTGAAGCTGATTGCAACTGTCATGTGCTCGGATGTGTATATAGGTTAAGGTAGAAGGATAAGGGATTTCATAATAATATTTGATAATAGATCATGCCATAGGCCTATGTATTGGGCTTTTGAAAATTATTACTTGGTAGCAGAAAATTACCATGGCACTGACGTAAAATCCAATAGTAGTGAAGTAGCATGACAGCATGCGGAAAAAGTCAAATCGATGACCTAATCGATAGATGTCCCTGCTCAGTGTTTGCTCCCCGTTACCATTGGCGATTTTTGCCTCAAAAAGAGAGATTTGGTTAAGCCCGACATCTCGACCCTTCCCAACTTGAATATACTCATGATGAGTGATATTTCCACGCCTTAAAGTTGAGTTGAAGCCTGCAACAATTTATGGAACAAAATCCAACAGTAATTAAGGATGAAAATTATGCAAAGCATACTTAGAAGTTGGTAGGCATGAAAGAAATCACATATCAATACACAGGTTAAAAAAATGCTTAGATGGGAATAAAAAATCCTACCAGCAAAAATGTCCTCACTCAAGTTGACGCCACGAGAAGCCTTGCTGATACCACCACGAGTGATGTGGAATATCCTATCGAACACATCTGGATGACCATAGTGAAAACGAACCCTGACATTGTCCAAGGATATTTATATGAACAAGTACAAATTTGAATCACATCATGATATGTCACATGTATGAATCACCCCCCCCCCCCACACACACATACACAAAAAAAAAAAAAAAAACTCCCCTAATGTTAAATTGTATTGTCTTTATGACAACAGTTGGGCAAATGTGTGCCTTCTATGCCAGCCTTTAAGGCCTCTTACGAATTAAAAACTGAACTCATCATGTCACTAGTATATATATCATCCTAGGGAAAATGGAAAATGCATCAGAAAAATCAAATTAGTCAATTACTTAGTTTTTTATGCTCAATCTCATAGTTAGAAGCAAATCTGTGTATTTGTCACCTTTAAACACATCATGCATATCCAACACACTTTCACAAAATCATACCCATTGAAAAAGATGCATTTTGGTAAGCATAAATAGGCGATGGACACAGATGACAAAGAAAAACAGGAAGAACACTACATACATCAATTAACATCCACAGGTTATGAGATGCTCAAACACTAAGCAGCTCAAGAACAAATAAATTAATGACTTATACTTTAACCCCTTAAACACTTGCCGATCTAAATTTCAGAAGAAGAAAGTAAATCCATACTTCAACGGTCTTGCAAGAACTCTTTGTCCGATAGTGACAAAACTGGTCTCTTGATTTGACATAAACCATGCCAAAGAAGATACACTGTACAGGGGAGATACTCATACTTCAGACAAAAATGAAAACGAGGAGGATAAATTTAGGTTTGTCACGTGGAAACAATAATTAATAGAATGACCTTCCAGTGAAGATATGTTCACGAACACCCAGAATTGTAGGAGGACGCACTCCATGATCTTCATTGAATTCTTCCAAGAGATTACGCATTTTTAAAGCTTCTTCCAAGTAGTTGTCCTGCAACAAGTAATATATATAATAGAGATAAATGTGCTTTAATTTCACAGCCAAAATCTTCATATATAATCCACATCTCAGGATCCAGGATTAATTAACCCTTGCCTGATTCATATCAATTGCCTGCAGAGCTTCCCCTCTCGTGAAAATGATAGCATGATTTTGGTTTTCAGGCTTCCCTTCTCCAATTTTTGCGGGACCAGGCAACTTTATTCGATATATTTCCTTCAGGTTCAAATCAAATGCCAATCCAATGAAGGAAAACCATACCATCAAGAAAGGTTGACCATGTTGTATTCAGAGTTCAAGCAGGATATACTAACTTACCTGATCAAGATTGTCAGACCCTTTGACCAATACCGAGTAATATACTTTCTGCACCTTTCCGCCATCTCTCTCCTCAACCTCATCAATATACGCTACACGCAGAGACGGATTACTGGAGAAAAATTAGCGTTGAGGCTCAGACATGGTTAAGTGAAATTATGAACTGAAATTAGAACTTGGAACTCTATATATTTTTTGGATTTCCAGAATTAATGAGAACATACTTAAGCATCAAATTTAAAATGTCTGTGGCACGGCGGTCTCCGCTCCTCTTTTGTTTACCATAGTTTTGGCATGTTGCCACATAAGTGAACTTCATGTCCGCAACAGCTTCTAACTGCGCATATAGGGACCTTTGACTCTTCTTTTCCTGCTCTGTTGGTTCGCTGTGAACTTTGTAACCTTGCAAAATCTCTGTTCATTGAACTACAAATATCAGAAGAAGATAGTGCTAGCTCTTACCACAAGACAACCAAACTATATAGCATTCAGTAGTCTGCAGACCAAGTCCTGTAATGAACAGTTGGGTTTTGGCAATTAAGAAGCATTGATATCTATGTTTCAAGCTACTAATGTGGTTGAAAAGAAAGCTAAGGATAAAAATGATCAAAAACAAAATGGGAGCAGAGAAATGGACTTGAGTTCGATAAAACGAATAACACCGGTCAGATGAAGAGATGGATCAATATTATCTCTTGGAATCGCAATAGATCCCATGGTAGTAAAAATGATAATAAAAGAAACGAAAGAATCAGAAGCTAAAAACATGCAGAACAATGATTCTTCATATTATCTGCACAACATTTTTCCTAATTTTTTGTCTTCCTGCTTCTTCCAAGACGAGACCAAGTAACGAAGTGCCCATTTACTGAAGCTAATATTAAGTTGACTTAAAAAGTTAGGGTTGTGATTGACTGAATTATCACTAAACCTTGTTATCCTCATTTGAAAACAATTAACTTTACTTGGGATTAAGCGATCAACTTCAAGTCATTTATCCATTTGCTTTCTATGTGTTCAGAGTAACAATTTCATAATCCATTTTTGATAGCCATCTAAAACAATGTCATTTTCATTTTAAGTTAAGAAATGTAAAAATGACTTAGGCTATTTAAACAGGACTGAAGAATCATCAGCCGAGATACTCTGCCTGAAAGTAAAGCCTCTTACCACTTTCATTAGCCATATCCAGAAAAGCCTGAAGCCTCAAAGCCCTCCTATAGTACATCATTCCTCTAACTGCAATGTAGCAATGTAATTTCTTGAATCCTGAGTAACAACAGAACTAGATTTGGAACTTTTATATGGAAAGAAGCAAGCATTATAACACACCAGTTCTGCAGAGAGTCTGTCCTCGTAGAGAAACCCAATGACGAAGTTGCAGAATATTCTCTTCGTTTTCCCACACCTCACTTTCTCCCTTGCAGTTGACTCTTTCCATAAAGTTGTTCCATTCATCTAACATGTGTACAATAGAGCATGTCAGTAGGAATATATATAAAATTTGAAGGGGATGTCATTTAAGGAAATACTTGTAACTAGACAGTATGTTTGTAGGATTATGGACCAGGAAAAATCTTTTGCAGATAGTATAGGACCGATACACCATCTTCATTCTCCATCTCAAGGTCACTTCTGGAATAGACAGTCTCTTCACTGTAGTAAGGAGTAAGGACACTGGGAACACAGTGGAAATATAAAGTAAGAGTTGATAGGTATTGGACCTAGTAGTAGTTAGGATATGTATAGACTCATTTCCATCAAATAAGGGAAACAGTCATGATTTGCATGAGATGTGTCAAGTTGAAATAATAAGATTATGCATCCTTAAACACAAGTTGCCTCTGCCAAAAAAATCCGGTGAGGAAACAGTGAGGGCTTGCTCAGACTCTCACTTGATAGTGCACCTGAGTTTGCGGTTCAAGAAAATGAATTATAAATCCCAGTATTGTGTTATTTGTCCTCTATCAGTCTAGAAATATACTTTTACATCTCCATCTACTAAGAGATTAAGCAATGTTACAGGCAAGCCACATAAGTTCACATGAGAATGTATGCCAGTTAACAGAAAAAACCACTAATTATGAAAGCAGAAGAGCCTTCGAGATTTGTCTTTGTAAGCTTAAGTGCAAAAGAAATGTCATTAATTTCTTGACATACAAATGTTGAGTTTGTAACCATTTGTTCTGAATACTATAAAATGCATTCAAGGAATATAATTCCCGAAACCTGAATGAAAGCATCTTTCGGACTCGAGGAGCACGTGGCATGTCCATAAAAAGTGAGTTTGTGAAAAATGATATCCTTCTTCGAGCTTCAAGGTTTGTTGGTACATCAACAGCAGATTCTCTTACGGTCAAAAGTATATAGAGACGCGTAATCTGGAAATTAGATGAACTTTACATTAGAATTTTTGTGGAAGGGATCCACAATTTTCCAGCTATATACAGCAAGGTCACATTAAAATCTACCTGTTCTTCCCATTGTGAAGTTACAGCGGGAGGAAACACTGTAGCAGGTTTAGGGTCGGTAGCAGCAAAAAGTTGCTTTCCAGGACCCTTGCTGCTATTTCCCAGTTCTTGCAATTCACTACAAGCATTGCAACATTTCAATAAGCCACACTTACAAAATGATTTCAGGTTGAACAAAAAATGTCAATAAAAATATGATGACACTGACCGAATCTCATTCACCATCATATCACGGGTAACAACTTCCAGCATGTCCTGCAGCAACAATATAACAGAATCCCGCTTGGAAGGATTTGCATCTCTCTACAATATGCGAAGACAAAGTTATATAACCATAGAACACTACTTTAAATCCAGTTATTTAAACAAGAAAGAAGCCCATGATTTGTTACTCACCAAAATCTTGACAAGTTCTACAAACTTCTCACAAAGTTTAGGCAACGCACTCATTCTGAAATTTGCTAGGAATGTGTTCTTCGAAATGTTATTTTCAACTTCTTTTACAATGGTAGAAATTATCCTGCCCAGAAAGAAATTAGAAAAATAAGAATTTCAATACTCTATCAGATAAATAGTAAGACGTAGCAAGATCTATATGATTCAGAACCATATGCGTACATAATGCTTCATACAAATGACTTCTGGATACTTGCATTGGATAACGTTCATAAACAGAATATAAAAAGAAACAGACTTAAATCTAAATATTCAACATAAAGCCAAGATTTTACAACAATACAACTGTCTTTTCCCATCTCAGATTGAAGACTAGAGATATAATTCATTGCATTCAAATAATCTGCCAACTTATCCCATTCCACTCTTTTGTATTTGTAATTGAGAAAATAAGTCCAAGGTAACAAAACAAACCTCTTCTCAGTTTCTCCAGCAATCAAAATATTAAGTATGTGCTTAAATGATTCATAGCATTCAATCACAGCACATTTCATGTATTCATCAGCACATATGCGCTTCCAAAGGTCAGAATCCTTTTTCTGAAATTGAACAGCCATGTCCAATGCTATCGGGATCTGCATGAACAGAGAATAAGCATGCCAGAACAGAATTCCTTCAGCATTTATACAAGAATGGTACATGGTATTCCCAAAATAGATCATGCTCACCTTGCTTGCAAGCAAAAATGGTGGCCACTGGATTATCTTCAATCTAGGATCAGAAGAATATGGAACTAGTAAAAGATCCATCTCCCTTCACCAAACAAGAATACAAGTTCAGTACACCCAAAAAATGATGAAGTAAACAACAGGTATGCGCTGAGATGCCTTGCCTATCACTTATGAGGTCTTCCTCCCGGAAGCTACATATAATTTCATTCCACAACTGAGCAAATTTAGCTGCTTCACTTCTCCTGCTAGCGTTAACCTGTAATATATAATGGATGCATGTGATTATTCTCATAATGTGAGACCATGTAAGAATTCAAATCTAGGATGGAGAGCAACCTCAGCGAAACGTTTTGATAACGAGAACCCTTTTCTTTTTGACCTATCAGATGGCACCAAGTAGGCATTGAAGGCACCAGGCAAAGATTGGAATCTCGTCCTTAGCATGCCAAGAGTTCGTATCTATTATAAGAGAAGGGAAAATAAAAAATCCATATCAAAAATAAATAAAAAAAGGATAAGCGCAGACACTGAAACAACCTCATGCCCTTATCCCACTAAGTGAGAATAAATGATAGCAACAGCTGCCCAATATATTGCCATAGAAAAGGCAATATGACATTGGGTATCCTTTGGATTAGTAATTCTTTATTGATTGCATGGTTTGTAGGGACAGCTTTCAGTTTTATGGTGGAGAAATGGGCATGTATAGTAAGCATAATAGGGTTGAGCATCAGTTTCCCTTTGTAAACCCTATCACTTCTGACTATCACATAGTATTTGGTTGGCACCTGCGATGGTTGAGCACACATCTAACTGCTCCACAAAACACCTGTTAGGATATTAGGTTTTTCAGGTTTATCGGTTGAAAAAAGGTATCGGGGAAATGCCAAATAATTGATCTCTAGTAAGTTCACTGTAGCATAATGGTTTGATGTTACAAGCCTGCTGGAATTTTATCCTCTAGTTTTAGGGGATTAGATATAATATGATGTAATCAATAATCAACCAAGTAGCTGAAATCCCAAGAGTTGGGTAGTAGCATGGGCAACAAGAGTGCCAAACAAATCTTGCCACAATCACAAGCCTGGCAATAGTGATTTACACTTCTCTCACTCACGGCAAACGTGATCCTTGATGTTGTGCTGCTTAGTTAGCGAGGGAAACCCATGAGAAATATCCCTATAATGCTATGAATATTAAGTGCTAAATAATTAGCAACAGGGAAGTGAAAGGCAAATGGGGAAGATCTGCTACAGAACACAACTTCTATTATAACTTGAACGAGAAGGAAATGACATAACATGTAAATTACCTCTCCCAGGCGATCAAATGCCCCGATGAAACCACCATACAGTGTGGAGAATAAGGCGTACCAAATTTGAGTATCCATAAAATAAACCTGCATATACATAAAATGTTACCAGTTACTTCCATCTAAATATTTGAAAATAAATTGTCTGAAAAAAATAAAAAGGGTAAAAGGAAAGAAAAAAAAAATAAGGATGGCTTATTAGAACTACATAATCAGACACACCAAAATAATTGGAGCCCAAAGTGAGACGACCGCACCATAGTTTTCTTTAGCTGCATTAACAACAGAGATGTTAGTTATAACAATAATTTAAACTGCAATAAAAATAAATAAATAAAATAGGAATGATAATAAGATGAACACCTTTGGGGAAAAACTCATGCCAGGTATATCGCACCCTATCAATACTCATTATGTCTTTTGTTGGCTTCACAAGAGGTCTTATCTACAAAGTGATAAATCAAAAGTTGATTTAATACTCAAACATAAATAATGTCAACATCTTTAAAACCAAGTCTATAAAGATTAGAATTTACCTGGATAAAATAGCTAAATGCAATTTTGGAAGACAAAAGTAGCACCCAAAAGAGAGTGTACCTGTTGGAGTTTTTTTTTTTTTGGTGACAATAATCGACAAATGGTAAATAAACATAGTAGAGAAAGAAACCTTCCATTTCAAACTATGTGTCATCCCAAACTTACTTTATAAGAGAAAACTGACTTTCATGCATTCCCCTCCCAACATAGATTCTTGGCTGCACAAAAACAAATAATTTAGCCCAAGTGGAGCAATATCAACAACAATTGTAAATTATTAGGAATCGCTAAAATGGGAAGGCTCATCCTATAATTACCATTGTTCGAAATGAAATAAAATTAAATAAATACAGCAATAAGACATAGCCTTTGAAAATTGATTGGCATCGAAAAATAGCAACAAGACAAAATCTTTGGAAATTAATTGTCTTAGAAAAATAGCAGCAAGATCCTACTAAGTTGTGTTGTTTGCATTTGCAAATCACTGCATTTATATCCAAGTGATATAATTGTATATTTACTTAACATCAAACCATATTCAACTCAGGTGAAAGAAATAAAAAATAGAGGATGAAAGTTCTGGAAAATCAAGTACCTGAGACCACCATAAAAGAAACCTTATGATGAGCCAGTCTGAGTTCTCAATAAAACGCCTAAGCATTGGAAAAATGAAGAATGCCGCAGCAAGGAAGTTTGGGAGCAAATATATAGCCACGGCCAATAGATACAAAGGAGGGACGCCCTTCACTTTTTTAAGAAATGAAAGCACGTCTCGCATCTTTTGAGGTGCCACGTCAAAAGAATTCACATAGAAGACTGGAAGAACAATTGACCATGCCAAACTAACAAGTATTTTTAGCAAATTTCTTAGAACATCGCTGAACATACACCTGCGGTAGCCTGGGAAATTTATTATGAGGTCCAGCATGCCTACAACCAACACAATACAAATAGCACATTAAATATCACAATCAATAGCACCCCACACGAGATGAAAAAGAGTTTATCATATCTTTATATCAAGATGTAGGTAGCCTCATCTAATCAACTCTAAACAGAGAGGTTGATTGTAAAAGACCTGTACATAGGCTTGAGGGGGGAATCAAACCTGAGATATTTAGGTAACAAGTCCATATATATACTCCAAAGACAAAAGATCAATTCCCAATACTACTTTAGTAAGTTTGTAACAGTTCTGAATTTCAAATTTAAATAGAATTGTTTACATGTTTTCGGTACTAGCTAACGATTCATAATATATCATAAAAGGAAAAGCTAAACATGCCTTTTGATAGAGGTTCAATTGATGTAATGTTGCACATTGGTTAGCCATAATCTCAGGATCTTTTGGTCTTGATTGCACGATAATGTGTGTGAAAAATAAAATAATTATGGTTATCAGCACCTCTTATAACATTCAAGTTATTGTAATTATAGTTACAATAGTATGCTCAGAGTTAAATTTCTACATCTCCAGACAAGTATCATGGACTTCAAGTTGGAATGTCATACTCTGAAGGAAGCGAAGCAAGGCTGCAGTGATGAAAATGCTTGAAACCGAATATAAAACGTCTTTATTAAAAATATCCAAAGGCGAGGTGTTCTTCCATGCAATGATCACCATTGCCTGCAAGAAAACAATAAGTTCATTTACAATTTGTTTAACCAGTACCTCAAACATTTGTTAATACTTAATTCTTTTTTCATAAAATAGTATAACTAGGAATTCAATGACAAGTAAATGCATTGATTAATGTTGTTGAGTTCTAAGAAACTTTCATTACTAGTAATCTTATATAGTGCCTAGAGTCAAATCTAACTTTCAAGGGGCTCTAGACGAGAAAAATATTCACCTTATACACACACGTGCAATGCATGTACAATACATGCATAATTCACATGCAATGCATGGGCAATACACATGTAATGCATATGACATTCACCTGTAATGCATATGCAATGCACGTACAATATATGTATAATTCACATGTAATGCATATGCAATGCATGCAAATTGCAAAGCACTAGATCGTAAACTAATATATATAATGTTTCATACAAATATGGGGCCTAAGGATCTGGAGGCCCTAGGCTATTGCCTACTCAGCCTTATACTTAAGACCAACACTAATAATGCCCTAGCCTCTCTAATAACAATTCTTATTATTCCAACATTCCATTTATCCTTTTTTTATTGTTAGTTTATTTTAAATAGTTCCAAGAAACTATTTAAACTAAATAATGCAAATAATTTATTTTAGCATTTCTAAAGCACTGTTTACTATAAAAATAAATTGATGTAATATGATGCATTTATCTAGTGTAATTTTTTTCTTTATTGTTTTTTCAAATCACTCAAAGCAAAATGGGACATAAGGAGCAGAAATTATTAGATTCAAGTTGCTAGGAAAGTGGTAATGTTACAATAGTACCTGTAGTGCCAATATATAGAAGGTCCAAAGACGATCAAAACTTCGAAATATGTGCCAAAAGGTTCGTGTCTCAATGAAATAGGACTTTCCAATGCTTTTAGTGCTTTTCTGAGACACCTTTCTACCCTGGCATAGCAAATAAGCAAGTGAAGTTATTAAGAGTTTTATAATCAAGGTTTTTGATCAATTCTAATACCTTTCCGGCATCTCTTGTTGATCTAAAGAAATCACCATCATCACACATGGGCCAACCGAGCGAGAAACAATCAGATGACCTAGAGGAAATAAAATAGGCAAATTTGAATGTCAAATTATAAAATGAGGCATTCATTCCATCATGCCATCAGCCTACTAAAATTACATTTACACACCAGAAATACTCATTTAGATCATCATAGTTGCACCAAGCTAAGTGAGGGGCTGTGCCATTTTTGCTCTTCTTAGCTTCCTAAGAAGATCAAAATGACTATTACTACATCCATACATCGCTGTCTAATTCAAATAAGAGTTGAAAAAAAAATGTTTATAATGCCATTGCAATTTAATTACCTTGTCAATTACATGATATAGGGGTGTAATAACCTTTCGAAGGAAGGATTCATCATCCCCGCCATACGATGGCTTTATGTTTTCTCCCGTTACTATACTGACATTTCCAGCTAACAAGCCATGAAGTTCATATGCCATCTAAATAGATGTGAAGACCCCTTATTAAGATACTTAGACATATTAAACATAACTTATTTTCCGATGAATGAATGAACAGAGCTTACATTATGAAAAATGTAGCATAAGCATTCAGGCATGAAGCGAACATTGGCTGCTTCACCCCAAATAAGAAGATATAGACCCATATATAGTAGCTTCCTCTGTTGAATATCTTGCTGTCCTTGAGGGAGCCTATTGCAAATAATATACAAATAAATAAAAGCTAATCAAACCAATTTCACATCAGAAATCCAGAACATAAATAATTAAATGCTTTTCACTAACGCACAATAACATAAAGCAAGTAAATTAGAAGCAAGTTACTAGAAGCTCACCTTAAACTGTGTTTTCTCCCCAAATACTTGCACCATGTTTTGTAGTTCTTAAAAAGCTTGTTCATAACAGCATCAACAGCTCTATCATCAAGCTGCAGATAAAGATAAAGAATAAAAATGTCTATATGCAGAGTTGAGATATAGATAAGTCAATATGGAGTGAACTTTCCTATTTTTTCCTACAGGACGTCAAGCAGTTTCAACAGTAAAAAATGAGTCAAATTAATGTGCCTGAACAGCATTTGCGATTAGTAAAAGGTACTTGCCTTATTCAGGGGCTCAGGCTTTGGATGAAGTCTTATGTGAACATTGCCTAAAAGAATTATTAGGTTCTCTCTCTGGTTCCTAACATTATCTCTCTGCAGCAAACACAGAAAAGCAAGGCTCATAATTTGCTAGTATGGAAATAGGCATCATACTCTATAATCAAAAGTTTCATTCCAGGTGCCAAATAAACCATGCCTGAAATCCAAACATGGCTCTCAGCCAATCAAAAAGATCTAAGTCATTTGTTTTCTGCTTATGTTGTTGAAACCCAGGTGGCCAATTTAAGCCACGTGTATTCCATAGGGCAGCCACTGCAGCTTTAACCTGTTAAATAGGGAATAATAAACTTAAACGTCTGGTTATATGGGCCAGAAGAGCATGGCAGATAAAGATTCATGCAGTTGGAGTTATGTGACCTCTTCAAGCTGCATAATGGCCTGTGCGGCTCCAGCAGAATCCAGCGGGAGGATATTATAAGGGGTGTATATGTTCTGCTTCTCTTCAACATCTCTTGCAGCAGCCATAATCTATTTATTAGAAGGGAAATGAACAAATGAGTATCATGAAAGCAGAGATGGACGAGGCCAGAAAGCAAACATACAATAAACTTCAACAAACCTCTGGAGCAACTTCTTCAACTTTCTCGGATTTGTTAACGGCACAGAGAACCTCAAAGAGCACGCCGGCAGTTTGATAGGCCTTGCCGAGTTGAGCTCTATCAGCCTGCTCACCTTGGTCGAGTGCTCTAACATATTGCTCATAGTAGTGCTGGTAAAAGCTCTCAATTTCTCGGGCATCAGTTTTCTTTACACGAGCAGGGAGACTGGCAATATCATCCTAACACAGCATAGGCCTCGTCAGGTCCTCTCCACTAAACATTGGATAAATTGGATTACTTTCACAAAGTTCATCAGGAAATCTGAGAAAATTAGTGACTGATGATGATTTTTCATTTAAACTACTACAGGTTTCATTAGTATTGTATGCACTGTACTTTCCCCCTGTTACATGCTATTTTATTCATTGATCATTAAAGTTCAGACATGTGTTCATCTGTTATCTATTGAATTATACAAATGCAACCTGGTTACTCAACATGCAAATCAAGAACATTGATCAATTATAGATTTATTCAAAGTCCGTCGTCACTTCCTTTTACTACCATTTCTAATTGTCACCACACTTAGTGTTGCTCACTTGCTTTGACTAGTGTCCCATCCTCAACCCCATGGTCCCCCACAACACAATCATAATCAACACCATGAACTACCGTCGTCACAATTTGTTCAAACCCTGACAAGGAATCAATATAAACTCTTACACCCATAAAATGCCTCATATTGTCGACACTTACCTAATTTTCTTCCTCAATTGCCCTACGCTGTCACCCTTACCACCTCCTTTATTTTGGCCAACTAGACTGCAGCATCTTCAAGCATGGAAATTTGAGGAACAAATAGAGGACAAATGAAAAAAGAGGAGCGGCAGAAAGGGAAACAAGATGAAATAGGGCATAGGGAGGTCAACTTTTAGTGGCGGGGGCGATGGTAACTACAGCCGTTGTTGGTAGTAGCCCGGGAGAGATCAGAGTTTTGGAAAGGGAAGAGATTTCATAGGCGCAGGCTAATAGGAATAATACCCACGACAGATGCCAAAGATTTGTCCTTTTTTGCCTAGTACACTTTTTATTACCGTGCCTTGACAATATGTCATGACCTGACCCTAGGACTAGGGCGTTTGTTGCACATTCGTGGGTACATAGAATTCCTTGAGTGGGTCAATATGTTAAGATAAATAAAACTTTAAAAAAAATGTTAAGATAAAATGAGGCAAAATAGTATCTATAGATACTTATTTTAATAATATTTTATTTATATGATAATATATCACTGCATAATATTATAACTATCATATTAGTTTTTATTTTAAAAAAACAATGATCATATCAACTACAGTAAGCAATATTATATAAATAATTTAAAAACCAAACGAAACCGTAAATTATATATTCTCCAATAATCACGGATTATCATTAATGTAGCATTAAAGATATTTATTAATCAATTTTTGTCTCAAAGATTTATTTTCATTTATTAAGACTAGATATTCATCGCGTGACTTACATTTTCGACCCTATCTCTACGGTAAGGCAACATTTTGTTGCAAAGTTCAACTTCTAAAAACAAGATGCATGTATTACGATGAACTTATTTTTCCACTAACGAAAAACAACTAATTATAACATGGAACGACAAACAATAACTTTATTCAAAAGAAAGCAAGACGTTTGAAAAAATTGAGATGCGATCGATGTGACCCATACCCTCTCCAATCGTTGCAAAAGCCCGGTCTTAAACTGACGCACACCGCGACCAGTAGAATTTGGATCCAATCTATGCGCTTTCTCAAATGCATAGAACCGACCTGAAGGGGAGGAAAATCGTTAGCCAAAACAGAAAATTCTTCCCAAAACCACTGAAGATACAGAAGAGGTGTCAAAAACACGCAATGCAGCTCATTTTTATAAACTCCAAGCGACTATAAGCATCAAATAGGCTACAACCAAATAAGACCTCCCTAACACCGGACTGATTCTTATGCTAACACCAACACAGACTCAGAGAGAGAGAGAGAGAGAGGAAAAAGAAGCAAACATACAGAGATAAGCAACGCGAGGACGATCATGTTCAATCTCGCTAGCAACACGAAGAATCGGACTGATTGATATCAATGCAGACGGAACAAGCTCATGATCAAACACTTCCGTCGAGAAATTCGTAATAGCAGTATTCCGCGATGGCCGCCTGGTCAGCGTCTGCGGCCCTGCGTCATGGTGGTGCGTCGCCATGATTTAAAGCTTCCTCGACAACGTCGAAGCTTAGATTCAGTTAACCACCACCACCTCCTCCTCCGCTTCTCCTCCTTCAAAAAACACACTAGTTCCCGCGCACGCCTCTTCAGGAGCCAAATCTGTAACCAGAATCAGTAATCAACCAAGCCTAACCTCAATGAAAAATTACAATCACTCTGTTCATCCACCAATACATGCAGATGGAAATCACGAAAGAGAAATGTAGCAAGCTATCAAGAATATTACCAGATATAGAAGGAGATTAGTTTGCTGAACTGATCGTGAGAAAGCGATGCATATTTCTTTATTACTGACATGCAACTTCAAGAATGTTAGCAGGGAAGCTGAAAACAGAACTGAAGAAGTTAGGGGTAGAGAGAAAGAAAGAAAGAAGTGAATAAAAGAGAGGGAAAGAGGGAAAACGAGGGGAAAAGGACACGTGTAAGAGTAGAAGAAAGAAGAGAGAAAGATTCGGGTAACAAAGGAGGGAATGAAATGGACGTACGCCATTTTCGGAGGGAGCGTCGTAATAAGAAAGAAGAAGGTAAGAAGCCGTTAGACAGTTATTTCTGTGGTGTCAACGTGACAGTAAAAATGAAAGAAAACAAAACGAAAAATGCTGTTCAGAAATTTTGCTCCTGACGTTGAATGATTCTAAATTTGAATTTCTGTTTTGGGAAATCAGTGGAAATCCGTTTATTTCTTTCTTTTCCTTGTGTTTTCTCCTCACTTTCAGGTCTTAGTTTAGTGCTCTAAATACTTTCGCAGACTGTCGTGACAAGTAATTAAGCTGGCAAGGATGTCACACTCATCTTACTAAGATTTGAACGAGTCTGTTCCTAATTACTACTATGAACAAGAATTTATATTATGAGCTAGCCCGGAATTTAACTTGATTTGTCACAATAAAGACTTGGTGCAATCCGTTTATTAAGTTAAACAATTGAAACTTGAGTCGGATAGTTTTTATTTATTTATTTATTATGAGCTAACTCATTTGTAAGCATGTTACACTCGTCTAAATGCTCTATAAAAGCTAATCTAGATTCTCATTAAAAACTCATTTGTAAGTATCAGCTTATATATAATAATCGTTTATGTATTCATTTATGCCAATTAGTTTCAAATAAGTATCATAATATATTTAAATGAGTCAATTATAATCAAGTTCATAATTGAATTAAGAAGTAGATTCTTTATATTGATGTCTTAAGTCCAATCATAAATAACAAATCGAGTTAATAACAATCTTATAACCAAAAAAATAGAATCAAGACTCGATTCAACTGGTTTTAAATCATCAAAGAAGTTGAACCCGAGCATCAAAGTTAGGTTAGTTTAGCAAACAAGCTGACTCATCTCGGTTTGTGTGTCAAATAATAGAACTTAAACAAGGGATGTTAAACTCGATTTGACTCATTTTATAAATAATAACCACACTATATAACACCCTCATTTTTATAACTAAAAAGTTTTAACTTTACAAGATATTTTTCGGAAGCTAAATAGGAAATGCATGGTGTTAACATTGTATCCAATATAGGAAAGGTACAATCAATACCTAACATATGACAGGTACAAAGCTAAAAAAGTAAACTCATATCCTAAGAGTTGGGTGTAATCATCACCTAATTCAAGTCTAAAACAAGATCTACCAAACTTATACAGAAAAATAAATCTAAGATCAATAAGATATAATAGAACTTAGTAAGAGCTCAAAGAAATAAGATATGGGATCTCAAGGATCCAAATTTAAATGTTTAATGAGCTAACCAGGGACTCAACACTCTCAAACTCGCATAAGACAAACATGAGAACCTGCACAAGGCTTAATTGGTATAGCATCAGCAAGATGAGTGTATTGAGCAAGTCTTATTATCACACATAAGCATGCTTCAAGTAAAATATATTATCACATTACAATATGTCATCTGGACATTTAGTAGCTAATCATGCATAAGTAAAAAAGAATAAAAGCCTAAAGCAACTCTAGGAAATCAATTATGATTATTACTAAGTCATGCTAACAAGGAAGCATACATGATAGATGCTAACAATTGACCACCTATGGGAGCATCAAGCTAGCAACCTACGGCAGAATATAATGTATAATCTATTATATGGTATACAAAGTAAAACAAATAATCACAAAGGATCCACTAGGCATAGAGAGGAATCATGCAAAGCCTATGGGCATCTCTAGCATGCATTTCAAGCATATATGAACTTTTTTTTTACCACAATAGACATATAGGATAAGGGCACAATCATAATAGAAAGTTGCATAAGGACATATGAGTCAAAGGCACAATTAAGACAATTCACATAACCGATAGGCATATGGAACTAACTCTAAGGCACAACCTGGACATCCAACCCTACCACTAATAGACAAAACCCATGGGGCACAATTAGTAGCAACAAGGCATAGAACCAAGGCATATAAGGACACATGTTCTACCATAATTAAAAAAGTTAATGGTAAAAATGATAAGGGAAAAATACAAACATATATATGGATTCCAACATCCCACCACAATTGGACAAAAAACCATAGGGTACCATAAATCAAATGAGTATCCTGCTCCATTATAAATGAGCATACTAATGCTAGGAGGGCTTGCATGAGAACTCTAACTGTAATATCTTAAATTTTATCTAATCTTAATCTTGAATAATTAATATATTAACCTAATTCTAATCTCAAAAGATTAATATTTTTACTTTCCCTAATTCCTTGATCCTAAATGTTAACATAATCCTAATTTTTATTCTGGGTCATTAATATTTTTAACCTAAAACTAAATTTGGATGGTTGATAGTTAACTTTATCCCAATACCCTAATTTAAGTTATTTTAAGCTATGTCTAATCCTAACCCCAATCATATTTTCTCTTCCTCCTTTTCCTTTTTCCTTTTTCTCCTTCTCCTTTTCTTTCCCTTATGCTAAGTGTATTTTTCTTTTTTCTCCCTCTTCTTCCTACGTGAATCACTCCTCCTCCAAAAACAAATCCCTTATGACATACTTCCATAGCCTACCTTCCTTACCATCATCATCACAACCATCATCTCTCACATCACAAGGGATGCAATCAGTGGAAATTTTTACCCCTTACCTAGTCTAATGTAGGAGCATCTCCAATTGAAGATCATAACCTAGCCATTAAATTTTCCAAGTTTATAACCACAAAATCCTTTTTATTTGGATAAATCAATTATATATCAAAACCTAGTCATGCAATTCATGCAAACCCTTCTCATTTTAATCCAAAACCCAACCAAAAGAAAGGTACCCAATTTTTTGCAAGCTTGTTCCCCATTGTTAAACCCTATTTACCTTATTATTTTAATCCTAAATAGGCACAAAAAACTTACCCCTATAAACCCCCTTGGAAGCCACACAAATTAGACACAAGTCCCTTTAATTTGGACGACAAGTCACTTTCAGAACTTGAAAAGAATCATGCAGATTTAGGAAAAAACAAGGAATGCTAGAAGACGTTTCTTACTTCCTTTTGTCGCTTACAAGGTTAAAAGAGATTCTTGTCTCTTTTCTATTGTATGACATGGATTTTATGAATTGTGAACATGTGGTGTATTGGGATGGGAGATTCAAAATCTACCTAAACCTTCCTGAAATACCCCAAAATCCCTAATTTAGAAAATCATGGCCAAATAGGAGATTATTAGGGAATTTATTAAAATAAACTACTTTTAGTGAGATAAAAAGGAATTAATAGGATAAATCAAGAAGGAAATTATAAGAGTGTAAATAGGGGAGATTATGGTATTTAAGTTAATTAAGGTTTTCACTTTTGAAATTTATTAAGTACCTTAAATTATATAAAATAGGGAGGATAAAATAGTTTCAAATTAATATAAAATTTTTAAATAATTTAATTAGAGAAAAATTAAGGGGTTTTGTTAATTAAAATGAATTTAGGAAATTTTTCCCTAAATTAACCTAAAAATATAATTTAATTATTGTTTTGATAATTATATTTTATTAAATACCCCAAATTACCCAAATTATACTAGTTAAGGCAACCACTAATTTTCCTTATTTTTCCTTTTTCCCTTTTCCTTTTTTTCTCTCCCTCCTTTTTCCTTTTTTTTTTCTTTCTCCCCCCTTCTCTTCCTTATGTTTTCCCCGGCCTGGGCCGCCCCGCTGGCCCAAAACCCCCTCCCTTTTCCTTCTTCTCGCCGCGGCCCAGCGAGCCCGGCCGTCTGTGACCCAAAACGCGGCGTTTTGACGCTGAAGTCGCGAAAACGCCGCGTCGCGATAAGGAAGTAAGCAACCGTTGCCAGACCGACTCAAACGCCGCGTCTTGCCCAAAAATAGACCAAAACTCCGCGTTTCATTTATGGGAAAAATAAACCGCCGCGCCCGGCCGGTTTCTCCCTTCCTTTTCCCCTTCCCCTGGACCGCCGGTCCAGCCCTCCTTTCTTCTTCTTCTTCTTCTTCTTCCTCGCGACGCCGTTTCTCCCCGCCTGCAACTCGACCTCGCCGGAAAACGCAGCGGCGAGCGTCCCGTCCCTTCTCCGTCCTTCTCTCCTGTCTTTTCGTCCCTGATTTGACCTTACCTTGAGATGTGACCAATCGGGCAGCGTTTTCCCCGCACGCAAGCCCTGTCGTCCTCTCCGGCGGGTCACGATCTGCAAATTGCAGACCTACTCCGGTCAGCCTCGCCGGACACGCCTCCACCTACCCTCTGACTCTCCCTCGCCTCCTTGTCGTTTTCCCGTTCCAAATCCTCTATAAATAGCCCCGGAAATGGCCTGAATCGGGTTCGATTCTTTGGAACCCAGAAATCCAACCCGTCGCGCCGCCCCACTTCCAGCCGCCGTTTCCTCCGCCCTCGGCCACCGTTGCCGCCTGCCCTTACCACCAAAATCCTCCCTGCACCGCCCTCTACGCAACCAACCTTCTTAGCCACCCTAACTCGCGCCGCACGTGCCGCCCTGGCCGTGCGAAAATCCCTCCCCGAAATCGACCCCTCCAGCCTGGCGCCACCTTCGCGCCGCCACCGCCAGCCGCGCCGCCGCTTGCAGCGCCACCACCACCCTCCAAAATGACCAGCAACTCCTGCCCTACCACCCCGCACCTCCCTTTCCCTTTGGTTTTCCCTTCCCTAGCCTCCACCACCACTTTTCCCTCTTTCCTTTCCTCCACCGCCGCCGCCGCCGCTGCTGCCGCCGCGCCGCCGCCGCCACCACCACCCCAGTCAGGTTGTCAACCCCCCCTGAACCCTAAGTCCTAGAAAATAAAATAAATAAATGAATAAGATAAGTAAATAATAATAAGGGTTAAAGGATTAAATAAATAAAGGTGATTAGTGGGATTAATATTATTAACTAATATTATGAGTATTATTATGAGTAATATTAACACTATTATTATTATTACTAATATTATTGTTACTACTAATACTAACACCAATATTATTATTATTACTATTATTACTACTATTATTATTATCATATTATTGTTATTATTATTATTATTATTATTGTTATTATTATTATTATTATTATTATTATTATTATTATCATTATTATTATCATATTGTTATTATTATTATTATCCTTATTATTACTACTATTATTGCTATTATTATTATTGATATTATTATTGTTATTATCTTTATTATTATTATTATTATTGTTATTATTGTTATTATTATCCCTATTATTATTATTAAGTGTTATTACTACTAACGTTACCATTAGTGTTATTACTGTTATCGTTATTATTGTTGTTAATATTAATATTAATATTAATATTATAATGGTTATTACTATTAATAGTATTACTAGTATGATTATTATTATTACTATTATAATAATTATTATTAATATTATTATTGTTATTTTTACTATTGTTATTGTTGGTACTATTATTGTTATTATTATTATTATTGATATTGTTATTATTATTGCTATTATTCTTAGGGTTGTGTTATTGTTATTATTATTACTATTATTATTATCATGGTCATTATTTTACTATTAGTATAAGTATTATTATTAATATTGTTATTGTTATTTTACTATTGTTATTGTTATTGTTAGTATTATTGTTATTATTATCATTATTGCTATTACCATTACTATTATTATTAGTAGAAGTATTGTGGTTAATATCATTATTATTATTATTGTCTTTACTATTCTATTTTCAACGTATGTTATTAGTGTTATTATTACTATTATTATTATTATTATTATCATTATCATTACCATTATTACCATATTACTATTATTATTGTAATATTATTATTATTACTTTCATTATTATCATTAGTATGGTTATTATTATTATCACAATTATTCTTATCAGTGTTTTATCGTTATTGTGTTTATCGCATCCATTATTTTATCGATTATTACTGTTATTCTTATTATCCTTATTAATATTATTTTTATAATCGTTGATATTATTACTAATACTTTCATTGTATTTATTATTATTATTATTTGTATTCTTATTGTCTTCATTCCTATCATTATTAATATTATCACTATTATTATTATTAACATTATCATTGATTTTGTCACCTAAGCGACTATGGTTGTACAAATACTCGATTATTATTGTTATTATTATTATTATTATTATTATTATTATCGATAATGCACTATTACTGATGCTAATATGATTTCAATTATTACCATTATTATCATTATTACCATTATAGCTATTATTATTTTTATTAGGAGCACTATTATTATAAATAGTATTCTTATTATGGTAGGTATTATTGGTAATTATTATTAATGTTGTGAAAACCCTCTCCTTAGTATTGGATTGCTAAAACCCACTTTAATTAGTGATAATCCATTTAAGCTATTGTAAGAATAGTAATAACCCTACCCTTAATTTATAAACCCCTATTATTAATATCAGCATTAGTATTAGGCCATGATAGGGGTAAGATAGGAATTTTGATAATTTCGGTAGAGGGAGATTAACCCTAAGTTTCCCTCTTATAGGTAAACCGGGTCAAACCACCGGAGGTATAGGAGCGTGCTCCAAGCCCGGCGCCGATTTAGGTAAGGACGTAACTAAGGCCGCTTGTGTGTATTACATGTTTTATTTGCCTTGGATGCCTCATGTGTTTTATATGCTATATTACGTGTATGTTATCTGTTCTACCGTGTAGCGCAACATGGAACCGAGGTACGTTTCCGTACTCTGGCTTATATGTACTAGTATGGCATGATACAAGGATGATATGGTGTGATGTGACATGCACGTTAGAATGTTTTGATGAGGAGTTGTGGAGTGGGGGCTTTGAAAGAGAAAAATAAGCAAATAGGAAAACCAAAGGGAAGTATGTTGGCTAACGCAGGTAAGAATGACCTAGGCAAGTTATGATAAATGAACGGATGAGAAAAGGGGGGGGTTAAATAAATAGGAGAGTAGAAGAAAGTAAAACTACTTGGAGAACACTAGGGTTTGCATGGGAATGATAGAGTTGGCATGGTGGAAGTGTTAGGGTTTGCATGGGGTGGTTAAGGTCCGCATGGGGGCGAACCTTACGTATGGAAAGTCACTTTGGGGCGTGGGGAAGGTAACGAAAAGTTGTTTGGGAGTATTGGAGGCTCGAGGTGAAAAATAATACGTGGGATAAAATAAGGGTACATAGGGACCGACTAGGGTTGGGATGGAAACCCTAATTTGAGGAGGTAGAGAAGAAAAGGAAAATAATAAGAATTTATGGGGAAGAGTGAAGTATGTGGGGGAGTTGAGTTGAGGGTCATGATTTGGGTTTCCGATGCGAGAAGTATGTTAAATACAAAGGGTGTTAGTGGCTTAATATAAGCATAGGAGACAGCTCGGTAACCTAAACCGAGTGAGGATATAGATAAGATTGGATGTGTGACCTGTGTCCTATGTGCTGTGGATGCCTTATATGAATGCTGTGTTGTATTCTAAATGTCGTTATCTTACTTGTTTCGTGGGTAATGTAGCTTGGAAACAAGACGTGTACTTATATTTTATTAACATGTGATAGTACGATTAGGTCGTCAGTTTTGATGTGATGTGTTGAGAACTCTGGCCATGCATGACAAAGATATGCCCTCGAATAAGATACTTTAAGACACTAACGACTTACAGAGAAAGATGTTGAGCCGAACCCAGACCGGTCCACCGGCTATAATAGTGGCAGGGTATCTTACCCTCGCGACCGTTCCACCGGCTATAATAGTGGCAGGGCATAAGCCCTCGCGACCGTTCCACCGGCTATAATAGTGGGGGATTTCGTGCTCAACAAACTAAACGCAAAAGTGATAAGTCATGGGAAAGATATAAATGGTTACAGTGGAATACCTTGTGAGTCGGAGCCAGACCGGTCCACCGGCTATAATAGTGGCAGGGTATCTTACCCTCGCGACCGTTCCACCGGCTATAATAGTGGCAGGGCATGGCCCTCGCGACCGTTCCACCGGCTATAATAGTGGGGTTCCCGCACTCACAGGGTCTGGACGAGATGATGATCGATTATATTCAGAGACCTGATAAAAGAAAAGTGACGTTTGGTCTGTAACCTGTGTGGTTTATATGTGTTATTGCATTCGATCTATGTATCTATGCTATGTCTGCTATGTTAAGCATCTTTGTGTGTGGGCCTTGGCACCTACGCCCTTACTCAGTACTGGACCCGTACTGATGCTACACTGGTTGAATGGGTCCTGTGATGATCCACCAATGGTGGGGAGCAGACCTTTGATGCAGGTCTTGATCGTTTACTAAATTGGGGTGGAAGGCTAGATCTGAGTGAGTAAGTGGTCCGGATAATTACCCTTCGAAAATCGTGTGGTTTAATCGTATTTGTCTTTAGAGGATACAAATGTTGTATTTAACTTTTCAAGGGTTTTATCGTATCTTGCTATTCCGTTATTTTAAGTATTCTGATATATGGACCTTTTAAATTGTATTTCGGAATGTAACTTTTACCTTCGCACTCTGATTTGTAGAACTCGTGGTTTGTGAATGGTTGTTCTGGTTTTATTTCTTTCTAGCCTTAGCACTTGGTATCGGGTCGGTAGTTATGGATCGATCTGGTACTAAGTGTGGCGGTAATGCCCCCGGATTTACGGTTTTAATTTTCCTGCTTCCGCTAAAACTTTGATTTAAACGAAATTTTTCAGTAGTAAATTTGGGGGTGTTACAAGTTGGTATCAGAGCTTTTGGTTGTTGAGAATCGGGTTTCGGTAGAGATTCGACTCTCACGATCCTAAATGTTTTAACTAAAAATGTATTTCACTGATTCAAGCGTTTCCCCTTCTTTCAAAATCCGGACTAACTTGTGAGGTTAGTGTGACTGGGTAGCTAGGCGACCTTATTAATTGTTGTTGTAACTATACCATAGTATCAGATCATCGTGATTGTAGGTGTCGGATTTGTGCTAACCCCGTATCCTAGAGGTTGTGATTATTATGGGTTTTTAGTTAGTTAGTTTGCTCTTAAGGGGGTAGTTACCCCCCAAGTAACCTAGAACTTCCTTTGGTAAACCCTAGTGCGAGGCGTAAACCTCGGGGACGAGGTTTTTCTTTAAGGGGGTAGTGATGAAATACCCCAAAATCCCTAATTTAGAAAATCATGGCCAAATAGGAGATTATTAGGGAATTTATTAAAATAAACTACTTTTAGTGAGATAAAAAGGAATTAATAGGATAAATCAAGAAGGAAATTATAAGAGTGTAAATAGGGGAGATTATGGTATTTAAGTTAATTAAGGTTTTCACTTTTGAAATTTATTAAGTACCTTAAATTATATAAAATAGGGAGGATAAAATAGTTTCAAATTAATATAAAATTTTTAAATAATTTAATTAGAGAAAAATTAAGGGGTTTTGTTAATTAAAATGAATTTAGGAAATTTTTCCCTAAATTAACCTAAAAATATAATTTAATTATTGTTTTGATAATTATATTTTATTAAATACCCCAAATTACCCAAATTATACTAGTTAAGGCAACCACTAATTTTCCTTATTTTTCCTTTTTCCCTTTTCCTTTTTTTCTCTCCCTCCTTTTTCCTTTTTTTTTTCTTTCTCCCCCCTTCTCTTCCTTATGTTTTCCCCGGCCTGGGCCGCCCCGCTGGCCCAAAACCCCCTCCCTTTTCCTTCTTCTCGCCGCGGCCCAGCGAGCCCGGCCGTCTGTGACCCAAAACGCGGCGTTTCGACGCTGAAGTCGCGAAAACGCCGCGTCGCGATAAGGAAGTAAGCAACCGTTGCCAGACCGACTCAAACGCCGCGTCTTGCCCAAAAATAGACCAAAACTCCGCGTTTCATTTATGGGAAAAATAAACCGCCGCGCCCGGCCGGTTTCTCCCTTCCTTTTCCCCTTCCCCTGGACCGCCGGTCCAGCCCTCCTTTCTTCTTCTTCTTCTTCTTCTTCCTCGCGACGCCGTTTCTCCCCGCCTGCAACTCGACCTCGCCGGAAAACGCAGCGGCGAGCGTCCCGTCCCTTCTCCGTCCTTCTCTCCTGTCTTTTCGTCCCTGATTTGACCTTACCTTGAGATGTGACCAATCGGGCAGCGTTTTCCCCGCACGCAAGCCCTGTCGTCCTCTCCGGCGGGTCACGATCTGCAAATTGCAGACCTACTCCGGTCAGCCTCGCCGGACACGCCTCCACCTACCCTCTGACTCTCCCTCGCCTCCTTGTCGTTTTCCCGTTCCAAATCCTCTATAAATAGCCCCGGAAATGGCCTGAATCGGGTTCGATTCTTTGGAACCCAGAAATCCAACCCGTCGCGCCGCCCCACTTCCAGCCGCCGTTTCCTCCGCCCTCGGCCACCGTTGCCGCCTGCCCTTACCACCAAAATCCTCCCTGCACCGCCCTCTACGCAACCAACCTTCTTAGCCACCCTAACTCGCGCCGCACGTGCCGCCCTGGCCGTGCGAAAATCCCTCCCCGAAATCGACCCCTCCAGCCTGGCGCCACCTTCGCGCCGCCACCGCCAGCCGCGCCGCCGCTTGCAGCGCCACCACCACCCTCCAAAATGACCAGCAACTCCTGCCCTACCACCCCGCACCTCCCTTTCCCTTTGGTTTTCCCTTCCCTAGCCTCCACCACCACTTTTCCCTCTTTCCTTTCCTCCACCGCCGCCGCCGCCGCTGCTGCCGCCGCGCCGCCGCCGCCACCACCACCCCAGTCAGGTTGTCAACCCCCCCTGAACCCTAAGTCCTAGAAAATAAAATAAATAAATGAATAAGATAAGTAAATAATAATAAGGGTTAAAGGATTAAATAAATAAAGGTGATTAGTGGGATTAATATTATTAACTAATATTATGAGTATTATTATGAGTAATATTAACACTATTATTATTATTACTAATATTATTGTTACTACTAATACTAACACCAATATTATTATTATTACTATTATTACTACTATTATTATTATCATATTATTGTTATTATTATTATTATTATTATTGTTATTATTATTATTATTATTATTATTATTATTATTATCATTATTATTATCATATTGTTATTATTATTATTATCCTTATTATTACTACTATTATTGCTATTATTATTATTGATATTATTATTGTTATTATCTTTATTATTATTATTATTATTGTTATTATTGTTATTATTATCCCTATTATTATTATTAAGTGTTATTACTACTAACGTTACCATTAGTGTTATTACTGTTATCGTTATTATTGTTGTTAATATTAATATTAATATTAATATTATAATGGTTATTACTATTAATAGTATTACTAGTATGATTATTATTATTACTATTATAATAATTATTATTAATATTATTATTGTTATTTTTACTATTGTTATTGTTGGTACTATTATTGTTATTATTATTATTATTGATATTGTTATTATTATTGCTATTATTCTTAGGGTTGTGTTATTGTTATTATTATTACTATTATTATTATCATGGTCATTATTTTACTATTAGTATAAGTATTATTATTAATATTGTTATTGTTATTTTACTATTGTTATTGTTATTGTTAGTATTATTGTTATTATTATCATTATTGCTATTACCATTACTATTATTATTAGTAGAAGTATTGTGGTTAATATCATTATTATTATTATTGTCTTTACTATTCTATTTTCAACGTATGTTATTAGTGTTATTATTACTATTATTATTATTATTATTATCATTATCATTACCATTATTACCATATTACTATTATTATTGTAATATTATTATTATTACTTTCATTATTATCATTAGTATGGTTATTATTATTATCACAATTATTCTTATCAGTGTTTTATCGTTATTGTGTTTATCGCATCCATTATTTTATCGATTATTACTGTTATTCTTATTATCCTTATTAATATTATTTTTATAATCGTTGATATTATTACTAATACTTTCATTGTATTTATTATTATTATTATTTGTATTCTTATTGTCTTCATTCCTATCATTATTAATATTATCACTATTATTATTATTAACATTATCATTGATTTTGTCACCTAAGCGACTATGGTTGTACAAATACTCGATTATTATTGTTGTTATTATTATTATTATTATTATTATTATCGATAATGCACTATTACTGATGCTAATATGATTTCAATTATTACCATTATTATCATTATTACCATTATAGCTATTATTATTTTTATTAGGAGCACTATTATTATAAATAGTATTCTTATTATGGTAGGTATTATTGGTAATTATTATTAATGTTGTGAAAACCCTCTCCTTAGTATTGGATTGCTAAAACCCACTTTAATTAGTGATAATCCATTTAAGCTATTGTAAGAATAGTAATAACCCTACCCTTAATTTATAAACCCCTATTATTAATATCAGCATTAGTATTAGGCCATGATAGGGGTAAGATAGGAATTTTGATAATTTCGGTAGAGGGAGATTAACCCTAAGTTTCCCTCTTATAGGTAAACCGGGTCAAACCACCGGAGGTATAGGAGCGTGCTCCAAGCCCGGCGCCGATTTAGGTAAGGACGTAACTAAGGCCGCTTGTGTGTATTACATGTTTTATTTGCCTTGGATGCCTCATGTGTTTTATATGCTATATTACGTGTATGTTATCTGTTCTACCGTGTAGCGCAACATGGAACCGAGGTACGTTTCCGTACTCTGGCTTATATGTACTAGTATGGCATGATACAAGGATGATATGGTGTGATGTGACATGCACGTTAGAATGTTTTGATGAGGAGTTGTGGAGTGGGGGCTTTGAAAGAGAAAAATAAGCAAATAGGAAAACCAAAGGGAAGTATGTTGGCTAACGCAGGTAAGAATGACCTAGGCAAGTTATGATAAATGAACGGATGAGAAAAGGGGGGGGTTAAATAAATAGGAGAGTAGAAGAAAGTAAAACTACTTGGAGAACACTAGGGTTTGCATGGGAATGATAGAGTTGGCATGGTGGAAGTGTTAGGGTTTGCATGGGGTGGTTAAGGTCCGCATGGGGGCGAACCTTACGTATGGAAAGTCACTTTGGGGCGTGGGGAAGGTAACGAAAAGTTGTTTGGGAGTATTGGAGGCTCGAGGTGAAAAATAATACGTGGGATAAAATAAGGGTACATAGGGACCGACTAGGGTTGGGATGGAAACCCTAATTTGAGGAGGTAGAGAAGAAAAGGAAAATAATAAGAATTTATGGGGAAGAGTGAAGTATGTGGGGGAGTTGAGTTGAGGGTCATGATTTGGGTTTCCGATGCGAGAAGTATGTTAAATACAAAGGGTGTTAGTGGCTTAATATAAGCATAGGAGACAGCTCGGTAACCTAAACCGAGTGAGGATATAGATAAGATTGGATGTGTGACCTGTGTCCTATGTGCTGTGGATGCCTTATATGAATGCTGTGTTGTATTCTAAATGTCGTTATCTTACTTGTTTCGTGGGTAATGTAGCTTGGAAACAAGACGTGTACTTATATTTTATTAACATGTGATAGTACGATTAGGTCGTCAGTTTTGATGTGATGTGTTGAGAACTCTGGCCATGCATGACAAAGATATGCCCTCGAATAAGATACTTTAAGACACTAACGACTTACAGAGAAAGATGTTGAGCCGAACCCAGACCGGTCCACCGGCTATAATAGTGGCAGGGTATCTTACCCTCGCGACCGTTCCACCGGCTATAATAGTGGCAGGGCATAAGCCCTCGCGACCGTTCCACCGGCTATAATAGTGGGGGATTTCGTGCTCAACAAACTAAACGCAAAAGTGATAAGTCATGGGAAAGATATAAATGGTTACAGTGGAATACCTTGTGAGTCGGAGCCAGACCGGTCCACCGGCTATAATAGTGGCAGGGTATCTTACCCTCGCGACCGTTCCACCGGCTATAATAGTGGCAGGGCATGGCCCTCGCGACCGTTCCACCGGCTATAATAGTGGGGTTCCCGCACTCACAGGGTCTGGACGAGATGATGATCGATTATATTCAGAGACCTGATAAAAGAAAAGTGACGTTTGGTCTGTAACCTGTGTGGTTTATATGTGTTATTGCATTCGATCTATGTATCTATGCTATGTCTGCTATGTTAAGCATCTTTGTGTGTGGGCCTTGGCACCTACGCCCTTACTCAGTACTGGACCCGTACTGATGCTACACTGGTTGAATGGGTCCTGTGATGATCCACCAATGGTGGGGAGCAGACCTTTGATGCAGGTCTTGATCGTTTACTAAATTGGGGTGGAAGGCTAGATCTGAGTGAGTAAGTGGTCCGGATAATTACCCTTCGAAAATCGTGTGGTTTAATCGTATTTGTCTTTAGAGGATACAAATGTTGTATTTAACTTTTCAAGGGTTTTATCGTATCTTGCTATTCCGTTATTTTAAGTATTCTGATATATGGACCTTTTAAATTGTATTTCGGAATGTAACTTTTACCTTCGCACTCTGATTTGTAGAACTCGTGGTTTGTGAATGGTTGTTCTGGTTTTATTTCTTTCTAGCCTTAGCACTTGGTATCGGGTCGGTAGTTATGGATCGATCTGGTACTAAGTGTGGCGGTAATGCCCCCGGATTTACGGTTTTAATTTTCCTGCTTCCGCTAAAACTTTGATTTAAACGAAATTTTTCAGTATTTAATTTGGGGGTGTTACACTTCCCCCCAACCAAACACATGGGCTAGAAGTTTAGCATAATTTTTTACCCTCCCTAAGCTCTACATTCATGTATTAGTTGGTTAAGTAGTAAAATTTAATCATACACTTCTTCTATATGTGTTGGGATAAGATGAAATGGAAAAAATAACTTACCTTAACTGCACATTTTCTCTCAAATAACTAAGTGCTCACTTCTTTCTCTAGTGGTTGAGTTTGAAGATTACTTGAAAAATATTACAAGATTTATCTTAAGATTTTAATACCTTAAGTAGTTATTTAAAGTGTTGATTCAATCAGTCACCAAGATTAAAATTGTATCCCTTCTATTGTCCCTCATTTCCTTCTCATATTTTTGGTTATTATATAATTTTAGAACACCAAAACTTAGTATGACCCAACTTGGATCTCATATGCATCATCTTGGTATCAAATCTTATGTTGTTCTAATTTGTATCTCATATTTTTCTCCTCATCAACATTGTCTAAAATAAACACACACACAAAATTTCTATCCTACCCCCACTCAAAACCTAACCCAATTTTTTCTTCCATAACTGATTCTTATTCTCTTATTTTAAACTTTTATTCTTTAATGGAAGACCAACCATTACCAAGAGGGTTGAGTCTTGAAGAAACAAACAACTTGAGAAAATATAGAGATATTGAGTCTCTTCAAAATGATATGAGAAGAGTACTTGATATCTTAGACTCCGAATATAAATTGTAATCATCCTAGAAGAACCCCCCCAATTCGAGAACCAAATGAATTCTTTAAAGGTGACGAAAATGAAGGAATTGAAGACTCTTTCTCAAGCGAGTCCTCTATGGAACCACGAAGGAGGAATAAAAAAAGATATCACTTTCATGATGTTAGAGCCAAGGTTCCAGAGTTTAAATGTAACCAAAATCCTAGAGATTTTATAGAATGGGAGATAAGGTGTAGTAAATTTTTTGAGGCTAAGGGCTTTATCGACACCAAAGACTTTAAGGTGGCAGTTCTTAATCTCAAAGGGCATGCTTCTTTATGGTGGGAGAGTGTAGTTCATAAGCGGTAAATAAGGAAAAATTGAAGATTAAGTTTTGGATGAAAATAAGGAAGTTGATGAAGGAGAGATTCCTTCCTCCTTTTTTTACTCAAGACTTGTATAACAAAATGTATTATTTCAAACAAGGTTCATTGAGTGTAGA
The DNA here is from genome assembly GCA_039764185.1 of Tamarix austromongolica. Classification (NCBI taxonomy): domain Eukaryota; kingdom Viridiplantae; phylum Streptophyta; class Magnoliopsida; order Caryophyllales; family Tamaricaceae; genus Tamarix; species Tamarix austromongolica. Next base: position 10,452,232 of record CM077818.1, read on the forward strand.
AGAATACATTATAGAGTTTGAAAAACTCTCCGTGAGGCTCAGTTTGGATGAGATAGAAGAGTATACTATGTCTTTTTTTCTTAGATGTCTTAGGTAAGGCATTGCTAAGAAAGTGGAGATGTATAGATATTACACCTTGGATAAGCTTTTTCATTTAGTCATCAAGGTAGGCAAACACAAAAAATAGAGGAGAATCATGAGGTATGGAGGTCCAAATGAGGGTGCTAGCACATCAAGGGAGGTTCCTCCACCCTTTAAAGCCCCTTCCACACCTTTGACAAAAGATGTGAGGGGCAAGGGAGTGGCTGTTGAAAGCAAGCCCAAGAGTGTTAGGTGTTTTAAGTGTCAAAGATTAAGACACTATCAATATGAGTGTACTAAAAAAAGAGTAATGATTATGGTGGATTTAGAGGAGGCCAACCGAGAGGAGGATATAGCCATGGCCTTGGATAGGGAAGAAGAGTTTGCACCACTTGATGTTGGGGAGTCTTTGATGATTAGGAGAGTGTTGCATACGATAGAGGTCAAATGGGATGATTAACAAAGAGAGAATATTTTCCAAACCAAATATACCATAATTAGGAAAATATATTCTCTTATTATGGATATAGGAAGTTGTGCTAATGTTGCATCTTGCACCTTAGTAAAGAAGCTCGGTCTTCCTACTAAAAAATTTGACAAACCATATAAGCTACAATGGCTTAATGATGGTAACAAGGTGTAGGTAACAAAGCAAGTGAAGGTGCCATTATCCATTGGGAATATATATCAATATGAAGTCATGTGTTATGTAGTTCCAATGGATGTTTGTCATTTTCCATTGGGTAGGCTTTGGCAATTTTATAGAATTTTCTTGTATGATGGAAGGAGGAACACTTATTGCTTGAAGTTTGCCAAGAAGAATATTTTCCTCACGCATTGAGCTACTTAGCCTAGTCATGTTGACATGAGTTGTAAAAATACAATACTCATAGGTGAAAATTATCTAGATAAGGCCGTAGTAAAATGAAAAGGTGTAATACCCCAAAATTTACAACTGAAAAATTTCATTTAATAAGAAGGTTTAGCCGAAGCGAAATCACAAAAACATAAATTATGGGGATATTACCGCCACACTTAGTACTAGACCCGTTCACTTCTATCGTTCCAATACCAAATGCTAAGGCTAATTGGGATAGATATCAAACACGAGACGGTAATTAAAACGAGCATTCATAAAAGAAATGAGTCGTAAACCGTACAGGAAATTAGAGTGCGGTAATCAAAAGGTACAACCCAAAGGTACAGTTTTAAAGTACCAAACAATAGAAAACATCACACAACAGAATAAAACCGAATATAATGATACAGGAAAACAGAACGGATGAAAGACTCCAGCCATGTCACTCTCGACCCCCAAGCTATTAAAATATATTTTGATATATATTAATAAAAATATAAAATAATATTATTAAAATAATTGTTAATATAAATATTATAATTATATTTTTACATCATAATATATTGTAGTTTGAGAGAAATTAATAATCAAACTTTATCCTTAAAATATGCATTGATAATCTTTTACATACAGAAGGAGTATTAAATTATAAAGTTATCAACATAAAATTATTTTAAAAAATAAATACTCGTAAAATATTAGGCGTCATGATATACAAATAAATTCTATCATACTAATATAATCTATGAATATTGGACAAATTTATAAATGCCCTATATTACTTATTCGATTAGGGCCAAAAATGTATAAGGTGGCCCCTAAGAATTCATGAGCTAGCATGCTTGATGCATTTATGATTTTCTTACTAACATGTCTATGTTATGATCTCTTCACTCTAACAACTAGGTTATGGTTTGTCTACTGTAATAGCTATGATATGATTTATTTGTCTCCATAGTTGTACCTTTGAGTGCAACCTAAGTTAGACTTGGTACTTTTCCTACTTTATTATATTTTTGTTCTATTCGATGGTATGCATTAATTACCTTATCGACATCTCTTATGAAGTGACTGCTATGTTCCGGTGTCTTTTTTGTTACAATGGCTATGCTATGATTCCTTTAGAATGATAGTTATGCTATTGATTCCCTTGCTTGATGCCTATATGGTTGTCATGATCTTGTTTGAGGTATATGTCCATAGTTGGATGACCTTGTGTGGGGACCATGTATGTCCTTATGTTGGAATAATAATAATGTGATCGTTATCTATTGGAAAGTTAATAACTAGAATTGAGTATTAGATAAGCGGTATTATATTTCCCTAAATGTAATTATGATATTCCTATGCTCACCTTAGGTGTGAATCATGAATGAAATGTTTATTATTATATGATTATGTATGATATTGCATGGCTAGGTTGATGTAAGTATTGTATGTATACCTTATACATGTTATCATATGACAACATGGTATTTGTTATCATATGTGAATCTAAGCATGATATTATCTATGTGTATCATGAGCCTTTTCTTGATTAATGTAGGTAATTTTACTCAATACAATCCGCATTGATGTTGTGATTGGATTGATATACTATGATGGCTTCAAATTTATTTGGCAGCTTAGGAGGACAATGAAGACTTTGTTATTAACCTGTAGCTGACTTTGCTTGGGGAGTATCTTTTGTAATACTAGAGTGTAGGTTATCTAGTTTAGCTTTTTATACCTAGTGTGGGATGTATTTTGGTGTTATTGGAATTGCTTTAACTCTCGTTTTTGTATTCCCATATTTCATTTACATTTGATAGTAATTTATTAGTTTCTATATAACCATTTGTGGTTTTCATTTCTATGTATATCTCTTTATGAGAGTTTTTTATTTTTATCATTGATGTTGTGAAAGGTTTTAAGTTGTAATAGTTTTAGAGCTACATTGGGCATGGAAGTACGTGTTACACAATATAAATACATGTCAAATGTGGAAGTAACAACCTCCTTTCTTATTTTAGCTTCTGCAATATTCTTCTAAAATGAAATTTTTCAATAGAGAAAAAGGGGAGTGTTATATAATTAGTTCCCACACTTCAAGTTCAATAGGGAATATGTCGAAGAGTAGAAGTGTGAATAGGGAATTTAATAAAACACTATACACTTAGCCTTTGTAACCTGAATCCGCACCAAGTATCCCAATCATGCTATTGCACAAGGTAACACATTATCCTCCCATCCCAGGGCACTTGATCCATAAGTATCAATATCTCCTATACAACTCATATGTTGCCTATAGAGTAGACTATGGCCTTAATCAAAATGCCAAGGCATCTGACGAACCTACCAAACCAACTCAATGGCTTCTAACTCATCTTTATGATATATAACCCTAAATAGAAATCATTTTTGAATCTCGATGTCTTTCACTTTAAATATTAATATTTTATTTAATGATAAAAAATATCACATAATATATAACAAATCAAAATTTCATACTTAGTATTTTTTTTCAATTATTTAACTCAACCCTAAGGTTAACGGTCCAATCCAAGGTCAATTAAATACTAAGGTCAACCTAACATTCTACTAAATCCATTCTATGTCTAATTATTCACACATTAGCGCATCTTAGTTCAAAATTACCAAAATGCCCTTAAAACCCTAACTATCTTAAAATTAACCATTTTAACATTAGGCTTTATTTTAGCTCCTCAATTCCAATATAAAGGATAAAGACATTAAATTAAACAATTGAACATAAATTATATTTCCAAAAAAAATTAGAAAAGGAAAAAGTATCATTTTACTTCTAAGATACACTTAAGCCCATTTTACACACAAAACCCTAATCATACATATCTAGTATACTATATTTTGCATACTTCTCCTTCTCAACACAATACAACATATACTAGGCATACATCCTTTAATTTTTATATTTCATGTGAAATGACTAAAATACCCCTAGAACATACAAATTTTAAATCACTTATAACTATTCATAAAATGCTTAAATATTAAAACATCATATATCAAACTGTAAGTAAAATATGTGAGGAATCTAATGGTAAGCTCAATACTAGCAAATGAAGCTCAAAAAGGGAAAAAAATTCCTGGGCCTAACCACCCCCACAAATCATGCATAACTGTTTTACCACAAGCAACAATATTCTAACATATTATCATGCATATATTAAAATACATAAATTTAATATATTCTTGCATAAAAATCACATGATCACAAAATTAGATAAATTAATAAAAATACATGGTGCATGCATAATTTTCATGGAATTACAATGAATCATAAATTACACTTAAGCATAGTATAAAAACCTTAAATATGTTGTCACATATTTTTTTACATAATTAGTAGGAGAATATAGGTTATCTCCTTTCCTAAGCACAAATATCAAAAAGAGTAGGAACGGAGATCCACCAAAATCTCTAGTCACCTAGCTAACTCCCTTCTTCTTAAAAACCCAAAACCTAAAAAAAATTAGAATCTACCGCAATAAAATAATAATAATAATAATAATAATAATAATAATAGTAATAGTAATAGTAATAGTAGTAGTAGTAGTAGTAGTAGTAGTAGTAGTAGTAGTAGTAGTAGTAGTAGTAGTACTAATAATAATAATAATAATAATAATAATAATAAAAGGGGAGCCATACCTGACAAGAGAGGGTGGCACACTAAAGATAGAAAGAAGGATAGGATAAACATTTTAACTTCTCCTAAATATAACACCATTATAATTAAATAAATATAATGGGACTAGATAAAGTATTAGAGAAAGAAAACCAAGTAAGAAAAATAAAGAACAAGAGAATAAGGGTCTTAGGTATAGTAATAAGAACAGGGGTATGTGTTATTCAACACTTAAGAAGTCTTCACAAGACAAGAGAGGATACATGAGAGAGCTCCAAACACCAAGGGTTGAAGAAAAATGAAAGAATAAAACAAATGAAGTCATAGAGGGGGCATATGGGATTTGAACATAAATATAGAAGAGAGAGGGAGAGTTGACCACACCCAAAATTGATTCACCAACACTTGAATGAAAGGCTGAGTGTAAGTACAAGGTGTAAGGTAGTGTGTGAGAGGTGAGGTGAGGTGAATTGGATGTGGTTAAGAACTTAGGAAAATTGAGAAGAGAAGGTATGAGTCTGATTCCAAGGTGAGGGTAGGTCGGTAAAAGATCAACAAGAACTAAGGAAAGGGCCAAAAAATCAAGACAACATTAAAAAAAACCCCAATTCTTGGACAAGCCTCGTTCAATCTTTAGTTGTAATACCTCGAATTTTAACTAAACATAATCTCAATTAATTTACTCTGTAACATAATCATTACATTAAGAAATTAATATTTCCATCCTACCCTAATCTTTAGCCCTAGAATTTTAACCTAATCCCAAATTATTGATAATTAAACTATCCTAATATCCTAAACTAAATTATATTAATCTTATCCTAATTAAAAACCAATCCTATTATTCTTTTTATTTTTTTCCTCTTTCCCCCCTTTTCCCTTCTTTCTCTTATCCTCCTTCGGTCGACCTTATCCCTTTCCTTTTTCATTTTCCCTTCTTCCTATGTGAAACATTATCCTTAAACAATGCCTGTCATTACCCCATCACCCCCATCACTTCCCTATCACTTTCAAAGGTACTCCCTACCCCCATCAACCTATCAACTTATAGCCCCTACAATCGTGGATTGGGGTTGAATTTTTTGACCAATCACACCCCCTCATTTATCATCTTTGTGCATGTATATGCATATATATATACACACACCCCACAATAAACTCTCAATCCATATCTTTTCTCTCCCTTTGTTTTCTATAGAAATTCAACTGCCAAAGCACCATCTTCGTCCTCCTTATCTTCCTTCTTGCTATCGTAAAAATCACCAGCAGCAACCCTCACTAAAGCACCCTCAACCCCTTTGGTCACTTTTGTCATTTCCACCCTCTAGTCAATGACCACTTTCACCGCAACCAACACCTCTACCTTCAACCAAACACCCCACTCCACCCTCGACAACTTTCACTAAAACCCACACCTCCACCTTCAACCAAACACTCCACAACCTCCCCCTTTATTTTCTTCATTGGTTGCAGCACCAACAACTGGTGTACCACCCCCATCTTTTGTCATTCTAGCTAATGCATCACCCCACGTTTTGGCCACTTCCACCATTGTTTCCCACTCTCCTTTGGCCCCTTTGGCTATTGCTCACCACTTAGCAATGGCATCCTGTGTTGTTGCTCTCTCCTCCACCTTGACATAACCCATTGTTTCTCTCCATTTGATTGCATAAAGTCTTTTTAAACACCACTTTTGATGGTTTAGCTTTCATCCATTCTTTAACCATTCCATTTCCTTAATTATTTGGATTAATCCTAATGTTTTTTATTATGATTTCTTAGACAATTTTCCTGAGGTTCTGAAAGAGGCAGAATAGGATTTGCGTGTTTAAAGACTATAGTCATTTTTGTAAGGATACTTGTCATAGTTTGGGGGTTTTGGTTGCTAAGTGTTATACATGTTTTTGTGTTATACCATGTTATCATTATTAAGTGATTTAATGTATGATTGTTAATGTTATGATATGTAGTTAATATTATATGATAGAAAATGAGTAAATGAAGAGTATATGGTATTATTATTATCATATGTAGAAAACCCACGGTGTGATATATGGTATAGCATAGGTTTATTAAGGTAGTATGAGTGTGAAATGATTATAATAAGGTATATGGAGATAAATGGAGAATTTGGAAATAATGTTTCCAAGCATATACGATTTTTATGGAATAAGGGTTTTATTATTAGTAAGGGCAATTTGATCATTATGGGTTTAATATGAGAATCATGGTGTTTTAAGGTGTTATATTTTCTAAAATATACTAAGGAACTTATATGAAGTGTTTAGAGTAGTTACAAATTACCTAAGTTTAATAAAGTATGAAAATGGTTTGATTTGAGAATAGTAACCCTAAAATGAGAAGACTATTATTACATAGGTGAAATGGTAGAGTTATACCATGAAATATGGATATGTATTTAAAATTATTGTTTTGGTAATTTATATTTAATGTGGTATTTTTTTTATCCCTGCAATAAAAATTATACAAGATTTGTGAAATTAGGGTTTATAAGCCCCGAAAATAGTAACATTTGAGATATGTTATTATCGTATGCAGAAGACCTTAGATTTAGGCTGTGATATTTGATTATGTTGATAATAATAATATTTGATGAAGAGATAATAAGTTTGGTGGTTAAAAGAATAACAAAAAAAAAAGTTATGATAAAAGTGTGAAATTAGGGTTTAAGGGAAATATAAGGGTCTTGACCCTAAAAAATGACCTTATGATCTCGTGATGTGCCTTAACTGCTTTTAGCATGCTCTATACTTATCAAATCAATCCTAAATAATACATTAATCATTTAAAGTACATTAATCATTCAAATCAATATGAGTTGGACTACAATATTTTATGAGTTTGTTTCACCAAACAATAATAGTGACTCGGGAGCATTTTGTCATAATAGGTGGATTGTTCCACTAGATTAAAAGGGGGGCTAAACTCAACGTGAAAGATGATAAGATTTGAGATAAATGACTTTATGAATAAGATATTAGTGACTTAAAGTGGAAGAGTACGTGAGTCAGGACCGAGGTGTTGGATTTGTTCCACCTGACGATAATAGTGTTAAGGTGTGTTGTCCCTGAGAGATGTTTCAAATTGTTCCACCATTTTAAAAATAGTGGATTAGGAGCTTTTTGTCCTAAGAGGTGTTGGATCCATTCCACCAGACGATAATAACAGCTCAGATATATTGTACCTAAGAGCTACTTTATATCATTCCACCAGTTTAAGAATAGAAGAGTCCTTGAACTCAACATAAATAAAAGAATGAAATGGTTATATCTAATAAAGAGGTATTGATCAGAATTTACCTTATGATATTTTATGTATTTTCATGTGTACTTATTCTCTAATGTAAATATATGTATTTAACTATATCCCTAACCTGACAATATTGTCACCTTACTCAATACGTAATGTATTGACTATCCTTTTATAGGCGTTGCTCGTTCCCATGAACACACGATCCTGATGCTTTTGTGTAAGTCTTTTGAGGACCATTTGGATGATTTTTCTACCTATGATATGTTGTATGGGGAGTAGTGATTTTTTCTTTACTGGATGTTTGAGTGAAGACTCATGTTATCCAAATGTTGCTTTTACCCATATGCCTTTTAGACTCTTCGATCCATGATATCCCTTTTGTTGTATTTTGTTATTGTATTATGAAATTAATCTCCAAACTCATATTTACATTTATAAAGCTTCTCTCATTTCTATGTACTCTATTTACTTTTAATGGTTCTAGTCTCGTGATTGATGTGATGATGATATGGTTAACCAGAATTATATCAACTATAGTAGTAACACTTGATATTTTGGTTATAAGATTTCGCTGTAAAATGGTATGCCTAGATCCCTCGATGAAACCTGTTCTCGATGCTCAGTCTTATGGCTCACAAGCTCAGGTTAACCATGAACCTAGTAAACTAAATTTCCACCATTTTTAACTTAGTTAATCCAATCTATCTTCCACCCCAACCCAAACACACATAATTAACACATCCAACGTCACATATATCCACTTATTATTTCTATGATTAGATTCACATAACACATTTTATTATAATTAAGTTCTTTATTAGGGTGTATAGGAAATGGTATGTTATAGCTACCCCTTGTAACTAGCTTGCCTAACGTGTGAATCCCCGCAAACAGACTTTGATACCAACTATTACGACTTGAATTTTTTCTAAGAATCATGTGCGATACTTAGCTTAGTCACAACCCTTTTATAAGGTCGAGTCAAATCAGCCTAACCCAAACAAAGATAGGATAAGAATATAAGTAGTAAGGAACGCCAAAAATAATGGATAAGAGAGCCTTGTTTTACTAGATAATGTATATAGGGTAGAGAGAACTTATAATTTAAGGATGGTGTGTAGGAGCAATTGAGGCATCCTCCTTGTGAAGTTGAGATTCTCAACTCCCTTTCTATAGAATGGATGCTTCTAGATTCTTCGCACCATACAAGTGAGTTATAGAAACTTTTTTATTTAGAGCATTTTATCATAATTCTAGATTTAGGAGTTTAGAACCTTCCTTTAAAATAAATTTTCTTTTTCCCTAGTTCCATAACATTTTAGATTATGGCATACTTCTCTGGGATTTTCTATAATATTTTAGGACACACTAGAACATTATAAAGCGTATTATACATCTATAGTACTTTCCTACCAGAGCAAATATTTTGAACACATCTAGCTCAACCCCAATTTGTTCCATGGGGTCCAAAGTTACCGTTGCACGACACAATACCCTAGGAAAAAGTATGTGTAACCCTTAAAAAATGGTGATAATTTTGGTTTTTCTATATAAGAAGGCTGGTATATGGAGGGTAGCTTGCGTGGAGGATAACACATAGGTGGAGTCTTTACATGCTATGTGTTTGGCTTCAAATTAGGCCTAAAATATAATGTAAAAGCAAGTAATCAATAACCAATAAGGAACAAGAAGTATGACGAGACAAAAGTCATATTTGGCGGTCAATAAACAACTTATTGCTTTCCAATTATACAAATTGACTAGTTGATAGTATAATTTAGGATGAACTTTATCTAAGAGCTTTAACATTTAAATTTATTATTTTACATGAATATTATGTTTTAAGTGTTTGCACTTAAATATCTTTATATTTTATAACTTATTTTCAATTAACTAGTTAAACAATAAAAATAAATAATTTCCTTTTCTTATATTATGTAGGTACCTAAATGAGTAAATGGAGCCGACATTGATATGAAACGGGGATGTTGATGCCTGTTTTAATAGAAATGATGACAAAAGAGGAAGAGCTTGAATGAGCGGCAACCGGTGGACCTGATATCGAATGGATACATAAGAATTTAACTCCACATAATTGCTCAGATTTATCATGATTGATGGAGCGAAGAAAAGAAGGGCGATCAACTTAATTGGAGGAACCTAATGTTTTAAAATGGCTCAATCATGTCTCTGCCAATTTAATTATGATATTAGTTTTGATATTATTTTAGTACATTGGAGATGTTAACATGTCAATTTGCGCGAGTGTCCACCCTATCCAACCCATGCCATTACCTTTCCGAGATATAAATAACGGGAAAAAAAGGCCCCTCCAAATCCACGAGTACCTTGAGAGCAACGTCTGCCCATAGAAACGCTCCGCGTGGGAGGAGTGTAAAAGGTTGATGGAACTTGATTGGTGCGTGAGTGAATTATGGGTTCCCTTCGCAAGCAAGTGACGGCATCCCTGACGTAGGTTGGATTCCCTCAACCAACCCTGTTTCTTCTTTCTTCTTGATATTTGTATTTGATGGATAAATAAATAAACTGGCAACAAAAAAGTTAGTTGAAAAGTTTGGTCAATTAAAAAGTTGGGTAATAAAAGTTTGAACTCAGAAAAGTTTGTGTTAAAACGAAATTGTGAATCTTGTGTGAACAAAAAAGACCTTGTGGGACGAATGACTTTTTATAACAAGTAAAACTTTTTAAAGTCAAATGAGATAAAATAACTAAAGCTAATATACAAACATAGTCAAAAGTTTGAAAGCAGTCTCCAAGTTACTCCACCGACAAGACTTTGAGGTTATTTAAGCGGAAACAAGTAAATTCTATACTTTTGGGATATGAATGATTTGAATTTCAAATGATAAATAAACAAAAATTCATATCCCAATAAATATGAAATAATTTTGAAAAAGTGGCAATATCCTAAATTTTCTTAGCCTAATTTTTAAGTGATTGGATCTTTAATCATTACTAATCATGTTCAATCATTTTGCATTAACTCATAATCCGCTTATCATACCCTTAAATCCTTCTAAAACCCTAGTTTGGATTCCAAACTGTCAATGGGCTTGCAGATAAAACCAGTATTATTTTAGGTGATCTGACAGCCAACCGGTCATTTGGGTGATTTGTCCTAATTTATTTATTTCAATTCCTTTCGACTCTAAATCAATTCCTATACTTACTAATTTTATATATTTAGGCTTCTAAATTTATTCCACATATTTGTCTTAATTTTTATAATCTTTGAAAATTATTTGATAGTTTTCCAAATTTTACTTATTTATTGAACTTTCTCCTTTTATAAATTAGTTTAACTAATATTGACCCATTTATTGTTACAATTGACCACAAAAATTTCCTATCCATACTTGTCCAATTAGATTTGATCGTTTTCCTTTGACATTCAACCAAAATCTTGGTCATAATCTTATCCTTACACATGTCACTAACTCTCTTGCAACCCATCATTCTAATCAAACTCCACTCCTATTGGACTTATAAATGAACCCGAAAATCTGACATCTCTTATCTCTTTCCTCTTGGTCAATAACCCTTAGTGAACATTGGCTATTTGGCTTTTCATTTTTAAACTTTGCTAATTCTAATTCCTCAACCTTGCTCCTTCTTCTCCCCCTCTTGCATCTTTCTCTTTGTTCTTGCTACCATCGAACCTCCATCTCTTATCTTCTCCTTCATTTAATTTCCATTTTAGCTTCTAAGTCTTGAATTTTAGCTCACTAGTCCTTGAATATAAACAAAATTTGATTTAGGTTTGTAAATTAATGAAGTTTACTCACCATTGTTCAAGCATCTCCGTTTGAAGACAATGGTTTCTACTTTCCCCTCCCTAATTTATTTTCATTTATTCTCTTCTTTTCCCTTGTTATTTTATTTTTGCTTGTCTAATAATTTTATTTAGGTGATCCAAGAATATGATAAGGAAGTGGTAGTGAAATGCCCCAAAAATCCTAATCTCTATTATCTATTATTAAATAAGGTTTTTATGTGGGAGTTTAACCAAAATAATTTACTTTTATTAAAATGAGAGGAAGTTAATTAGGGTAAACTAAGAGAAAATTTATAAGTGTTCTAAAAAGAAGGAATGTTGGTATTTTTAAGCTAATTAATGATTTTATTCAGAAATTAATTAAATAAATTACTTTATTTAAATTATGAAGAATAAAATAGTTTCAAATTAATATAAACTTTATAAATAATTCAATTGGAGAAAATTAGAGTGTTTTGTTAATTAAAATGGAATTTAAGTAATTTCTTTCAAAAATCCCTAAATTAACCTAAAAAGATAATTTAATTACTATTGTAATATTTATTAAACCTCCCAATTACCCAAATCATGCTAATTAATCCAACCACTAATTTCCCTTCTTTTTCCTTTTTCCCTTTCTCCTTTTTCTCCCTCCTTTTTCCTTTTTCCTTTCTTTCCCCTTCTCTTCCTTATTTTTTTTCCCCGGCCTGGGCCGGCCTGCCAGGCCCAGCGCCTTTCCCCCTCGCGGCCCGTCTCTCTCCCGCGCCCCTCCTTCCCTTTTCTCCCGGCCGGTTCGGCCCGCCCCTTTTTTCTTCTTTTCTTTTCTTTTCTGCTGGACCGCCGGTCCAGCCTCTTCCTCTTCTTCTTCCTCGCGACGTCGTCGTCCTTCTGCCGCCTGCAACCGAAATTTTCGCCGGGAAAAGAAAGCCTTCAACGCCACGCCATTACTCCCGTCATTTCGCCCTTTTCATCCTCGTTGTCTCCCTTGTAGATTGGACTAATCGATCCGGTCTTTCCCCGCACGAAACCTCTCTCTCCTTCCCCGACGAGTCTCGGTCTGCAACTGCAGACCTGCACCGGTCAGCCTCACCGGACACGCATCCACCTAACCTCCGACCCTCCCTCGCATCCTTGTCGTTTTCCCGTCCCAATTTCCCTATAAATAGCCCTAACCATTGCCTTAATCGGGTTCGAAATTTGGAACCCAGAAAACCAGAGCCGCACACCGCCCCACCTTTAGCCGCCCTTTCCTCCGCCTTCGGCCACCTTTGCCGCCTACCCGCACCACCAACATCCTCCTTGCACCTCCCTCTACACAACCAGACTACTAGCTCCCCCTGCCTTGCTTCGCACGGGTCGCCTTGGCCGCGCGAAGTTGCCTTCCCGAAACTGCCTTTCGACCCTTGGCGCCACCTTCGTGCCGCCGGCGCCGCCTCCACCGCCACCTGCAGCTCTGCCACTACCTCCCAAATCAACCAGCGGTTCCTGCTCTACCACCCTACACCTCTACTTTCCCCTACTTCCCTCTTCCCTAGCCTCCATCTCCACTTTCCTCCTTTTCTCCCTTCCTCCACCCCTGCGCCGCCGCCGCCACCTCTCAGCCAGGTGAACCGAGTCAAAGCCCCCAGGAGGCGTAGGAGCGTGCTCCAAGCCCGGCGCCGATTTAGGTAAGGACGTAACTAAGGCCCCTTTGTGTATTGCATGGTTTACCTGTCTTGTATGCCTTGTGCGGTTGTATGCTATAATCTGTATATTATCTGTGTATTTATGTAGCGCAGCGTGGAACCGAGGTATGTTATCGTGCTCTTGTCTGTATGTGCTAATATGGTATGATACAAATATGATGTGATGTGATGTGACTCCTACGACTCATGCTAGGATATTTGATGAGGTGTTGTGGAGTGGGGACTTGAAAGAGAAAAACAAGCAATTAAGATAACCAAGGGGAAGTACGCTGGTTAACGTGGGTATGGACGACCTAGGTAGTCTGTAATCTGTGAAATGATGAGAAAAAGGGAATTAAATAAAATAGAAGAGTGGGAGAAAATAAGGTTGCATGGGAGAACTAGAGTTTGCATGGGAATGATAGAGTTGGCATGGTGGAAATGATAGGGTTTGCATGGGGAGGTTAAGGTCCGCATGGGGGCGAACCTTACATATGAAAAGTTACTTTGGGACGTGGGGAGGCTAATGGAAGGTCTGTTTGGGAGTCTGGAGGCCCGAGGTGAAAAATAGTACGTAGGGTCATATAAGGGTACATAGGGTTTGGGAAGGAAACCCTAATTTGAGAAGGTGGAAAAAGAAAAAGAAATTAATAAAATAAATGAGGAGGAGTGAGGTATGAGGGAGAGTTGAGTCTGAGGGTCATGATTTGGGTTTCTAATGCGAGAAATGTGTTAAGTATGAGAGTTACAAAGGGTGTTTAGTGGCCTAATATAAGCGCGGGAGATAGCTCGGTAACCTAAACCGAGTAGGGATATAGCTAAGGCTGAATGTGTGACATGTGTCCTACGTGCCATGAATGTTCTATATGATTTATGTGTCGTGGTCTTAAAAGCCATTATTCTAACTGTTCCATGTATAGCGTGGTTTGGAATCAAGATGTGTGCTTGTGTCCTCATTACTATGTGATAGTACGAATATGTCATCGGTTTTGATGTGATGTGTTGAGGCCCTCTAGCCATGCATGACATGGGTGATATTCTTTCAAATAAGACACGTTAAAACACTAATTAATTACAGAGAAAGATGTTGAGCCGAACTGTAATATCTCGTATTTTTAAAATCCAGATTTATTAAGTTTAATGATTTTATTAGCGTAATTTGATGTAAATAATTAATTATTTTAACTTCGATTTGTTTTACGGATTTATCGATGATTTTGAGTTCATAATTGAATGTAATTAATCATTGTCGTTGCGAACCATTCTAGACAAATTCGTTCACGACAATGATTTTATTATATTCTTATGATTTCGATCTTCGGTTAAAAATATATATTCCCATTCTTTCTCGTATTTTGAGTTTTAATATTTTTAATTCGTTTTCGATTATATCTTCGTTATGTGATTACGACTTTGTTTTTAAGTTATATTTCGTTAACGAAATATATTATTTGAATTATAGAATTTCTATTTAAATAGTTAAATTTATTTTAATAATTTTATCCGTAGAAAATATTTCCGACTTTAAATTTATTCGTTTCGGTAATCGTTAATATTTTCGGAAAGTTTAAATTAAAAAGATTTCGGAGTTTATTTATGAAATTCTTTCTGGAATTAATTTCCTTTCGTTTTATGCTTTTTGGTTTACGGAAAACCGATTTCGGAAATTATTTAAATTAGTCTTGGTTTATTCGAATTTGACTTAAATATTTTAGTATATGTTTTTAAATAATTTTTCGGGGTCTTATAATGTACTTTCGTAAATAATATAAATTTTTATGTTCGTTGGTTAATCCCTTCGAAAATGTTTCTGAAATTCTGTATATGGTCCTTTTATTTATTTTAAGTGTTCGGATCGTTTCGAAATAATTTTTATTTAATAAATTTTAAATAAAATCTCCCAATATTAATTTCTAAGATTTTAATATCTTATTTGACACTTGTGTTTGTTAAAAAAAAAAAAAAAAAAAACCCGCGCCCGTCCGCCCCTCCCCCACTTTTCTTTTCCTTTTCTCTTCTTCTCCTTCTCTTCTCTTCCCTCTCCCTTGCGCCTCTGTTCTGCGCAGCCCCAACCCTAGCCGCCTCCTTCTCCCGTCCTTTTTCTCCGGCGACCGGCCTCCTCCTTCCTGCTCCTCCCTCGTCGGACCACCGCCGCAGCAACCACAGCAGCAGCCAGCAGCATCGCGTGGACAGCAGCAGCGGGCGATAGTAGCCGCGCACAGCAGCAGCAGCAACGCAAGCTGCGCCGCCGCCGTCCGGCCACGGTAGGCCACGCTGACCACCGGCGAGCACTGTTCGACCTCCAGCGAAGCTTCCCCGACCTTCCCTTGCCTCGATTTGTCGGTTTTTCGTTTGGTATAAATTTCGAAAACCCTAACCCTTGTTTTAATTAATTGGGTATGAATTAGCTTATAAAAAGTTAAATTGATTGTTTGATTGTGTATATATATGCTGTAAGATTGATTTGGATAGGTTAATTGTGTGATTGTGTTGGAATTTTGGAAAAATTGGATTTTTAGCCGGTTTATGCCCAAATTTTTCGGATCCGCCCGTTTTTGCGATTTCGGACAAATTGATTATATAATATGTTTTAAAATGTATCCAATTTCATTTTGGAACTGTCAATTTGAGAAATTTATGCAGGTTTTGTCGGAATTTGATTCCTAGGTCAAATTTTCGGTGTAATGAAATTGGGTCGTATAATTGAGCCGTTCCGCTCAATTGATTTTATAGTATCGTTTAAAATATATTTAATTTTATATTAAAAGTGTTGAATTGGAAAAATTGTGCGTAATTGACCGGAATTGGATTTTTAGGTCAAAACTCCCGCGGGTTTAAATTGGATTGTGTAATCGAGTTATTTTATTTAATTGACTATATAAATTACATTAGAATATGTTTAATTACATTTCCGAACCTTCAATTTATATGCTTTGGCAAGAATTAATCGGATTTGCGTTCCGGGCTCAAAAACCCTAATTGGGCTAAATTGTGTATTTCTTTTATTAGTTTTGAGCAATTGATTATTTGATATGTTATAAAATGTGTTTAATTTCATTTCTAAACATTCAATTTGATTAAATTTATAGAATTTTACCGAATCATATTTTCGGGCTTAAAACCCTAGATTTTTAAGTGAGATTATGAAATTGGTTATTTGTATAGTTGTTTTCTAAAATTAAATTTATAAAAGTAGTTGAAATGAGCCTAATTGTATTCTAATACCTTTAATTAGAATTAATTGATTTGAATTACCTGTGTTTATGTCGTAGACTCTAAAACCCTAATTTTGAAAATTGATCATTTGGAATTGATTTATCGGAATATCGTTTGTTGAATTTGATTGTCTAGATTTATCTAAAATTAGTTTAATTGTGTTTTAAACTATCAATTTGAGGTAATCAAAGTGACTTGGCCGATTTGTGGTTTAAGTATTAAAAACCCTAATTTTCGGGGATGATTTTATAAAATTGATTTTTGCTACGTGTATTTATCTAATCGAATTCTATCTTTGGGCTTTAAACCATTTAAATTCTGTTTTAACCTAATCGGTTTGAATTTGGTTCTATGTAAACGGTTGGATTACCTATTTAGTTATAAAATCTAATAAATAAGTTATTTTCGATAAATTAACTTATGATCGATTATTCTTTTCGGGCTTTCCAAATTAAGTTGAAGTGTCCCAAGGGATATTTGTATTAATCCGTTTTTATTTGGTTTTAACCTTAAATCTTAACAAAGCTATGCTTTTAAGTTTTAAGCTTTGGACACGTTTTCTAAGAGAGATCATTTGTGTTGTTTGTGCGTATTTAATTAGAGTATGTGAATTATTGATTGATAGGATAGTTTCTAATTTAGTTTTCGATTTCTATCGGATCTAGGAAAGCTTTCTCGTGGATCCACGAGCTAGGTATCTCTCTCCCTCTTACGTCGCTTAGCTAGCTTCGGATCCAGGTAAGTCTCTACTTACCTCTACTTGTGGGTGTTTAGTAAGGACGAAGCTATGGCCTTGTGCTATTTGTGATGTGTTTATAGATGATGAGCATGCCATGTTGGTGTGTAATATGCATGTGTTATGATTAACCTGTTTTGTGTAGCGCAGCGTGGATCATGAGGTATGTTGTGTGCGCCTTATATTATACGTGTATGCCATGTTCCATGTTTATCGTAGATGTTGATGATGTGACTTGTTATAGCCCTCTAAGACATGCATGCTAGGGTTTTGGGTAGCATGAAATGATAATAAAAGAATAACGGGAAAGTGGACATTTGGGAAGTTTGCATGGGGGAACTAGATCTTGCATGGGCATGATCCTTACGTGGGAAAGGCTGATTTGGGTTGTGGAGAGTCTTAGAGTGATGGGAGACTTATTATGAAAGATAGTACATGAGTTGGTGCATAAGGGATCTGATTCGGGTTTTGCGAGTATGTGGGTGTTGGGGAGTCTGCAGGGAGTATCTAAATTATGCGTAGGGATGAATATTACTGGAGGAAAGTTGATTTTGGAAGTAAATAAGATAATTCTAAAGTTACGGGTCCATTGGAGACTTGGGTGCAAAATTTTACGTGGGTCGATATAAGGGTGTTTAAGGGACCCAATTAGGATTTTGGGAGAAAAAGAGGAAATTGATGGGTACAAGGGTAAAAATGATCAAGGAAGGATGGAGTATGGGGTTGAGAGTGAGAATTCAGTTAGATAAAGGATGAGTAGGGGTTTTCTAAAGGAGAGGGGAGATTTTGGGGGTGAAAGGGGGAGGTTACTTGTTGAAGAAGTAAGGTGCTAGGGTTAGGTGCAGCCAACTAGGGTTGGCGTGGTCGATTAGGGTTTGAGTGGCCAACCAGGGTTTGGTTAGTCACATGTGAACTTGGGAGATAAAGAGATACACTTGGGGAATTTTCTAATAAAGAATGAGGTGCGAGATAGAGAATAACGTAGCGTTTGGTAAGTAAGAAAGAGTTGGGCCACATAGGTCCGATTAGGGTATCCGAGGAGGAACCCTAGAGGGATGAGAACATGCGGAGGCGACATCATATGTGTTGGGATGGCCTATATCCTTGGGGTTTGTGTCTTACTATATGCTACTTTACCTAAGTCTACGGGGGGATGGATGTCGGGTGTGAGAAGAGGTACGGGTCTCAAAATATGGGACGAACCCTTGGAGGGGAAAGTAGTAGAGTATTAGCCGCATGCATGTCAAGGGTGATGTGTGAATTAATAAGACACCGATAAGACATTAATCATGTAAAGCGAAAGATGTCGAGTCGAGCCTGTGATCCGGTCCACCGGCTATAATAGTGGAGCAGAGGCGTTTTGCCCTGTGCGTTTATTTCCGGTCCACCGGCTATAATAGTGGATCAGAGGCGTTTTGCCCTGTGCGATATCTTCCGGTCCACCAGCTATAATAGTGGGGGATCTCGTGCTCGACAAACCAAACGTATAAGTTAATCCATGGGAAAATACTAAATACTTACAGTGAAACACCATGTGAGTCGGGGCTGCGATCCGGTCCACCGGCTATAATAGTGGATCAGAGGCGTCTTGCCTTGTGCGTTTATTTTCCGGTCCACCGACTATAATAGTGGATCAGAGGCGTTTTGCCCTGTGCGATATCTTCCGGTCCACCGGCTATAATAGTGGGGCTCCCACGCTCACATGGATTAATGAAGAATGCTTTGAATGAATCTGAATGAAGTAATCCACAGGGAAAATACTAAGTACTTACAGCGAAACACCATGTAAGTCGGGGCTGTGATCCGGTCCACCGGCTATAATAGTGGATAAGAGGCGTTTTGCCCTGTGCGTTTATTTTCCGGTCCACCGGCTATAATAGTGGATCAGAGGCGTTCTGCCCTGTGCGTTTACTTTCCGGTCCACCGGCTATAATAGTGGGGCTCCCGTACTTACATGGATTATTAAAGAATATGTGTGGAATGAATATACTATTAATGAGAATAAAGAATAAGTCTAGTTGGACCTTGGCCAGCTTTTATTATATGTATCACCACATGCTGTTTATGTGCATAATGAGTCACGTATTATTTCGGTTATACCACGCGTATATGTTAACTGGGATGTTGCATATGTTTTAAATGTTACTATGAATGTATGGCAAGGTTCGTGTTGTGGGTGGTGAGTATGTATGATATTGTATTAACGTATTGTACTACAATTTAATATGCACTTGATGATATCTCTTCTATAAGGTAGGTTAGCGAGACTTACTCAGTATTGGACCCGTACTGATACTACACTGGTTGAATGGGTCCTGTGATGATTCACCAATGGTGGGGAGCAGACCTCTTGTGCAGGTTGATACTGTTTTGGGGTGGAAGGCTTGACCTGAGCGAGTAGGCGGTCCGGATATTTATCCTTCGGGATTTATTTTGTTTAATTGTATTCACCTTTGGAAGTTGCAAGTATTGTTTTCAGATTTCTAAGGGTTTTGTAATTGACTTTAAATTTTTCGTATTCTGATAAGTGTTTACTATTCGGATTTAATTGTTTGATGGGATTTGAAATTCAGATTTAATTGTTTGATAGGTTTTAGCCTTGCATCTAACATGAGATAGATGGTTGACATTTATCTTGTGTTAGATGTGGCGGTAACATTTCTCAAATTCGCTCCTAGCTTCCGCTTTAATATTTCAAAAAAAAATTTTTTTCAGGAGTGAAATTTGGGGGTGTTACACTTATAATACATGAAACCCTAGCATGCTTCTAGATCTAGCAAAACTTATCATACTCACATACAATATTTTACCATATTAAGAGTAAAATTAGAAACACCTTATTTACAAGATAATAAAATAATAACACAAAGAACCATAAAACCCTAGTATCCACTTATCTTTATCTTTTTCCTTAAGCAAAGCTTAGTAACAACATAAGAGCTAACATAATATAACACTAACAATAAATAATAGAATCAAACGTGAAATGTAAGGGAGAGAACTAAAGCATTTATGCATCTATGGATGAACAACACAACTCATTCAAGCTAGGAAGGATTGGCTTTGTTGGTAGCTCTGTTACCAAGGTTGGAGAACATCACTTATTCATGCAACAAGAGGTGGAGAAATGCCAGACTTATACACTGTTGGGGGACCATTGCTGGAGCTTCACACAAGTGGAGTCTTACAGTGCTACAAGCTCATATTAGGGCGACTTTTTATGAGATATTGAGGTTAAAAAAATTTAGGTTTGGTAAGACAAATTAAGAAAAAAAAGAAGGACGAGGAATACTATAATTGAGAGGGTTTTCTGAGTAAGGAGATGAGAGGCTTTGTAGGGGATAAAACACATAACAAAGGAAGGATGATACTTATAGGGGAGGTTTTCATACAACAAACTAATCATGAGGAGCTAGGTGAAGGATCGATCAGGTCTCAGGTGATGAAAAAGCAAATGAGGGTAGATGCATGGGGTTTGCATGAAGAACATAGTGCCAAACGACAAGGAGTTAGGGTAGTGTGTTGGATTAATATTAGTTGCAATCTAGTTTGACTCGCCAAATTAAGGTAACAAAACTAATTGGCGTAAAAAGGGGAAGGGTGTCATGTGAGGTAAAGGGTACAAGGGTTAAAATAATGGTTAAGGTTTGAGGAAAGGGTTAAGAGACTAATCACCTAGCAATTGTACCAAATTTTAATCTAGTTAAATTATATTTTATTGTCCCATATTACTACACATAACAATAACCAAATTAAAATACAATATCCTACAATAATTACTATAAATAAATACACATAAAATATAACGTTCACAATTAGTATTTCTACAAAAGGGATATTATGATAAAAGCATGATTTAGGTTTTATGAGCTTGTAATCATGTGATATATGTATTTTATGCATCATTTGTTAGAACCAATACCATGGTTAGGTCATGCTAGGTATTTGATGAATCTTTTAGCATTATAATTATGCCTTGTTATTTTTAATTAGTAAGTTTTCAGATGTGTTTTATCATGTTCTTGAGTATTTTTGTGAAGATCATAAGTCATGGTAGAGTGAACTTGTTGACATTTTTACCCTTGGTGGTTTTAGCCTTTAATGAGGTTTTAAGATTGGTTTAATTTGTGATTATTATGTCTTGAGATGTTTAATAGTGTGTGGATTATTGTGTGTGATTTTAGTGTAATTAAGAGTAATTTTATTTTGGGGAAATATTACGGTGCAATCGATCACAAGGGTAAAATTATCATTGTAGTGAGTTTTTTAGATGAAATTTAAGAGTACCATTGTGGTTTTTTTTAGTATTTTTACTTAAATTTTTATATATTGTTTGTGAGAATTTGGTAATGTTTGGGTTAAGTTATGATTTTTACAAGATTTGAGGTGTTATAAGAGATTAAGGGTATTTTGGCCATTTTATGTAAATTTTGAAAATTTGAAGTTGTCTGACTATTATTTGAGTAAAATTGTGATAAATGTAATAAGTGGTTGGTTTGGGTTATTCATGGTTAACATAAGTTGGGTTATTAAGTGAAAATGACTTAGATTGAACATAGACACCTGAGGGGTATAATTGTTATTTTATGTGTAAGATTGTGAGTTTAAATTCTCTAATTGGGTCATATATGTTTAATATGATGAATTTGGTTGTGACATTGGGTTTGGTGAGCTTTTGAGCCTCGTTGATGATTTTTTGAGTTGGCTAGGAATTAGGAGATTATAAGGGTATTATAGTATTATTTTTTTACTAGTAGAGTGTATTTCCTAGTCCTTGTTGGTCTTCTATAAACCTTATTTACTACTTGATCAATCATGTTATAACTATAATAGCATGATTAGTGAATAATTGTTGGAATGAATTCAATGGTAATGATAAGTGAGAAGTGGTAATGGTTTATTAATGAAAGGGGTTTAAGCGGTAACATGTTTAAGAAAAAGTGTTGACATTAACTTGTTAAGTAGATGGATATAGCCAACTAATAACACATTAATATTTAATGTGAAATATTACATAAGTTAAGATCTAGAAAGTCTATTACTAATTAGTGACCTAGTTTTGTCAGAACCGGAGCAACCATAGATCTATCTTATGCTAATTCTAAACATAGGAGTATAAGGGGCTATACCAACTTAATACTTAGGTGTCTAGTTGTAGTTTCAAAGCATTTCACCCTAAGTAATGTGTTGAACCTTTCTATGGAAATATAGTGGACTGTTCCACTAATTATAAATAGTGGGGTTTCTATTCTCAAGTGAATAAGTAAATGGAATATATGATCACCTAATTTTGAATTATGATGTGACATTTCCTTTAATCATATCATATCATGAGTAGTAATAACATGGATAACTTATATTATTATTGCATGAAGTATGTGATATGTTGATCATGTGTGCCATGCATGCCTTATCTATTGAAATATTTGTGTCACTCAATAAATTTTGTACTTACTACCCTTGTTAGGGTCACTATTTGTTTCCACGCATAGATGACCCTATTGTCGATTTGCAAGTCTTTGCCAATTGTATTAATGACTTTTATTATCTACCTGCATTAAAATAATATGTAAAACTTACAACTATATATTTTACAAATTTATGCATAAGATATCTCGTAAATAAGGTTTGTTGGAGTGACTGGTTATTCAACTTTATTGAATTAACTTGTTTATTTACATACTAAGGCTTATATTTAGGTAATTGTCTATATTTTAGTAGTTGATTTGTTGTTTTCTTTAATAGTCCTATATATTTAATATTTTTTAGTCATTCAACTTACCTAATTGTATCTATTTATTTACATATTCTAGATTGCAGTTACATAATTATCTTTTAGTCAGCCATTTTTTTTCATTATTAGTTTTATGTGTCTGGTAACATTGTAAGTGTTTACATATGTATTATAGGTGTGGCTACTATAAGTTTCATTACTATCATTTCATATACTCTTTCTTTAAATATTTTTTTGTTGGTCTATCATATTGATTTACTTTATCACTAACTTATAGTCCATTGATGGTAGTGATCTTCTTAATATAATTTAAATAGTAAATTCAATAAAAATAAATTGTAATTTTATTTTTTGAAATTTAAAAGTTGTTTGATTATGCTTTTTTAAAACTAAAGTGCCATTCATAAATTGTAAGTAGCATATTATTACAAATTACAAATTACAACTTGTAATTTTTATTTCTTAATTATTTTTTATCATCATGTCACACCCTCAGACATTTTACCATTTTTTTCCAATTTTTTCAAATATTATAAAACTAAGTTATTGTCAAATTGATCTTGAACTATGCCTTAGAGCTTTTAATTTGAATTAGTTATAGTCTTATGATAACATGTAATTAAATTAATTTCAAATTTTAATAAAATTATCACTAGTTTAATATCTCTAGTACAACATATGTGTACTAGTATTTAACAACTAATTAATACATTACTACATAAGTGTCGTGGCATCCTTATAGTCATTGTGCATACAAATTAGGTACTTTGTATTTATTTTTAGGAGTTCTCTATAAATCAACTAATTAATACACTGTTATATATGTATTGTAGTATCCTTATGGTCATTGTGGATACCTATTAGGTGCTTTGTACTTATTTTTATAAGCTCTCTATAAATCAAAAAAAATAAAATTGTATAGTTATATAACTAATATCCTATCAATGTTAAATTACGTACTGTTATAGTATATCAAAGACACAAAATTTTTGGATCTATATTTCAATGTTAGAAAATAATACTATTTAGGAAAGTTAATGTACTACCAGCATAAAAAATTATACTAATAAGTAACTATACTTTTACATGTGTTGCTTATGTTAGAATATTTGAATATTTATACAACATGTATTATTATTTCTATCCATTTATAATAATATCATTATATCTATCTTCACATAGCAACATTGATAATATATGTATTAGGGTGTACTTATATTGTTCAGAAAAATATATGTTAATGATAGTTTTGAGGGTTGTGATTAAGAAACTGCAAATAAAAACCAACTTGTATATTTTTCACGCATTTATGAATTGATATTATTTTGGGAATGAAATTTAATGCTTGTTAATAGTCTTAAGGGTTTTCGGTAGCAAAAATGCTTGCAGAATATATTTAGTTGAACATTTCATACTCCTCCAACATCTTATTTTCAACAATAGCTTTTTAAAATTTGTATTGCTTTTTTTTAATAATAAATTTACCTTTTACATATAGTAGAATAGTTTACTACAACCAACAGTCTACAACTACCGCTCTCCCAAACATACACCTAATATTATTTGGTTAGTAATAGTATCATTATTAATATATGCAATGGATGTATCATCTCCACATATAAATTAATATTTTAATACACAATTAGTTAGTATGGATGTTATGCTGTGTAAATATCTTAAGTTTTGACGCCTATTTTATATTCAAATTGATATAATTCATACAAAAAGATATTACGAACCTAAAAACATATAAAACTTAAAAAAACAACCTAAACATTTGAAATACAAACCTAAATTTTTTCCTAGGGTTGATAAAATGTATTGTAGTATTAGATGATTTTTTTAATATCTAGAATTTAATACTTTTTAAAATGTATATAAAAAACATATTTACTCCATAGGGAAAAACATGTCACTTTTCAACTTTTCACACTTTTTAAAATAACATTAATAAAATTTAGTTTTTTATTTTTATTTTTCTAAGAGATAGTAATATATATATATTTTTAATTTAAAAAAATATGAAAATTACTAGAGTAAAAATAAAAATTCATTTTTGAATGTTTTAATATAATGACAGAAAAAATAATGTCCGAAATGACATTCTTTTACGTAAAAACAAAGCAATAACCTTTATAATATGAATGTTGTCTAAAATGTACCTTCGGAATAATTATTAGAGCTACTAAAAAAATTAAGATAAATATTTAATAATATTAACTACTACATGTATGGCTAGTGGCAGAGCTAGATATTTTACTCTATGGTATCCTTCTATAATAATAATAATAATAATTTTTATAACTAATTTACTATTTAAAATAATATAACATCCCTTTTTGTTCAACCAAACTTTGTTTTTGATTTATAGCTTTTCATGATTAATGATATTGAATTATTGTTATTTAAAAAATCTCACTAAAATATTATTTGTTCACTAATTAATCATACAATTTTAAAATTTATTATTAATAACATTATAAAAAAATTAGCTAGTTTTATTATTGTAATTGCTAGTAACATAATTAGAGCCAAATAAACAAGTATATTGATTATGAATAAAAAAGAAGGATTACAACAATTTATGATATATAATACCTACAAGTAAAAATTATTAATAATCAACATTTGGATGAATGGTTGAGGTGGGCAAGGTATATCTTGGTGGTTGTGGATTTAAATCCTAATGTTGACATGAGGATTGTTTTAATTTTATACGTCTCGACTGATGTAAAAATTAGAATGTCACAGAGATTCCATCCCTTGACCTCTATCCCACCTATTATGACACTATTCTTATGGTGTCCTTCATTACATCAAGTTGATCTTAATCTGAAATTGTATGGTGTCCCACAATACCATTGTAAAGCCCTAGCTTAATCACCGTGTATGACTAATTATATTTGATTTAGAAAATGAATTAAGAGTCTATTGACTCTACACATTTATCCTTACTACAACCCAAAAGGGCAGAAGCATGCACTCTACACTCCTGCAGGTGGGCAAGCCGCGTAGTGTTGATATTTCAATCAGATGCACAAATGTAAAATAAATGGGCATACTTATCTTTCCAATTTAAACTGAACATTAAATTTTATTAAAAATATATATTAGTATATTAATTTTATTTGTTATTAATAATTAAATAATACAAACTAATAATATTATAAAATAAAAATTATAATGTAAAAAATAATTATTATTTTATTATTATAATAAGAATTACAATAATAATTGTAATAGATATAGTACTAATAATAAATTTATTATATTTTTATGTCATAATTTTATTTTATAATATATTATTATTAGTTTATGCCATTTAACTATTAATAAAAATTAAAATTAGTATATATATATATATATATTTAAAAAAATTGAATTTCGGTTTGAATTTAAAATTATATATATATTTAAAAAAAAATCAAATTTCGATTTGAATTTAAAATTTAAGTATATAGCAAATTTGTCCTCCCCATGATCCCCATCCCTTCCTCTGCCCTATCTGCTCTTTTGTCTCTATCTATTACGGCACCACCGGCAGCAGTGAATCGTAATTGCCTACTCGGAGTCGGCACACACTCGACTAATAGGCATTAAAAAATAATGTGGACACGTCATTTTTGGACGCTGGTTTAAATTAACCAACCACCTTTTTCATCTTTCCAATTGACGTCGTCTCTCATCATCTGACCTGCCGGACACTGTTTAACTGACGTTTGTCCCCCTCCCCCAACTCCCGGCGCCCTCCCTTTCCACCAAAGGTCCAAAACCACTCCCCTCTTGTCTCATTTTTTATTTTTTTTTTCGACCATCGCTCTCGCTCTATCTTTTCTGACGTAAAATCGAAATTCCATCAACCACCGCCACCCCCGAACTTTCCCACTTTCTCGATATCCACATTTCTTTTTTCCTTAGACGACCCCAGGCACCTAGTCAAACTCATATCCTTCTTTTTCACAGTCATATTTCTCCTCCTCCTCCTCCTACTTCTTTTTCTTCATCTTCCTCCGTGTCTCAGCCGAAATGCCTGCTTGGTGGAATAGAAAGTCTCACAAGAACAAAGAGGATCACCACCACCATCAGCAGCAGCAACAGCTGAATAGTGTATCCCCCAATTCGAAGAAACCAACATCAACTGAATCTTACAGATCGAACGATGTTAAGTCCTCTAATAATCGGAAGTTTGACGGGGCGGCTGCCGTAGCACTTCCGGGGATTTTGTCTCCTCATCGTTGTAATAGCAGCAGCAATAATAATAAGAGTAATGATTGGAGACAGAGGGGTAGGGAATTAGGACCTTCGGGTGGCTCTGGAGGTGGGTCTTCTGGGTTTTCGTGTTTTGATTCTGATGGAGAGAGAAGGGGTCATCCTTTACCTAGACCTTCGGTTTCAGCTGATCATGGACTTGTCGTGCCTGCGGGTGCTGGTGTTAGTATTGGTGCTGCAGGATTGGGATTTGGATCGGGTTCTGTTTCTAGTGTCAGTTCTATTGGGTCTTCTGATGAGCAGCCTCCTAATCTTGATCCTGCTCCGTTTGGGGTTTCTAGGTCAGTTATCGGTTTTTGTTTCCTTGAAATCACTATTCAATTCGCGTTCGGCTTGGTTTTTGTCTTTCGTTCTTGCGTATATATTTTGTGGGTGGGTGGGTGGGGGGGGGGTGGGGGTTTTGGTTGGTTGTGGGGTTTGCTTTTCCTGGTCCTCTTTCGTTCTATGATTATTGCTGGGAATTAATTTGCTTTTAGTTTGTCTGCTACTTTGGAATTAGGGATTAGTGATGGTTTTTGTTAGATGCTACTTTTAGGGGTAGAATTTGATTGATTGATATCTTTTGAAATTGATCTCTTATACAGTGAAGCCTCGCTAGTCTGAAGAGTATTCTATGAGATGTAACAAATGTTATCTTTTGGTGGACACAAATTATATTTGTTTGGTTTTGTTTGCGTGTAACAATTACTTCTCGATGAGATTCAGTTACATTAGTCGGGGGGAGTGGAGCAAAATCTATTCTTTATGAATTTCACCGTGTTTGGTAGTTTCCTGGGATTCAAACCTTTTTGTTTGCCTTTTCTGGCTGCTATGTATGAATGTTGCCGACTGATTTTATTGTCATTTTAGGGGTTACGAGGATGGAAAGCTCAATGTGCAGCCCAGAAGTCCAGATGCAAGGTCAAGAGGTCCTACTACTTCTACATCACCTCTTCATCACCGATTAGCCGCTTTCAATCTAGAATCTCCGACTGGAAGTAATGGGAAATCTCAGTGCCATCCTCTACCGCTGCCTCCAAGCTCTCCAACGAGTCCTTCCGCCATGCATAATATTAGGGGCAGTTTTGTCAACGGAAGTACGAGTAACGCTACCCTTTTGAAATGGAAGAAAGGAAAGCTTCTTGGACGAGGAACTTTTGGGCATGTTTACCTCGGGTTTAATAGGTACCCTAATTTTTTCTCTTATATAGATCTGTTGGAATAGTTTACAAGAATGCAAATGTGCCTTGTTGCATAATCTAATTCAGTGGAGGAGGCCTATGTCACCTTAGTTATTGCAACAGGGAGGATGGGGGTGGGATTACTTCTTATGTGCGTTGCAAGAGCTTTAATGTTGATATGTTAGAAGCCTTCCGTGGCTGTACCATATAGGTTTTCTAGCTCTGTTCACCAACTTGCAACATTGACAATTAATTTATCTGTTTGTTAGAACAATTCCTTTTTTTTTCCCTTTTCTTTGAATGGAGAGAACAATGGAATCAGTGGTATCCAATGCAGCACAATGATTCTATTGATAATGGAGCCATCAAAGTTAATTTCCTTTCCATGCAAGGCTTCCACACACCTTCTCAGTTGTTCATGGGAACATGGTTGATGCATTTGAAATATCCCATCTAATTTCAGATGTATGGCTCAGATACGATGCTAATGATGCAAATCTTTCACCATAATGGAGTAGAAGCTATTGAAAAAGTAAATGGCTTTCCTTTATTATGTCATTGGATTTTCAAAATTTAAGTTTTCATTTATATCCACTGTTTAGATTTGCTTTATGTCATGTCAGCTAGAGTGAGAAATGCTGCATTTTGTTCAGCTATGTCGCTCAGTTTGTCTCTTTATCTTTCCTGATCTTGGAGCAATTTTTTCAGTGAGGGTGGACAAATGAGTGGACAATTTTGTGCAATAAAGGAAGTTAAGGTTATTTTAGATGACCGGAACTCTGCAGAGTGCCTAAAGCAACTGAACCAGGTATATATTTCATATGTACTTTTCCAACTCCATGCTATATCTTTAATATGCTTTCGCTGCTTATGTTCAATGCCATGAAACTCAGGACGTTCTAATCCTTATTTCCTATGCAACAGGAGATAAATATGCTTAGTCAGCTGCAGCATCCAAATATTGTTCAGTACTATGGAAGTGAATTGGTATGTGAGCTGACCGTGGTCTTTTGCTATCATATATGAATCTTAGGAAAATTCTTCTTAGTCTGTACTCATAATTTAGTGCAGCTTAGGGATAGGGATAGGAAGTGGTGGTTAAAGTGAGTCAGACCTAGAAGCTTGATCCAGTTGATGAGCTTAGCTGATAATGACATTGTAGTTTATCTATCAATGCATGCCAACACCTTGCATTTCTTTGATTCCAGGGTGAAGAAACACTCTCAGTTTATCTGGAGTATGTCTCTGGTGGCTCTATTTACAAGCTACTTCAGGAATATGGACCCTTTAAGGAACCTGTTATTCAAAATTACACAAGGCAAATTCTTTATGGGTTGGCTTACTTGCACTCTCGAACCACAGTGCACAGGTATTTGGGGGTCATACTGTTATAGAAGAATTTCTATAGCATAGTTATGGATGAGTTCTGTTGCAAATTTCTATAGCTTTCTTTATACGACTTGAAATGATATTAATATCAACATTTTTTAATGGTTGTCAGGGATATTAAAGGAGCAAACATATTAGTGAGTACCAGTGGTGAAATTAAGCTGGCAGATTTTGGCATGGCAAAACATGTACGTGCATGCAGGCTTTGTCTTTAATTGTTGGTTACTCTGCCTCTTATCTTGAGTTTGGTTGATTCTCCATTATTATTTCATCTTTAATTTACTTTTTGGTTTTCTGAAAAATATGTTCATTGACTTTCTTACCATTTCGCGTCTCTCCTAATTGTTTCCTCAAATATCTTGGGCTGAGCACTTGAGCGTTTATTGATGATGGAGTTTGGTGATAGTGCATTTAGTACAATGTTATATAGCTGCAGTGCCTGCTGTGGATTTTTTGATGTGTTATGACTTATACCTTTTGATTTGTTATAAAGCCTAAATAGTATCAGAACTTATTCAAATTTGTCGCGTCATAATGTAAATTAGAGACATATACTTGATAGTGAAATCCGGGAAAATTATGCATGAGTTTGATCTTTATGTGTGTTTCTTTTCCCTGTAATTTTGAAATTTGTCGTAGAACTTGCTGCTTATTATTTCTGACCGTTAATTTTTTTTCCCTCTCTTGGATCTAGATAACTTCTTGCGCTTCAGTGCTTTCTTTCAAGGGGAGTCCTTACTGGATGGCACCTGAGGTATATCTTTCACTTACTCTCGTCCTCATGCTTCCTCTCTCCTATGTAGTGACATAGCTAGAACTTCACGAAATTCATTTCCTTCCTTTCTCCTCTGATCAGTTATCATTTTTTGTGTGCATAATCGCAGGTTGTGATGAACACGAATGGCTACAACCTGGCAGTGGACATCTGGAGCTTGGGATGTACTATTCTTGAAATGGCTACATCAAAACCACCGTGGAGCCAGTATACAGGAGTGAGATATTACGCAATCATTTGAATAAAAACTACTTATAGTCACATCTGGTTTTTAGCGTCTATGTATATGTAGCACAAAGTAATTTTTTGATATTGTATTATCAGGTTGCTGCAATATTTAAAATTGGAAACAGCAAAGATATTCCAGATATTCCTGACTTCTTGTCCAATGATGCAAAAAGTTTTGTGAAGCTATGCCTTCAGCGCGATCCATCTGCACGCCCTACAGCTGCTGAATTATTAGATCACCCTTTTGTTAGAGCTCACTCTCCGACTAGAATCCCCAAAACGAATATGACAGGGGAGCCAATTCCTTTCACATTTGGCGGCAGTCACAAGCCGGTAAGGACTCGTAGTTCCTTTCTTTTGAAATTTCAAGTTAATATCTTTATTACTGCATTAATAACCATGGTGGAAATTAGTAGACTGAACTTCAGGTCCTCATGATCTATTGATGCTTATTGTTCACATTGGTAACAAGCAAAATGGTCATTGGAATTTTGGAAAGGCTGTTTAATTTATTTGTTTCTGTTTTATATCTTTGGGCCTGGTTGAGTAAGAGAAAAGGGGGTTTACTGACAGCTGCTATAGGTGGAGGGGCATCAGTAATAGGGGTCTAGGAGGTGCATTGTACTGGTGGCTTTTGAAAAGAGTAGTTGGTTTGCAAGTCTGAGTTGGGGAGGTTAAACCGCTGAATTTTGAATTAATAGGATGCATTGGTGTATGGAAATTTATGGGCTATGCTATTTCTTTGTCAATTACATCATTTTTCCCAATTTCAGATGAACCGAAACCTTGATTATGTTGCTCAGAAATCAAGGCTGTTGTAGACACTTTTTCTTTGGTCCAGGGTTCATAGCTTCACTAGTCATCATGGCAGTATATGCTGCATTTATGCCATAGGGTGAAGTATGATTATCATGCCCTAATATTATGTTTTGCACCTGACACTATTCATGCCAACATATTTTACGGCCCTTTGCAGCAGGACCAACATCATGTATCTGTTAGTATATGCTGCATTTATCACATAGGGCTTCCAAGAGAAGTATAATTATCATGCCCGAAAATTATGTTTTGTTCGTGAAACTATTCATGTCAACATATTTTACGTAAAAGATGGACAAATTTTGGTGGTTCCTCCGACCCAGAATATAATTCATATCGTAAAGGATTAGGGTTCTGAGCATGTTGCATTGCTTTTGAGGGTGGAGGCATATGTTTGACTCTCACTGGTTTGAGTAGAGGGGTACCAACATTGATCAATCCTTGTGTTTGATAATTTTACTTCCGCTAATTATGTATGGTATCATCATTCATTCTTTTCGTTATTGTTTTCCTCCACTTGTATAATTGGCTTCCAGCTCAACTTCAGCTGGTTACCACTTAAAACAATCGGTGCATATATACACGGGCATTATTTTTCCTTTTTGTACTTGCTTTCATCTTGTTTGACCATTAGTAAGTGCTAATTTCATTTTTTTTATTTCCTTTGCATTTGGGCAGAAACCTCTAGAAATACAACCGCGGAGAAAGAGTATCAGTTCACATGACGGAGATAACATTAGAAGACCAGTGCCAGTTGTTTCAAAAGCGTGGAGGTAATAATCTTGAATCCTTATCACCCCAGACGGATGAAGATGGGGAAAAATAGCGTGCAATTCCTGGAAGATATATACAGCCATTTGATCTAAACGCATATACATGTTACTTGAGCCATTTTTTTTTATCACGTCTCTTGTGTTCAGGGACAGTACGAAAATAATCACGTCTCTGCCCGTATCTCCTTGCTCGAGTCCACTCCGTCAGTACGGTACTGCTTCCAAGAGCTGTTTCCTTTCTCCAGCACACCCAGCCTATACTTGGACACCCCAGAGCAGTTATAGTTTGTTTGATCACTCATTATCGCCAACGAGGATAAATGCCGGCTTCACCCTTGATACCCGGCATGACAAGCCGCTTCTTAGATCTCAAACACCTGGTGGATCAGCAAGGACGATATTGATATAATGTGGGGGTCAATGGCATATAGGAATCCCGTGAGTTTTTTTTATCACCATGTTGTACAGAGATGCTCATATTGAAGGGAGTAGTTAAGATTTATAAATGCCTATTTTCGAAGATCATTATTGTTTGTACAGAGAAGATAGAGCTAAAAAGCGGATAAGGGTTCTTTCAATCTTCATAAGCTATGAAAAATGAAGTTAGCCCCTTGTGTTTCAGCAAGGACAGGGTTGATCTGGGGGAGGGGAGGGGAGGGGAGGGGAGGGGAAGGGTTTTAGTGTAGTACTTGTATGGGTCCCGCGCACAATGTTGTAATATTTTCGATGCCGTAAATGAAGATCTTGTTGGATGCTTTTTGAATGCTGGCGACTCTGCTGAACCAGTACTATCTTACCTTGTTAGAGCAGCTACGACTTTTCTCTCTCTCTATTTTTTATTAATTTATTTTTAATTTAATTTAATACTCTACGGTTACTAACTTTAAATTAAAAAAATTTAGTTATTTTTATTAATTATATCGTTAATTAGTTATACTTTATATTATTTAATTTTAAATTTATATTAATTTATACATAATAATTGATAGTTCATGAAGATATATAAAATTTATATTTAATTTCAATTAATTTTAAAATAATCTATTATAGTTTTTCTACTACAATAATAATAATTAATAAAAATATTACAATAAAAATAAAAATATAATATAATTAATAAAAATATTATAATGGAAATATAAATATAATAATATTATAAAAATATAAAAATAAAAATACAATTATAACAACATTATGAAAATAAAAAAATAAAATAAATAATATTATGAAAATATAAAAACGAAAATACAAATACAATAACATTACGAAGATATAAATTAATATGACGTATGTAAATATTAGAACATAGAGAATTAATACAAGCATAAATTATTTATTGTACTCAAATTGTCATATTTCTTCCACTAAATCAGATTTAAGTTAGTAGGCTGAATCATGATTGAAAAATTGTGTAACTCTTTTAAAGTATTCATTTATGTTCATTATCGAACCATGATTAATCGTAAAAAGTTGGACATTATTATCATTGCAGTCGAAAAGATCCGGAGAAAAATCATCTAAATATGTATCTCTTTTGTCATCAACAATTATTTTATGTAATATGATGAACACACACATTATCTGTTTCATTGTCTCCATATTTCTAACGTGTGATGGATTATGAACAATTGCAAAATCCCTTATAGCACTCTAAATGCATGCTCAACATCTTTGCTAGTAGATTTCTGATGCTCTACATATAACTTTCTCTTTGATCATTAATGAAGCGATATAGTTTTAATGAATATTGACCAATCTAGATATATGTCATATGTTAGATAATATTCAAGATGATATTCTGTATTGTTGATCATATAATAAACTTTTGGTGTCCATATTTTATAAATGTCATTGAATACCGATGAGCGAGTGAGAACATTAAGATCATTATTTGATCCGAAATATCCAAAAAATGCATGTCATATCCAAAGATATTCGGATGCGATAACCTCTAGCATGATTGTTAGGATACCATAATTGCCACGACAAATCTGACATTTCTATACAACGGGACAAAATTTTCACTTCCAATGCATGCAATCGATACTTCCTATCATGCTTGGAAAGCTAAATCTTTTACCAATTTTAAGCGTTGAACATCATCGGTATTAGGTCTTCTTAATTATTGGGAAGTAAATAATTCATTTACAACATTAACGAAATACCTTAGGCATTCAAGAGTTGTTGATTATCTAATGTACACATATTTATCTATTCAATTGGATGGCATTCCATATGCTAGCATGTGTATTATTGTAGTGCATTTTTGTAATGGAGAAAGTTTATTTCTACTAATTGCATCACGACTTATTTGAAAATATGGATAACAATTAGTAACAGCGTTGATAACCCTAAGGAATAAGGATATTCTCATTTTAAATCTATGGCAAAACTGAGTTGAGTTGTATATTGTATTATTAGATAAATAATGATTATATAATTTTTGATGATCTTCTTCACGATCCTGATCAATGAAGACTCATTGTTTTGTTCTATTTTGGTTTATCCTCTCAATTTCGACAATAATATCTTCAATAGTATCATCAAAAGTTGTAGAGTCATCATAAGATGTATCAGATGACATTATTGGTTGAGAAGTATCAATTTTTATTTAAAGGAGATGTGATGAGAGTGATTATAAATTTTTCTTCTATTTTTTCTAAGGTAAGTTGTGAATGTATATGCAAAAGAGCTCTCTATTTATATATATATGTAAGGAAATCCAATGGTACATTATCATATGAGCTTTAGTCATACGTTAAGGTGATAATACAATAATTGATATATGTAAGAGAATCCAACGGTATATTATTACATGGGCTTCAGTCGTATGATAAAGTAACAATACAAAGACTAATATATGTAAAGAAATGTAGCGGTACATTATCACATGGGCTTCAGATACTTTTTTCCTTATAAATTCAGAACTTCATCCAATCTTGAGTCATTCACAATTTATTTCTATCAAACAAAAAGGTCATTAATGTCTTCGTCTTCAATTTCTTCAAATGTCATTTCTTCTAATATGCAACAATTCATACCTTGCATTGTTTTGATGGGGTTTCCAAGTTAAGAATTTCACTTAGTGAAAGTAACCCTAATCGTTTATACTACAAGTGTTGGATGTGCAATTATTTTATATGGGCTTTGTTGACACCTCCAATATTGCCTTTGAACCTCATATTCCAACCCAGATTGTTTAATGTTGGCAAAGATATCCTATAATTGAGTGATAGTTTGAAGGATGATGTATTTAAACTCAAAGAAAAAGTGAAGGAATTAAAGAAATCTTTGCTTGGAGATTTAGAATGGGTATCATTGCAATTTTTTTAATCGTCATTATTTTTACACAAATGTAATCAACGAGAAGCATTCAAGATTTTTAAAAATTAGAGTCACTTTAATATATATATATATATTTACTATATATAAGGTACTGTCATTCATAGATAAGAATAAATATTACAATATCTAAAAGGAATTATAATCGAAGTATGAAAACATAAGGTACACATCTATTAAACAAGACATTAAAATAGTAAAATTAATGATTCTTTATCATACTTCTTATAGTTGTTGCATACAAGATCTAATGATCTGCTTTCTCTTCGTCGGTTATATTTAATGTGTCATGACAAATTATAGCCATGTTTAATTCTTTTTCCTTCAATTGTCTTCATTTAGCCTTATCATTTTGTCCATCTTCTACTATTTTCTCTAATATCGCATTCCATTATATAGCAATTTCCAACAGTCCATTGATATTTGAACCTTGGTCATGTCTACTTTCTTTCGCCTTTCCCTTCGATTTTTGCTTTGCTGCTTTTTGTCCTATAGGTCGCTCCAACGAAAATTCCATCTCCAAAGTATTAGGGGTAGATGAATCATTGTATACACCTGAAGTTGAAACATTTGTACACTTTGAAGAAGCTTTCCCTCTATCCTCATTCATTACCATCCATTTTGGATGGTTCTTTACAAGTTTTCATACATGTTCACTACTGAACGAGCTATTATACCTCGTTCTATATTCTTTATGGGCATCTCTAATTGTATTTATCTCATTGATGCCACTTTGATTACATTGGCAAATACGACAGTCATAACAAATAAATCGATTAATATTTTAATTAACATAAGAAAATTTATTCATTACTATCTTCATAGTTCTCTTTAGTCCTACGCTGCGATATTCTTCAAATTATGCCATAATTGTTTTTTTCAAAAATCCTTACATTTCTACCCGTTTCCTCAAACTGAATTATCTGAAAAATATATCCATCCACTAAAGAGGATTTCTTCTTCTTTATTCGTTCATTTTTCATAATCTCGACTTCCAAGCTCGATGGAATTTTCAACTTGAGCATCTTCTTGAAACTGATTTTGCATGAAAAATTCTGAAAATTCAGATTCCCCAAGAGATATGACTAACGGAGAATTGAAATCATATTGTGAAGAATTTTGAATATTTGGAAAATTGTGATAAAATGGAATAGTGGTATTTAAAGGTTGAAAGAATTGGAAATTGACATCATTTTGATAACATCACAATACTTAGAAAATTAGAATTTCATAGATAATAGAAATTTTAGACATTTGGAGAATTTTGTGAATTTTGGATATTGTGGTTGGAATTTCTCTTAAATTTGAATCATTTAGATTATCAAAAAGATTTAAAAAAAATTAAATTTAGCATGATTCATTTTTATAAAATAAAAATATTAAAGATAAATGAACGAAATAAATATAACTAGAGAAATTAATAAAACAAATATCAGTATAGAAATTAATAAAATAAATGTAACTAGAGAAATTAATAAAATAAATATAATTAGAGAAATAAATAAGATTAATTATGTAGAGAAATGAATATGAAAAAGAGAGGTAGAAGAAATGATATAAAAATAGGCAAAAAATGATGTATTTATAAGCAAAAAAGAGTTTTTTACCATTATTATTAATGGTCGCATTATATATATATATATATATATATATATTAAAAAAAGTATGTTCTAACACTAAAAATATACCAAGAAATATAAAAATAGCTTCAATAGTCCGTATGTGTAGCAAAAGCTAGGCACGTGAGCCACATGGACACGCGTTGCGTATAGAGCATGAGCTCCACAAGGTTGACCGCGACAACTTTTGCTGTGTGCACGAACCGATGGATTTACTTTATCAGAGAATGGGAGTTAACAAATTTTGAGTATGCATTAATTTTGTGGGTAATTTTTTTTCTCACATCCACAATCTCAAATTTGAGGTCCCCAAATTTAAGATTGGGATCCATTTTTTTTTTTACTCATTGCACATAATGCTCTTACTCGATGATTAGATAGGGGATGAGAAAGACCCAGTTGAAGAACCAATCAATAAGAGTTATGATTGTTTCTATCTCAACCATAGTTTTAAAAATCGAACCGGTTAGATAACTAGTTTACTAGTTTAGTGGTCAAACTAGTGGTTTAATTGGTTTACTCAGTTAAAGTTAAATCTACCCATATTTGTTTAACACTTAATATTAGATATTATAAATCACCAAATAATATATTTCATCATAAAGTACTCATTACATATTCATCATAAAATAACATAATTCCATATCAAATATGATTATAAAATGACATAATCCAACATCAAGTTTCTTATATATTCATAAACAACTTAAAATAAAACATATTAGTTTAGAAGCTACAATTTAATTAGATAAATTAAATAGTTTGATCAAAGAACTAAACATTGAATCCTATAGATTATCCATATCATCTCCAACGTTAGAAAATATAGGAATGACATTTTCATACACAATTATCTTCATCATCATCTCCACTCTCCCCATCAACTTTATTATCTCCATTTCTATTAAACTCATCCAATACCTCTACAAAAATAGAATATAAATATTTACTTAAACTATTATATAAATTTATATAAGCAATAAAAAGGTATGAGCTTCATACCTTCAGCAGGATTGCCTTAAATAATGATAAAAGCTAATTCATTTCTACGCAACTCAAGCTCTTCATTATTCAAGTCAGATGACTCATCCATACGAATTCAAGAGCCTATTACATCAAACTCTTCAAAATTAATTGGGTCATAACTTATCTTAAATTGATTTCTACACAAAAGAAAATAAAATTAGACAAGCTTAGTAATATTATCATATAAAGTAAATAACTTTAGACATGATTTATAATAGTAAGACAACAATAATTTAAATTTATACCTTTGTTGCAATCTCAAGTTAGAGTGCACAAAGATTAAATTATTGAGTCTTTGGTGCTCAAGTCTATTCCTTTTCTTCAAATGGATATGCTTAATTTCTTTCATAACCCGAAGCACTACAAGCCTGGCTTAAAACACGAATGACAAGCTTTTGTAGATTTGGAGCACCACATCCATATAATGCCTACCATTCATCTATAATATCATTATATTAATTTACCAAACAAACTAAAAAACGTAATTAGATAAAAAAAATTGATAATACTTTGAAATAAGTAACAAAATCATACTTAGAGCAAAAACACAATGATCTTGTACAACAGACCATCTTTCAAAATTGCCTTTTGTTTTTCTAAAAGAACTCATTTGCCTCATTAATTTTGACCTCAATGTGAAATTCCCATTTGCATATCTCTTAATGACATCAATAACAGAAGACATGGTACTTTAATGTTGAAAATTTTCAAATGAGTACTGAAAACGAGGATTAAACTAATAATCAGCTACATGTAAGTTTCTTGAAAGCTGATTATCCTAATGAGAAGCAATAATTTGAAGATAAGGCTCCACTCTTTTCTTTCTCCTATGAAATCTAGCAACCATATCATCTCTAGTTTTTTGAAATGCTTGATATAAATAACCCATGTATGGTTTCTCTCCACTATCCATAATCGCAAAACACATGCAAGAGGTTCGATGAGTTGCGTAATTATAACACACTCCTTCTAAAATATGGTATTCAATACATTCTCTACAAATTTCTTACCCTCCCTATATTTAGCATAAGCACAAGATGTCCACTCCCTAGACACAGCCATCGCCCTAAGAATATTCTTACATGTCAAAATACTTTAGCAAATTGAGTAGGAGATGGATGAATGAGCTCTCTTCCTTTCGTGAACTTCCTTATAAGATGCAATGCGTAACTATGATTATAGATGTGCTTAGTTATTTTTTATGCATGCTTTACAATGTCTTCCACCTCACCTAACTTACCCATATCTTTAAGCATCAAATTAACACAATGTGCAGCACAAGGAAGCCAATAAAATACCAACAAAGTGACTTAAACTCATATTCTAACAACCTTCCCGTGACAACATAATTCGTAGCGTTGTCAGTCACCATATGCACAATATTTTCAACACTAACATAGAGAATAATATCTCTAAATAACTTATACAATAGTTCAACAATTTTTGAAGCATTAGAATCATCAACAAACCTTGAAAATATAATACCCTTTGGAGAATAAACTAAGAAGTTAATCAAAATATGATTATATTGGTCCGTCCACCCATCTTCTATAATAGTACAACCAATTTCCTTCCAATTAAAATGAAAAGTCTCAACATAATTCTTTACCTCTTTAACATTTTTTTAACAAAAAACCACAAAGAGTATGAACAGTTGGCCCCTTATAACTAGGACTAATACGAGCTATACCATCAATAATAGGCGAATAATAATTAGAATTTACATCATTGAATGGGATGCATGAATCAATCATCCACTTAGAAATGAGAATATCAACTTTCTCAACAACATATTTGCTTTGTAACACACTTTTGAGTATTGGTTGTGCACCTGCAGTTATTCTTGGTATGAAACGATGCCCTATAGTATGTTTTTACCTTGTCTAAAACCCTTGACTTATATCCTAATTTGGAACTACTATTTACCCTAAGAGAGGGTATCAAATATGGTTCTAAGTGCAAAGGAAAGTCCATCGAATAATATGAGTTATCTTCAGCTAAAAGCTCTTGTGTCTTTTCTTTTTTTGCTAGAAATCTCTTCAATACTTTGCATGTGAATTGATAAATCAAGCTAAGCAATCATAAATTAGCTTACACAATGAGAAACTTTATACTAAGTTTTTGAAATCTCATCTATTTTCCGCCTAAACAACACCTAGGGAAAAACCCTTCACCTATGGCAACCATACCCTTATGGCATAATGGTTAAGTGTCTCCAACCCCGTATTTTTCCTTTCTCTTGCATTACTTATATTTTACATCACTGACTTGAGTGTCAGAGAGAATTTATCCCATCACCACACCGATGTCCCTTTTATGCTCAAAAAGTTTATTCTTATCTTCCTTGTAGGTGAGTCTACGATGCCCCATCTGACTCCGATTCAAATACTCATTATAGATTGCGATGTACATAAAATGATTGTTATAACAAATATAATTATCATATATATTATAATAATTATTATTAAGTTTAAAATTTTAATAATAATTATAGATAAAAAATTTATTATTATTTTTTATAATATTTTACACTCCTTCATTTCTAAAAGAAAGTTGGTGTGGTTTTTGATGACGAACTTTGATTGTTTATTTCTCTTAAAGTATAATACATTATGATATAAAAATATAATTGTTATACTCAAATTAAAATAATACTTTCATAATATATATTATAAATTTTAAAAATATATTTTAAAATAAATTAATGATCAAAGTTTGGTATCAACATTCATATAGACTTTATGTTAGAATTGGAGTGAGTTTTATAGTAATAACTATAATTTTTATGTTTATAATAATAACAATAATAACGACAACAATTAATGTGATCTAATATGATATGATCTATTTGGAGTTATTTTTACTATTTTAGTTTTATTTGTTATTGTATGGGTTGAATATCATATTCTTTTACACAAAATTTTATTAAGAATATAGTTTATTTATGTTTATGTAGCAATTCATATAAAGTAAAATGTTATTTTTGTAAATCGAATTTGATTTTAGTATGGTTTAATTTTGAATTTATGTCCGAAAATGGGTTGTGTTCTTTTAGGCTAGGTCATTTTATTTTGGGTTAATTCCAACACAGGATATTATTAGGTTACATATAAACATAGGTCGAGTTTTTTTAGATCAGGTCATTTCGATTGCATGTCATTATCAAGTTAGAAAATATTAGATTAGTTTTAAGGTTAGTTTAATATTGTTTGGGGTTTTAAATTGATATAGGATTTGAATTTTTAGATCAAAATTAAATTTTGGTTCCAATTATTTATGTCGAGTTAGCTCTACCAGATCCATACATCACCATGTGTAATACCTCAAACATTTGTTTAGCTTAATCCCACATTATTAGCATATTAATTTGATTCTAATATCCAAAAGTATTTTTTTGGCATTAAACCAATTTCTTAATCCTAAAACTTTAACCGAATATGAAATATTGACTCAGATAAATCATAATTTGTAAACCGAAATAAAAATCCTCTAAAATTTCCACTTATCCTAATTATTTATGTCTAATCTAAAATCATCTAAACTAATTCCCAACCTTCCTATTCTTCCTTTTCTTTTCTTTCTTCTCCCTTCTCTTATCAGTCCAAGCTGCAATAGTTGAAATTGCTGCACCTTGCACATGCAACTTGTCTTACCTTCCCCACTTGCACAATCACCCATCATATTCTATAGCCATCCATCACCCATCACCTTTCTTCTTCTTCTTCTTCTTCTTTCACCTATGCAGACATACACACTCACCATATGCATACCCTTCCACTTCTTCTTCTTATCCTTACTTAACATACTCACTCACTATCACCATCACCTGTATTTTCACCCCAACACTCTACCATTCCTCATTGACTTCCCTCTCTACTCTTCTCTGCCACCCCTTGTACCCTCTACATTTTCTTTTCTTATCTTTGGTCTGTTCGCATGCCCTTGCTTACCCACGCACACACCCACACACCACACACTCTCCTTTCTCCCTCTTTTGTTTGCCTCCATTTTGCCCATTTTTGTATCCAAAACACCACCTGAGCACCCCTCTTCTTTCTCCATTCCACTATTTTTGGCCTGCGCACCATTGTCTCCATCACCGTGCACCACCATAGCTACCACTCGCCACCCTTTGGCCAGTGGACCAACTACCAAGGTTACTCCAACCTTCCCCAGCACCGTCACTGCCAACCATAGTCTCCTTTTCTTTCTTCTTTCTCTTGTTCATCTCATTTTTACAAAGCGTATGGCCTTAAGTACAGCTGTGCAACACTAAAATTTCCTATCGCACACTCGTACAACCTAGCACCCCTTAGCTGTGCACCCCTGCATGCATGCGCATGGTCCAAACATGTGCTTGTGTGCATCTGTTCAACTTGTAACCTATTTGCCTAACGATCGAGCCCGACTTGGACATGCATGATTCTTTTTGTTAGCCTGGTGTGCACTGCCTATAGCACAACCGTAAAACCTCCCATTTTTGGTCATGCACCCCTATTTTCACCCACAAACCTTATTCAAACACTACCAAAATTTTACCACAACTCCATCACACATGCCTCTACTCGTCCACACATCCCAAGCTTCCATCTGACTACAGTTATTTCCGTTTTACCTCATACCTTAATTTCTCCTTTGGTTAAACTCTTTGAGCCTAACCATGAATTTTGTTATTTTTTTCGTAGGTGGTATTCTAGTAGTTTTGGAGGAGGAAGTCTAGGATTTTTGTACTTAGAACCTAGTGTCCTAGTTGGTATGGATACTATTTGATTTTTAGGGTTTTGGTGTTATTTGCTTGTATGGTTATGTGTGTTTTTTAATATTGTTGATACATGCCTTAATATATATTGATTATGATATTCTGTGATGATATTATGATAGTATGGATATTATGTTATTGAAAGAAAGTAAAAATGGGTGAGAGGTACCATTATTATTTTGTTATGATAATGTCATATTTGTGAAAGTATATCTTATGGCATGAAATATGGGTTAAATGAGTTTTGATAAATGGACATAAGAATTCTCATGAGGTATGATGATAATTTGTGGAATTAAAAAATAATATGTGTGGAAGGTATAATATTTTATAGAATAAAGGTTATTATCTATGCTTAAGGATAATTTGGTCATCATGGGGTCATAAGAAAGTTTTGGTATTTTATGCATTAGGTGGATTAAAATATGATAATAATATCATGAGGAATGCTTGGAAGTATTATTGTTGTTTGGGGTCCTTAAATGAATTAATGGATAATTTGGTGCAAAATATCTTATAATGATAATATTATTATTCCAAATGTAAAATCTAGAGATTATTTGGATTCTAAATACATTGTTAATGATTGAACTTATGAGGTTATCTATTGGAATTGGTAATCTTGTAAATTTCATGAAAGGTATTATAAAAAATTTGTGGAATTAGGGTTTTGGAGATTTCTGTGAGTAATACATTGGGATATGGTTATTAATGTATATGTATGGGAACTAGACCGTGCATTATGGCACTACTACAAACACGGGAAATAATAACGGGACATTAATAAAGGTAGTTCGAAAACCGTTGTTAAACGCGTGAAAATTAATCGGCGGGAAGTTTTGATAACGGTTCTAGTTAAAAAGTGTTATTAAAAGGGCAACGTTAAAATTTGGACGGATGTTTTAATAACGATTTTATATAAACCGTTATTAAAAGAGGATTTAATAACGGTTCATATTAGAACCGTTGTCAAAAGTCAGAAGCTTTTAATGACGGTTCTTCCAGGAACCGTTATTAAAAGATGTTTTAATAACGGTTCTCTCAGGAACCGTTATTAAAACCCCAAAATCAAACTTTTATTTCTCGCTCGGTTCTGTTTCGTGCCAAAATTTTCAGACTCTCTGCACTTTCGTTCTCTTTCTCTCCTTCCTTCTCCTTGCAAACCCTCGCACCACCAACTCGCACCACCAGGCTCCTATCAAGTAAAGGAAACCCTCGCACCGCCACACCTCTGCCATTGTTCCGAAGCTAGCTGGCACTTGCACCTTCATCCTCCGTCGTGTTTGAAGCTCTTGCCTCTCTCAACATTCTGACCGTTGTGTTTGTAGCTAGCTCACTTTATGTATGTGTTTGTTCTTCCTCTCGTAACTTTTTATCTACTTATATAAATGCATGTCTGTCGCCAGGGTTTCGTTCGAAAATTTGTTGTTGAATGTGTTAGCTGAAAATTTTGCTGTTTGTTGTTGAATTTGTTGCGTTATTGTTATATATTAACAAATGCATGTGTTGGCCGAGAGCTTTACATATTATTGTTGTATTTGTTTGTATGGAGAATATAGATTCAACATTATTTAGAGCTACAACCATAATAAACAAAAGAGAAGACATTATTGAGGTTATTTAGAGCTAGATTCAACTGTAAACTTTGGAGGGTCATAACTTTTTCATGCGACCTCGGATTTAGGTGATCTAGGAGGCTATTTTGGGTATTTTTTTGAGATCTATGACGTGGCAAAGCGGCAGAGCCGGTTTGACCAATATCGGACCCCAAAAAAGGCCGTTTTGGCCTCTA
This sequence comes from Tamarix austromongolica, assembly GCA_039764185.1. Classification (NCBI taxonomy): domain Eukaryota; kingdom Viridiplantae; phylum Streptophyta; class Magnoliopsida; order Caryophyllales; family Tamaricaceae; genus Tamarix; species Tamarix austromongolica. The sequence goes on from CM077818.1 coordinate 10,497,167, forward strand.
AATTTAGGTTTTTTTGTGATACAACATTTTTAGGGCTTTTTTTACAAATTGAACCTTTAATTTAGGGTATGATGGTGTTATATAACCTCTTGATTATAGTGGTAACATATGTTGCCTACCTTTGTATTATTTTGTATGTAGGGTAATACATGTTTTCATTTATTTTAGTTTTTACTTTTATCAGAATTGTTTTTCCTCTATTGTTTATCTCTTTATTGTAATTATGGATGAGATAAGAGCTTCAGGTACCTCCAAAATTGAAGATCTTCGAGACAAAGGAACTTAGATGATGATGATGAAATTGAAGTTTTTAAGGGTTCAAGTGAAGAAGACGAGCAATGGATCTTATAGTCTAGAATAGATTGGTCAACATAGATCCAAGCCATGTATGTTTGCTTTTCCATATTTTTCTATTAATGAATCATGACATACCTAATGGCTAACTGTATATTAATTGAAACATGGGTGTTGTAGTTTTTCACTGATGACTATGCACGAGGCCAGCAATATAATGTTGATCAAATTGATGAAGTTAGAGGCCAAGCACGTGCACTCATTCATTCGGTAGCGATCTATATATTCTACATGCATTTTTAGGTTTGTATTTCGTCTACCAGCCTAGATATGTGAACTCTTTACTTTGGGGTGTAGAGCTACCAAGTTGTGGTATGCCCACTAATTTTATTGCAAGTATAGTTGGTGTATTGAGACATGCATACCAATTATAGATTGATTGAAATTATGGTGTGATTGCAGATTTGGTATGAATTGATGTTGTTTTACATTGCAGATTTGGTAATTGTTTTAACATACAGATTTGGTAACTGTGTATGTGGGCAGGAACAAAACTGCAAAAAAAAAGTGGAGTTTTAATAACGGTTCTGATGAAAACCGTTATTAAAATGTAGGTTTTAATAACGGTTCTTCTAAAACCGTTATGAAAACCTACGTTTTAATAACGGTTTTCATCAGAACCGTTATTAAAAACTGGAGTTTTAATAACGGTTTTTAAGTAAAAACCGTTATTAAATATGAAGTTTACGCACATATTCGCAGGTTTTTGTGTATTTTTCATGACGGTTATGAACCGTTATTAAAGATTTAATAACGGGCGATTCAATAACAGTTGAAAACCGTTATTAAAACTATAAAATAACCGTTATTAAAACCCCTTTCCGTGGTAGTGTGGGTACGGCAATAATGATGATATTTAAGAGTGACTTATTGTAAAAGATGGATAAATAATCAATATGGGAGAATGATTGCTAAAGGGAATGTAATTAGGGTTTGAAAAGGGCTCAAGGACTTATACTTATGCTATATGTATATTTGTTTTAATGTATTCGTTGCCATAAGTATTAACCTTGAATAAGACATTAATCACTTAAAGTGAAAGAGCACATGAGTAGGGATAAGATGATCCATATGTATGTATGTATGTATTCCCGTTCCACCAGGAAGAATAGTGGCTCGGGATCGATTTACCATGAGAAGATGATGTTTTTAATCTCCATTCCACCAGAAAAAATAGTAGCTTGGTAGCGTTTTGTCCCAAGAAATTACTTCAGTCCATTCCACTGGATTAAGAATATTAGGCTCCCTCCTCATAGTACAATAAAAATATAACAAAATAACCTATGGAAAAGATACTAATGATTTAAAGTGGAAGAATACATGATTTAGGACCAAGGTGTTGTGTTTATATATATGTTTTAATCCACTGGGGAGAATAGTGGCTTGAGAGAGTCTTGCCTTGAGAAGGTGATGCTTTTAGATCCGTTCCTTTTGGTGATAATAGTGGCTCAGGTGTGTTATACTTGAGAAGGTGCTTTAGATCATTCCACTAGTTTACGAATAGTGGGGTTCCTACACTCAACGTATATAAAATAATGAAAATGGATTATACTTAATAAAGAGATCTGGATTATTTTATTTCCCATGAGATGTTTTATTTAATTGTTTATACACTTATTATCTACTATAAAAGCATGTGCTAATTGTATCCCTATTTCTATAATACAGTTTCCTTACTCATTACGTAGTGTACCGACTACCTATTTTATGGGTGCTTCTCATTCCCACGAGTAGAAGATCCTGATTCTTATATGCAGGTCTCAGAAGATCAACTAGATGATTATGTTGCCTATGATGCCTTACGTAGGGATGAGTTACTTCATATGTATTAGGGGTTGGGTGAAAAGTAATGTTATCTGGTAGATGTATTAAACCAGATACCTTTTTGGACTCTTGATCCATGGTATTCCTTCTTTTGTATTTTGTATTGTTAATTCAGAGTTAATCTCCAAACTCATTATTGTATTATAAATGTTTCTTTTGTTTATAATTTCCTTGCATCACTTTAAATATTTTATCCTTGCGATAACCCCTAATATTTTGATGCATAAGTCAAACTTATGTCAATTATGGCGATAACCCCTAATATTTTGCTTATTTACTTCTGCTATAAAATGAAAATTTTCGATAGAAAAATTAACGATCCCATCACATTTATTTTCTCCACCTATTGATTCATCAGGGCTTGTTTCCAGTGTTAGTTTATTTTGTACTCTTATTCTGATATGAGGATAGAGGTGGGGGATTGGGACACCTAGGGGTATGGGAGTGTAACACCCGGAGTCAATATAACCACACGGGATCTATCTTAGAGTAATTTCGGATTGATCAGATGGCCTCATCGATCAACATGAGTCCTTTCAACGCGCTTGGTCCTTACTCACGCGCTTCCCGAGAATTTTTTAAAAAAATTTTGAAATTTTCTTGGAGGGTTACTCATCCTAAAAATTGCTCCACAGCTAGCATGCTTAACTGTAGAGTTCTTAGAACGGTAACACCAAAAGGATGGTGTACCATGTTAATATAACTAGGGGCATGCATTTTTGGATATGCGCATCCGAATGAATATTTTTATTGGATATCCGATCCGACCTGATATAGGATACCTTATATATGAATCCGCATTTGAATACTCCGGATATCTGAAATATTGGATCAAATTTCAGATATATCCGATTATTGAAAAAAATATCTGATTATTAAATTTACATGTATAATCTATAATTAAAAAATTACAAAAATACTTGTTTAATTGTTCAACATGCGTACAAAAAGATTTAATACATGATTAATCATATCTAAAAAAATTGGCGACCAAGATTTTTGAACAATGACGCATTGGAACAGTGGAATGACTCAAGTTAAGAGGCTCAACAACTTTAGAGTTATTTTTTTTCCTGGTCTAGGTGCATGCATGTAGATAAGTTGTGGCTTGTTTGAGTGTTTTTAAAGTGTGGATGTTTATTTTAGACTTTAGTGAATTATTTTTGGACTTATGTACTATAGTAAAAAAATGATCCAAACTTGAATATTAAAAGAAAAAAAATAGATTATAAATTGGATTAGGCCTAAATATAATGGGCTTATTCTTAGAACTGGATATTTTTGGCGGATTGGATAATCCGCAAAAAAATGGATATCTAAAATTTTGGATCAGTTTTTTGGATACCGGATAGATTTTTCAGCTCCCAATTTTTTTTACACTGCCCTAAATATAAGTAGCTATATAAATTCTTATAATACTCTACTCAATTTAGGGTATTGCATTCATTTGTATTACCCGGAGTCAATACGACCACATGAGAGCTACCTTGAAGCGCTTTCGGATTGATCAGTTAGCCCTATAGATCAACACGAGTCTTTTTAGTGCGCTTTGTCCTCACTTATGCACTTCTTGAGAAACTTTTAGAAAATTTCTAAAACTTCCCAGGAGGGTCACCCATCCTAAAAATTGCTTCACTGCCTGCACACTTAACTATAGAGTTCTTAGGATGGTATACCATGTTGATATAAGTAGCCATATCAATCCTTATAGCACTCTACTCAAGTTGGGGCATTACATTCACCCCCACTCAAAGAATGCAACATTCTTGTTGTGCCTCAACCACTAACTGTCTTAATACAATTTATCCCAAGAGTTATTTCGCTTGATGGCTGACTGACTCATCCAAGTTCAATACCACTTGTAACACCTGGAGTCAACATGACCACACGAGAGTTACCTTGGAGCGCTTTTGGATTGATCAATTAGCCCTATAGATCAACACGAGTCTTTTTAACGTGCTTTGTCCTCATTCATGTACTTTCCGAGAAACTTTCAAAACTTTTCAAAACTTTCCGGGAGGGTCACCTATTTTAAAAATTACTCCACACTTAACTATGGAGTTCTTAGGATGGTGTCACTAAAAATATAGTATACTATGCTGGTATAAATAGCCATATCAATTCTTATAGCACTCCGTTCAATTTGGGGTATTACAGGGAGCCCTAGAACAAGGGGAGGGGGAAGCTAGATGTCTAAAGGGGGACTCATGTTTTATACTCTTTCTTTTAAAATGCCACCTACATAAGTATTTTATACTTAAATACTTAGTTACTAATGTTTCTTATATTTTTATTTATTTGTTATTAATATTATTCATAAGAAAGCTTAAGGTGATTACGTCACATCACAATTATTATCAAAGTGTATAGATATTGAGAGGTCTCGCTAGTGCATTTAATTACTATTTTATGGGTTGCATCTACACTTTTTGATCTAATTAAATATTTTGTAATTTCAACGATATCTTCTAATATGTAACCTAAGAAGTTACTAAACATAAGAAAAATACTATCATTTAATAACATCATATACTCTATGCATGTGTAATTAATGCACTAATTATACTATTTTACAAAAAAAAAATTATGCCTTTGGAAACATGTTAAACATATCATTCTTTTAATTATATCGAGTATCTAATTGATTTGGAATTAAATCGCTATGATGAAGCTTGATGACATATTTTATATGCAAGAGGAAATATCAATCCTACACAATTGAGTGTTTTTTTTCTCTTAAAAAAACATTGTATGAACCAACCAAAACTACTCAAATTTCATTCTCTTGTCTATACATTTACATTTGCATCCATTTAGTATGATATTATGGTGAAATCAATGTAACTGATGAAGTCTAGGATTAATGGTCAAGGAATGGATTTGAATACCAAAAGTCTCTGGTTTGAATTTTTACTCATGCAAGACTTAATCAACTTTTAAACTTGCATGTTTAATTGTACTCAAGCCTATTTCATTATTATTTGATCTTTACATTTTATTCTTACATATAATATCAATTTTTTTTAATAAAATGGTAAAAGATCTATACAACTTGTGCACTGCTTTAGTAGCAGTTCTCCTTCCATGAAAATCTCATATGCTATTGAGATTAATTCGATTTGAGAAGTTTAAGTATGATTTTGACCAAATATAGAGGTCAAGTCATACCATTTTAATTAAAAACGTCGAGCATACCTACTGGTGAATACAAAATAACAATGAAGAAGAAGAACATAATAAAAAATTAGAGAATCATGATTCTTCCCTGTCCATTGAGGTGCCCCACCTTTTTATTACAATCAGATGTTATCCTTTAACTATAGTGCTAACCACTAAGCCTACCATAATATAACCATGATTAGAATAATCATGGTAAGCTAATAAAATATAAAGAAAACAACATAATATAAAGAGAGAAAGAGAGAACTGACTAAGAGATGAGGTTAAAACAATACGAAGATAGTTGGGTTCAATACACCTAGGCTAAAGAAAGATCAAGGGGTGGGCTACCAATCCACTTACAATCCCATTTTGTGACTCCCATTTTGTGACTTGCTTGCCTACAAATGAAAATTTGGTAAGCAAATTTGCCCGTTTAGACTTCGATAGAACATAGGATGGTCAAATGACATCTTCTTTCACCTTTTCCCTAATAAAATGAAGATATACTTCAATATGTTTGGTACTTTTATGAAAGACCGGGTTAGTTGCAATGTATAAAGCAACTTGGTTATCATATTTCAAATTAATTGGTGGTAGCTTACGTAAACCAAAGTCTTTGATGAGATTAATGAGCTAAGTAAGGATGTAAACAATCCTAATCGGCTCGCAAGTGACCTGACTCGGCTCATTAAAACTTTGGTTCATCTCATTCATTTAGTTAAGTGAGACAATCCCACACTTTACTTTCGGTAGGGATGGCAGTTTCCCCCATGGGTTTGGGACCCCATCGGGGATTCTCTGTTCGGGTTTGAGGAAAAATTTTAGGGATCTGGTTCGAGTTTGGAGATTATATGGAATTTTTTTAGGGATGGGGTGGGCATGGGTTTGGGGTCTCCATCCCCAAACTAGCCCCAAAATTATATATATAGAATATAAATTAAAATATATTGTATGAAGATAAGATTGGGTATTAGGTATTAGGTTGAGTTTTAAGGTTAGGGAATGAATTGGGGATGAGAAATTGATCAGGGATAAGGTTGGTTATGGGGATTTGATCTCTACGGGAATCATTCCCCAATAAGAAAAAAATGATGATTTAGGCAGGTTATGGGAAAATTTTGCTTATTGGGTTTGGGGATGGATATGAGATCCCAGTCCTCGACCTGCCCCCTTGCGATCCCTAAATTTTAGGCTTGTTTATTAAATAAGGCGAGCCAAAACCCAAAAAATCTAACTCGACTTATTTATAACTTAAACTTGTTAAAAGTAATTTGTTAGACCTTTTAGTTTTAATGAATCATCGGAAACAATTTTCAATAAAGGTAAGGAAAATTTTAATTATTTGAGGAGCTTGTGATTTTTGTTGAAGCAAATAGGTCCAAATTACCCTTCTATGATCATAAAAATGTGTAAGGAAGTATTTTTGTTTGTCTTTTGGGAACTTTTTAAGGTCCATATATATCAATGTGTAAAAGATCAAAGATATGAGCAGATTCTATTATACTATAGAAGAAAGGCAGTTTAGATTTTTTTTAGCCATAGGACACATAACATAAAATTTGGCATTTTCATTGTTGTTCATTACATCAGTAGAGGTAAAAGGAATGTGTTTTAATATATGAAAGGGAGAATGACCTAGCTTATGATGCTATAGGTTATACAAAGATTCATTATGCTTATTTTTGAAAATATGACATGATGGTGTTGACATCAAAAGAGGTTGCTATATGTTGAGCTACACCAATGATGATGACAATGGATGTAGAAAGTTTAGGATCAAGTTATGTTTATGGTGAGTTGAGAAGATAGTATAAGCCATCTTGAAAAATTCATATGCCCTTAATAGTCAGGTTCGCACAATCCTGTATGAAATAAAAAATTAGTAAAAATTAACACAAAACTGTTTTCTCAAACAAGTTTAGGAATATAAAGAAGATTAAATTTGAAATATGGAACACATAAATCATTATTCAGAATATTATCAGTGGGTAGTTGTAACACCCCCAAATTATGAACAAAAAAATTTCATTTTGAAGACAATGCAAAAGTGTTTGCAAAATAAAACTGGGGAATGTTATCGCTACATCAACCATGAGAGATGTGTGATCATCATCTAACCCATACCTGATAAGGAAAAATGAAACCATGAACAAAAATATGCATGCTCATAGTAATATGAAAATAGTATTAATGATAACAAATACAAGAACAATAATATAGAAAGGTAGGAGTATATGAGTTTACAAAATCCAAATATAAGAAATTAAATCTAAGAGTTTAAATAACTAGAAGAACAAGAACTTCCCAACGTAGTGGGTAAAACACCTTCAGCTGGTTAACCTAACTCTTAAGTATAGATATAAATCTCCAAGCAATGACCAACTATTGGCCCACATCATCAACCTCAGCTTACCGAGAATTATATCCCTATAAATTGTCCTTTGGCCCCCGGATCAAAATTAGGATCATCATAATGATCACACAAGTGCAATATCAGTATGATGAAGTACTGATAAAACAAACTATATAAAATATGGTAACACTCATGTAGCACATTGAAGTCACAAATTAGTATGGTGATAAGTATACCAATATAAATTAACTGAAATGCCCCAAAAATATTTATTTTAAGAGATATAATTAAATAAGGTTTTATTAGGGAATTAATTTGATTTATTATCTTATGTCGAATGGGAAGGATTTATTTAGGGAAAATTAATAAGAAATTATGAATATTTTTATTAAGGAAAAATTGGGTTTTTGCTAATTAAAAAGGAATTTAGGAAAAATCTATTAAAAACCCTAAATTAGCCTAAAAAGGAGATTTAATATTATTTTATTTAAATATTTTTATACTAAATACCCTAAAATATTCTAATTAATTTATTTAACCCCAAACCACTTAAATTTTCCTTTTTCTTTTTCTTTCCTCCTTTTTCTTTTTTTCTTTCTTTCTTTTTCTCTCTTTTCTTCTTTTTCTTTTTCTTTTCCTCTTCTCCCGATTGGGCCTGGAGCGAGGCCCAATCCTTCTTCTTTTCCTTCCTTCTCCCGCGGCCCAGCACCGCTCCTTCTTTTCTTTCTTCTTCAGACGTTGCATTTTGTTCTTTATTACCCTGGGACACCGCGTTTCATTAAAAGAATTATAACCGTTGCCAGGCGGCCGATTCTTCCCCTTTTCTTTCTTTTTCCCCCTCGACCGCCTGGTTCACCTTCTTCTTCTTCCTCCTTCATCCGATGTCGACGACCTGTACCTTCAAAGGCCGAAAATGGCGCTGCCGGCCACGTGTAAGTTGACCGACCGTTTTCCCCTCTTTCTCTCCCCTTTGACACACATTCCAGCATGCACTACCCCATTTCCCTTTTCCCTCACACAATCTCCCCATTTTCTCTCGCGAAGGTCGGGCATGATTTGAAATCGTGCTGGCCGATCAATGCCATGTTTGCCCCAATATTTCACCAGCATTGACCCCCTTCCAACCTCCAAAACTTGACCCTCCCCTCTAACACTATAAATACCCCTCGTGTGGTATGATTCGAGATTTTTTTTCCTCCAAGACCCTAAGTGAAAACCTATGCTTCATCGTGACTATAGACGAGCCATCTGCCGCTGTTAGCCAGATTCGCCGCCACCTCTGCCTCTCAAATTCTCCCTTACACCGCACTCTAGCTAACTAAGCTCTCCACCTCCTTCGATTCTTCTCGCACGAGCCACCATAGCCATGTAAAGTTCCCTGTCCATCTTGCAAAAGAATTTTACCCTGCAACCTTTAAACCACCGTCCGCCACTTCTATTACCTTCTGCACCACCCAAAAACTTCTACTAATTCTCCTCCACCGAACCATAAACTTCTTTTCTTTTTCTCCTTCTCCTTCCCTCTTTTTCTTCATCTTTCCCATTCGGCTGCCACCTCTGCCGCCGCCACTGTGCACCACCACTGGTGCCACCCCTCTTCGCCGACTCAAGATGAAACTCTAGACCCTCTTAGCCCTTATTTCCTATTTATTTTAATTTATTCTATTTTTATTCCAATTTTTAATATTTATTAGATTATAATAATTAATATTATTATCATTATTATTATTATTGTTATTAGCTGTAATATTATTGGTAAATTTTGTTGGCAGGATTGAGATTATTCTTGAGTTAATTAGATTGTTAGTTTCGAATTTTAGAAATTTATTTTAATTATTATAAGTTATTATCATTATTAATACGATTATTATTATTAATATTATTAGTATAATTATTTTATTATTAATTTTAATTATTTCAGGAGGGCCAAGGTCTTAATTTTTAATTAAGGTTCGCACTCTTGTATTTTTATTACTATTACTAATATTATTAATATTATTATGATTATTATCTTTACTTATTTAATATTATTATAAGTCTATATATTATTAATACTATTATTACTATTATTGAATAGTAATTTTATTATTTGGGGTAGGGTCAAAAGCCCACCTTGTAATTTTAGGGTTATATTATTATTATTATTATTATTATTAATACTAATATTAGTATTATTACTAATATTTTATTATTATTATTATTATTATTATTATTATTATTATTATTATTATTATTATTATTGTCATCATCATCATCATTACCAACATTAGTTTGGTGAAGGGTAGAAACCCTTATATCACCATTTGTTTTAAATTACATTAGTATTTTATTAGTAGTATTTTGTATAGTTAATTCTAGTATAGTATTACTTTAATTAAAAACTAAGTCTTAAGATTAGTTAGTAAATAATAGTATTTTTAGGAGGGAACCTAATTCTAGTATTTTTTCCATAATAGGTGAGCTTAGTCAAAGCCCTCAAGTGGTATAGGAGCGTGCTCCAAGACCGGTGACATTTTAGGTAAGGGGTGCTAAGGCCATTTGTGTAATATGTGATTTATATGCCATGCATGCCATGTGATATGATTTATTGTGTATTTCATGTGTATATTGTATAACTATTATGAATGCAGCATGATATGGAAGTTGAGGTGTGTTTGTGTAAATAATTGTGGCATGACAATGATGTGTATAAATGTGTTATTATTATGGTATGATGTGGCCTTGAGACATGCATGATGGGGTTGTAAAATAATGATGGAGAGTTGCATGGTGTTAGGGTTTTGTATGGAAGTGCATGGTGATAGGGTTTTGCATGGAATTGCATGGTGTTAGGGTTTTGTATGGAATTGCATGGTGTTAGGGTTTGCATATAGTTGCTTGGTGTTGGGGTTTTGCATGGAGTTGCATGGTGTTAGGGTTTTGCGTGGAGTTGCATGGTGTTAGGGTTTTACATTGAGTAGTAAGGTTTTGCATGGAGTAGTGGTTGTAGGGTGGTATTAATGTTTGCATGGTAGTATTAGGGTTTTGCATGGTGGTTTAGGGTTTGCAAGGGAGCTAGGGTTTTCATGGGCTTTAGGGTGTTTCATGATTAACTATGGTGGTGGTGGTGGTTAACTAGGGTTGGAGTGTTATCCTGAGTTGAAGAGTAAGCATGGTAGAAGTCAGTCTTGCATGTCTTGAAATGAACTTCTGAATAAGATACTTAAAATATTAAATATGTAAAGTGAAAAATGTTGAGCCGGGCCCAGACCGGTCCACTGGCTAAAATAGTGGAAGGGAATGTTATCCCTCACGACCGATCTACCGGCTAGAATAGCGGCAGGGCATGTACCCTCGCGATTGATCCACCGACTATAATAGTGGGGGATCTCGAGCTCAACAAAATCAAACCCTACAGCTGCTAAGACATGGAAAAGACACTAATTACTTATAATGGAACACCGTACGAGAAGGGGCCAGACTGATCCACCGGCATAAAATAGTGGCAGGGTATGTTACCCTCACCCGATCCACCAGCTAAAATAGTGGCAAGGCATGTACCATCGTGGCTAATCCACTAGCTAAAATAGTGGGTGTAATATCCCGTTTTTAGAAAACCCTAATTAAAATTAATAATTACGTGTGATTAGTTATAATTATTAATTTAGGAGGTTTAGTATTACATGTATTATTATTATTATTATTATTATTATGATGATGACTTAGATATAAAAATAATTAGGCTAAAAAGTTGATAGAAACTGATTATTTATTTTAATCCTAGTTTTATCCGAATTATTTTATTAATAGCCATAACTCGTAACCCGAAATAAATTCCTAAAATTTACTTCAGATTATTTTATCTTCTTCCATTTTATTAAACCTATTCTAATCCAAATTATTTTTCTATCCGATACCGTAATTTATCCAAACTAAATTTAAATTATATATATATATATATATACTCTCCTTGTCTCCCTCTTTATCTGACCTTACTCAACTATCACCTCCCCGCATCTCTACATTTATATACACTATCACACGCTACACTCACTGCACACACACTCTCGCACACGCCACACTCCAAACATACCCCTAGCCCATTGTTCATCCCAGCTTTCCCCCTTATACTTCAGACCCCCAACCAAACAAGACTGTACACCCTGTATACATACACATCTCCGCACACTTAACACTCCAACCTTAGCCACGACCCATTGTTCCTCCCAGCTCCCTCCTATTTTTCTCTCAGCAACCCACCCCAAGTAGCCCCCGTTGTCCATTTCCTAGCCCTCTCCCGCACCTCTACTCGCAGCATCCATCACCTAGCCACCCAACTTCCTCTTCTTTCTCCTTCTCCCAATAGCGCCAACCACCATCTTCATCTTGCACCAGTAGCCATGCAGCCCAGTCGTAGAACCCAGCCCTACCACCTCCTCCCTTCATCCCAGCAGCCCACCATCCCGTCGCCCAAGCCTACAGCATCCATCCTGTCGCCCAGTCCCTACACCCTTCCCCGACCACAACGCCCTTTCCCGCAACCATCCCGTCACCCAGCTCCCCAAGCCCCGTCGCTCAGCTACAGCCACCGCGCCATCATGCAACACCACTGAGCCCAACCACCACCATTTCGTGCGAGCCCAGCATCACCACCATCGTAGCCAACCAGCCACCCTCCACCACCGGCCAGCCACCAGCTTTGCCACCCTCTCCTTCCCCCTACCTCGCAGCCTTGCCCGACCCTCTCGTCCAGCCAGCATGCCTCCCTCTCGTGCATGACTCACGCTGCATGCAGCGTGAGTTGCATAGTGTTATAATAAAATTTTGGTACCATATTAATTGTAAGAGTATTTTAGTAATTTCAAAAAAATAAATATTTTTATGCTATAATTATTATTTTATATGATAGATATTAATTTAATATTTGGGTATTATTTTTTAGGTATGAAAGTTTAATTTGCAGGATCTAATAAATTTTAGTGGATACCGCTAATTTTACGTTTTTGCTGAAATTTAGGTAACCGTTATACCTTACTAAAATGTTAAATATTGCGTGATAGCACATTAGGATTTTTAATGTATTAAATATGTTTAGCTTGATTTATTTTGATATAATTATGTGTTAATTATTATTATTATGAAAACGGATAAAAACGAGCATGTTATCTAATATAAAATATTTTGGATACAAAAGTATGATTTAAAAATGATTCTAATGACGGGGAAATAATTTGTATGATAATTATGTGTAAAATAATAGGTTGAGCATGCTTAGATATAATTATTCAATAATTATTATGGATGTGTGCCCTAGGGGCAATTTAGTCATTTTTTGCATTATAATATCTATCCTGAAAATTATGTTTAATATGTATTATCTGTTGCGGATTATACGATTGTGTGTTTTGTACATTTCGAAAGTATATGATAGGGTTTTGTATGCCGAAATCTGTGTAGGGGCAAAATGGTCTTTCGACATGATTGATGATTTAAATTATATAATAAACAATTAGATTATTTTGGTTTAGCCTTTTCACAAAAAATTAATAAATAAAATGGATTTAGTATTTAAATGGTTGATAATCTAATAATTATTAGCTTCAGGGGCATTTTGGTCATTTTTAGCCTAACGCCCAAATGTGAATAATTGGATATAGGATGACCTTAGACTCTTGGTAGGTTGACCTTAGTATTGACCTGGACTTTGTTTTATACCGTTGACCGTAGGGTTGACTTGGATAATTGGAAATAAAGGAAAAATGAATAAGTATGGAAATGAGAATAAATGTGTAATGTGTGTTATCTGCGATCACCTTATAAAAATACTAATACGTAAAGTGGAAGACCTAGAGTTTGGGAATGGTTTCTCTCTAGGGGTAGCTACCCTAGAGATGATGTAGGAGTCCTTGATTTTTTTGGGTTTCTGGTGTGCAGGTTGTGCCCCAGTAAGGCCCTAGTCTACTCTATAGGTAACCTACGGGCTCTATAAGGGGTCTTAAGGATTAGGTGTCTGAGGTGAGGAGGGTACTATGTGCCTCGTGCATCAGTATGACCAGAGTGTTGTTATGCCTCTGGGTTGGATGGTTGGAGGGTATCGTGTTGCCTTGCGCGCCGGTATGACAGGTGTACTGTTATATCTCCGGGTTATTATTGTATCCCCCTCGAGTAAATAAAATGGAAATGATATGATTTGATTGGAACGATTATTATTGGATATTGGATTGGTTTGGTAGTAGCCGTTGTGCCTACCTGTGATTTGGGGTAGTAGCCATTGTGCCTACCTATGGTTTCGGTAGCAGCCGTTGTGCCTATCTGTGGTTTTGGGGTGGCGACCTTTGTGCCTACCTGTGTTGGTATTATGTCTGTGAACATATATGTAATGTGATGGATTTTATTATACCGCACCTATAAGTGTACCTGTGAGATTACAAATTTTATTATATTGTATTTGTAAGTACATATGAGATGTTATGTATTTTATCATATTCTACCTGTAAGTATAACTTTGATGTTGTGGATTTTTATTATAACTCATCTGTGATTATACCTGCGGTGTTATAAATTTGGTTGGGAGTTATGCTGAGACATGAGTCATGTTGTGGATGTTATACTCTGTTATGCTGGAGTTTAGGTTCTAATCATTACTTCTGAGAGCATCTTTGGCATGTTAGTTTGGTAAGCTTTCGGTTGTTTTAGACAAATGAAAATGGGTAGTATATGGCTTTAATAGAATTCGACCGTTTAAATGATTACTGCATATCAACCCTCTTATGAATACTTAAATGTCTTGTACCTATTAGTAGTATGCCTTACATGTGTTCCATGCTAGTTTTTCATATTAGTTTGGTATAAAGGGTTATTCAGTACCGTAGTACTGACGGGTTCCGTTTTATGGTCCCCTGCCTATTCAACGGGCAATCTTTACCTTGCAGGATCACTTTGAGGGTAGAGTCTGACGACTTCAAATAGAGGGTTGAGAGTTAGGACTATTCGGTGTTCGCCTCGACTTCTTTTGGTCCGGATATTTCTTGGACTCTTAAGTCCCCTGCTATTTCTCTTTTGTTACATTACAACTCTTACCTGATCTTTTTGTATTTATTCGGGACAATGTAATTTGTAATGAAATTCTATCCTACCTTGGTTTTAATGTTATTTAAGTAAATTAATATTTTAGCCTTAACACTCAGTATAAGAACGGTAGAGGATGCCAGACTTATACTGAGTGTGGTGGTAACACCCATTGGTTTTGTAATTAACGCTTCCGCAAAATGAAAATTTTTAGCAGTAAAAATGGGGGTGTTACAGTGGGGTTCCCGTACTCGTATGAACTTGATAAAGAGCGTAGTGTGAAAATAAATTCAATAAAGGCTGGATGAAGTAAATAATCTGATCTATATTGAATCATGATATTTCACCTAAGCATTTATTTTATCTTGTGCTAATATGATTGAATTCTATGCCCCTTTATTATTATGCGTTGGATATGGGAATTTTGTATGTCAGCCTTAGTGCTCGGTTACCTTACTCAGTACGTAGCGTACTGATCACCCGTTTCATAGGTGTTGCTCATTCCCACGAGCAGAAGGCCCGTCTGACCTGTTGCAGGTAGGAGACGCTTATTTCGATGCTATTGATGTCTATGGGATGTCAGGAGGGGCTGAGTAATTGTGGGCTGGATCGGGTCCTAGAGTGGCGTGGTCGTTTTTCTTTTGAGATTATTATTCATGTTACCTTTTTATTATGTTTGAGTTTGTAGAAACAATTTTATTAATGTTGTTAATATATTCTCTGAAAAACAGTAGCTAGTATTTTGAGTTATATAAAGACTTACGCGTACTCTAATTTTCGTATTTATGAATTTGGATTATTAAAGATGTTATATGTAGTGTTTTCTTAGCCTTAGCAATTGGTACCGGAACGGTAGAAGTGAACCGTTCTGGTACTAAATGTAGCAGTAGTGTTCCCAAAATTTACGGCTTTAACTTATAAGTATTGTTTAAAAAAAAATGTGTACATTTTGGGGGTGTTACATTAACACTCAAGCTTATAGTAGTAACACAACAAGGCATGCTTTCATAAAAATCATGGAAGAATAGTAATACGGTAAATGCATCATAACCATACTATGTAAACCATATTATAAATATTCCTTTAGTGATCACATAATTTCTAGATATTAAGATAGTTCGTTTGACCACAGCCAATTTTCCACCATAAACAAAAGTCATGACAACATATTATCATCATGGAATACCACACCCACTACACAGGATCAGGATACATTGAAAGGTCTTTTCTCTAGGGATACTACATCCATCACACATCAAGTGCACCTACTATGAAGGCTAACACAAATCGAGATACCACACCCACCACATGTGGTCGAAGTACATCAAGGGGGCTTGTATTAGGATACCTCACCCAGCACACCTTGAATGCCTCCACCATGAGGGCTAAAAAGTTCACCAAAGCAATGGATAGTGCAAAGTGCCAGGGGGCTTGTACTGGAATACCTCATCCACCTAAGCCATACACAGATGCCATGTTGGCCCACCATTGTATAATCCTACCCTTAAAGATATGCACATTACCCCTATCAAGAAAAACCTAGTAGAGAAGGAAATAGGTATTAAGTGAATAATATAAACCATAGGGCGACCTGCTCACTAAATTTAGTTCAACTACTTCAAGAGTTGGAGAAAAAGGCTCAAATAAAATTTTATTCCATTATTATGAGCTAACAAGTGATATCACATTCACATATTAATTTCAAAAATAACCAATTGGGTATTTCTAAGGCATAAAAGCCACCAATTAGATGTTTTTAAGTGATAATATCAAACACATCACAAGGTATAAACGCCACCAATTAGGTGTTTTCAAGTGGTAGTGCCAAACACAAACAAATTCCATTATTTTTCAAATTGGGTGTTTCTAATTAATAACACCAAATATATCACAAGGCATAAACGATATTAATTGGGTATTTAGATATGAAACCAAACTTAACCAATTCAAATCCCAAATATCATCATTATAATTTTTATTAGTTCCAAAGTAAACATGGTTGAAATCATAATTGAAATGTTGTAATTATATGGAGGTATTAATATAAAATGCCTGAAGGAATAACAACAATTAATAAATGAACAAGGCGGAAAATAGCCAGACCAATCAATCAATCCCTAAGATCAATCAGCTGATGGGATCGATAAACTGATCAACTGGTATGAGAAAAAAATACCCAAACTTGCAATAGGTTCTACAAACTGATTAATTAGTATGGGGAAAACGATACCCAGACTTGCAATATACACACCAAGATTCACCAAATTTTACCGTATTAATCCTAGTATACTGCTATGTCATAAAATACATAAACGGACATGTTGTACACATATAATTACATGGATACATGCTAATGTAGGCATTTAAACAAAATCATACTCAAACTACTAAATCATGCATACAATTAGATAAACCAACAATGCTTAATTTCATAAAGAAATTCCACTACATGTTCGAATTCTAGATTACAATTAGCCCATGTTCAACACAAAATACAATAATAACATGGAAGCACAATGAGCAACAAAACCTCATTATATTAAAGATAAGAATACATTACCTTGAATTAACCCTTCTCAAAACTCCATTCAAATCAAAGAAAATCATAAGAAGAAGAAGAAGAAGAAGAAGAAGAAGAAGAAGAAGAAGAAGAAGAAGAAGAAGAAGAAGAAGAAAAGCATAACTCGACCTTTTTTCATAAATATATTTCTAAAGAAAATGAAGTTAGAATCTTCAAAATTTCCAAAAACCTTAATCCTTCCTTCCTTGAGAGAAACAAGGGAGAGATAAATCTAATATTAGGAGAATAAATAAGGGATAAGTATTCAATCAAGAAAGGGAAGAAAACAAGAGGTAAGCCTTTGTTTTTTTTTTCTCAATAGAGGGGAAAGATGGAGAAGAATGGAGCATACTCAGCACTTAGCAATTTTCACTAAGGGAATGGAAGAAAAAAGCAAGAACACTAGGTAAGAAATGAAACTAAATAAGGAATAGAGAGTATAGAAGTGATAGCTAGTTGAAATCCACAGGAGGCAGAGACACAAGGCTAGCATGGTTGAGTGTGAGCAACCATGGAGTAAGGGCAGATATGATGGTGTGATGGAAGTTGAATGTAGTTAGGAAGAGACATGGTAGAAGGTTGGTAAGTTAGGGAAGGGGTGTATGAATTCAAAGACGAAGCCCAATTGCCAGAAGAGAGAGATGAAGGTAAGGAAGAAGAGAGAAGGTGAGGTATGCCTTAAAAAGTACTTTTTGAGAAAATTTAGCTAAATAAAATCATAGAATGATATAAATAATGTAAAAATAATTCTAATGCACCAAAATACGCTCATTAGCACAAATTGATTCTAAGTAGAAGTATTCATAAACATTAAAAATAGATTCGAATAAAAATAAAAAAGAGGACCTAAACTTGCAAGATAAATAGTTGATTGGTTTGAACAAACTAGTTGATTGGTTCATCAAGAATAAAATTGTAATACCCCATTTTCAGAAAACCCTAATAACTATAACCAGTAATTATGCGTATTAGTTATCATAATTATTATAGGGTGTTTGTACTAAAAATATTATTAATATGTGTAATATTATTACAACTTATTAGTTATAAAATTTAATTAGGCTAAAATATGCTAGAGGGTGCGTATTAAAAATTTAAACCTAGGTTTGGATCGTAACCAATATCCGTTTCATCAACTAAACCTATTTTGGTAACCGGATAATTTTTTATCTGGATGCTTTGTCTAGTTTTATACCTTAATAAATTATCCCTAACCTACTCTATTTTCTTACCTCAACCTACTCTCCCTCTACCTGGCACACCAAACCCCTCGCGCCACCCTCATACTATACCCTTATCCCATCAATTCCCAACTCTTGCGGCTATGGGTTGGGGTTTGAAAATTTTACCCGATTGTAGCCCCCTCCTCTTCCTCTCTGAGTGTGTAAAATATATGTATATATATATATATATATATATATATATATACCTCATTAATGCACTGAAAAACTAGCTCATTATTCCTCAAATTTTTTGTAAAAAAAAATCACCCCAAACGCCCCTCATTACCATCTCTAGAACCACCCAAAAATACCCCCCAAAACCCACCTTCGGCAACCATTACCACACCACATCCACCACCGGATAAACCTTCCATTACCTCACCCTTAGCTGCAAAAAAACTCACCAAAACACCACTCTTAGTTGAAGAAAAACCACCCGTTCCTACCCCTAAGTTGTAGCAAAAACCAACCGAAAACACCCCTAACTATCGGTAAAACTCACCCAAAAATCACCCCTACCCTTTAGCAAAATCACCCAAAACTCTCCCTATATCTTTGGCACAAATTTCCAAAGCCTACACCCCCTTCCAAAAGCTCTCATAGTTTCCTACCCCCATTTCATCCCTCCTTGACGTTGCCCATTCCTTAACAACGATAGTTTGGGTCGTTGCTAGCTTTCTTGGCCGATGAGACCGTCCTTCGAACTAGGTTTGGTTTATCCCATTTTTTCCTTTCAATTACCTTGAACCTTAATTAATTATATTATTAATTCTAATTATATATTTTTTTAATTATTATTAAGTGATATTCTGGAAGTTTCAAAAGAAGCGGATTAGGATAGGTGTGCTTAGAGACCAGAGCCTTTATTTTTAAGGATACTAGTTGATGTTTTAGGTTTTGTGTTAAATGCTTGTATGATTATGTGTCTTATCATGTTATTGTTATTATATTATTAAAATGCATGTTGGTTATGATATGATATATTACTATGAATTATATGGTACAAAGGAAGTAAGAATATCGAAAGATATGCTGATATGATAATATTATACTAGGGTGTATTTTTGTGGATAAGTATAAATTGTGGGAGAGTAGTATAGGCATAATGAATTATTGAAAGTGGAAAATAATTATATTTAATATTTTTTTGATAAAAGGAGGACTTGAAAAAAAATGAATATTGAGGATATGAGATTTTCGTAAAATAAAGGCTATCGATTATTTTCAAGGGCATTTTTGTCAATATGGGTTAATATGAGGATTTTAGTATTTTAATGTGTTATATGGATTAAAATATGCTAATAATATCATGTGAAGTGTTTGGGAGTGATTATGAAGGTTATAAGTTTTTCATATGAGAAAATAGCCTAAATTGGGAATAGTAGCCTTAAAATGGTAATGTTATTATTACATGTATAAAATCTTACATTTAGGCCATGAATTTTGGATATTTTGTTAATATGCGTATTTAAGGATATGTATTTAATTTGGTAATTATATGAGATTTATGGGAGAAGTTATGACTTACTTGTAAAATTAGGGTTTTGGGAGCCTTATGAATAATAACTTTTAAGATAGGACTATTATCGCATGTGTAAAATATTAGAGTTCAGCCATGAATTTTGGATATGTTTTTAATATGGATATTTTGAGGATGTATATTTAATTTGGTAATTACATGAGCCTTATGGGGGAAGTTATGACTTACCTGTGAAATTAGGGTTTTGGGAGCCTTATGAATAGGAACTTTTGAGATAGTGTTATTATCACATGTGTAAGACGTGGGATTTGGGCCTCAAAATTTGGGTATGTTAATGATAATATTATTTGAGGAATATAGACTAAATTTGGTGGTTATATGATCAATATGGGGGAAAGTTATGCTTAAATTGTGAATTTAGGGTTTTCGGAGAAAATAAGCATCTTAATATTTGAGAACAGTCTTGTTATATGTATATTGATGTCTTTGCTTGCCTTAATCATGTCTCTACTCATTAACCAATCATGAATAAGACACTAATCATTTAAAGTGAAAGATCATGAGTCAAGACCGGTTGTATATGTGCGTTCTATCAGACAAAAATATTATCTGGGAGTGTTTTGCCCGGAGAATGTATATTATTAACCGTTCCACTGGTAGGAATAGTGTTTGGATGATTTTCCCAAGATTTTTATTATTAACCGTTCCATCGGTAAGAATACTGGCCAGGAGTGTTTTGCCCTCGGGTGGGATAATCGTTCTATCGGTTGAGAATAGTGGGATCCCTAAACTCAATTTAAAATAAATTATGAGAACGATTATAATCATTGATAAGACACTAATCATGTAAAGTGGAATACTACGTGAGTCAGGACCGATTGTATATGTCCGTTCCACCGGACGAGAATATTATCCGAGAGCATTTTGCCCCGAGAATGTATATTATTAACTGTTCCACAAGTAAGAATAGTGGCTGGATGATTTTTTTGAGGTTGTATATTATTAACCACTCCACCAGTAAGAATAGGGGTTAGGAGCATTTTACCCTAGGGTGGGATAACCGTTTCACCAATTGAGAATAGTGGGGTCCCTATACTCAACATAAATAAAATAATAGATGTTGATATATTCTAATAATACGAATCCGGACCAGTAATTGCCTTGTGTTGATTCTTGTATCTCGCATATGTTGATATGTTCCACTGTGAATGTGTGTAATGATATATTTTTTCGGTTTTGACTGTATTGTTACCTTAATCAGTATGTAGTGTATTGACCATCCTTTTCATGGGTGCTACTCATTCCCAAGAGCAGGTCTGCCCTATTTTGTAAGCGATTGATGATTATTAGCTTGATGTTCTTACCTTGGGTGAGCGCTAAATGAAATGGTAAAGGCTATGATTATCCGGATTTCTCTCTCTCTCTGGACTCGTAGTCCTCTGTTTTCACTATTTATTCTCTTATCTCTATTTTGTATCCTATATCGTGGTGGAATTACATGCTTCCCACACTTGATTCCTAGGTATATAGTTACTTTTGCCTTGCACCCGACATCAACTGGGCATAGGGAGTGCCTCTTCTATGTGGGATACGACGTGACATCCCTAAGTTTTGTGTTTTGGCTTCAGCTATTAACTCTTTAAAATGAAAATTTTTAGCTAGGAAATTTGGGGGTGTTACAAAAATTATCAATCTCTAAGCATACATGTTTATCAGTTAGGTAAACTAATCAATCGATACGCCTGAAATTCACATTTTTCTTAGAATTTCAAGCCCTTTTTAAAACTAAAACTAATTTATTTTATATCAACATAATTTTAAACATATTTTGAAGAATTTTAAGATGGGGTATTATAGTAGTTCAGTGGTGCCTATATGAGCTATGTTGCATGTGTGTCCATTTGGAAGAGTTACCTTTCAAGTTGAAGGTGGAGGTTTGATGTTTGTAAAAGAAGTGAGAATTGGGGTCATATAGTTAGTTTTTCTGGTATCTAAGATGCATTTATCTACCATAAGAAAACACATGAGTAAGAAGATGTACTTTCAAATCTATTTTCAAGGTCCTCATCTCAAAAGTTTGAGGTATGGGAAACTGAATGCGGCAGTTGTAGTAGCATAGTGAGCAATTGTTCAAGTTATTGTTGAGTGAAAGTGATAAGTGTTAGTGCCCTGTCTTCCTTCTCTCCTTGTTGCACTTCCACATGTGCCACTATACTATTCTCCTTAGGTTTTCCTCTAAATGGCTTTTGTGATTAAATTATGTGAGATTTGATTAGTGGTTGAAGCCTTATTTTGTTGAGCAAACCTCTTAGCCTAAGGGTGCTAGCTTAGATACCCAATGATTTTCCAACACCTATCCTTCTTGTGCTTTTTATTTTTATTTTTTATTTTACATTTTGCACACACCTTATCAACATTCTTGTTGTATAATGTAGTGGTTTCAACCAAACATTATGCTACCTCAAGAGCTCCCCTTCTGACTTCTCTTGTTGTATCATTGCACATGCCACTTCAACAGTAGGAAGAGGACTAATCAATAACATTTGACTTCTCTAATTTTTATACACATAATCCGTGTATGAGATAGTAGCAGAATTTCTTTGGTTGATCAACCGCCAGCAATATTAGCATAGAGAGGATAGGACAAAATGAAATTGAAGGGTGGATAAAATGAAATTGGTTGGGCTTCGATACCATGTTGAATGTACCTACCTTTGAATAAAAGATAACTATGAAGAAGAATAACATAATCGAAAAACCAGTGAATTCTAGTTCTTCCCTTTCCATTGATGCACCCCACCTTTTTATTACAACATGTTGTTAGCCCCAAACTATAGTGCTAACCGCTAACCCTACCATAATCTAACCATAATTAGAGTAATCATGGCATGCTAGCAGAGAAGAAGGAAAAAGACAATAGAAAGAGAAAAAGAGACAATCGGATAAGAGATAAGATCAAAATAATATACGAATGATTGACCTCATTAGAACTAAGCTAGAGAAAGATCAAGGGGTTGTTCTAATAATGTTTCTTATTCCTTCCACGAGTAACGTTGCTCCAAAAATTAAGCGAGACCCTCAATAATAAGAATTAATTCTTCACATTTTTTAAAATATCACACAAACAATTTGCTCCCTTTTCCTTCACCTATACTTGTTGGTTGTATTTATTTGTTTAGCAATGACTTCTACTCAATAATTTTTTATATATTTTAATATATTGCATTAGCGGTTAATACCTTACCAAATCCATTATTTAATTTATTCTATTATTTCATTAAAGCAAATAACTTTTATTTTCCCGGCTCTTTCATCTTCCTCGACCAAGGGGGTAGGTCGTAATGCTACAATCGAACAACGCGTTTGTTGGTTCATTTTGTACGACGATCAGACAATATTGATAGCAAGAACAAGAAAAAAGAGAAGGACATATGGTGTGTGTGAATTTTTTGGGAAAGAGAAGGAGGAGGGGAAGATAAAAAAGGCGGGGAAAAAAGACGAACGCCAAAAACATTTTACCAGCGGACTAATACAAAACTTTATTTCCCCCTCCTCACAAGTCATACCGTCGTTTGCCCGTTCCCTCCTAATCCCCTCATTCTTCCCCTGAAGGCTTCACAAAGAGTCCGATTGAACCGAGATTCATTTCAATCGCATCCTTATTTCATATTCCTGTGCAGTTACTTTAACAAACGAAGCAAAACACAAGATGCCGATCGAAATGCCAAGGGGATTGCCTTTCTCCGTAGATACCTGGAGCCCTTCATCGAAGGGAAAAAAATACCATTTCCTAACTCATGCTCATAAAGATCATTGCTCTGGAATCACTTCCAATTCCTCTTATCCTATTTATTCTACTCGTCTCACCAAGCTCCTAGTTCTTCAGTTCTATCCTCAGGTTCTTCAGTTTTACTTCTGAATTTTTGATTCATGTTTCGCGATTCCTACTTTCAGGGCATTGTTCTGATTTGATTATTGTAATTGATGTTTCCATGTAGCTAGATGAATCATTGTTCGTTTGTATCGAGGTCGGTCAGTCGATTCAAATTGATGATCCAGACGGGAATTTCGCTGTTACTGCTTTCGACGCGAATCACTGTCCTGGTATTTCGTTTCTTTTCTTAAACTGCGTTTTTTTTTCCTGGCTTGTTTGGCTACGCTTTTTAATGATTCGCATTTTGGTGTTGAGGCCCTGCCCTGTATATTTTTGTCTAGTTTATTTGCGGTTGTTTTATGGTTGTGGAATATGGTTATCGGAAATGATCATCTTATTAACGTTGCACAATTATGGTCCTCATTTTGTCGTAGCAAAATCTCCAATTTTTGTGAGAGTTGGCGCCGCCAACTTCCCTTGGAAATAAACCAAATACATGAATATTGAACAAGCTAGAGCCATCATTGAAAGTGGATTTTAAATGAGAGTTAGTATATTTCCTGATCCATTACCACAAAGCTCTAAAGGCTGATTTTTTAACTTGCGTTTGAACCTTGCAACACTGAAACTATGATGCTGTGAGTGACACACAGTGTCTTTGTGTAGCATTACCTCATGCTTATGGTAGAATGATATCTCTCATTGCTTGAGTGTTACATATGTTTGAATTAATGATGCTACTTGATTGCTGTCTTATATGTGCAATGCTAAGGAGCTGATTGTTGAATTACCGATATATTTAAAATATCGGTAAATATCAACCGATAAACAATATATCGCTGATAAATATATAAAATTCTACATCCATTGTGTATTGCCAATTTCGCGTATCGGCTAACCCAAAATTCGATAAATATCGGTGGATATCGCTTATCGGGACTGATATTTAACTGTGTGCTACAAGGTGCTAAAACTTCAAACCTTAACCATGTTACCAATATATGCCAATATTTACCGATATTTGCTAATATTTATTGAGAAAAAAAAATTACGCTGCGACAATTGAGACATAAAATATCGTTCGCAACACTCCGATGCCGCGACACTGCAACCGTAACCACAACTGTGACTGCGACTGCAATTTTATTGCTTGCGGACTTAGCTGATCTAATGGATGTCGTGGATTGGTGTAGTAAGGCGGTTACCATTGCACTCTTTTGGACCTAGCATGGAAAAGAGAATGAAGGTTGAGAGAGAGATTGTGTTAGATCTCCATTATAACTCTGCGTTGGTTTCTAGATTTCTTTAACATCCCATATTCTTTGCACATACATTAATATGAGTTGTCGGATTACTCAGACTACTAACCTACTATTTCTTGCTTGGCATGAAAATGTTAACTTCAGGAGCTGTGATGTTGCTATTCGAAGGAAGTTTCGGTAACATTCTTCACACAGGCGATTGTAGACTTACCCCTGAATGCTTGCAAAACTTACCGGAGAAGTACCTTGGTAAGAAGAATCAAAAGCCTAAGTGTCAGCTCGATTATATATTCTTGGACTGCACATTTGGAAAAACACCTTTCAGGATACCAAGCACTCATTCAGCAACTCAGGAGGTACGTTGGCTGGCATTCTTCTTTCTTACTGCACTTGCCTTATTTTTTTGTGATCTCTGTGTGTATAAGGTTATAATTAATTCTTCCCTACTCTGTTGCATAGCTGACAAGGGCTAAAATTTCTTTTCTTTGTTTTTTTTTCCTGATCTGATGTTCCTTCTACTGTTATAGTGATGGACTGCATGGTTTGTCGATTATAACAATGGCACAACTGCTGCATTTAATTATTTTTCTTCTTTTGTAGTGTATTTGGATGACATGAACTCTCCCCATCCCACTGATGCCCTAGAAAAAGAAAAATAACAAATAATCCCCTCGGATGGAGTAGGAGAAGTGGCTGAAAACATGGGAAATTTGTTTCATTTTATAAGCCTTCATAAGTTACTTCTTCATCCATGCTTATGAGCATGGGCATAAGAATATCTTAGTCGTTCAATTACAAGGTTTGTAAACCACTGGAGGGCATATACGTCAACTTCTGTCCTGTTTTGTAAATAATTTGCTCGATTTAAGATGAAATAAAATGATGTATATAGACATTTTTGGGGCTTTATTCATTTTTTTCCCTCTGGTAAGCACTTCATAGTAAAATATAATAAGATGTAAGTCTATTTTTGAAATTTTGCCAAAAAATGAGTCACATCAGTTGAAATGAAGTGATGAGTTGTAATTAATTGGCTTATCAAACGGAGAAATGGTGCTCTAGTAATATAGTAGATACAATATTCATTTTCCAGTTGGAAAAGTAGGATTTAAATCATCTTGACAATAGGCTTTTAAAATGTTAGGTTTTATGCTTGCCATTTTGGCATTCTAACGAACTTGTTCAAAATCTTTGGCATCTAATCATGATGCAGGTTGTCAAGTGCATATGGAGACATCCTAAGGCACCTCGGGTGTACCTCACGTGTGACCTTCTTGGTCAAGAACAGCTACTTGTTAAAGTTTTTCAAACATTTGGGACTAAGATATATGTTGATAAAGCCAAAAACCCTGAATGTCACCAAACTTTGGCACTCTTGGTTCCTGAGATCCTCTCTGATGATCCATCTTCTCGTTTCCTGCTGTTTGATGGGTTTCCCAAATTGTATGAGAGGGCTCAGAAGAAGATTTCAGAGGCTCGGGAAAGAATGCAACCAGAGCCCCTCATAATACGCCCTTCGGCACAGTGGTATGCATGTCAGGAGACAGAGTTAACAGTAACAGAGAGGAAGAAGATAGAAAAATCAAATGAAGCAGTGAGAGACCAGTTTGGTATCTGGCATGTTTGTTACTCAATGCATTCATCTAAACAAGAGCTAGAGTGGGCTCTGCAGCTTCTTGCACCTAGATGGGTTGTATCAACAACACCAGAGTGTAGGGCGATGGAGCTGGAATATGTTAAAAAGCATTGCTTTGGCACTCAACTTACATCTGATGATCCACTCTGGAAGTTACTAAACATTTGTGTGGATGCTCCTTCACAAGCTGCTGTAGTAGTAGAAGAGGAGAAATGCATTTCGGTGGTTGAAGAATGTGATGTAAGTTCGGGTCAATCTGAACTGCAACTGCTAAAAATATCTCCTGGTAAGAAGTGTTGCTCTAATGAATCTCCATGGACCGAAAGGTCACTGCCAATCACATTATTTGGGCGTGCAAGGCTTGGTTACGAGTTCTGCAAATTCTATGAAGAGAAGAAGAGCACTGCCATAAATTGTAATCCTGAAGATGTACTCAGCAATGGGGCTGAACAAAACCCATTTCTGTGTGAGGATGAATCAGAAGTGAAAACGAAGAAGTTGAGTGATGACAGCAGAGAGGTTGAAGCTGCTGAAAGGCAAGTTTGTGAGTCAAAAGGAGGAGAATTAGGAAGTTGCAGAACCACTTCTCATATTCCTATTAGTTCACCGAAAGGCTTCAGTGACAACTTCAGGAAGTTGTACGGTTCGGGGATTGTTCCTGTTCAACGGCCACTTATTATAAGTGATAGCCCTGAAGGTGTATTCAGAAATGGGGCTGAACAAAACCCATTACCATGTAAGGATAATTCAGAAGTGAGGACGGAGAAGTTGTGTGATAACAGTAGAGAAGTTGAAGCTGCTGAAAAGCAAATTGGAGAGTCAATCATAAGAGATTCACAAAGTTGGAGAACCACTTCTCATATTTCTATTAGTTCACCAAAGGGGTTCGATGACAACTTCAGAAAGTTTTACAGGTCCGGTAACGTTCCAGTGCCACGGCCACTTCCATCTTTGATGGAACTTATGAGGTCAAGGAAACGAGCCAAGATGTTTTTTTAAATTTAAGAATTCATCTCGGTTGTGATAGTGTTGACCTCAGAAGCCTATGGCCAAGGCTGATTTCCATGTGTTCTCTGTTAATTACATTTCAATTGCCCAAGCTCCATGGGATTGAAGGTACATGAACAATATAGTGAAGATTCAGTTCCTTGCAGGTAGTTCAAGAAGTTATATGGCCATTCAAGACGTAAAAGGGCAGGAAATGGAAGCAGTTATGCCATTATTCTTTTCCTTGGTTAAGGAATGCATGCGAGTTGCTGTGATTCCAGCCGGCATGCTAACGTATGAGGGATCCCTTTTTACAGCTTATACAGGGATTTCTACTTCTTATTTCCCATTTATTTATTTATTTATTATGTTCTTTTCCTTTGTATACGATCTCAGCTTGTGAGCTGTTGAAATGAAGAGTCAGCTTCCATCATAGAATTATAACTGATGATTTGTGTGTGAACTTGATTTGGCACCTAGATGCCTGTGTATAAACAAGCATTTGATAATCAATTACAGATTTCCTGCCAACTTCCACTTCATTCTTACTGTATATCTCTTATGTTTTGTTGCTCTTTTACTAATACTGTAGCTTGATTATATTTTGTATGAGTAGTTGCAAGCTGCCGGTGTCAGGCGTGTTACTTGCCACTCCCTGAATCGTATCTTTTAGCAATGGCAAGTTTCTGGGATCTGCTAGATATTTGGATCATAAGCGATCTATGAAGTCGGTCATAACCTTACGAGGTTCTTATCATAGGATCTCTTTTCTTGCCTTTCCTATATTTTCCTGTCATCTTCAGGAGTTATCCACATCCAATTCAATGCTGTTTTATGTGCTGCTATATGACTTGGGCTTAGCAGCATCGAAAATAATGAAAAGTGAGAAACAGTTTACATATTCTGCAAGTAATAATAATAATGTACACGGCAGGGCATGACAGGCTTTTAGTTTGTACATAGGCATATACTTGATCCTGTGCGGCCAGACACATACCATTGCTATCATCTTCTCTGTATATCAATTTATCTTCTTTCTTAGCATCTGAATCACAAAGCATATAAATCACATCCGTTCATAGACAAGCTTCTCCGACTGCAAACCAACATATGAGAACAAAAAGTATGTCAGATGAAATAAGTCGATAACCTCGAAAGGCATATGCTGAGGGCAGATCAAAGATGATTATACAACAATGTAGTAATAACTTGTGGTAAGACGGTAGAGGAGGGATCAGGAGTGGAGTACCTTGATGAGCATGTCTGTCGGAAGCCAAGCTGGTGCTGTTGGGATACCAACCCATGCAATCTGAAATTTGGTAACAGAGTAGATATAGAAGTAAATCGAAGAGGCATTTGTGTGCTAAGTAAGAAAATTCAGCATGACTGCAACTCTTGCGAAGTATACTATTATTACAAAGTTAAACTCACTAGTGCATGTTCCCCTGTCTCAAAGTTCCGCAGATCCAGTACCTATATGCGCAAGTTTCGTTTGCAGGCAAATTGGTAATGCTGTCTATAGGAGATAAAAGAGCAAGAATATAGTGTGTGAAAACAGAAACTTTTTTACCTCGCCGCGTTCCTCATAAATGTAGTCCAAGCCTTTGTAATATGGAGGATGCCCAACAGATAAATACTGAAAATGCATTTTCAAGAATCAGAATGAGACTTAATAACGAAGCAAGATTGCTAGTAGCAGGAAAAGTAGTAGCAGTTGATGCTTATTACATTGATACTATTGATATACTTGTCTTTATCCACTCTCACGATCTGTCCTTTCTTCACTGCATCATCAAATTAATATTCTTATGTTCAATTCAAAGTATTGATTAGCTTTTACCGGGAAACTGATTTATCGGATAGTGTTGTGACTCACTGGAATAAACGGGTTTTGGAGGACGCTTAAGAGGAGTAGTTGGCTTGTCATTGGTGTTATCTTCGTTCTTTCGCTGAGTTGCATCATTCTGTTTATCGCTCATTCCTTCAGCTGACGCCGCCTTTACTGGTCTTAACAATGGTCTGTGTCGAGAGGGTTTTGTTCTAGTTGGGATTGATTCATTTAAGAAAGATGAGGTTGAGGATGAAAAGGTTTGGTTGGTGAAAGGTATGGTGAGAGATGCCATTGAGAAAAGAAAAGAGAGACGGGACGATGATGGGAGTGGATGGAGTAGAAATTGCAGATGGTTGGTTATTTCAGGAACGTATTCTTGGAGATAAGAATTGATAAGAAATTGGGTTAGGTTGGGTCCCTCTGCCTCTAATAGCTATTATTTTTTGGAATCACGCAGGTTCTTTTAATTTTTAGTGGCACAAGCTCACATATTGTTGAGCTTATGGGCATGACACTATTATAGTATTATTACCACCAACAGCTTGTTGATTCATGATTTAGGGACAAATAACAAAATTTTCCAATATTCATTGGGAAAACTCCTGGATGTCAGAAATTTTAATACCACTAGTTTTGACAGAATTCTTTTTCCAACCTAAATTAACTTCCATTTTTTTTTTCACAAAGAAATTTTTTTTAGGGTTTGTATATTGATTCAATTTAATTTTTTAATTCTGAAATCAGGACCTACAAGTGAAACACTTTTTAAGTATTTGATCATTGAGCCAATAGCACTACTATCAAAAAGAAAATAAATGGGCTTGCAAGCTAAAAGCAGAGAACATAAGATTTACGTAATGGTGCCTACATCCATCAAAAGATGGGTGGAAATTTACTAGCTTTAAAGATGAGAGAAAAAAATATACAAAAAGTTCTAACTAAATTTCTACCTTAACCTGTTAGTTGAGGAATACATATTTGATCAATTACCTAAGAAATTAACAACTCATCCTTAGCTTTAGGCAGGCCCAACCTTTAGGTTAGACCAACTAGACCCAGACCTAGAGTTTAAAAAAACTAAGGGCCCATAGCCATCGAGAGAAGCGCTAAGCCTAAAAAAAATAAATGTTATAGCTAGACTCAGACAAAAGTTGACTGGACACTAGCAGTCCTCGCTCTATGAAGAATCGAAAATAAAGCACATAAAAAAAATCCAAATGATGATAGATCTGGATTCTAGATAAGCCTCAACTCGAGTAGTATTGGGCAACATCACGATTTACAAATGAATCAACTGATTCAGCTTGAATTTGGGATCAAAAAATTAAAAATGGCGAACCACTTCGTTCTCTTTCTTGCTAGTTGGGATTCAAATAAACTTTTGCAAGAAAATCAATAGGCAAAATCTTCTTCTTTCTCTTGTTAATTTTAGCATCAAGTCATCTGTCATCAACGATAAAAAAAATTGGCTTTTATTTTGCACAAATTTGTGTTTCACTCACCATTCACAATTGGTATCAAGGCTGCCCCTATCAAGAATGAAAAACTCTAAATTTTTATTTGAACTTGTTGATTTACAATTTTGAAATTTTAAGTAGATTGTTAATTTTTTATTCACATAATCACAGTTGATGGGCCTGCTCGTTCATCTTGTCGAAAAGAAAACTAGAGAACTTGAAAAATTTATCATTGTTGCTTTCCTAGATGAGCTTAGGCTTTGGGTGGACTAACTCTTCACTCTTCATCATCTTCAATTTTCTTCCTTGTCCCCTAAATATGTAACATCTCAAAATTTTGTAACGTTTGCTTTCATGTATTTAGCCTTTTATTCAAAAATCTAACCCTTAAGTCTTGGCCTAATTATTTTATTATTAACCTTTGATCTGTAACCCAGATAAACTATTAAATAAATTTTATAAATATTTTTATCACTTTCCTTTTTATTAAAACTATTCTACGCCAATTATTTTTTTAATTTATTTTATTAATCTAATACCCTAACCTAACTAAACTAAATCTAAAATAAAATAATAATAAAAATTATTTAAAGTCCACCTAACTCAAACTATTTAAAGTCGAACAATTTATTTAGTATTTAGGTCACTTTTAGTAGTATCTAATTTACATGTACATATAGCTAATATTATCTGTACATTTGTACATAATTAGGTGTACATATTAGTATAGTTATATGTACATAATATTTTGTACTTGGAACCAAATACTTTAGGACCATGTTAATTTTTAGCTTATTAATTCCTCTCAAGTGGACCTCAAACTAATTTTTCCTAAAATAATACTATCCTATCCCTTGCCACCACCCTATCTCATGAAACCCCTCTACCATCTCCCTCTCTCACATAACTTCTTCTGCCTTGCCGTTCCGTCTTTCCCTCCACCAAACACTCCCCATGCCTCCCTTATTTTCTCATGCTCGTCCATCACCACTCCAAGCATACAACTTCACCACCCCAACCCATTGCATAAATCTCCTACTCCTTTCCATTTTCATTTAGAATCCAGCACTCAACCCACTTTCTTTCCTCCTTCTTCCTCAACCTCTTAGTTTTGGTTTCATTTGACTTAGTTGTACTCCTTTAACACACGACGCCATCACCATTCACCATCCATCATCACCATTGTTGAACCACCACCTTCTAGCCCAACCATCACGACCTTATCCCTATTGATAGTCCTTTATTGTTGCCTAACCATCACCACTCCAAGCCATGCTTTTTTTCCCTCTCCCTGAGATGCCCTATTCATCTTGGTTGAGGTGCACAACTGCGCACCAACGCACGACAAATGTGCCCTTATCATACCCCCAGCCATGTCCCAGTTTTGGCTTGTATGCCCGTTCCCCTCTCGCACAACCTTACTATGTGTCACCGCCTCACCCCTTCTTCGTGCCACTCTCGACCATCCTCACAGCCATATGAGCTAGCAACCGCCACCTCACTCTTCCTCTTTTCCTTACAATGTTGTTAAGCACCACACCTAACACCTCACCACCGCCGCCACTGTTTCTCTTTTTTCCCTAAGTCGCCCTGATGACTCCATCCAACCCATCTAGCCCCTCCCATCGTGCATGGGCTCATGCTGCCCATGTAGCATTAGTTTGGCTTTTACCCTTTTTATAATATAAGGGTATTATGATAATTTTATTTGATAAATATATTAATAAAAAGTATTATTTTATTGGTTAAATATTAATATGATTAATGTGGTATTATTTTTACGTATAAGAGATTGATCAGCAGAGCCTAGTAATTTTACTAGAAATCAAGTAACTCTTATACTCTACAAAAATGTCATATATCGTATGATAACACATTAGAGTTTTATGTATAAACCATGTTAAGTATATTTGCTCTATGGTAACTTTTATACTCTAATAAATGTCAGACATACCATGATAACACATTAGGGTAATTCTTATACTCTACTAAAATGTTAGACATCACATGATAGAACCTTAAGGCTTTGATTTATAAACCATGTTAAGTATGTTTTCTATATTGTAATTCTTATACTTTACTAAAATGCAAGACATCACATGATAACACATTAAGAGTTTGACATATAAATTGTATTAAACATGTTTTTCACGTTATAATTATCAGCCTAATAATGTTAACATGAAAAATATATTATACATGTTACTATAATATTATTTTATATGGAAATAGAGATATAAATATGCCATTTATAATTTATTTAAAAATCAATCTGGGATCTATATTATCATATTTAGCTTCAAAAATAATTAATTGAAAAAAATCAATATTTAGGTGATCTAATATTTTTACTTCTATGACAATGGCGACGACAATGATGATGATGATGATGATGATGATAATAATAAGCAACAGCAACATAAGAAGAAGAAGAATGCCCATTTATTCTAGAAATTCATATTCTTTAATTGTCAAGTAATTCAAATAAAATACAATATCTATTTAAAGGTAATAGTAGAATATAAAAAGGTCTTCCTCCAAATTATATATCTATTTAAAAATAAAAGTAGAGTATGTAAAATTTACTTTCCAAATAACAAAATATCTATTTAAAATACAGTGTCTAAGAATTTAAATTACAATATTTTGGTAAGTTAATTTGGAAAAAAATTGTTTTATTCTGATGATGAAAAATAATATGGGTTTAGAAAAATATACATGTCAAAAGTTGATTTAAAAATTTATTTTATCAATTTATATCATAAGAAATCCATAATTTATGCATAAAAAGGAATATAAAAAATTAATTTTGATAAAATGGATATTCAAAATATAAAAATAGATGAAAAAATGGATATAAGGTTTATTTTCACAAAAGATATTGATGCAATATTTTTATACAATATATATTGCTAATGATTGTATTAATTATAATTATAATATTATTTAATAAATAGATTTTTAAATCTACTAATTACATTATCCAATTAATTCAACCTAACTGAAATGTAACCTAAAAATAAACCTTTGTCTTCAATATTTAAAACATCATAACCATTGCATTATGAAAGCTGAAATCTCTATCATCCCTTTCATTAAACACCTTAACCACCATCAATAATTATCTTAGCTGTTGATTTGTAGGAGGGAATCATCATTCATTCCTATATAAACCGAGCTGGAGGCTAGTATCTGACATATGCATAGTATTTTAGTTAAGATCTAGAACATTCATTTCCACCAACCCTTTATTGATTTCACAATAAAGATACTCAACCCTATGTTTGTTATTTGGTGACATAAGAATGAATCATAGCCATCCTTTAGATCCATTATTCTTTTTCTTGGCTACTTTTAACACAAATGAATCCTCACCATCAAAGTCTGCAAATGGTATCATTAGTTATCTCTTTACGAATGAATATGTAGATTGTTCTTTTCCCAGAACCCATAGACACAGAAAACAAATCTAGTATGTTCTTTTCTTTAAAATAAAATTCCCACCATCGAAATATCTAGTTGTCTCTTTATAAATATCTCGGTTATAGGTATTTTAGGATGAAATCCCATTGTGTATGGTGACAGTGACCTATCTTAGAGCCCTCCACCCTCCTTCTTCTCTTTAACATATCTCTCGGACTACTATTGCTGCTCTTGAACTTTTCAATCTATCTCTTCATTTCATTCTTGGTTGGTGTCGTCCCAAGTATTTTACAACTTCCCATAAATGAGGGACCAGAGGTGTATGATGGTCAAGTAGGTACACTCCATAAATTAAAGGTGCCATGAATAATGTAGAACCTACCTATTTCATCAAAGGAAAAAGAGTAATAGTTGGGGGCATTTTAGAAATCTACACTTGATATTACAATGAAGAGTTCTAAAGCACACTATAAGGACTCCACATTGGGA
Organism: Tamarix austromongolica; assembly: GCA_039764185.1. Taxonomy (NCBI): domain Eukaryota; kingdom Viridiplantae; phylum Streptophyta; class Magnoliopsida; order Caryophyllales; family Tamaricaceae; genus Tamarix; species Tamarix austromongolica. The sequence continues at coordinate 10,532,129 of CM077818.1, forward strand.
TTTCCCCAGTCCCCTTCCTTGAGTCATATGATAGCTTGTATTTGTTAGAAAATTAGACTTATATTGGCGTTCTATATATGACTAACTTATTTGTGAAGTTTAACAAAACATGGTTGTATCGTATACATATACAAACACTAGCTAGAAAGTTTTGATTTTATCCAATATATACTAATATATCAATTCTAGTAAAAATTCTATTTGAAAAAAATATGGTTATATCATATATAATGAAAAAAATAACGGTATGGCCTTTTGGTCACACAATAATAACAAAATCTGTAGGAAATTATATGATTAATATACAATATCTGATGGGGGAATTGCTTTCTATTGGTCTATTTCCTATTATTCTTGTTAACATGATTAGTTTTCTTATTAGTTCACTATTTGTGCCCTACTATTCTTTTCTATCTATGTATTCAAAGCTAAATGTGCCCAATAACATGCTTATATTAGCAATGCTTATGTTAGGAATAATTTGTTTGAATTCTAATAATGAAGAGAATGTCTTATACTAATATAATTTAGTCTGATACTATATATATGTAATACTACTATATGCTTTGGTTTGTGAATTTTTTTATATTATTTCAATGTAATACTCTTAAATTGGGGTTTTACAATGTAATATTAAATTTTATTTAGTTGTGTTAATGCTTTGGTCCTTTGTATTAGTTTGAGCTGTTAAATTTTAATGACTAATTAATTTTATCATTATTAAAATGCAAACTAGCCTTACTACTATTAACCATTAGTGACCGTTTTAGGAACTTGGTAATTAGTAATATAGTTAGAACCTTAGTAGCTTACTATTTTATAGATTAGTCTTAATACTATTATTTTAGTGGTTTAGGTAATTATTAATTGGTACAGTTTAAGCCATAAATTAAATTTAATAGTAAAATTTATATATTGCAAATTTTAACATTAATAGTAGATTAATTCCATTATAGGAGCGCTAGGCTAGTAAGCGGGTATTGTGTGGGTTTTTTTTTAGGTAACACCACTTTCAAACTATATATGTATATGCATGTATAAGTGCATACATTCATTGCATGTTGGTTTGACATAAATGGGCTTGTTTCTTTAGTTGATCTCACCTAGATATATATGATTTTATTATGCCTAATCTCTATGAATGATGTCTTTTAATTTTTAATAAATTTAATTCAAATGGGGGTTATTGATTAAGTTGACGTAAAATTTTATATGTGTGTATATTATAGTTGTGCTATAGAGGTTTAGATCTTATGTGATTAAATTAAAGTTTGCTAATTATGTTATATTATATTTGGTCCTAAGATATTTTAACCTGTTTTGATTTAAATTGTTGGTTAGGTAATTTTTACTATTCTATCTTGTGAAAATTGAATGGTGAACCTATATGGGTATGTTTCTATGTAATTTGGAAAATTGATCTCATATGGAAGATTACCTAATATAGAAGGCTACTTATTATGGATAGTGGATAAAGTAGAATTAATATGTTGGATTTTTTTTTTATCTTTATATGACAGTGCTTAATTAAGATATCTCAACTAAAAGTGAAACATAAAGTGGGTTTTGGGTTCTTCAATTTTAACCTCTTTAAATTAGGGATTGGAAACAACTTTTTTTCTTTTCTTTTGTGGATGTTTATTTATTTGTTAGTTTTGTCTAGTTAAAACTCCTCATCTACACTATAAGTGCTTAGAGACCCTTTTAAGAGGTGTGGGCACTAAAGGTTATGATGATCAAGGTGGTAGGTCTTTAGACTTTCTTATTATAACACCCCCAATTTTTCACTCTTAAAAAATTTTCATTTAAAAAAATAATGTGGAATCCAAAATAAGAAATGAAGAATATTACTGCCACATCTAACATAAGATAGATGTCCACCATCTATCATATATTAGGTGTAAGGTTAAAACTTGTTAAACTAAAAGTTAAGCATCATCTATACTGAGAGAATAAAATTCCACGAGGGATTATCCAATTGTAGATGCAAAGCAAACAATTTTACTAACCCAAATCATTGCTAGAAAAATCAGTAGAAAATATATGAAATACCCTTGGATTTTAGAATTTTAGCAAAGTAATGGGAAGCTGAAAAGTTGTTACAACACCATTAAGAATTCAATAAAATGCTTGAAAATTTCCAAAATAGGTACATATAAATAATTAGAAGTTTTCGAGGTATAAGAACTTTGGTTGGTCTAACTTTCTCAAAGCCCAAGTCTTTAATTTTTATTATTATTTAGCATTCAATCTCAAGCTTGCATGAGATGCAGCTCCCCACCATCAGTGGATTGTAAAAAAAAAAAAACCATTCAACCAAGGTAGTATATGTACAAGTCCAGTACTAAGTAAATTAAAAATACCTAACTCATAGGGGGCACATGATACACATAAAGTCATGGTAATCTTTAACTTATGATACTCATGCTCAAGTGTACACCTGAGACATGCACCATTTTATTCATGTAACATCTCATATGATATCATGAATAAGTGGCATAATATTTATCGTTCACCCATAAATTATCGAGGAAATTCACACATGTAATGACTAGAGTAAGACATGCTCATATGGAATATCATAGTTATAAATATTAATGGTACACAAGGGTACATGCAATGAGGTGAAAGGTCTTTCGATAACATATGATAGAACATGCAATTATAGAATCTTGCTGATAAACACATAACTGGACATGAAAACACATAGAGGTATGTGAAATACCCCAAAACCTAATTTTAAAAATTATAGCTAATTAAGGATTTATTATGAGAATTAATTAAATAAATTATTTTTATTAAAATAAAAGGAAATTAATTAGGAAAAATCAAGAAGAGATTTATAAGTATTTTAATTAGGAGAAATTTGGGTATTTTAGTTAATTAAGGATTTTATTTTGGAAATTAATTAAATAAATTATTTTATTTAAAATAAGAGGGATAAATAGTTCCAAAGTAATAGAAATTTTATAAATAATTTAATTGGAAAAATTTAGGGTGTTTTTGCTAATTAAAATGGAATTTATGAAAAACCTTTTAAAAATTATAAATTAGCCTAAAAAGGGATTTAAATATTATTTTTAAATATCCCAAATATCTCAATTAATCTAATTAACCCAACTCACTATTTTTCTTTTTTCTTTTTCCTTTTTCTTTCTTCCTTTTCTTTCCTTTTTCTTTCTTCTTCTTTTCTTTTTCCTTCTCCTTCTCGATTGGGCCTGTTAGTTGCCCAATCCCCTTCTTCCTTTTTCTCCTCCCCGCGGCCCGCCTCTCCCCTTCTTTCTTTTCCTTCTCCCGCGGCTCAGACTCCTTTCTTTTTCTCTTCTTCTTTGGCGGCTCGACACGCCGCGTTTTGTTAAGTTGTTCCTTCACCACGCCAACCGGCCGGTTCCTTCCTTTTTCTTTCTTTTCTTTCTTCCCCGGACCGCCGGTCAGCCCCCCTTTCTTCCTCCTTTCTTCTTCCTTCCTCCTCCCCGATGTCGATGACCTGCAACTCCACCGCTCACCTCCGAGATTAACGCCGCCGGTTACGCCCCTTTGACCAGCCGTTTTCCTCCCTTTCTCTTCCCCCTGTTTCGGCGACCACTTAGACCCAACCCATCTCCCTTTCTTTTTGCGCACAACCTCTTCTTTCCTGTGCAACCACCCCTTGCTGGATTTGAATTTCGCCGGCTTTTGTTGCTGCTGGTGAGCCCAACCAACCTGCTTGATCCTCCCGTTCTTCCCTATGACCTTAGCCCTCCATTTTACTCTATAAATATTCCTATATTCTTCCTTGTATCGAACCTTTAGTTGCCTACCCAGAAATTTCTGACCTTGCCACTGCCGCCACTTCAGATGCTGTTTCTGCCTCCTTTGGCCAACTATGCCGCCTGTTCCGGCCACCCAAGTACTCTCTGCACCACCCTTTAACTAACTAAACCACCCATCCCCCTCAATTCTTCATGCACAAGCCACCCTGGCTGTGCAAAATCTACTTCCCAATCAACTCTTTCTCCCACCTTTGATACCCTTCGCGTCGTCGTCCGCCACCACTAATGCCGCTGTCGCTGCTCCTCTCACCTCCCAAACTGTACTAGACCCTCCTCTATCTCCCCCTACCTTTCTTTTCCTCTCCCTTCCTCTCCTCCTCTCTTTTTCTTCTTCTTCCCCATTCGGCCACCACCACCGCCGCAGTGTACCGCCACCTTTGGCTGCGCCACCACCTCCATTCCGCTCCTCTCCACCTGGGCAACTCTAAACACTCCAATTCCCACCTCCATTCTACCTCTCCTTTTCCTAGCATCCAAATTTTCCTCTTTTCTTCTCTTTTTCAGGCCACCGCCATGCACCATTGCCGGTGCAACCTCTCACCACCAGCCTAAGGTTGAACCCTAAACCCTCTCAACCCTTTTTTCCTATTTAATTAAGCTTATTTTATTGTATTTTACTTTTTAACCTATTATTCAAATATTATTATTATTATGTATTATTATTTAGTTCAATATTATTAGTATTATTATTTCTTATTAAGGCTGACCCTATTTGGCTTAGTAGAATATTAGTATGAGTATTATTAATATTATTAGTATTATTATGAGTTTTTATTTTATTTATTAATTTTATTATTATTATTATTATTATTATTATTATTATCACTAATATATTATTATTATTACTATTTCAAAATTATTATTATTATTATTTCATTATTATTATTACAACTATTTTACTATTAGTGTTGCTATCATTATTATTATTATTGTTGCTATGTGATTATTATTATTATTATTATTATTATTATGATCATCATCATCATCATCATCATCATCATCATCATCATCATCATCATCATCATCATCATCACTACTACTACTACTACTACTACTACTATTATTACTATTTTCAATGTTAGTATTATTATTCTATATAGGGATGAGACCCTATTATGCCTATTTTGAATTTTAGTGGTAGTATTATAAATATCATGTCTTATTATTGTTAAGATTATTAGTATTTTTATTATCATTAGTATTTATTATTATTAGTGTTATCATTATTTTTATTTATTAAGTTATTATTATTCATTGTAGGGTCAAAAACCCTACTTCATTTTATCTTCGGCTATTATCATTACTATTATTACCGTTATAATTATTATTATTTTTCAATATTATTATGGTTTTTATCATCATCATCATCATCATCATCATCATTATTATTATTATTATTATTATTATTATTATTATTATTATTATTATTATTATTATTATTATTATTATTATTATTATTATTATTATTTCTAATATTATTATTTTTCGTATTATTATTATTATTATTATTATTATCATTATTATTATTTTGGTAAAGGGGCCAAAGCCCTTATTTCACTTTATTTTCAAATTATGCTTTTATTATTATTATTATTATTATGGTTATTATTGTTATAGTTGTTATCATCATTCTTGTTATTATTATTAGTATTATTTCTGTTATTATTATAATATTAATATTATTTCTTATATCTTTAGCAAGATAGTAATTAGTTAATGTCATTTTTATTAATATGTTATTATTTTATCAAAACCTAGTCTTAGAATAAGTTAGTAATTAATAGTATTTTGGGTAGGAGGAAATCTAATTTTAGCTTTTCCCTTATATAGGTGAGACCAGTCAAAGCCCTAAAGAGGCGTAGGAGCATGCTCCAAGACCAGTGTCGTTTTAGGTAATGATGTAACTAAGGCCTTATGTGTGTTGATTTGCATTATATACTTTGTATGCTATTTATTCTATGTTTATCATTACAATTGTTTCGTGCGTGGTATGGTGTGGAGTTGATATGCTCATGTGTTATTATATGGCATGTGTACTATGTATATGTGATGAAATATTGTGGTATATGATGTTATGATTTATGACCCTTTAGACATGCATGTGAGGATGTATAAAAGTGGTATTGTGTGGGAAAAAGGTTGAAAATGGAAAATGGAAAATGAGTTGACCAAAGGGGAGTAAGTTGACCTAAGGGAAATGAGTTGACCATGGGATGTGAGTTGACCTAAATATGTTAATGATCCATCAGTGGAAGAGGAATAAGGGGTGAAAGTAAAAATAAATGAATGGGAGAATCTAATCTAAGGTTTTGTATGGATGGACTTAGGGTTTTGCATGGCTGATTCTATGGTGCTGCATGGGAGGATCTAATCTAGGGTTTTATATGGATTGAATCTAGGGTTTGGTATGGATGAATCTTTGGTTTTGTATGGATTGAATTTAGGGTTTGGTATGGATGAATCTTTGGTTTTGTATGGATTGAATCTAGGATTTGGTATGGATAGATCTTTGGTTTTATACGAATTTAATCTAGGGTTTTGTGTGGATGCATCTAGGGTTTTGCATGGATGGATCTAGGGTTTGCATGGAGGAATCTAGGGTTTTGCATGGATGGAACTAGGGTTTGCATGGTTGAATCTAGGGTTTCATGTGTGACTTTTAGGATTTGCATGAAAAGTTTGAAAGGTTGCATGAGATGTGTAAAGTCTGCATGGGAGTGAAATTTACGTATAGATCGTTGATTTGGGATGTGAGGAAGGTAATGTAAGTGTTGTTTGGGTGTTTGAACACTTTCGATAAAAAATAGTACGTGGAGTAATATAAGGGTACATAGAAGACTGAGCTAGGGTTTGGTGTGGACAATTAGGGTTTGGTATGGCTACTTAAAGTTTTTGTGTAGCATGTGTACTTGGTGATTAAAGTGTAATAATGAGGGTGGAATCTATGAGTTGTGATGTGTGGAGTGTTAAAATGATTTGGGTTGTGTGAGGTGAAATAGTATGAGCCAGTTAGGCCTAAATTAGGGTTTCTGGAAAAAATCCTAGAGTAAGTAAATAAGTGGACTTAGAGGTGTGTAGTAGTGGGCCTTGACCCACATATTTTAGTGATGGAGTTCTAAAGCTAGGTTTAGTATATAAGAAAGGTTGTTGGGCAAGTTAGGAGGTGTAGAGTTATCATGATATGGTATGGGTCATTTGGAGGATAAGCGCAGAGGGAGTGAGTCATGCATGTCTAGGGTAAAGCTTTCTAAATAAGACACTGTAATACATTAATCATTTAAAGTGGAAGATTGTTGAGACGGGCCTAGACCAATCCACCGGCGAATAATAGTGGTTAGGGCATGATGTCCTATATGTGACTGGTCCACCGGTGAATAATAGTGGTTAGGCTTTGTACCTATGCATTTTCGGTCCACCAACTATAATAGTGGGGGATTCCGTACTCAAGAAAACCAAACATATTTGTGCTAAGACATGGGAAAGACACTAAGTACTTACAGTGGAACACCATGAGCGTCGGGCCCAGACCGGTCCACCGGCGAATAATAGTGGTCAGGAGCTTTATGCCCTGTGAGTTTTCGGTCTACCGGCAATAATAGTGGTCAGGAGCTTTATGCCTTGTATGTTTCTGGTCCACTGGCAATAATAGTGGTTAGGAGCTATATGCCCTGCATGTATTCGATCCACCAGATATAATAGTGGGGTTCTCGTACTCACATGGATTTGATAAAAAGTATGGTATGAATCGACTTTTGATCAGAGATTAATTAAGTAATTAATTCGGATTATGAATGGGCTTTTATGTATCTACCTGAATGATTGTATGATATTATGATTTCATGATGGTCTATATGCTCTTTTTTATTCTTCTGCATAGTTTATTGATGAGTTCATATTTTGACATATTTTATACCCTTATAATCTTAGTTTTTAGTATTTTATTTAACTAATATAGGTGAATAATTATTATTTTATGCTTAAGTGGTAAAAATTGCATAAATATTATTATTTAAGCTAAAATGATAATAATTACGAAAATTTAGAATAAAATATTATTTATTAATATTTATTGAATTTTATTTTGCAGGTTTTATTTTTAAATAAAAGAAAAAAAAAAGATTTCAACCTTTGGACCAACGGCCAAAGGCCGAAGGCCCAAAGGCCTGGAACAAAAAGCAAGCCAAACAGAGTGCTACACGCATGGAAAGAAAAGAAAATAAAGACGAGAAGGGCTGACGTGGGGGATTGGCCACACGAAACAAAAATAAAAGAAGAGTCAGCGCAGGGCTGACGTGGCATTGGGAAAACACACAATAATAAAAAGGACCGCCAGACGAGAAAAAGAGAAGAGGGGCGAGAGAGCCTTCATAGGCTCGGGCGTGAGGAGCCGCAGAAAAGAACAGCTAGAGGCGACAGTCAGGAAAGGGAGCAACGCAGAGGAGAGCGTAGGCTCTGACGCGAGGAACAGCGAAGGAAGGCAGGGCGCACAGATCGAAGCCTCGACGCATGGAAGGCAACGGACGTAACCAGTGCTCACGTTAGCCGAGAAAGAAAGAAAAAGAATTTTGCACAGAAATCAAGACGCCGAGAAGGAAGAAAATTAGTGGAAAATTAATACCAGTAGAATTTATTTCAGATAAAATTAATTTTTATCTGAATAAATTTTTGATCTTTTATTAAAAATTAATTCCGGTTATTTCTTTCTCTTATTTTAATTTATATTATATATATATATTTTTGTGTAATTAATTCTATAATTATGGCTGGCTGAATATTTGTTGTTAGGGAATAAATTGAAACCCTGAATTAGGATTAGAATTATAATTTTATTTTCTTTGTTTCGTGAGATTGTTTCTTGACTTTATGTTAATTGCTATCGTTTATATGTATAATTCTGTCAAGTATAGTTTATTTGGTGCATGTCTTATTCTGGTTTCCTCATAAGTGACAGTATGTAGGATTATTTGCCTACTAGGTGGCTATCTAAATATACTAGAATTTATATGTATAAATTGCAGCTAGGTTAGATAACAATTCACCTAATAGTTTTGTAATTTTAACCGAAGTAGTAAAACGTTTTGATACGTGTGGGTCAAGGAAAGGAAATACAGCTATACATGCTTTTTGTACTAGTTTGGGTACTTAGATTGACAACCTTCCAATTATACTTAATGCATTAAATCTAGTTAAATATAGGAGCCGCTTGTTGCTGCTATACTGCTAGTATTTAATAGGGTTAATATTGGCGCTTTGTCATATTAATTAATTAAGGAAAGTAATATAAGGTGTATGGACCTGCTTTTGGTGTACAACTTGGTCGATCTCATTCTCACGATTAAATATTGACTTAGAAATAAATATTATATTTTGACCTAATCTAGTGGTGGATTTTTATTTCCCTAGCATCTTTATTATATCTGCGGGTTTTCCATTATTATTATTATTATTATTATTATTTTATTTTATTTATTCCTTTTATTATTATTTTTATAAACCCCCATTAGTATTTTTCTTATTTATTTATTTAGTGTTATTTAGGGTTTTAGTTTTAGTTTTATTTTCAAGCTAGTTAAATAGAGGTGAGCCCTCTCAATCCCCGGCCTAGAACGATACCTTTATTTACCAGTGCTACAATTAATAACAAGAGGACTTAAATTACGTGCCAGCTACAACCACACCAATTTATGTGATTTGTGTGTCAACCTTAGTGCATGGTTACCTTACTCAGTACGTAGCGTACTGATCAGCCCTTTCATGGGTGTTGCTCATTCCCATGAGCAGAAGGCCCTTCTGACTTTGTGTAGGTGGGCGAGACATTAGGTGGGGCTGAGTGTTGAGCATGTTTTGGCTCCAAGTTCGAGAGTAGCATGGCTGGATTCTCTTCTTATGTTATTCTATATATTTATGTTATTTCTTTTGTATTGGATTTTCCTTATTTGATTTTCTAATTATGTTTTGAGTTCCTGGATTTATCTTTTTCCATTTGTAAACTTATTTCCTTTTTAGGAACTTTGATTACGCACTCTGATTCCTATCTTATGATTGATTGTACTCCATTGGATTGTAAATCTTTAAGCGTACTCTGATTTCTATTTTACAACCGTTTAGCGCTTATTTGAAGTTTATATTGTTTGATTTATAATTGATTATTCTTTTCTTTTAGCCTTAGCACTTGGTACTGGAACGATCCTAGTGAACCGGTCTGGTACTAAGTGTGGCGGTAACATCCCCAGAATTCGCGGGTTTTAATTTAAGTGTTTCCGTTTAAAAAAAATTAGTGAATTTTGGGGTATTATAGTATGAGTATGTAATGAAATTCAAACTTGTACTAAGTAACACAACTATTCTAAAATGATGGTATGTTGCGCATAAGACCCATATGCAATTAAAATAGTAGAACATGCGATACAAAAAATAAGAACATGCATCATATGGTATAAAAATTATAAGGAAACAACTAAGCATTATGTATAAGATAATGAGACATGAAGTCCATGATTGAACGAAAGCCACTGATTATTATATTCTATTATCACACTCAAAACTAATTGATTATATTAACTTGAGAATGGAGGAATAAAGAAATCATAACAATTAATATATTTCATGAACGATACTAACTCTAGTTAGCCCATCTAAAAACATAACAAGACCTTCAATAATAAGAAACATAATCACTTTAGTATGCATACCCCTTATAGGGCCAAATTATACCAAAACACATATAAAGTAGAAGAGGGCCTCTTCAAACCTCATATGGAACTCAAGGTCATAGCATAGAAAATACCAGATTGGTACCAAGAAAATATCAAACCTAACTTAGATAGCTAGTTTGAGTGATACAAATAGAAACTCAAGATCTTTTAATATAAGCAATAAATGTTTTAGTTAAGGATTTAACCAAATATGAATTAGGTTCACATAATAACACTTAATCACATCCATCAACCCCATCCAATTTCATTATTACATTCCAATATTATCCACACACTTGATCTACAAGGGATCAAGTCCCAAACCATGTGGCATTAAAGCCAAATATTCCAAGCAGCATTAAAGTTTAGCAAATCCAAGAAACATTAAATCTGATCAATACCAAGCGATATTAATGCCCAACAATTCTAAGTGACATTAAAGCCTAAAAATTTTAATTAGCTTTAAAGTTGATAATTTCAAATGGTATTAGAGCCCAACAAATTCATGGCATAAAAAGCCAACATAAGGCATCATACCATTTTAATCCATACTTAGACAAGTGTACACTTTTCCAAAACTAACTATAATTAAAACACATACGTACATGCTTTAGAATCACCAAATATTTTAGAAATTTACTGAGCATGTTAACTATATAATCATTACATTCTTTAGAATCACCAAATATTTTAGAAATTTACTGAGCATGTTAACACTATAATTATGCTTGAGAAGAAACCAATCAACTCTAAAGTGTGCAATATGTGTAACATTTCCTCCAAAATGGTTCAAATGAACTAAGATGCAAATTCTCACTCAAAATAATTCTCAATCCTTCACATATTCAAAATCAAAATAATCAAAAGGCATGCTAACATATATTCATGTTAAAAATTATAAGCTTATAGATACATAAAATTACCATACAAGACATGGTATATACTTGACATACATGAATCACATAAAACATACTTATAAGCTTTAGAATCACATATGCTTCATATTCAAGAAGACATATACCTTCTTTCCTTCTATCCGTGCACACCTTTTCTAGACCCGTACCGCCCTTGGTATTCTCCTTATGCGCTATTGTGCCATCTACCCCACCACCAATGTGAACCACTTCTTGCACGATATTTCCCACTTGTTCGATTGTCTCCATTTTCGTTTGTCTCTTTTTCCTTAGTTTTATTTAGCTATTTACCCCTAAGTATAATATTATTATATCTTTGTATTTTAGATATTTTTCAGTAGAATTAGAGGAGGAGTCTTATATCATACATGTTTAATGACTAGAGATGCTTTTGGTAATGATACATGTTATAATCGAGCTTTTTATGTGAAATGTGTATATTTATATATGATATCATGTTTGATATTTTTATGTGGATAATGGATTGTTGATCATATTGGTGTAGTATATGTTTTGTGGTATTGAGGAAAGATGAGTAATATATGAAAACGTGTGTTATGAGTATCATTTGGTTAAGCCTATCTTATAAGAAAAGAAGGTTGGCATGAATTGTTTATCTAATTTGGGCTATGTGTCTGATTCATATGAATATTTACACTTGTGGTTAATTGTTTTCATGAGGATACATGTAGGAAGTTTAAAATCACTTATATTGGGACTTGTAAGGTTTTTGTAAAAATATGGGTATTTTGGCTTTCTTAGGGGCAATTTGGTCAATATAGGTTACATATGAAATCTTGGTTATTTTAATATGTTAATTAGTTCAAAATATTTTAAGTATATTGTGTGTAATTTTTTAAGTGATTATGAATGACCTAAGTCCAATAAAATGAGAAAATTTCTTAAATTAAGAATAGTAATATTTGAGGCGGGGTCATTATTACATGTGTAAAATATTGGATTTTAACCTTAATTTATGGATAAGTTGTTAGTATTGAAATTTTAGGAATTCATATTAAATTTTGTATCTATATGAGTACTAGGGTAAAAGTTATGATTAAATTGTGAAATAAGGATTTTGTGGGGATTTATGAATAGTAACTCTAAAGGTAGGCTACTATTGCATGTGTAAAATGTTAATGTTAGAACATGATTTTTGGACATGTTTTCAATAATATATTTTAATAAAAGGTTTTAAATTTGGTGATAAAATAAGTACTGAGGAAGTGGTTATGCTTAACTCATAATATTAGGGTTTCTTAGGGGGTATATGGCCTTTTTTCTTAAGAAAATATATTGATATTCACGTGGTTTTGTTTCATGTGTTTCCAATAATTATGTTAAGATGAATTATGTTAATTTAATACCTTCTTGTATATCTACATGATGACCTCGAGATATGCTACAATAAATAAGGCACTATGCACTTAAATTGAAAGATCACATGAGCTAGGGCTCAGGTGTTGCGTGTTCGTTTCACCAAACGATAATAGGGGATCATGTCTGTTTTTTTAAGAGGTGCTTTAGATTGTTTCACCATTTTAAGAATAGTGAGGTTCTTGACTCAACATGAACCATAATATGATCTTGATATAAGTAATAATAAATAATATATTAATCACTTACAGTGAAAGATTATGTGAGTGAAGACCGAGGTGTTGTGTCAATTCCATCAGAAGATAACAGTGTCTTAGAAGCGTGTTGCCCTAATTTATTTCAGGTATATTTCACTATATGATAATAGTGACTCAACAACATTTTCTCTTAAGAGGTGATTCTGTCTGTTCCACCAAATTAAGAAGAGTGGAATCCTTAAACTCAACATAAATAAGAATATGGGTTATGATTGTATCTTATAATGGACTTCTAGAATTAGTATTATTTGACACCATATTATTGTTCCCACTTTTCCTTCTCTATGACCTTAGTATATCTGTGTAGTCTGGTTATGATTATATTGTCACGTTACTCAATACTTTGAGTAATGATCATTCTTTTCATGGGTGCTACTTATTTCCACTAGTATAGGGCCTACTTGAGTTTGTGCAAGTCATTAAAGACCCCGTAGATGAAGTTGCTCCATATGATGCTTTACTCGGGGAAGAGTGACTATGATGTCTTAGGGTTTGCCATGTAGATTCATGTTATCCAGAGATTATCTTGACTTATATATCTTTTGGGACTCTTCATCCAGTATATCCCTTTTATGTATTATAAATATTGTATTCAGAGTTAATCTCCAAACTCTTAGCTATGCTCATGTATTTCTCATATTCTATATTTTATCATGTTTCTAGTGTTTAACTATTTTGCCTTATACTCGATATAAGGATGGCATGGTAAGCCAGACTTATGTTGAGTATGGTCGCGTAACACCCTCATTTTTAGGACTTGAAAATTTCCTTTAGAAGGGTTAATCATGAAAGCTAACACAATAAAAATGAAGGGTGTTATTGCTGCACTTGGTACAAGTTTGATTTCCTCTACCATTCTTATACCAAGTGCTAAGGCTAAAATAATTACTCCTCTTAAATTAATGACATGATTACAAGAAATAGATAGAGAAGACAACAGATAAGAAAAAGAAATTGGATAGCCCTAGGCTCTCAATCTAAACTACTAGCTTTTAACTAAACTTGTAAGTTGACATGCAAAGACTACTGCCCATTGAGTAGGCAGGAGCCCATGATAGGAACCCTAGTCATACAATTGAAACTCCTGTGTCTCAGTCTCATCAATCCAAGACCTGCAACATCTGAGTTACACACTCTTAATGTTTCCCCAATTGCACCCTCAACAGTTGTGCCAATAAACTCATATAATGTCTTAACCCACTTGCCAACAATCCCCACCATAACTCCGTTAGCAACCTTTAATGTGTCATTTCTAATGACATACTTATAACCTTTGCTATCCAAGGAATATAGTGAAATCAAGCTCTTGGTCATCTCAGGAACATGACGAACACTAGACATTATCCTTACCACACTATCATGCATTATCCCCCTCATAGTCCCAATCCCAATAACTCTTCATAAAGCATCGTTTTCTAAGATAACAACTATGCCTCAAACAGTATCATATGTGAACCATTTTCTGTTGGGACATACATAGTAGGACCATCCAGAATCTAAAACCCTCCTATCATCCAATCTAGTCCGTCCATCAATAGCTAGTAAATCTACATCACCATCACCATTGCCCTTAGGCATGGTAACATCACCCTCATCTGATACAACGTTAGACATATCTATATATCTCTTATTAGGGAAGTATTTTCTAATATGGTCTTTTATGCGAAAACCATGGTAGACCACAAGCTTGACATTGTCCATCCTAGATTTGGACTTCTTCTTGTCACCACATGCCTTTGCTACAAGCTTCTCACCACGTGAGTCATCTGGACATCCTCTAATCAATTGATTCTCAATTAATTCATGTTGTAGCAAAGTATTCTTGACATCTTCAAGAACTAATTCATCATTACCATACAATATTATCTCACAAAAATGTTTATAGGCAACAAGCAAAGAGCACAACAACATAATAGTTAGATTCTTATCATCTAATTTAATATCTATATTAAGCAAATCCATAACTATAGAGTTAAATTTATCAAGATGAGATTTCAAGGATTGACCCTCACTTAATTTTAAATCATGAAGCCGACTCTTTTACAATAGACGATTCGCTATAGATCTCGTCATATATAAGGATTAGAAGTTCAACCATAAGATGACAATTGTTATCTCTTTTGTCACTTTTTGCCAAATCTCGTTTGACAAATACAATTGTATGGTGGATAGGGCTTTCAAATCAATATCCCTGAACTCCTCATGAGACATTGTTTCTGGATTCACTGCTTTACCGGATAATGCCTTCTCCAATCTATTATGAATAAGGATTGCCTTCATCTTTAATTTCTATAACCCAAAATTAATAGAACAAACAAATATCTCAATTTCAAATATTGTATATGCCATCCTCATACAAATCGATCACACACCCAAGCTTTAATACCAATTTGTAGAGAAGGATAATTTACCAAACATGAATTCCCAGGACCTAATATAACAAAAAATTGAAAAATTATAAGATCTAATTGAGATAATAATCATAGCACAATAAAATTAGAGAAATAATGATGATTTTTAGTGCATAAAAAATCAATGATTACACGGCTAAATTTTGATATCTTATTATTATACTTATTGAATAATATTTTATCTAATAATTTTATTGTCTTATTATTATACTTGTTGAATAATATTCTATGTAAGGCTAAAAAAAGTATTTATTACCTAACCTTATTATTATACTTATTTAATATTTTTTTTCTAAGGCCAAGAAAAATTTATTACCTAAAATTTTTATTATCTTATTATTATACTTATTTAATAATACTTACAAAATTAGTCCAACAATAATTAGTTATATAATAATTTTATTATTATATTATTATTATTATAATACTTATCTAACACTTTTATTATCTATTAATTCCATTACTTAATAATTTTTCTTTTGGTAATATTATATAATTATATTATATTAACATGCTTTAAACTATAAATATATAACTAAAGCTAACAATATTTTATTTCTACTCTATCATTGTAATTTCCAAAATCTATATATACTAATATACTATACTAACATACTCATAAGTTAAATATAATTCTAATCTAATATTTATTTGCATGCATATAATATATATCTACTAATTTTTTTTACATAATATGAAAAGTTTAACATAATAAAATGCTTGCAATAAATAAATATTTCCACCAATCACAATATCACACACACACGGATCACAATTTTCACCAATCATATTTTCACGAAAATCACATTTCCATGTATATCACAATATAATATCAAAAAATACATTTCCATAAAGATCACATTTATTCACCAACCACAACATTATATATATATAGACACACATACACACACACTTTATAATAACAAAGAAAGTATAAAAATATACATGCAACATAGCTAGCTAAAGGTGGCAGCAACACCATTACTAGGGTGATGACGATTACAACACAGGTCAAGCAGTAGTGTGGCACCACAACTACCTTCAACAAACAAAAAAAATTAAGCGAACAAAATAATTAGATTAATAAACTGATAATTAAAACAAAATAAACAAAAAAAAAAGAGAGTAGAAAACAAAATCAGTTGCAATTTTCCTTTCCCTGCATGAACAATATTTTTACCATCAAGCTAAGCAAGACCCCTATTGGGTGCAAGCCATGAATGACAAGCTTAAAGCCCTTGAAGCTAATGATACTTGGGCGCTCACCACTCTACCACCTGGTAAACACACTATAGGCTCAAAATGGGTTTATAAGATTAAATTCAAACCTAACGGCTCCATTGAGAGATACAAGGCCCACATGGTAGTAGCTAAAGGGTACAATCGGATTCAAGAGAAGTATTTCAAACACTCCTTTTCCCCCCTGTTGCTAAATTTGCTACTTTTCGTGTGCTTGTAACTCTTGCCACCCCCAAAGGTTACCCCATTCACCAATTACATCAATAATGCTTTCCTCCATGGGTATATTGATGAGGAGATTTACATGGATCCTCCTGATGGTTATTCCAATGTTGCACAGGGACAAGC
Source organism: Tamarix austromongolica (assembly GCA_039764185.1). Taxonomy (NCBI): domain Eukaryota; kingdom Viridiplantae; phylum Streptophyta; class Magnoliopsida; order Caryophyllales; family Tamaricaceae; genus Tamarix; species Tamarix austromongolica. The sequence goes on from CM077818.1 coordinate 10,549,182, forward strand.
ATGCAAGCTTAAGATATGACATTATGGTCTCAAACAAGCTTGGAGATATTGAAATATTGCACTTAGTCACTTCCTTAGTGGACTTGGGTTCGTCCAATCCAAGAGGGATTATTCAATGTTTGTTCATGCAACTTCTACTTTCCTTACTATGGCTCTTGTCTATGAAGATTGTTGGAAATAATTAATGATAATCGCAGCAATTAACAAAAAATAATTAAACCAAACCGAGATTAACGAGTTGTGCCGTGATAGAATCACTGCCCTGAAGTGATTTTCGACCGGACAATGGCGCAGATCCCTTCAACGTCGAATCACCCCCAAGGTTCACACAACGTTCTTCGATTCCGTGCACTCGGAATAGAAGAATGGAATTTGCAAAATATTACAATGCCAAGATCGGGTATTCTCTCGCAATTAGGGTTAGGGTTTTCAAGAGTGGCCGACGGTTGCTCTTCCAAAACAAATATAATTTTCGGTGTACTTAAACAAATGAAATTAGCATTTAAATAGGTAAAAAACCGAATGAGGGATAAGTGGAACGTCTTCCACTAATCAGCCCACAAAACCGAAATATTTGAATGAGAAAAACCGCAACCGTCGAAAACCAAATAAAAAACGGTAAAAGAAAAAAAATGGGTCGGGTCGGATCAAAGACCACACCACACCCACGCCCAGCCCAGCCCAGCCCGGACCGGACGGGCGGGCGGCGGCGCGCGCGCGCGTGTGTGGTATCTAAGATCCAGCCCACAACCCACAAAACAACCCAAACTCATAATTCAAACAACCAAAAGGTGAGGGGATATAAAAAGTGAACAAAAAGCCTATTCACTTCCAATGTGGGACATTGAAAATACCCACAAGTTTCCATTGCACCAACAATCCCCCACCAATGGCAAACAGAAGAAAAACCCGATTGATCTGGACAAGGAAGGAGTAACACTTAAGTATCAATATCACGAGGATTGAATTGATACGTAGTGAAATGAGGCAACAATCGTATCTGAGGAGTGAACGAGTCTTGAACTACTCAGACTTCAATTGAGACCCTCATAACACATGTTTTTACCTTAAATTTGCAAATTCCGCGATAATAACACAAGCGCTTTTAATGGCCATGCGCACACCTTGGGTACTCATGAGTGCTCTAGAAAGAAAGCCTTAATCTTTCATAGAAGGCGGCCCACCTTCACACTCACCTAGGTGAATCCATCAAGTGCGTCTCACAAGCACCACCAAATCTGGTTATGGATCCATTAAGAGCATAATCACGCTCAACCTTTTAAAATCTAGTAATAAGTTCATCAAATCCGTCTTAAAAGGACCACCCGAAATATAGGGCTATGAACTTATAAGAGTAGAAAGCTGAACCTTTCCACAACGCACTACAAGGCGCCATAGGAATGAGAACGTAGTGCAGAGGATTCAAGGACATGGTATTTACCATACTTTCCTCAACTCAAAGGCTTAAGCCCCATTCCCCTCGACGATTCAAGGATAACTCTCCTTGTTAGACCCTTTGTTAAAGGATCTGCCAGATTCCTTTCGGATCGAACAAACTCTAAAGAGATTACACCATTCCTCAACAGTTGTCTCACACAACTGTGTCTCACACGAATGTGTCTTCTCTTACCATTATAAACAGTGTTCTTGGCAACACATATAGCTGCCTGTGAATCACAATGTAAGGAAACCGGTACACTGGGTTTCTTCCACAAAGGCACATCGGCCAACAAGTTCCTTAACCATTCTGCCTCTTGACCAGCTAACTCAAGGGCAATAAACTCTGACTCCATGGTGGAGCGAGCTATGCAAGTCTGTTTAGAAGACTTCCAAGATACCGCTCCTCCTCCCAAGGTAAACACGTAACCACTGGTAGAACTGACTTCATCATTGTCAGAAATCCAATTTGCATCTGTAAATCCCTCTAGAACAGCAGGAAATTTACAGAAATGCAAACCCCAATCCTTAGTACCTTTAAGGTATCTAAGTAAACGGCGTAGAGCAGTCCAGTGATCATTACCTGGGTTGTGAGTATATCTACTCAATCTACTCACAGCATATGCTATGTCAGGTCTGGTACAATTCATCAGGAACATCACGTTGCCTATGATTTTAGCATATTCACATTGAGAAACACTAGCACCAAGATTCTTTTTCAAATGTATGCTAGGATCATAGGGTGTTTTCACAGGAACGTCATCTTGGCACTCAAATTTTTCTAGAATCTTATCAACATAGTGAGTTTGATTCAAGCAAAAACCATTCTCAGTTTTTCTCATTTTAATGCCAAGAATAACATCAGCTTCTCCTAAATCTTTCATTTCAAAATGAGAAGACAAAAACATTTTGGTCTCATCGACCACAGACATACATGTGCCAAGAATCAACATGTCATCCACATATAAGCATATTATCACGCATTCATGTCCAATCAATTTAGAATATACACAAGAATCAGATGCATTTACTATATAGCCATTGCTGACTAAAGTCTGGTCAAACTTTTCATACCATTGTTTAGGAGCTTGTTTAAGGCCATATAATGACTTTCTCAATCTACACACTTTAGTCTCCTAACCTTCAACCTCACAGCCCTCGGGCTGCTCCACATAGATCTCCTCTTTTAGGTCACCATTCAGAAATGCTGTTTTCACATCCATTTGATGGACTATAAGTCCATGGATAGCAGCCAAAGCGACCAAGGAGCGAATAGTGGCAATTTTAGTCACAGGAGAATAAGTATCGAAGAAGTCAACGTCTTTATTTTGCTTGTAGCCTACAGCTACTAATCTAGCCTTAAACTTATCAATGGTTCCGTCAGTTCTTAACTTCTTTCTGAAGACCCATTTACATCTTATTGGTTTACAACCTTTAGGCAAATCAACCAAATCCCAAGTGTGATTGGACATAATCGATTCTAACTCATTTTTAATTGCTTCTTTCCAAAAACTAGCATCTACAGAAGTTACTGCTTCCTTATAGGATTTAGGATCCTCTTCAATTAGAAATGTAGACACAAAGTCAACATTAATCATATCAATGTCATCATTTTCAACAAGAAAAGCAGTAATAAAATCAGGTCCAAAGCTAGTTTCTAGTCTTCGTCTTTTACTCCTCCTAGGCTCATGAGTATTATCATTTTCATTTCCAAGAGATGGTGAAGAAGACAAAGGCACAGTAGAAGCATTAGAAGAGCTAGCAAGTTCACATGCATTCTTTTTCAAAGGAAACACATTCTCAAAAAATTCTGCATTTCTAGATTCACAAATAGAATAATCATTCAAGCACAGAAATCTATATGCAGCACTATTTTGAGCATACCCAATGAATGCACAGTCAAATGTCTTTGTTCCCACGTTGGTCTTTCTAAAGTCTGGTAAACCAACTTTAGCTAGACACCCCCACACTTTCAAAATTTTCAGATTAGGTTCAAAACCTTTCCATAGTTCATAGGGAGTCTTGTCTAGTTTCTTATGGGGAACCCGATTTAAAACATAGCATGCGGATAGGACAGCCTCCCCCCACATTTGGTCAGACATACCAGAACTCAAAAGCATAGCATTCATCATTTCTTTTAGAGTTCTATTCTTTCTTTCTGCAACACCATTTTGTTGGGGAGTATAAGGGGCACTTGTTTCATGTATGATACCATGATTATCACAAAAATCCTTTAAAAAACTAGTTCCATATTCACCACCCCTATCAGACCTAAGTCTCTTAATCTTTCGGTCCAATTGGTTTTCCACTTCTGCTTTATACTTTAAGAACATACCTTCAGTCTCATCTTTAGACCTAAGGAGGAAAACTCTAGTATATCTCGAATAATCATCGATGAATGTCACATAATACCGTTTTCCTCCTCTACTCTCGGTGTTCTTAAAATCAGCTAGATCAGTATGAATTAATTCAAGTAATTCCGTTGTTCTCGCTGTGACTGGTTTAAAGGGCTTTTTAACATACTTGGCTTCCACACAAACGAGACACTTCTCATAATCATTAGTGTCCAACACATTAATTAAATTCATTCGGTTCAGTTTGTTTATGGAAGCCACATTCACATGCCCTAGTCTACCATGCCACACAGATACGGATTCAACAATATAAGCAGAAGAAGAACCAACTTCATTAATAGGAGCAGAAATAACGTTCAGAACAAAAAGTCCATCAGACAGATACCCCTTACCCACAAATTCCCCATTTTTGGTCAACACGACCTTATCAGCCTCAAAAACTAGTTTCAAACCAGCCCTATTAAGCAAGCTACCAGAAACTAAGTTCCTACGGAGGGAGGGGACATGCAACACATCATTCAACATTAAAGACTTTCCAGAGGTAAGTTTCAGAAGGACCTTTCCTTTTCCCAGAACTCCAGCAGTTGCAGAGTTTCCCATGAAGACATGCTCTCCATCTGTAGCATCCTAGAACTGGTGGAATAGTTCTCGGTTCGCGCACAGGTGCTTTGAAGCTCCGGTGTCCAGGATCCAATCTGTCTTGTTCTCAACCAGATTAGCTTCCACAACCATAGCAGCTATCACTTCCTCTGTCTCAGCAACATTAGCTTGAGGAGCAGGAGGACCACCACCTTGTTGATTCTGAGTCTGCGGGCCCTTTCTCTTAAAGCATTGATAAGCTTTATGACCTGACTTACCACACACATAACAGGTGAGCTGTTTCTTCTGAATTCGAGTGTCACCCTTCTTGAAGTTAGGTTGACCTTTCGCTTGACCCTTTTTCTGAGTCCATTTGCCTTTTCCCTTAGGCTTGTCAGCTCTAGCAGAAGACTCTACTATATTAGCACTCATTGAACCTGAGGCATAACGAACTCGGTTGTCCTTCAAGCGGTTCGCCTCTTCTGTCCTCATATGACTGATTAACTCTGGCAAGGTCAAATCCCTCTTCTTATGCTTCAGATGGTTTCTGAAATCGCTCCAGGATGGAGGGAACTTTTCTACCAGCATGTTGGCCTGAAAAGTTTCACAGATCTTCATTCCTTCACCCAATACTTCAGCAACCAGCAGCTCATAGTCATGTACTTGATTCATAATATGCTTGTCATCTACCATTTGAAATCGCAAAAGATTTCCCACAGCATATTTCTTTCTACCTGCTTCATCTGACCCATACTTGTTCTTCAGAGTGTCCCAGATATCCTTGGAATATTCGACACCAAAGAACATGTCAAAGAGCTTGTTGTTCATGTGCTGTAGAATATGACCACGAACTGTCTTGTTGTCCCGTTCGTATTTTTCTATCGCAGCTTCATCACTTTTCTTTTCAATAGGAATGATTAGGGGAGCTGTTGGAGTAGTGAGAGCATCATCTGTATCAATCTGACTCGGTGGATTAGTAAAAAGAACATAATCAACTTCCAAGGCCTCAAACAAAATTGTCATCCTCTGAGACCAACGACGGTAGTTAGTACCATCAAGCGGCTCAACTTTCGACATATCGGGGATGACCCTTGGTACACTTGAAGCCATTTCAATCCACGAAAAATAACACAGCAAGAATATTGAACCAAAGGTACTATAATCGAAGTAGAGATATTCGATTATCCAAAACCGAAACCACAACCAAACAATTCCTTAATTTCAATGAAAGAGCACCAAACACAGGAGCCGAAAAGAACTTCGAATATCAACCAATTAATGCAGCAAAAATTCGAACAATAATTGGAATAAGATTCCTTCAATGTAGCCAATAAATTTCAGCAACAATCGATATTATGAAGAGCCCAAAAAACCGAAGCCGAGACTTGTATATATTCGACTTATATACCACAGTAAAAGCCGAGCATAATCAACAACACCAAGCAGCAGCAGTAGTCGAACAAAGGAACAATAAAGGTGGCCAAATTAATTTCGAAATTAATCACTCGATCCAATATTAAACGAACCAATTTCGATGAGCATATAGTTGAAGAACACGAGCCAAACGGAGCAGCACAATTCGAATGGTAATTGCCACGAAGAAGAGATTAATGGCGCATAGAAAATCACTTCAGAATGTTGGAAATAATTAATGATAATCGCAGCAATTAACAAAAAATAATTAAACCAAACCGAGATTAACGAGTTGTGCCGTGATAGAATCACTGCCCTGAAGTGATTTTCGACCGGACAATGGCGCAGATCCCTTCAACGTCGAATCACCCCCAAGGTTCACACAACGTTCTTCGATTCCGTGCACTCGGAATAGAAGAATGGAATTTGCAAAATATTACAATGCCAAGATCGGGTATTCTCTCGCAATTAGGGTTAGGGTTTTCAAGAGTGGCCGACGGTTGCTCTTCCAAAACAAATATAATTTTCGGTGTACTTAAACAAATGAAATTAGCATTTAAATAGGCAAAAAACCGAATGAGGGATAAGTGGAACGTCTTCCACTAATCAGCCCACAAAACCGAAATATTTGAATGAGAAAAACCGCAACCGTCGAAAACCGAATAAAAAACGGTAAAAGAAAAAAAATGGGTCGGGTCGGATCAAAGACCACACCACACCCACGCCCGGCCCGGACGGGCGGGCGGCGGCGCGCGCGCGTGTGTGGTATCTAAGATCCAGCCCACAACCCACAAAACAACCCAAACTCATAATTCAAACAACCAAAAGGTGAGGGGATATAAAAAGTGAACAAAAAGCCTATTCACTTCCAATGTGGGACATTGAAAATACCCACAAGTTGCCATTGCACCAACAAAGATGACCTCCTTTTCACCGGAACTGATCTTTCTCTTATTTCCTCAATCAAAGTTGCCTCGGACATAGCCTTCACTATCAAAGACCTGGACCCTTTGCGCTATTTTTTGGGCCTTGAAGTTGTTCGCTCCACCTCCGGCACTATCCTTAATAAGAAAAAATATATAGTTGATGTGCTTTTTAATAAGGGTATGACTTCTTGCAAAACTGACTCTTTCCCATTACCTAATGACTTACGGCTTTTCATTGATTCTGGGGAACTACTGTCTGATCCTGAGCCTTATAGGAGACTTATTGGGTGCCTTGAATATGACACTCAACTGGATCTATCTTTTGCCACTCAACACTTCAGCCAATTTGTAAGTCCACCACGAGTGCCCCATATGTTCATGCAAGCTGACATGCATGTAGTATGGCGTGCATCATTGCGGGATTGTTAACCTTGGCATATTTTTATCCTGCTACTAATTCCCTCAACCTCACTGCCTATTGTGATGCCGATTTGGGTTGGGGGGGGCTGTGTTTTTTCTTGTCGTTCACTCATAGGGTATTGTGTATTCTTGGGTGACTCCTTGGTTTTATGGAGTACGAAGAAACAAAAGACCGTCTCCAAATATTCAACTTAGAGTGAATACCGTAGTATGTCTTTGACGACCAGTTAGCTTGTTTGGCTAACTGGATTACTTGTAGACCGTAATGTTCCTATTCCTCGGCCTATCTCTTTGCACTGTGACAGCAAGGTAGTTTCCCATATTTCTGCCAATCTGGTGTTCCACAAAGCACGCGAAACATCTCAACATCGACTGCTACTACATTTGGGACATGATACAAGCTGACGCTTTTCACTCACTCCACATGAAATCTAGTCTCCAGTTAGCTGAGTTGTGGACCAGACCTCTTGGATCACATCAACACATGTTTCTAACAGGCAAGCTCAAACTCCTTGACCAAGCCTACCTGTCTAGCTTGAGGGGATGTGGAAATATATATATATAGTGGACTGGCCGGTCCCACACTGTTTTGTTTCAAATACCGTTTACTTTATGGTCCTATATCCTTAGGTAGCTAGTAGACTTGCCTAACCCACTCCAAGTATAGAAATTTTTTCTTTGTAACAGATTACGATTCAATATTTAAAGAACATTTCTTCTGTCTCTATTGTCTCTCTCTCTTCTGGTTCACTGTTGCGCCATAGCTTAGCTTGGTGTTTCTGCTAATTACCATTTATGATAATGGCAATGAAAGTAACATGACACAAAATGTTATATTCAATGAAGTTTTTAATGATACCTAATTGTTTTATATCATTTATTTAAAAAAAAATTGTTGTGGATTCTTACATACGTGTTTTGATGTGTTACGAAATTGTATTCTTACATCAACATCGATTTCCTAATATTTTAGCTCCTCTCTTCAAAAATACTACATGAATTGCACGAGAGTCGGACTAGTAAATGTAAGAAGGATCGGGCCGCTATGAGAGCATGCGACGACTCTTTTATCTCTATGGCCCGTCCAGCTTCGATCTCAGTCACATAGATAATCATTTGAAGCCAGCATCGTACCTCTGTTCTCTCTCTCCTACTTTCTCTCTCTCTCTCTCTCTCCCTCTCCCCCTGTCCCTATTTCAGTTTTAAAATTGAAAGACTTGAGGCTACTACCAGTAGATTCACCCATGAGTGGTAAATTGGTGCCTCTACACACACACACACACACAAAAAAAAAGAAGAAGCAAATCCGATCCAATCACGGTCAAACCGGTTGGCCGTGATAACGGGGCTCCTTACGGGCAGATTGCTGGGTTGATATCTCAAGTTGTAAACGAAACTGATCAAGAAATGTGAGGCTTTGAACTTGCTCTTTTATCTCTATTGCCCGTCTAGCTTCTATCTCAGCCTCATTGAGATAGACGATGAATTGCTTGGACAAGCGTAAATGCACCGTCATCAACCACACAACAGTAATAAGCTGTCCACCTTTACTCAGTTGTGCAGCATGTGCGTTCCGACTGCATTGACCGGCAGCGTAACTCAGCATGTCGATCCAAACTGCTTTGACCGCCTCCCATAGACGTACGCGTGCCTGATCTGGCATCCGTGCAAGGTTATTAGCAAGGACACACGCAGAATATAATGCTGACCTGCTTCTGAGTACGCCATCCTTGTTTTCATCGTCGTAGGTGCGCAGCTCCAAGAGCTTCTCGCAAGCTTTACGATGTCGCTTCTCCCTGTCGTTCGATTCCAAACGCACGGATTCGAGGACCTGCTTCGCTCGAATGATTGTGTTTGTGTACCTGAATTGGTTCGTCCCGACAGCTCCCGTCATCATCTTCGGCTGACTGAGCCAAAGATATAACATGTAATCCGATAAGGTTTTGCTGATTTCACGGTCGTCGTTGTAGACATCATCGCCGCCGACGAAACCACTATGGTAGCACAGTAGTTCGGTAACTATGTGCCAAATGACGAGGCTCTCGTCATACCCGACCTCTTTTATCAAACTTAACGATTGTGGATCTAAGCCACCTAACGATATAAGCCGCCGATATATCGGTTTGTCCTGTACCAAACGCTCCGTAGGCTGCCTCGTCCCCACATCTGAGAATGTTGAACCTTCCCGAACAGCTGTATCCCTCAGCTGTGAGAAAATCGAGTCCCTTAGTTTCACGCTCATCGATCTCTCGGACACGTATTCGATTCCGTCTGCAAAATCTTTGAGGCCCAACTGTTCATAAAGCTTCTCCACATTCTGGTTTCGCGCGTTGACGCAGTAGTCTACGAGGTTGAATTGTTGGATGGTCTCGGACCACCTCCGGTGAAAGAATGGCGGAGCCGTCACCTGCAGAAAAGGGTTGGTTTTTCTATTCCTGTCTTCTGATGTCTCAAATGGCAAATAATATTTCAGATAATTACTCTTGATTCGGGAAATCCTCCGGGCAGAGCAAATCAGCATAAAGAAAGCATTTGCATCGAGTGCGATGGCACCACCTGAAATACCCCAAAAACCCTAATTTAGGAAATCCTGGCTGAATAGGGAATTATTAGGAGATTAATTAAAATAAACTACTTTTAGTGAAACAAATGGGAATTAATTAGAATAAATCAAGAAGGAATTTATAAGTGTGTAAGTAGGAGGAATTATGGTATTTAAGTTAATTAAGGTTTTCATTTTAGAAATTTATTAAATACCTTAAATTATTTGAAATAGGAAGAATAAAATAGTTTCAAATTAATATAAAATTTATAAATAATTTAATTAGAGAAATTAAAGGGGTTTTGTTAATTAAAATGAATTTGGGAAAATTCTTCCATAACTCCCTAAACTAACCTAAAAATAGAATTTAATTATTGTTTTGATAATTATATTTTATTAAATACCCCAAATTACCCAGATTATACTAATTAAGCCAACCCCTAATTTTCCCTCTTTTTCCTTTTTCCCTTTTCCTTTTTCTCCCTCCTTTTCCTTTTTTTTTCTTTTCTTCCCCTTCTCCCCCTTATTTTTCCCGGCCTGGGCCGGCCTGCCAGGCCCAGCACCCTTCCACCCCCTCGCGGCCCGTTCCCTTCCTGCGCCCCTTCTTTTTTTCCCCGGCCGGTTCGGCCCGCCCCGTTTCCTCCTTTCTTTCCTTTTCCGCTGGACCGCCGGTCCAGCCTTCTTTCTCTCCCGCCCCGCGTCGTCTTCTTCCTTCGCCCCCTGTAACACGAAAGCCATGGCCGGGAAGGAAAGCCTGCAACGACAGCCATTCCTTCCGTCTTTTCGCCCTGTTCATCCTCGTTGTCTCCCCTATAGATTGGACTAATCGATCCGTTTATTTTTCCCGCACGAAACCTCTCTCTCTCTGTCTCTCTCTCCCCGGCGAGTCTCAGTCTGCATCTGCAGACCTGCACCGGTCAGCCTCGCCGGACACGCCTCCACCTACCCTCTGACTCTCCCTCGCCTCCTTGTCGTTTTCCCGTTCCAAATCCTCTATAAATAGCCCCGGAAATGACCTGAATCGGGTTCGATTTTTGGAACCCAGAAATCCAAACCGTCGCGCCGCCCCACTTTCAGCCGCCGTTTCCTCCGCCCTCGGCCACCGTTGCCGCCTGCCCTCGCCACCACAATCCTCCCTGCACCGCCCTCTACGCAACCAACCACCTTAGCCACCCTGCCTCGCGCCGCACGTGCCACCCTGGCCGTGCGAAAACCTCTTCCCGAATCGACCCCCTTCCAGCCCTGTGCCACCTTCGTGCCGCCGCCACCGGCTGTGCCGCCGCCCACAGCACCGCCACTACCCCCCAAAACAACCAGCGGTTCCTACTCTACCACCCTTTACCTCCCATTTCCCCTAGCTTCCCCTTCCCTAGCCTCCACCTCCATTTTCCCCTCTCTCCCTTCCTCCACCGCCGCCGCCGCCGCTGCTGCCGCCACGCCGCCGCCGCCGCCACCGCCGCTGCTGCCGCCACGCCGCCGCCGCCGCCACCACCTCTGTCAGGTTGCCAACACCCTGAACCCTAAGTCTAAAAAAAAAAAAATAATAATAAATAAATAAATAAATAACATAAGTAAATAATAATAATGAATAAATAAATAAATAAATAAAAGTGATTAGTGGTTTAATATTATTAACTACTATTATTAGTATTATTATGATTAATATTAACATATTATTATTATTATTATGATTATTACTAATACTACCACCCTTATTATTATTATTATTATTATTATTATTATTATGATTATTATTACTATTATTATTATTAGTGTTATTATTATTATTTATATTATTATGAGCATTACTATCATTATTACTACTATTATTATTGTTTTTATTATTATTATCATTATCGTTACTGTTACTATTCTTATGGCTATGTTATTATTATTATTACTATTATTATTATTATTATTATCATTATTGTTATTATTATTATTATTAGTACTGTTATTATTATTGTTACTATTAGTATTATTATTATCACTATTATTACCATTATTATTATTGTTATTATTTTACTATTAGTGTTATTATTGTTATTATTATCAGTATTACTATCATTAGTACTATTATTGTCATTATTATTATTATCCTTACTATTTTTATTATTATCCACATTACTATTATAGTTGTTAGTATTATTATTATTACTATTATTATTATTACTATTATTATTATTATTATTATTATTATTATTATTATTATTATTATTATTATTATTATTATTATCGTTACTATCCTTATTATTATATTATTATTATTATCCTTGTTATTATCTTGTTGTTGTTGTTGTACTTAACGCATTTATTATTTTATTGATTATTACCATCGTTATTATCCTTAACGTTATAGTTTAATATTACTACCTTAGTATTTTCGTTATGCTTAGTATTGCCACAACTATTGTATTATTACTATTATTGTGATTATTATTATTGTTATTCTTATTATTGTTATTTTCATTATTGTTATTATTGTTACTATCATTATTGCTATCATCACTACTATTTTTACTATGATTAATACTAGTGTTATTATGTTTACTTTTCTCACTAATATTATTATCGCTATTATCCCTATTAATATTATTTCTAGTACTCTTACCATCCTTTGTGTTATTACTATTATTATTATTATTATTATTATTATTATTATTATTATTATTATTATTATTATTATTATTATTATTATCGTTGTTGTTATTAATATTATTATAGTATTTATTAATATTATTATTATTATTATTATTATTATTATTATTATTATTATTAATATCATCATCATCATTATCGATATTGTCATCTAAATGGTTATGGTTATGTTAGTATTTTATTATTATCGATAATATTACTATCACTAATGCCAGTGTGATTTCAATTATTATTATCATCGTCATTATCATTATAGCCTTTATTATTCTTATTATGAGTATTATTATTATTAGTAGTCTTCTTACTATTGTTAGTATCATTAGCAAATATTATTAATAATATCGAAACCCTCACCCTAATACGCTGAGTTTTGCTAAAACCTACTTTAATTAGTGATAATCCGTTTAAGCTATCGTAAGAGTAGTAATAACCTACCCCCTTTATTTATAAACCCCATCATTAATATTAGCCTTGGTATTAGGCCATAATAGGGGTAAGATGGGAATTTTGATAATTCTGGTAGAGGGAGATTAACCCTAAGTATTCCCTCTTATAGGTAAACCGGGTCAAACCACCGGAGGTATAGGAGCGTGCTCCAAGCCCGGCGCCGATTTAGGTAAGGACGTAACTAAGGCCGCTTGTGTGTATTACATGTTTTATTTGCCTTGGATGCCTCGTGTGTTTTATATGCTATATTACGTGTATGTTATCTGTTCTACCGTGTAGCGCAACATGGAACCGAGGTACGTTTCCGTACTCTGGCTTATATGTACTAGTATGGCATGATACAAGGATGATATGGTGTGATGTGACATGCACGTTAGAATGTTTTGATGAGGAGTTGTGGAGTGGGGGCTTTGAAAGAGAAAAATAAGCAAATAGGAAAACCAAAGGGAAGTATGTTGGCTAATGCAGGTAAGAATGACCTAGGCAGGTTATGATTAATGAATGAATGGGAAAAGGGGGGATTAAATAAATAGGAGAGTAGAAGAAAGTAAAGTTACTTGGGGAACACTAGGGTTTGCATGGGAATGATAGAGTTGGCATGGTGGAAGTGTTAGGGTTTGCATGGGGTGGTTAAGGTCCGCATGGGGGCGAACCTTACGTATGGAAAGTTACTTTTGGGCCGTGGGGAAGATAACGGAAAGTTGTTTGGGAGTATTGGAGGCTCGAGGTGAAAAATAGTACGTGGGATAAAATAAGGGTACATAGGGACCGACTAGGGTTTGGGATGGAAACCCTAATTTGAGGAGGTGGAAAAAAAAAGGGAAATAATAAGAATTTATGGGGAAGAGTGAAGTATGTGGGGGAGTTGAGTTGAGGGTCATGATTTGGGTTTTCGATGCGAGAAGTATGTTAAATACACAGGGTGTTAGTAGCTTAATATAAGCGTAGGAGACAGCTCGGTGACCTAAACCGAGTGAGGATATAGATAAGATTGGATGTGTGACCTGTGTCCTATGTGCTGTGGATGCCTTATATGAATGCTGTGTTGTATTCTAAATGCCGTTATCTTACTTGTTTCGTGGGTAATGTGGCTTGGAAACAAGACATGTACTTATGTTTTATTAACATGTGATAGTACGATTATGTCGTCAGTTTTGATGTGATGTGTTGAGAACTCTGGCCATGCATGACAAAGATATGCCCTCGAATAAGATACTTTAAGACACTAACGACTTACAGAGAAAGATGTTGAGCTGAACCCAGACCGGTCCACCGGCTATAATAGTGGCAGGGTATTTTACCCTCGCGACCGTTCCACCGGCTATAATAGTGGCAGGGCATGGCCCTCGCGACCGTTCCACCGGCTATAATAGTGGGGGATTCGTGCTCAACAAACTAAACGTAAAGGTGATAAGCCATGGGAAAGATATAAATGGTTACAGTGGAATACCTTGTGAGTCGGAGCCAGACCGGTCCACCGGCTATAATAGTGGCAGGGTATCTTACCCTCGCGACCGTTCCACCGGCTATAATAGTGGCAGGGCATGGCCCTCGCGACCGTTCCACCGGCTATAATAGTGGGGTTCCCGCACTCACAGGGTCTGGACAAGATGATGATCGTTTATATTCAGAGACCTGATAAAAGAAAAGTGACGTTTGGTCTGTAACCTGTGTGGTTTATATGTGTTATTGCATTCGATCTATGTATCTATGCTATGTCTGCTATGTTATGTATCTTTGTGTGTGGGCCTTGGCACCTACGCCCTTACTCAGTACTGGACCCGTACTGATACTACACTGGTTGAATGGGTCCTGTGATGATCCACCAATGGTGGGGAGCAGACCTTTGATGCAGGTTTTGATCGGTTGCTATTGGGGTGGAAGGTTGACTTGAGGGAGTAAGTGGACCGGACATTTACCTTCGGAATTTGTTTTGTGTAATCGCATTCGTCTTGAAAGTCACAAGTGTTGTACTTAAATCTTCAAGGGTTTTATCATACTTGTCATTCCGTTATTTTAAGTATTCTGATATATAGACCTTTTAAATTGTATTTCGGAATGTAACTTTTTACCTTCGCACTCTGATTTTGTAGAACCCGTGTTTTATGAATGATTTGTTCTGGTTTTATTCTTTCTAGCCTTAGCACTTAGTATCGGGTCGGTAGCTATGGATCGATCTGGTACTAAGTGTGGCGGTAATACCCCCGAGTTTACGGTTTTTAATTCTCTTGCTTCCGCTAAAACTTTTGATTTAAACGAAATTTTTCAGTAGTAAATTTGGGGGTGTTACACCACCGAGCAAAGTATACGTAATCTTAACGTCAGACTTATGGTATGGAGACTTATCCTTTGAATACCAAAGCCAAAGCGATACGGATACCAACAAAAAGCAAACAAATAGGAAGGTATATCCTACCCGTCCGCGAATGACTGTCATCTTGGTATAAAGAGCTTCATGCATGAAGTTGAGTTCGAGTTCCACCACCTCGAAAGCCTTTTCAGCATCCGCAGACATGAATTCACGTGCGCTGCTCTCCAACTCTTCGTCCGCGAATATAAAGTCTACTATCAGACCCTTGACTGTTTGGAAATAATAAAATGCGCGTCTGTGTCCAAGATAAGAACTACAGCAGTCTTTTTGTCGCGCCCTCTCTCTGTACTCCTCCAGCAAGGAGTTTCGGAACTTATCCATGCTGGCGAGGTACAGAGATGTCGTCCTTTCACCGTACTTGATAAGCCCCGCTACGAACATCAGTATTGTGGGCACACATAGCTCTTTATCAGGGAGCGATATGGAAAAGACATACCCAGTTACAGCCAGCTGGGCAATGAGCCGAAGGAAATGACGCTGCCACAGCTCGTTATCCTCTAAAGAGAAGGCGGTGATGGTATCAGGACCACCAAGATGGTTAATCAAAAATGGAGCCCAAAATGCCATCAGGCCACTCCTTCTTAAGTGGACGGAGGTAACGCCTTGGCTGTGAGACATGAGACCAACAGCGAAGGTTGCAGCCCAGTCAGCTAGCAAATAGGCGAGCCAGATCAAAGAGGTGAAAATACCATTTGCTGTTCGTTTCCTGTGAGGAGATGCAAATACTAGGAAGAATTGGAGGAAGAGACTGAATAGAACAAAGGCTCTCAAATCCCAAACTCTCCACACTTGTTGAAGTTTTTCAATTGAAAAATGGCCCATTAGTTACTTATATTTGTGTTGCTCCTCTCCCGTTTTCTTTTAGTATTTATTTGCACCATCGGCTTTATATTTGAGTTTCAGGACAGGAAGGAAGCGATATACAGCACGTGCTGCGAAGGTACCTGAGTGATCTTACCGATCGCAAATGGTACGTGTGGAGGCCAAGCATCGATTGAATTTAGAGATGCGGTTTTTTGTCTGCACTTGCATAATTGATGACTTTATTTAACTTTGTGGTTTCTACGTCTGACTGACGAGAAATTATTGGGGACACCTATCCCTTTTATTTAGTCTAATGAAACGAGTATTTATAAAAGAATTTATTATTTTTATTTGACAATTTTTTTTATAAAATATATGTCATTCATAGGTTTGCAATATGGTGCAACTAATGAAACAATTAATTTTATATAATAAAATAAATAATTATATATATAAATTAGAATTTTTGACCTGTCAATTTTTTAGGCACGAGTTATTTATAATTTTATTTTAACTTAAAAATAATTTTATATAATAAATGAAGTAGTTTGTTATAAAAAAAATGAATAATTTTGTATGTCGAATTCTTTTTTATTATATAAAACTATTTTTAAATTATGTGTCTAAAAAATTAACAAATGAAAAAAAATTATATAAAATTATCAACTGTATCATACAAAATCACTCGTCGTATTGTATAAAACTGCCGGGAAGTACCCAATAATTTCTTCCACCGGGGTCACCACATACAGCCTGGTTGTACTGCATTAGCTTTGTTGGTTTAACTAGGACCTTTCATTCCTCAAATGTTGTCTTTTTTGACGTTTGAACCTAGCCATATTTATCTTTGACTTAGCCCTAGCTAGGATCCGTTGTCGTTTTAATCTAGTTTTGAAATCTCATGGAGAATTGTTTGGCTTCAGATTAGCACACATGAAATCTTCTCGTCTTTTACCCTTTGGGTGTCATTTTGAGAAGCTGATATGAAATCAATCAATGGTGTATGAGATCTAAATCACTTCAGTTACCAGGTGCCTCTGCTCATGTGATTGCTACTAGATTGCTAGTATCTGGGCATTCTCACTGTTCTGTCATACACTATGTTTGCAGCCTAATAGACTAATCGAACAAAATCACACCCTCAGTTGCTTGGAAAATTCTGCAAGTTTTTTTTTTTTTTTTTTAAGGGGCGGGGGGTGGTGGGGGAGGGCGGGGTTAGGTAATATCTCTATCACACTTGAGACCAAGAATTCTTCAAACCTTTCCTACTCACCTTCCTCTTTTGCTTACTAGTAGCCGGAGTTTTCCTTGCTCGTGCAAAATTGTAGGCAAAGTCGCAGTCTAGCCGAAAGTTGTATGCAGTAGTCAGTGGATGAATCATGTAAAAGAATTAACGCGCAGTGCAATTTGTTACTCTCCCGAGTCTGCGTCCGAAATAAATTTGACTATTTTTTTCTTAAAATAAACTAAAAAAATAAAGTTTTCTTTGCTCGTGCAAAATTGAAAGCAAATTAATGAATGCTTTCTGTTCAATTTGTTACCCTAAAGAGATGAAGATACAAGGGAAGGTGCATACCATCTCGAATAATTTGGAGGCCTTGTTCTAATATAAAATATTAGGCCATTAAATATATGAACAAATACAATTATCAAAATATATTTCATAAGATGATTACATTACTATTACGTTCTCACAAATAAAATACCAAAAGTTCTCTAAAATTCTTTAAAATTGTTTAGAAAAATATTTTAGTACAAACTTTTACTTTTCATAATCTTTAGATTTTTAATTTAAACATATATAACCTATATATATTTATTTATATTTTTTTAGTAATGCACTTACGTATACTAATATATAAGCCTTTTAAATTTCGGCCCCTGCTTGAGTGCCCACCTAGTTCTTGGGAAGGTGGAGTCTTACACATAGAAGAATCAAGTAGAGAACAAATATTTATCAACAAAAAAAAAATGTAGATAACACATGTAGTAAACTTTAGTCTCTATTCATACTGCATAAAAAAATCATTTTTAAAAAAAATTTAAATATCTTTGGGTATGAATATTAGGAAAATAAACAAAAATTATATAATGATATATATTCCCAAGATTTTATCCACAAATAGAAATATAAATTGATATACTTTCTAAAAAACAAAAGGGGCTGCGTCAGGATGATTCACAAATGAAAATAGAGAAGTTGTGTGATGACGGTGCAGAAGTTGAAGCTTCTAAAGAGCAAGCAGGTGAGTCAATCGGAAGAGATTCACGACGTTGCAGAACCACCTCTCACTTTGCTATTACTTCACGAAGGGGTTCGATGACAACTTCAGAAAGCTTTACGGGTCTGGCGTGTTCCAGTGCCATGGCCACTTCCATCTTTGGTGGAACTTATGAAGTCGAGGAAACGTGCCTAGAATTTTTTTTCCCTTTTTATTATTATTTTTCTTTCAAATTTAAGGATTCATCTCGGTTGTGATATTGCTGAGCTCTGAAACCTATGGCCGAGGATGATTTCCATCTGTTCCCTATCTGCATTTCTATTGCCCGAGCTCCATGGGATTGAAGGTACATGGACAATATTGTGAAGATTCAGTTCCTTGCAGGTAGTCCTTCAAGGAGTTATGTTGAACTAAAGAGCCAGCTTCCATCATAGATTCATAACCGATGATCTGCATTGAAACTTGATTTGCCACCTCTGAGACGCCCGTGTATAAACAAGTATTTGATTTTGTTGCTGCGTTCCTAATACTGTGGCTTGATTAGATTTTGTACGAGTAACTGCAAGCTGCTGGTATCAGGCGTGTAACTTGCCCCTCCCCTGCATCATATCTTATAGCAACGGCAAGTTCTAGATATTTGGATGATAAGCGATCCATGAAGTCGGTCATAACCTAATGAGGTTCTCATCCTAGAATCTCTTTTCTTGCGTTTCCTATATTTTCCTGCCATCTTCTGGATCTATCCATATCCAATTCAATGCTGTTTTATGTGTTGCTATATATGACTGGGCCTTGGCAGTGTCGAAAAGAAAGAAAAGTGAGAAATGGGTAACATATCCTGCAAATAATAATAATAATGTGCGGGCCAGGTCATGACTCATGACAGGTTATGAAATAAGTCGATAACCTCGAAAGGCACGTGATCCATTCGGTTACCATTTGGTCTTGTCCAGCTCTCCTAGTCGACAGCTATACCAACTAATCTCAACCACTTGTTGCTTCGTTTCTCTTGACACAAATTTCACCCCAAAACAAACTAGCATTAGACAACTTTGGGAGCACCATTAGACAGTACTAATGGATTATTCTCTAAACTTGGTCATGACGTTGCATAATCCCCATCCTTTCTGTGACATTTCAATTATGAAATGACATATCTACTAAAAAAAAGGATAATAATTTAACATTTACGATGATTTTAACACTCCCAGTTGGGAAGGTATAATTTGCTTTTCTTGATTCGTTTATTCCTCTCCACTAAATTTAATTAAAGTTTCCAGTGTGCTGCTTTAATCAATTACTACCTTAGAAGTCGTATAATTGATTTTTTATGCATTTACAAATAGATAGAGTAAACTGCCTGTTTCTCTCCCAACTTCTTGTGGGTTGGTGTTTACAAGAACTCACTGCAAGAAATAGGGTAACTACCAATGATTTTATCGCTGAAGACTTTTTTTTGTCGGTAAATGACCTCTACACCGATTACTTATTGTTGGCAAAATGTTCTCAGGGATGATATAATGTGGTCGGTGAATTGATGGTGCCAAAATTTTCCCTCCATAATCTCGGGGGAAATACATGGGAAAGATAAAAATAAAATAAAAGGCCTATTACCGACAACATCTATATATATATAAAAACGGAGTTGTCTGGCAGACAATATACAAACAAATTTTCCCGCCTAAACTATATTCATTATTACTAATCATAAATTACTTCTGTCATATATTATTGCTAATTATTATTATTGCTAATTAATAAGATGGAATAATTAATATAACTATTTATTAATATAATGTGACTATTCATCTCTTATGTGCATTAAATGCATATAACTATTTATTTGCTGCACATTTATCGAACACCTAATTTTAATAAAATATTAATCAAATATTTTCTTAATTAATTATCTAAACATATGCAGAAAACTATGCAACTATTTATATCCTATGTGTAGTAAATACATATAACTAATTTTAATGAAGTATTAATTAAGTATTTTCTTAATTAATTACCTAAACATATGCAGCCAACTATTCATCTCCTACGTATTAATTGAGTTGTCAAACTCTTCATCTTCTACATATTAATAAATAAATAATATAAATAATTATTACACTATATAAAGTGCCATATATTATTACTACTTAATAAGATGGAATAATTAATATAACTATTCATTAATATAATGTGACTATTCATCTCCTATGTGCATTAAATATATATAGCTATTTATTTGATGTACATATGTCAAACAACTAATTTTAATAAAGTATTAATTAAATATTTTCTAATCAAATATTTTCTTAATGAATTATCTGAACATATATAGAAAATTATTCATTTTCTGTGTATTAATTAAATTGTTGGACTATTCTACATTTGAATATATAAATAATTAATACACCAAATAAAGTGCATATTCATTTGATTTACATGCATATGTCCATTGATACAATGTGAATATTCATCTCTTATGTACAACAAATGTATATAATTATTTATTTATTGTATCTATGTCAAACAACTAATTTTAATAAAGTATTAATCAAATATTTTCTTAATTAATTACTTGAACATATGCAGCCAACTATTCATTTTATGTGTATTAATTGAATTGTCAAACTATTCATATCCTACATATTAACATATAAATAATTGATAAATAATCAATACACCAAATGAAGTGCATAAACCAGTCAAACAATACATATGCATCTGCTGCCATTAATATAATACAACTATTCTTATCCTACATGCAGCAAATGCATATAACTAAATTTAATGAAGTATTAATCAAGTATTTTCTTAATTAATTACCTAAATATATGCAACCAATTATTCATATTAATTGAGTTTTCAAACTCTTCATGTACTACATATTAATAAATAAATAAATAAATAAATAATATAAATAATTAATACATTATATAAAGTGCATAAACCAGTCAAACAACACATATGTATATGTTCATATATATATTTATTTGATGTCATATAACTATTCATCTGTTGCCATTATTATAATATAATTATTCATCTCCTGCGTATTAATTAAGTAATTATCTATAATTAAAACACCAAATGAAGTGGTTATATAAATTAATTACATATAACATTTCTACTTCCCACTTCCTCCCTTTATTAAGTTTGATTTTGTCTCTGATTATATAATTAGAAGCCAGTTGAAAAATTAAAAACACTGCATAAGCTCAAGAGGGAGTAAAAGATAGAAGCATTCAAGTTTCAAAAATGGCACCTATCTACATATATCTAAACCAAATTCACCCATCAAAAGATCATTAGTGCATAATGGTGTAGTGAGTTAATCTAATATTTTCTAATTATTCTTTGTTTACTAGATGTCATAGGTAAGATTGTGAAAATAAAACTTGAAGGCATACGTTAGAACCAAAATAAGAATTTGACCGAGTTAATGGATATTTTGCTGGAGGACAATGAGTGAGTAGAAAGAAGAAATAATTTATCATATTATTGTTAACAGATGTAATAGTTGCATCAAAAATTAATTCCTTGCTTTCTAAGAATTTTTTTAAGATTAATTGTATGAAGCCAGTGGTTGTTTTATGTTTAAAGCAACTGATTTTAGCGATATTTTTAATAACAATTATTCACAACTAAATGTCATAAAAAAATTGCAACATCATTTGTTTGCAAAATTAATATTTTTCCCTATGTTACAGGTACAGTGAAAGTACATAATACTTTTTATATCAGCAAACTACTAATTATTTTATACAATGATAATAAATAAAATTCACGGTCAATCAAAATCCCATGTTGAATTACTATTGAAAAAACTAATATTTGGCCACGGTCAGTTTTACGTTATAGTGTCAAGAGTTACACATCGTAATAGACTAAAAATATTGATATGTGACAATAAAAGAAAAGAAAGTACATCCACAACAAATGTTGTCTTCAATGAATTGTTCCAAAATATCTAGCTACATTATGTATTTTCTTCTTCAATTATTTGCTCCATATACTTCATATTTGTCATTTCTATATATAATGTAATACTTTATTATTTCATATTTCTCCCAATATCTTATCCTTTATATTAACTATTATTTCTTATAATAATTTTATTACTTCTTATAATATTTTTTATTCTTATTATTTTAAAATTTATTATTACAATGTCTAAAATTCTACCCGTGCATCGCACCGGAAAATGTAACTAGTGTTGTTAGTAATAAGGTTTCCAAATCCCCCCTTTCTCGCATGAAAGTATCCTACCTTAATTTTTTGGAAAAAAAAAATTCACAAAAAGAATTGATTATTACAAATGACATGTCATCGGTAAGAAGACTTCCAATTTTTTTCTCATTTTCCAGCAAGAAAGCAGCCTTTCTTGCTTTTCCAATAATAATTTATTTTATAAAAAAATAGAGATAAAATTTCTTATTACAAATCATGCGGTAGGTAATAAAATTCTTAAAAATTATTTCCCTCCTAGAGGCGGAAAGAAGCCCACCATGCGCCTTTTTTTCTTTCGTGGTATAATTTTCCTAATACCAACAACTTGTCGTCGGAAATAGATATTAAATGCAACTTATCATTTAATAAGCCTATCACTAACAATTATTGGGGCTAATATAGAAAATTTCACAACCCTAGCTCCTCATTCCCCATTCTTTTCCTTCTAACCAACCATTCCATCTCTCTCTCTCTCTCTCTCTCTCTCTCTCTCTCTCTCTCTTACCTTGACACATCGGCCATAGATAGTTACTTGGAATGCTTTCGAGAATAATAATTGACCCCACAAATCAACACAAGTCTTTTCGAGCATATTTTCTATCAACTCATAAGTATCCTGAAAAATTTTCCAGAAGGTCGGTCGTCCTTAAATTACTTCAAGTCAAGCATACTTAACTGTGAAGTTCTTTAAGGATAAATTTTTCGAAAGAAGGTGTATCTTGCTGGTATAGATAGTTATATAATTTATTTTAAGTCTCTATCATCCACTACTAATTTGGAATATTACTATCTTTCTCTCTCTCTACCACCAACCCTCCTCCATTAATCCTCCATTTCTCTTCCTTCTTTTACCTCCAGTTTCTCATTCCTTTAACTAATTCTCATAAGTTTTGAGTATATTTTACTCTTAATTTCATTTTTGTCGGTTATTTTGGAAGAATCTAACTATTTTTGTTTTATAGGTGGTGGTTTTGCCTGAGCATTGTTGGATCTTGCAAATCTTAGTGGTTTATATTCTATTTTTTCCTTCCCTTTCACTCATTGTTGTTAGTTTTAGTATGTGTTGCTTTTAATTTCATTGTTGGCCATTTTGCTAACACCTTTTTTTTTTGTAGTTGATGAAGCATTGCCAGAGAACTATTATTTCCATTTATGCTCTCTCCTTATACTAGTTAGTATTTTTTTTTAATAATTGTTACAATTTTTGATATAGTTAATTGGTAGTGTTATGCATGTGTTTTAGATGGTGATTTGTGTTGATTGTTGTATATACAAAGAATGGTTTTATATGTTGATTGTTGTATATATGTGTTCTTACACTTAGTAATTATTAATTTTATTTTAATATTATACTATGTGTTAAGTTGTATAATTATATGATTAGATTATTCTATATCACTTGTTAGTATGCATCTGAGAATAATATGGCAGTGATTCAATTTTATTGTTAGTAAGTGTTAGGTTATGTATAGTATGTGTATCATGTTAGATTATGTAATTTATTATAATAAAAATTTTATTTTTTGTATTACTGTATATGTAATCATGTTGGTATATGTGTATGTTTTTTATATGTAAGCACTTAGAATATATATATTTTTAGTATGTATGTTAATGTATGCTTCTGATAACATTAATATACATTTTTTAAGATATTAAGTATGCTAATAAAAATTTATATGTAACGTAAAAGGAAATTTTATCTTAGATGAAAGAAAATAAATATTAAGTAAACTTAAATAAAATTAATATGTGACATAAACAAAAATTTAATAAATTTATACACATTGAGTATAAAGTAGAAGAAAATAAATGTTAATTGAACTTGAATAAAATAAATATTTAATGCAAAAGAAAGTTTATCTTAGATAATATTTCATCCATTTGTGCACTTTAATGATAAAGTAGAAAAAAATAAATGTGCAAAAGAAAATTTATCTTAGATAATATTTCATCTATTTGTACACTTTAATGATAAAGTAGAAGAAAATAAACGTTAATAAAGCTTAAATAAAATAAAAATTTTACATGAAAGAAAATTTGTCTTAGATAAAGTTTAATTCATTTGTACATTTCAAAGAGTAAGTAGAAGAGAGAAAAATATTAACAAAGCTTAAATAAAATAAATATTAATTAAATATTAATACAATAAATGTTCAACATGAAAGGAAATATATCTTTGATAAAATTTAATCCATTTGTATAGTTTAAAGAGTAAGTAGAAAAATTAAATATGAATTGAGATTAAATTAATTTTGTATTAACTAAACTTAAATTAAAAATAAATATTAATTATTAAGTTGAATAAATTAAAGTAAATATGTAATGTGGAGGTAGTTTAATCTTAGATAAAGTTTAATCCATTTATACATTTGAATGAGTAGGTAGAAGGGAAAAAAATATTAACCAAACTTAAATAAAATAAATTTTATCTTAGATAAATTTTAATCCATTTGTATACTTTAAAGAGTAAGTAAGAAAAAATAAATATTAATAAAGTTAAATAATCTACATATCTAACCCTCATCCCTAACCATGGTTGAATCAATGGTAAAGGGTGCAAAAGATAACATGACTTGATCGTGTATGGTCCCAAATAAAAAACCCCTCTCCACCATGTGGTTTAACTTACTGCAAACCCATCTCACATGATATCTACTGTCTCCTTCTAGAGACATCAAAAAGTAATATGGAGGATACACATAAGGTAAGAAAGGAGTTGATTATCATTGATGATGAGTTGAGATCTTGACATGGATTACCACCATTTAATAAAGCATAAATGAGTGGACAATTATGATAATCATACATAATAGTGTGAAGATGATCAAGCCAGTAGCCCCCATAATCTCTCTGGCACCTTCTACAGGATAAGGTAGAAACATGAGTACCATAGTCCGCAAATATATCCTTCACTAGTCGAAACAATAATATGATGAACATTAGAAGGAAACACTTACTATAGAAACAATTATCAAACAATGATGCATATGTTAAAAATTTACCTAATGTTACCATATGGAGCTCTCCATATGAGCCTTAAAGCTCCTTAAAAGATTAGGAATCTCTAGATTGCTAGGAGCTAGTCCATACAACTACCATTCAAAAGGACCAGCATCACCACCACCGTCACCATGTTTAGTAGAATGATCAACATCATCACCACCACTACCATGACCAACATCATAATGAGCATCTTCACCACCACCACCATGATCACCAAATTCCCTAAAATTCTCTATCTCCTCATCGAATATGTGGTAGTATGTCATGTGATGAGCATTAGAGTGTGTTGTTATTGCCTATCGCCTATGACTCGTAGTAACCGTGCACTTAGCTACACTACTAGTAGAAGTAGAGCCCAACAAACCACCCTTAAGCAATTATTTTTGTTTCCTACCATATGTAAATAATATAAAAAGGTAAATGTACTAAGAACTCTTTGATCATTTTCCCTGTTTGATTTTCATGGCGAAGAAGAAAGCTGCCAAGAGTAAGGCAGCCCTCACATTGGAAGAGGCGACTCGATCAAATTATGTGGTTTCTATAGGGGATGCTTTGTTGATGTTACCAAGTTAGGGGAACCTATGCCCTTTGAGATCCAATCTCACACTCCTCCACAGTTATCGAAACCTATATTGGCTTCTCCAATTGTGAATCATCCATTGAAAGTATCTGGACCTAATCTAGAGGATCATTCTTATTTGAATGGTAATCATGATCCTATTAATGATTGTTTAGAGAATCAATCATGGAAGGATATTTTGATCAATAATAGGAGGTCTGAACGGGATATGACATTAAAGTTCATTCCTCCCTTAGTTATTGATGGATCTAAAAAAGCCATGATTCAGGAAGATGAAATTTTGAAGGAGGCTAAATGCTGGGAGAATGCTATGGTAGGGACGACAAGCTGCTGGTATCAGGCGTGTAAGTTGCCGCTTCCCTGCATCATATCTTATAGCAACGGCAAGTTCTAGATATTTGGATGATAAGAGATCCATGAAGTCGGTCATAACCTTATGAGGTTCTCATCCTAGAATCTCTTTTCTTGCGTTTCCTATATTTTCCTGCCATCTTCTGGATCTATCCATATCCAATTCAATGCTGTTTTATGTGTTGCTATATATGACTGGGCCTTGGCAATGTCGAAAAGAAAGAAAAGTGAGAAACGGGTAACATATCCTGCAAATAATAATAATAATGTACGGGCCAGGTCATGACAGGTTTTTAGTTGGTGCATGGGCATATACTTGATCCCGTGCGGCCAGGCATGGACCGAACCAATTCAGAGCACATATATTTTATATACAACAAAAGAGATGGAAAACAATTCTGGACCGGTGGTTAAAGTGTTGCAAAAAACTTACAGCGTATTCTGGGGTCCTGGGTTCGAACCCCAGTTTTGCAAAAAATTTACCCTATTTTTTTTTCTAAGTTCACACTTGACAGGGTCGTTGGCACTTGGCTGACTTGCTCCAGTTGCTCCTCGTTCGTTGCTCTCCCTTTCAATTTTCGTCTGTCTCCCTGACTCCCGCTCTCTCCCACAGTCCCGCTCGAGTCTCGACCCCAGGCTCCACTGCAGACAGGCGTCGCGCCGCTAACCCTACCCCGCCAGCCGCCGCGCCCGCTCGCTCGAGTCTCGACCCCAGGCACCCACCGCCCAGTCGCACACTACAGCCGCTGGCCGCTGCTGACCTGCGCTGCTATCTTGCCTCCGCCTCGCCGTCGCCCGTCGCCGACCTGTTGTTGTGTGTCACTGTCGGTCTCTGTCTCAACTCTCAACAGAGGCAGGCATCAAATTAGCCAAACAAAACAGGCAAGGCAAACACAACAGCCTGCTGCTGCCCGCCCCGAGAGAGCCAAACCAGAGTCCAGAGAGATTGAGATTTGAGAGGGTGAGGGTTTTTATTTTTTATTTTTAAATTTTATTTAAGATGAAATATAATATCTTTTTTTTGTTAACTGAATTAGTTTGTATTTTTATTTCTAATTTTATTGTGAATATGTGATATTGGAATAGTTTGTATTGAGATTTGTTAATTAGTTGATTGTTGTATATTTTTGAATTAGGTTATGTTAATTTTGAATTAGTATGGTATGAATTATTATTGTGTAATGTTGATTTAGTTGAGCATGAGTATTTTTGTTAATTGAATTAGTTTGTATTTTTATTTCTAATTTTATTGTGAATATGTGAAATTGGAATAGTTTGTATTGAGATTTATTAATTAGTTGATTGTTGTATATTTTTGAATTAGGTTATGTTAATTTTGAATTAGTATGGTGCTACGTTGTTGTCATGTGTAGCATGTTTGAATCCATCGGAGCTATTTTCTGCTTTTGACAAAGCTTCATTGATTAGGTTGACAAAGTTTATCCCGAGGATTTTTCTGATGTTGATGTTGTGATACCGCAAGCGATCATACAAGAAGAAAAAGTATGTGTGATGAAATAAGTCGATAACCTCGAAAGGCCCATGATCCATTCAGTTACTATTTGGTCTTGTCCAGCTCTCCTAGTCAACAGCTATACCAATTAATCTCAACCACTTGTTGCTTCGTTTCTCTTGACACAAATTTCATCCCAAAACAAACTAGCATTAGACAAATTTGGGAGCGCCATTGGACAGTACTAATGGATTATTCTCTAAACTTGGTCATGACGTTGCATAATCCCCATCCTTTCTGTGGCATTTCAATTATGAAATGACAGATCTACTAAAAAAAAGGATAATAATTAAACATTTACGATGATTTTAACACTCCCAGTTGGGAAGGTCTAATTTTGCTTTTCTTGATTCGTTTATTCATCTCCACCAAATTTAATTAAAGTTTCCAGTGTGTTGCTTTAATCAATTACTACCTTACAAGTCCTATAATTGATTTTTTATGCATTTCCAAATAGATAGAGTAAACTGCCTGTTTCTCTCCCAACTTCTTGTGGGTTGGTGTTTACGGGAACTCATTACAAGAAATAGGGTAATTACCAATGATTTTATCACTGAAGACTTTTTTTCGTCGGTAAATGACCTCAACACCGATTACTTATCGTTGGCAAAATGTTCTCAGGGATGATATAATGTGGTCGGTGAATTGATGGTACCAAAATTTTCCCTCCATAATCTCTAGGGAAATACATGGGAAAAGATAAAAATAAAATAAAATAAAAAGGTTT
The DNA here is from genome assembly GCA_039764185.1 of Tamarix austromongolica. Lineage (NCBI taxonomy): Eukaryota > Viridiplantae > Streptophyta > Magnoliopsida > Caryophyllales > Tamaricaceae > Tamarix > Tamarix austromongolica. The sequence goes on from CM077818.1 coordinate 10,577,756, forward strand.
ATTACCGACAACATCTATATATATATATATATATATATAAACAGAGTTGTTTAGCAGATAATGTTAGACAAAATTTTTCGCATAAACTATATCTATTATTACTAATCATTAATTACTGCTGTCATATATTATTGCTAATTATTGTTATTGCTAATTAATAAGATAGAATAATTAATATAACTATTTATTAATATAATACGACTATTCATCTCCTATGTACATTAAATGTATATAACTATTCATTTGTTGCACATATGTCAAACAATTGATTTTAATAAAGTATTAACTATATATTTTCTAATCAAATATTTTCTTAATTAATTATCCGAACATATGCAGAAAACTATTCATTTCCTGTGTATTAATTGAACTATCGGACTATTCATCTCTTGCATATTAATATATAAATAATTAATACACCAAAGTGCATATTCATTTGCTTCACATGCATATATCCATTAATACAATACGACTATTTATTTCATATGTGCAGCAAATGCATATAACTATTCATTTATTATACATATGTCGAACAACTAAATTTAATAAAGTATTAATCAAATATTTTCTAATCAAATATTTTTTAATTAATTACCTGAACATATGCAGTCAACTATTAATTTCCTATGTATTAATTGAATTGTCAAACTATTCATATCCTACATATTAATATTTAAATAATTGATAAATAATTAATACACCAAATAAAGTGCATAAACTAGTCGACCAACACATATGCATATGCTGCCATTAATACAATGCAACTAGCAAATACATATAACTAATTTTAATGAAGTATTATTTTTTTTCTTTTCTTTTAAGGTTAGATCAACATCAATCAAATATGATGATGATGATGATGATGATAATAATAATAATAATAATAATAATAATAATAATAATTGTTTATAATAATAATTTTATTATTTATTATTAATAATATGACTATTATTATTAATATAACTATAATAATTATAACTATTAATATAACTAATACTAATATAATTATTCATATAATTTTGATAATTACTATTATCATTTATAATATAATAATGATAATTAGTATTATGATAATAATGAATATTAATATAATTGATTATTACTATTATGAATATTATCATGATTAATAATATAATAATTATTTAAAAAACTAATAACAGAACCACAACATTGGTTATTATATAAAAATAGAGTTGTTTGGCAGACAATATACAGACAAATTAACATTGGTTATTATATAAAAATAGAGTTGTTTGGCAGATAATATACAGATAAATTTTTCTGCCTAAACTATACCTATTATTACTAATCATATAGTATCACTACAATATATTATTACTAAATAATAATTTCAAATAAATGATGAAATACTCATGCGTATTAATTGATTTGTCAAACTATTCATCTCCTATGCTGCATGACAACAAAATGATATTTATCTCCTACGTATTAATTGAGATATTCATCTATTGCACATATGTCGAACAACACATATTAATCAAGAATTTTCTTAATTAATTATCTAAAAATATGCAGCCAACTATTCATCTCTTGCGTATTAATTGAGTTGTAAAACTACTGAATATATGAGTGTAACTATTTATATGCTGCACATATGTCGAACAGCACATATTAATCAAGTATTTTCTTAATTAATTACTTGAACATATGCAACCAACTATTCATCTCCTGTATATTAATTGAATTGTCAAACTAATGAATATATGAATATAACTATTCATCTCATGCGAACAACAAATTCATATAACTATTCATCTTCTGTCATTAATACAGCACAACTATTCATATTCTACATGCAATAAATGCATATAACTATTCATCTGCTGCACATATGTTGAACAATACATATTAATCAAGTATTAATTAAGTATTTTATAATATAATTACTTGAACATATACAACCAACTATTCATCTCCTGTATATTAATTAAATTATTAAACTATTCATTTCTTATATAATAACATATTAATAATTAATATACCACCCGTGCATTGCACGGGGAAATGTAACTAGTGTTGTTAGTAATAAGGTTTCCAAATCCCCCCTTCTCGCATGAAAATATCCTACCATAATGTTTTGGGAAAAAAATTCCACAAAAAGAATTGATTATTACAAATGACATGCATCGGTAATAATACTTCCAATTTTTTCTCATATTCCAGCAAGAAAGCAGCCTCTCTTGCTTTTCCAATAATAATCTATTTTACGAAAAAATAGAGATAAAATATCTTATTACGGATGACATGTGGCAAGTAATAAAATTCTTAAAAATTATTTCCCTCCTAGAGGCTTCATTGGTATAATTTTCCTAATACCAACAACTTCTTGTCAGAAATAGAATAGTACCAACAATATTAAATGCAACTTATCATTTAATAAGCCTATCACTAACAATTATTGGGGCTAATATGGATGACTTGTTGTCGATGCTAAGACAATTATGAAAGAAAATTTCACAACCCTAGCCCCTCATTCCCTCATTCTTTTTCCTTCTAACCAACCATGCCATCTCTCTCTCTCTCTCTCTCTCTCTCTCTCTCTCTCTCTCTCTCTCTCTCTCTATCTCTCTCTAATACCCTGACATATTGGCTACAGATAGTTACTTATAGTGCTTTCGAGATTGATGATTGACCCCATAGGATAAATTACAGCATATCTGTATTATCACATACCAAAAGAGGGCACATGAACACATCTCGATTCCAAGCCATGCCACACATGAAACCATTAAAATAATAGCATGTAGAACACAACATATACATTATATAGGGCATCCAAGGCATGTAGGACACATAGCACACATTCGGCCTTAGCTACGCCCTTTCTTGGTTTAGGTTACCAAGCTATCTCCCACACTTATTAGGCCACTAATCACCCTTGGTAATTGTTACACTTAATATATTTCCCATTTGGTTGGTTAGATTACCAATTTATCCATTTCCTTTATTATAATTAACAAATTGCCCCTTAGTTGGTCAAATTACCAAATTACCCTTGTTCAATATCGTAATTACCAAATTACCCCTTTAGTTGGTTAAATTACCCAATTGCCCCTCACACCTATCATGTTTACCATTTTACCCTTCTCCATTATTAAATTATCAAATTACCCTTTAGTCATTTAAATTATTATTTTACCCTTCTCAATTATTATAATTATTAAGTTACTCCTTTCCAATTTCCACTTTTACCCCTTTTATTTACAAAATTACCATTTTACCCCTTTACTTTTAAATTTACCATTTTACCCCTTAACTTCCAAAAATTACCATAACACCCTTCCACTTATAAAATTACCATTTTATCCTTAATTATGAAATTACCATTTTACCTCTTTTAATTTCCAAATTAACATTTTGCCCCTTTAATCACAAGATTACCATTTTTCCCTTTAATTACAAAATTACCATTTTGCCCTTTAATCACAAAATTACCAATTTGTCCCCTTTAATTATGAAATTACCATTTTACCCCTTTACTTCCAAAATTACCAATTTGCCCCTTTTCATTTACAATTTACCACTTTACCCTTTCTACTTCCAAAATTACCATTTTATCCATTAATTCCAAAATTACGCTTTAATTACAAAATTACCACTTTGCCCTTGCCTCCAAAATTACCATAATACCCCTTTTAATTTAAAGTTACCATTTTTCCCCTTAGTACACCACTTATATTAAATTATTATTATTACTACATAAAATAATTAATATTAACACCTCATCCACAACTCTTATAATTAATATAATACTTATTAGCACCCATATATATATTAGGCCATATTCTCTTACAAGATACATTATTAAAATACCCCTAAGACTCACAAAATATTAATCATGCATTAAAGATCACAATAGCATAATACAACATGGATAATACTTAACATTTTTATTAACAACCAAACCCTTACCTTAAACAATATTTCCCTACATAACATATAGCCTAACATGCTTCTTTTCATCCAACATCATAAGAAACTATGCATATGATATTAAACAACATATATTAAGTATAATAACATAATAAAAATCCTAATGTGCTAACATACGTTAATCCATACGTTTAAGTGGGATTTAACGGTTACCTCGATTCTCGAAAAATGAACCTTACTAGTATTCCGGTTTAAGGTTCAAGATTTGATTATCAAAATCAATACCTAAAAATAATATCAAGATTTATGACATTAGAAATAACAAAAATCAAAGTATAAAACTTTATAATGCTTAATTAATCAAATACTTGAATTAAAATATAATTATACCTTAAAATTATTACCCAAATTAATCAAGAAAGGCAGCAGCTCATGCTGCTCATGCAGCATGAGCTACATGCAAGGAAATGAGGAGGAAGGCTCGAAGGTGGCAAGAATGGGAGGAGGGAGTGGTGTTTTCGGGTTGGGGTTTTGGGGCTAAGAAAAAGGGCATGCAGGGGAGGATTTGGGGCAAGGGAATGGTGTAGAAGTGGAGAGGGGGTGTAAGTGGTGGTCGGGGATGGGTTGAAGGTGGCTAAGGGCGGCGGAGATGGCGGCAGGGAGGCTATGAAGGTGGCGGTCGAGGAGGGAGTCGAGATGGGGGATTGAGAAGGAAGGAAAAGGGAGAGGGAAAACAAGAGCCTGTGGGTGGTGTTTTCGGCCAAATGAGGATTGGGGGTGGTAGAGAGGGTTGCAGGGATTATTGTGGTGGCTCAGGTGGCGGCATAGGCGGCGAAACGGTTGCGGATCGGGGCTGCATAGGGTGGTTGTCGAGAAGGGAGGGAAAGAAGATAAAAAGAAGAGAGGAGGAAGGAGGCGGCTGTAGGGTGGCTCAATGGGTGTTGTTATGGTTCAGGGATGAGGTAGAGGGTGGCAGGGGTGGTGCAGGTGGTTGTTGAGGCGGCAGCAGCGGCGGAACGACTGCGGCAAAGCAAAATAGGGAGGATGAAGTAAGGAGGGAGAAAGGAAGAAATGAGGGTTGGGAATGCATGGAAAGCTCGACAAAAATGCCAAAATGAGGCGGGGAGGAAGAAGAAAAATAAGGCGAAGACAGAGGAGGGGATAGGTAGGATCGAGGGCAGTTGTAGGGTGGTAGAGGAATGGCAGTGGCAGGGAGAGGGAGAAGGGAGGTATGGTCGGGCATGGGGGAAGGGAGACAGGGATGGTGGGGCTGGGATGGTGCGGAGAAATGGTGGGAGAGAGAAAGAGATAGGGGAAGCAGTAGGGAGAGGGAATTGTAGGTGGGGTGGCAAATATGGCAGAGAATGGCCGGGATTCTCACCAGGGAAAGAGGAAGAAGAAGAAGAAGGGAAGAAGAAAGGGGAGGCTGGGTGTTGGGCACGACAAGCAGCCGAAGGGAAAAAAAGGAAGCGGGCCGGCCCGGTCGGGGAGAAAGGATGAAAGGAAAAGAGGGAGGCGGGTTGGGCTCGCGCGGGAGAATGAAGAAAAAGAAAGGGAGCCAGGCCGAGGGGGAAAGAAAAGGAAAAGAGGAGGAGAAGGGGAAGATGGGCCAGGGCCCAAGGCGTAGGAGGGGAAGGGCAGAAGTAGGCCAGTTGGCAGCCCAAGAAAAAAAAAAGAGAAGAAAGAAAAGAGAAAAAGGAGAAGAAAAGGGAAAAGGGAAAATGGGGTTAAATAAAATAATTTAATTTATAAAATAATAAAATACAATATTTTTGGGTAATAAATTTATTTAATAATTTAATTTAATATAATTAAAATATAAGGATTTAAAGAGGATAGTTTTAGTAAAATAATGGTTTGAAAATATATTTAAATAATAAGAGTGTGATAAAATAATAAAATATTTATTCCAATTTTATACACTAAAAAATTCTATAAAATAATTAAATTAAATAGATTTAAAGGCTAATATATCTCAAATAAAATTTATTTATTAAATTATAGTCTTTTAAAATCTTGGGGGATTATACCACAAGTCAAATACTGAAGCCTACCATATATTCAAACCCTTGGCTAGCATCAGGACTGCCATTACGTTTCCACACAAGAAAATGATATGGTCATTTTTTGCCTTGTGGACCTATTGAAGACCCATTTCAGATACACCTCGAGTTTTGGTTCTTATCCGTGCTACTCCCTTAAGGATCTATAAACTCATCACCAAAATACTGCACCAGAGCAAAAATACTCACCATAACTCGTGAACGAGCACCAAGATGAGTTAACATTTGTCATCAGCAACACACAAAACTTTCTTAGACCCCGTATAAGGGGACATTGCTACTGACCAAGTCCACGGGCTTAGGGATTATGAAGCTAGCTGAACCTAAAGTCAAGCAGTATTTTCACCTTTGAGTCTTACCAACCTATGAAGCGAATCTATTTTTCTGTTCTATAATCACAGCCAGAAAAATCACCAAGCTGTTACTGTGTGTTACTGCATAGTCCCTAAAGTAGAATAAAACATTGTTGAAAAACATCTGCTGAACACAAACAAATCGACCTCTGTTCGGCCATAATAAACTTTAATTAAGCACCCCTTTTCCCTTTCCCTAAAGGGAAAATAATGAAGTGAATAATATGAAAAATGAAAAAAACTATAGAAAATTTCTTAGTTTTATTTTCTCCTGTTAACAACACTTTTTGTTAGTGGGCTAATATAAAATTATGAATTTGTCCTTAAATCTGACATAATCACTCCTGAAAAATACACATAGTTTGTGTTCTTGAAATTCAACACTTATCTTCCGATAGGAAAAAAAGGGCTTTAATCGGACAAAACAAGTATTAAAAAATTCAGCAACAGTGCTATATAATCAAAAACCGATTTGATGGATACAGAAAAAGAGTGAAGGACAGCATTGACGAAAAAAAAATGATCACTTTGTGTAATTGAAAGAAATAATTTTATACCAAAATCAATATCCATCAATAATTAAACAAATTAAAAAAAATCCATCATCAATGTAACGTTGGTATCAAGGGGATGCCTTACTATAGCTATTGAAATATCCAGATTATATTGCTATAATTCGTGCATATGCTACCAACTACCAAGTAAATGCTCCCGGAGAAAAGAGAACTTCTTAATATAGACACATATTAGCAAATTGCACATGTTAGGTAGAACTAAACTCGGTCAATACAAAATGGATAGAGAATTTTAGTATGAAATGGTCAGTTATACACATTGCCATTTCATAATAATATAAAATAGACAGAAAAGATTAATATGTGATGATAATGACAATGAAAGTAGCTCCATAAAATGTTGTATTCAATGAATAATGATGCCTTATTGTATTATACTTCCTTGTTAAATTTATTTTTTTGACCTATATGTTGTTTGATGCATTGCTAAATTGTATCTTATAGCGACATCCATTTCGTAATATTTGAGCACTTCTCATTAAACTGGATTGGGTCACTAGAGATTTATGCCTCCTTTTTTCATTTCCCTCTCTACTCTCTTTGAGCACATCAGCGTCTATATTAGCCTCTTTGGCATAGAAGATGGATTTGCTGTGCAGGTGTAAATGCACCGTCATCAACCACACAATAGTGATAAGCTGTCCACCTTTACTAAGTTGTGTAGCATGCGCATTCCCACTGCATTGACCAGCAGCGTAACTAAGCAGGTCGATCCAAACTGCTTTGACCTCTTCTATGAAACTTAGCAATTCTGGATCTATGATGCCATTTAATAAAAGTCGCCTATAAATCGGCTTGTGTCGTCTCATCTCCGGATTTGAGTGTGTCAAATATTCTAGAGCAACTTTTTCCTTCAACGGTGAGAATATTGAGTTATTTAGTGTTACCTTAAACGACCTCACGGAGACATATATGTAATACGCCGTATTTTAAAATTTAATTTTATTAAACTTAATTATTTTATTAGCATAATTTGATATAAACATTTAATTATTTTAGTTATAATTTATTTTATGGATTTATCGACGATTTTGACTTCATTTTTGAATTTAATTAATTGTTATCGTTGCGAATCATTCTAGATAAATTCGTTCACAATTATAATTTTATTATATTCATATAATTTTAATTTTTGGTTAAAAATATATATTTTCGTTCTTTCTAGTATTTTGATTTTAATATTCTAGATTCGTTTTCGATTATAACTTTGTCGTGTGATTACGATTTTGTTATAGGGTTATATTTCGTTAACGATATATATATTATTTAAATTATAAAATTTTTATTTAAAATAGTCAAATTTATTTTAATGATTTTATTCGTAGAAAATATTTCTGACTTTGAACTTATTCGTTTTTTAAGTTGTTAAGATCATCGGATAGTTTTAAATTAAAAAGATCTTCGGAACTTATTTATGAATTTCTTTCCGAAATTAATTTTCTTCCATTTTACCCTTCTTGGTTTGTGGAAGACCAATTTTGAAAATTATTTAAATTAGTCTCGGTTTATTAGAATTTGATTTAAATATTTTCTTATATGCTTTTAAATATTATGTCAAGGTATTATAATGTATTTCCATAAATAATATAAATTTGTACGTTCGTTGGTAAATTCTTCCAAAAATACTTCCGAAATTCTTTATATAGCTCTTATATCAATTTTAAGTCTTCGAATCCTTTTGAAATAATTTTCATTAAATAAATTTTAGATAAAATTTTCCAACAATATTTTTTAGATGTTTAGTAGTTACTTATATGTATATTTGCAAAAAAAAAAAAAAAACAACGGTACCTGACTCCTCTCTTCCTTTTTCCTTTTCTCTCCTCTTCTCTTCCATCTTATCTTTCCCTTTCCCATTCGTCCCTGTTCTACACCCTAGGCCCAAACCCTAGCCTACCATCTCCTCCCTGCTCCTCCACTCTAACCGCCTAACCAGCCACAACTGGTTGTCACCGTTAATGCTACCAGCCACCGTAGCAAGCAGCAGCTGCAGCAGCAACAACGAATAGCAACAAGGGTAACGACGAGCAACAACGCAAGCTGTGCCACCGTCTGGCCACGACAAGCCTCGTTGGCTGCCAGTGAGTAGTCCTCGACCTCCGAAGAAGCTTCCCCAATCATCACCCGCCCCGATTTGTTAGTTTCGTTTGGTATAAATTTATAAAAACCCTAACCCTTGTTTTGATTAATTGAGTATGAATTAGCTTATGATAACCTAATTTATTGGTTGGTTATGCATATATATATATTGTATGATTGATTTAGAGTGGTTAATTATAGTATATTTGGTTGATTTGTGAAAATCATATTTTTGGCCGGGTTTTGCTCGAAATTTTTGGATTCATCCAATTAAGCTATTTTGGGTCAATTGATTCTACACTATGATGTAAAATATATCTAATTTCATATCGGAACCATCAATTTGAGAAATTTATGCAGAATTGATTAGAATTGGATTTCTAGGTCAAAATCCATGTATAATGAAATTGGGTTGCATAATTGAGTTGTTTCACTCAATTGATTTTATAATATCATTTGAAATGTATTTAATTTTATATCAAAAGTGTTGATTTGGGAAAATTGTGTGAAATTGATTGGAATTAGATTTTTAGGTCAAAACTCATGCGGGTCTAAATTGGATTGTGTAATCGGGTTGTTTTATTTAATTGATTATATAATTTACATTAGAATACATTTAATTATAATTTGAGCTGTCAATTTATATATTTTAGCAAGAATTGATTGGATTTGAGTTCCGGGCTAAAAAAACCCTAATTATGCTAACTTGGGTATTTCTTTTATTGGTTTTGATCAATTAATTATATGATATGTTATAAAATATGTTTAGTTGCATTTCTAAACATTAGTTTCAATAAATTAATAGAATTCAACCGAATCACATTTTTGGGGCTAAAACCCTAGATTCCAAATGAAATTATGAAATTGATCATTTGTATAGTTGTTTTTCTAAAATTGAATTTATAGAAATAATTAAAATGGTCTTAATTGCATTCTAACACCTTCAATTGGAATTAATTGATTTAAATTATCCAAGTTTGTGTCTTGGGCTTTGAAACCCTAATTTCGAAAACCGATTGTCTTAAATTGGCTACTCAGAAGATTGTTTTGTTGAAATTGATTATCTAGATTTATCTAAAATGAGTTTAATTGTGTTTTAAAACTATCAATTTAGAGTAATCAAAGTTAATTAGTCGAGTCATAGTTCGGGCATTAAAAACACTAGGTTCGGATATGGTTTTATGAAAATGATTTGTTTATGCTTCTTGCACCTAGTAGATTACTAGTTTTGGATTTAAAATCATTATAATTGTATTATTATATTATCGAGTTGGATTGGTTCCCTAAAAATGGTTGATTTGCCTCTTTATTTGTAAAACCTAATGAATACGACATTTTTGATAAAAATAACTTATAATCTATTATTCTTTCCCCGAATTTCCAAATCAATTTGAAATGCCCCAAGTGATATGTGTTAAATCTGATTTGATTAATATTTTATCTTAAATCTTAATAGGCGAGTCCTACGTTTTGGACACTTTCCAAGAAAGATCATTTGTGTCCGTTTGTGTTGATTTTATTATAATATTTGAATTATTCATCGATAAGATAGTTTCTAACCTAGTTACGATTTCCATAGATGATCTAGGAAAATTTTCTCGTGGATTTTCGAGCTCTTGATAGCTCTCTCTCTCTCTCTTTCTCAATTTGCTTAGCTAGCTTCAGATTTGGGTAAGTCGTTACTTACCTTTACTTATACGGAATCTAGAATGTATGTCTGTTGGAATAGAAGGTGATGAGTATAGTTGATTATTTAATTATGTCAAGCATATATTGTATTTCGTGTGGTAATTGTATATATGTATGAGTTATGGATTTAATGCGAACGCATGTTCGTGTGCCTCTTGAGTATTGTATATGTTTGAGTATGTGAAGGGCTGATTATGATTATGCTCTTAGCATATCTAGCTAATTGTAAAATATTTGGTGATTTTAGAGTATGTTCTAATGTGCCTAAATTGTAATTGGTTTAGAAAACCATATTCGTGGTTGAGTATGGATTGAAATTGTATGATACCATATGCTATATTTTATGTCATTGAATTATTTGGCTCTAACGCCACCTAAAATTATTCTACTTTAATGACACATGAATTTGATCGGCTTTAATGCATCTGGAATAGTTTTGCTTTAATGCCACTTGGGTTGGTTTGGCTTTAATGCCACTTGGACTGTATCGGCTTTAATGCCGCTTGAAATTTATCGGCTTATAATGGAAATTCATTGTGTTGACGGATGTGAGCTAAATGCTATTATGTGAACCTGATTTATGATTAGTTAAATTATGGAATAAAATATTAATCACTTAAAGTGAAAGATCTTGAGTTGGGGCTTATATCACTTGGGGTAGCTATCCGAGTTAGGTTTGGTATTCACTTGGTACCATTTTGGTGTTTTTCTCTTCTGTGATCCCGGGTGCCTTACGAGGTCTGGAGAGACCCTCTTCTATTCTATAGGTGTCTCAATATATTTCGACCCTATAGGGGACATGCATACTTATGTGATTAGGTGTCCTATTTATTGATGGTCTAGTTACGTTTCTAGGCGGGCCAGCTAGGGCTAGTACCATTCGAGTACTAGATTAGTTGTTACGATCTCTTTGGGTCTCCATCCTGAAGATAATACAAACAAATGGTGGTGATCACAATAAAATAATATAATAATGAATTATTCTCTTTGGCTCTTGGACTTTATATTTCTATTTACTACACATGTCTCTTGATTCTTTCTTATAATAGTGTTGCCATATGATACATGTCCATATTAAATCATCATATGATCTATTATTTAAATCGCATGTGGGCCTTATGTGTAGAATGTTATCTTTTAGGGTAGTGTGTGTTACTCAACATGCAACCATGATTTATAGTATGCTTTTACCCTATATATTGTCTTGTATTATAAGCATGAGTTATTATATGAGTGGAATAGTATATATATATCACATGTATGATCGAGCATGCGTTATTATATGAGTAGAATGGTGTATGTATCACATGTATAAATCAAGCATGGGTTATTATATGAGTAGAATATTGTATGTATTGCATGTGTAATTGAGCATGAGTTATTGTATGAGTGGAATGGAATGTGTATCACATGTATAATTAAGCATGAGTATTGTAAGCTAAAAATTGTCATATCTTATATGTGTCCTATGTCCTGTTTCCTTCCATGAGTTAGGTAGTCGTGATTTACTCGGTACTAGGCCCATACTTATATTACCTTGGTTGAATGGGTCCTGCGATGATCCACTAATGGTGGGGAGCAGACCTCTTGTGCATGCTTGAATTTAGACTTCGGATGTTACTATTGGGTTGAAGGCTTGGCTTGAGAAAGTAGGTAATCCGAAATTTATCCCTTAGGATTTGTTTTTATCTGTGTCTATTTTTAGAAGTTTTAAGTGATTTATTAAAATTTTAAGGTGTTGTAATTGAATTTTATCTCATTAATTTGATAAGCTTTTAAAAATCCAGAATTATTTCATACATTTCCGCTAATTTATCTAGCGATGATTTTCTTTAGTAAAATTATTCACTTACCATTTGCATGTGGATATCTCCTTATGGGAGTTTATCCTCACTGTATGGATGTTGGTTGAATTTTGTTTGACAGGTTTTAGCCTTGCATCTAGCATGAGATAGATGATATACATTTATCTTGTATTATGTGTGGCGGTAACATTCCCCAAATTGTATTTTAGCTTCCATATTATTCTTTTAAACGAAATATTTTAGGAATAAAATTTGTGGGTGTTACAATATGTGATTCCATATACGAAATCTTTAAGTCCCAACAGTGCATAAAGCTTCTCAAAATTATGGTTTCGTGCATTAACGAGTTAGTTTATAAGGTTGAATTATTGGATGCTCTCTGATCACCTCCAAGGAAAGAATAGCAGTGAAGTTAGCACCCGCAGAAAAGGGTTGGTGTTTCTGTTCTAATCTTCTGAAATTTTAACTAGCAATTCGTATTTCACAAGATTACTCTTGATTGGGGATATCCTCCTGGCAGAAAAAATTATTAGCAGAAAGAAAATGGTTGCATCAAGTACAATGGCACCTTAGAGAAAATTATAAGTAATGTTCACATCATATGTATGGTATGGGGACTTATCCTTTGAATACCAAAGCCAAAACGATGTGGATACCAACACAAAGCAAACAAGTCGGAAGATATATCTATCAAGCCACAAATGACAGCCATCTTGGTATAAAGAGCTTCCTGCATCAAGTTCAGCTCAAGTTCCACCACCTTGAAAGCTTTATCTACATTTAGGGTCCTGAATTTACGAGAGCTGATCTCTAATTCTTTTTCTATGAATATAAAGTCTATTATCAGACCCTTGACTAACTCCAAATAATTATTACTATCATAATAATAAGGATCTCCACTCTCTCTAGTAATAATGACTTCCCATACTCTGTCCAGATAAATTTTTTTGTCCTCTCTCAGTACCTCTCCAACAACGAGTTTCGGAACTTATTCACGCTAACCTGGTACAGGGACATTGTCCTCTTGTCGTACTTGATAAGCCCTGCTATAATCATGAGTATTGTGTTCGCACCCATAGTTTATTATCAGGTAGAGATTTGTAAAAAAAAAAAAAATATGTATCTATTTAGAGCAAACTGGGCAATGAATTAAAGCAAATGACACGGTGACAACTCATTATCCTCCAAGGCAAAAGCAGTGATGTTATCAAGACCACCAAGATAGTTAATCAAATATGGGGCCTATAATTCCATAAGGACAGTCCCTCTCATATCGACGGAAGCATCACCTTATCTATATGACATAAGACAAACTACAAAGGTTGCAACCTAATCAGCTAGCAAATAGGCTAGCCACGTCAAGCCAGTGAAAATGCGGTTAGTAATTCTTTTTCTATGAGGAGACACAAATGCTAGGAAGAATTGAAGGAAGAGACTAAAGAGAACAAAGCCTCTCACTTCCAAAATGGTTTGTAGTTTTTGGAGATTTTCAATTAAAAAGAAGCCCCTAATTTGCCCCTTTTTTTCTTTAATATTTGCCCAACTGGCTATATATGTGTTTGGTGTAGGAAGGAAGTAATATTCCCGATTACAAATGGAGGGGGCATGAATTATTTGAATATAAAGATCAATATGAGCTTTAGATTAACTACTCTACCTCTCTCTCACACACACAAACATACACTTCCTTATTTCTTCCATTTCCTGTTCTTTAGGATAGCTTGTCCCTCATTTTGAGTCTTACCATCTTAATAAATAATATTAAAATAATACTTATCTTTCATATTGTTTCTCACTCATTTTTAACTACATAATTTTCTTCTCTAATATAATAATAAAATAAACAATTCAATCAATTTATACCCCACTAAATTTATATAACATAAGTAATATTTATTTTTTATTATTCATTTGGAAATCCTTCAATAGATGGCTACATGTGACATTTCCATCCCCTTTTTATCTTTACCTTATTTCCTTTAGGCTTGAATTCCTTTTTCTTTCATTTCTTTTCTTGTTTGGCTTTTAATTTTTGATGAACTCCAAAAACTAGGAGGTAAAAAAAATTACCATTTTATCTCTTCTGCCCTTATAGATGCCACCTAATAAAAGTAAATTTTATTTTGCCTCCTAGTTTTTAATGCTGGTACTCTAAGTAGATTAATTGATGCTTTTTTATATTTTCTCCACTCTATTGTGCACATTTCTTTCAAGTGTCCATCATTATATTATTATTATTATTATTATTATTATTATTATTATTATTATTATTTCCCAGCGAGCTGATACAACCATAATGTCTTTTATTAATTGACACTCATTCAATTAGGAGAGGCAATGTGGCCAAGGGAGAAGTTAGAGGGAAAGAAGCGGGAGTGTGTGTATGGAGAGAAAAAAATGAGACATATGTCCCCTTTATTTTGGGTGGGGCTTCTATTTATAGTAGATATTAGGGACAAAGGAAAAAAGGACCCGTGCGCAGGACCTCTTTGATCTTTGAGATTGGGCCTAAACGAGGAGGGAAGTGGTTTAATTTGTTAGTTGGATCTAAACCCTCAACATCTCTTCTTTTCACATACACAAGGGCATCATCCTTTAGCTTACTACATGACCTAAAATGTTATTCATCATTGCAACTTAGAAAACATAGATATACAGTGTAATTATGGCTATTTAAGTGTTTCGGCTTTTGGCAATTTTTCAATACCTTACCACTTTATCACTTCTTTCAATATGCTCTGATATCATGCACTTTTTATATACTCCCCCTCTTACCCCTTCAGTACTTCTTTCAATACCCTACCACTTCAACACTTCTTTTAATATGCTCTAGTATCATGCACATCTTCTATATTCCCTTTCTTATGCCTTCAGCAGTTCTTCTAATACCTAACTACTTCATCACTTCTTTCAATACCTTACCACTTTAGCACTTATTTCAATACCTTACCAGTTTAGCACTTCTTTCAATATGCTCTAGTATGATGCACTTCTTCTATACTCTCCCTCTTGCCCCTTTGACACATCTTTCAATACCTTACCACTTGAACACTTCTTTCAATATGCTTTAGCATATTACACTCATTTTATACTTTCCCTGTTATCCTTTCTGCACTTCTTTCAAATAGGTTTAGACTCATCAATACACAGAAGGATTGAGGACGTAGTTATACCACCTGTAATAAATTAAAAATTAAGTTCATTTAAACATTTTTTCCCCAATTAGGTTAATTATATATACACTTTTTACTAATTAAGTTAGATTTCAAATTTAAACTTTTAATTATACTTTGTAATGGAAAAATATATGATTTAAATATTTTAACTTTAACCTTATATGTCCTCATACCATTTATATAAATGGAAAATTACTTGCTAATTTAATTCTTCTACCTATAAAAGTATGAATGTTAAGCATAATGTCTAACTAAGATTTACATCCAAGATTTAAGTGAATTAGTTGTGTAGTATACTTAAAATTAGGTAGTAGAGGTGAATAATCCTTGTTACATTCCTAGGTATGATTTTATTCAAATTTTTCTAATATCATTTCTTAAAATTAGGCATCAATCGATTAGTTATTTAGTTTCTTTTTTTAATAATCAAATATTCTTATAAATATTTTATCTTCTTACATAATTATCATACATAAATAGTAGTGCTAGTTGTTGTAATAGTTTATGTAACACCCCCAAATTTCACTCCACTTGTAACACCCCCAAATTTCACTCATGCAAATTTTTTTTTGAAAGCTTAAAGCGGAAGCTAGGAGCGAATTTGGGAAATGTTACCGCCACATCTAACACAAGATAAATGTCAACCATCTATCTCATGTTAGATGCAAGGCTAAAACCTGTCAGACAATTAAATCCGAATAGTAAACACTTATCAGAATACGAGAAATTTAAAGTCAATTACAAAACCCTTAGAAATCTGAAAACAATACTTGCAACTTCCAAAGGTGAATACAATTAAACAAAATAAATCCCGAAGGATAAATATTCGGACCGCCTACTCACTCAGGTCAAGCCTTCCACCCAAAACAGTATCCGATCTTAACCTGCACAAGAGGTCTGCTCCCCACCATCGGTGGATCATCACAAGACCCATTCAACCAGTGTAGTATCAGTACGGGTCCAATACTGAGTAAGTCTCGCTACCCTACCTTATAGGGGAGATATCATCAAGTGCATATTAAATTCTAATACAATACGTTAATACAATATCATACATACTCACAACCCACAGCATGAATCTTGCCATACATTCATAATGACATTTAAAACATATGCAACATCCCAGCTAACATATAAGCGTGGTATAACCGAAATAATACGTGACTCATTATGCACATAAACAACATATGGTGATACGTATAATAAAAGCTGGCCAAGGTCCAACTAGACTTATTCTTTATTCTCATTAATAGTATGTTCATTTCACACATATTCTTTAATAATCCATGTAAGCGCGGGGACCCCACTATTATAGCCGGTGGACCGAAAATCAACACTCAAGGCAGAACGCATCTGATCCACTATTATAGCCGGTGGACCGGAAAATAAACGCACAGGGCAAAACGCCTCTGATCCACTATTATAGCCGGTGGACCGGATCACAGCCCCGACTTACATGGTGTTTCGCTGTAAGTACTTAGTATTTTCCCTGTGGATTACTTCATTCAGATTCATTCAAAGCATTCTTCATTAATCCATGTGAGCGCGGGAGCCCCACTATTATAGCCGGTGGACCGGAAGATATCGCACAGGGCAGAACGCCTCTGATCCACTATTATAGCCGGTGGACCGGAAAATAAACGCACAGGGCAAGACGCCTCTGATCCACTATTATAGCCGGTGGACCGGATCACAGCTCCGACTCACATGGTGTTTCACTGTAAGTATTTAGTATTTTCCCATGGATTAACTTATACGTTTGGTTTGTCGAGCACGAGATCCCCCACTATTATAGCCGGTGGACCGGAAAATATCGCACAGGGCAAAACACCTCTGATCCACTATTATAGCCGGTGGACCGGAAATAAACGCACAGGGCAAAACGCCTCTGCTCCACTATTATAGCCGGTGGACCGGATCACAGGCTCGACTCGACATCTTTCGCTTTACGTGATGAATGCCTTATCGGTGTCTTATTAAATCACACATCACCTTTGACATACATGCCCTAGAGGGCCGTATCAACACAACATAATCTCACACATAGAACATGTCATGCTCATATCATAGAAACACACACGACGTACCTCGAATTCCAAGTTGCGCTACACATGAGACAAGTTATCCATAAATCATATAACACAATTTAGCATGGTATACACAACAATCAACATGTCACCTCACACATAACACAAGGCCATAGCTTCGTCCTTACTAAACACCCACAAGTAGAGGTAAGTAGAGACTTACCTGGATCCGAAGCTAGCTAAGCGAAATAAGAGGGAGAGGAATCCCTAGTTCGTGGGTCCACGAGAAAGCTTTCCTAGACCCGATAGAAATCAAAACTAAATTAGGAACTATCCTATCAATCAATAATCCATATATTCTAATTAAATAAACACAAACGACACAAATGATCTTTCTTAGAAAACGTGTCCAAAACTTAGAACTTAATAGCATAGCTTTATTAAGATTTAAGGTTAAAACTAAATCAAAACGGGTTAATACAATATCACTTGGGGTATTTCAACTTAATTTGGAAAGCCCGAGAAAGAATAATCGATCTTAAGTTAATTTATCGAAAATAACTTATTTATTATGTTTTACAACTAAATAGGTAACCTAACCATTTACATAGAACCAATCCAAATTGATTAGGTTAAAACAGAATTTAAAGGGTTTAAAATCCAAAGATAGAATTCGATTAGATGAAATACACATAGCAAAATCAATTTTATAAAATCATCCCCGAAAATTAGGGTTTTGAATACCTAACCCACAAATCGCCCAAATCACTTTGATTACCTCAAATTGATAGTTTTAAAACACGATTAAACTAATTTTAGATAAATCCAGATAATCAATTTCAATAAAACAATCTTCCCATTAACCACTTCCAGACCATCCATTTTCAAAATTAGGGTTTTAAAGTCCACAACACAAACTCCGTTAATTCAAATCAATTGATTCCAATTAAAGGCATTAAAATACAATTATGATCATTTCAACTACTTTTATAAATTTAATTTTAGCAAAACAACTACACAAATAACCAATTTCATAATTTCACTTAAAATCTAGGGTTTTAAGCCCGAAAATACGATTAAGTAAAATTCTATAAATTTAATCAAATTGAATGTTTAGAAATACAATTAAAAACATTTTATAACATATCAATTAATCAATTGATCGAAACCGATAGCAGAAATATCCAATTTAGCACAATTAGGATTTTTGAGCCCGGAACGCAAACCCGATCAATTATTGCCAAAACATACCAATTGACGGTTCGGAAATGTAATTAAATATATTATAATATAAATTGTATAGTCAATTGAATAAAACGACCCGATTACACAATCTAATTTGGACCCGTAAGAGTTTTGACCTAAAAATCCAATTCCGATTAATTATGCACAATTTTCCCAAATCAATACTTCCGATATGAAATTAAATACATTTTAAACGATATTATAAAGTCAATTGAGCGGAACAGCTCAATTATACGACCCAATTTCATTACATTCCAAAAATTTGACCTAGGAATCAAATTTCGATAAAACCTACATAAATTTCTCAAATTGACGGTTCCAAAATGAAATTGGATACATTTTAAAACATATTGTATAATCAATTTGTCCTGAATCACAAAAACGGGCGGCTCCGAAAAATTTGGGCATAACCCGGCTAAAAATCCAATTTTTCCAAAATTTCAACACAACCACACAATTAACTCGTCCAAATCATTCTTACAGCATATATATACATAATCAAACAACTAATTTAGCTTTTTATAAGCTAATTCATACCCAATCAACCAAAACAAGGGTTAGGGTTTTCGGAAATTTATACCAAACGAAACTCAACAAATCAGCGCACGGAAAGGCCGGAGAAGCTTCGTCGGGGCCCGGGGGTGGCTCGCCGGTCGTCACCCGAGCTCGCCGTGGCCGGACGGCGGCACGGCCGGTGAAGCATGTTGCTGCGCGCTGCTGCGTCGGTCGCTGCGCTGCTGCTGCGTCGACCAGCTGCTACGGCTGTTGCTGCACGCTTCGATGGCCGTCGGTTGGCATTCGCGGCTGGCGGGGGAGCAGGGAGGAGGAGAGAGGTGAGGGAGGTCAGGGCTGGGGTTTTCCGGGCGCAGAGAACAGAGAGGAGCAAGGGGGTCGGGAAAGATAAGCAAGGAAAAGGAAAAGGAAGAGAGGGGGTCGGGGGCACGAGCTGGGTTTGGATGCTGCGTTTTTTTTTTTTTTTTTTTTTTTACAAATACAAGCACAATATAAAATAATGAATATTTAAAATTTATTATTGGAAGAATTTTATCTAAAATTTATTTAACGAAAATTATTTCGAACGGATCCGAAGGCTTAAAATTAATAAAAGGGAAAATTTCTTTGTAGTATATTTAGGTGAAACTAATTAGTTAAAAATCTAAATGGTCCACAAGTATTTAGTTACAAGTACAAAATATCATGTACATATAATTACACTAATATGTACACCTAATTATATATAAATGTACAGGTAATATTCACTATATGTACATGTATATTAGAGTACCAAAAAAACTGGACTAAATACTAAATAAATTGTACAACTTTAATTATTTTGGTCTAAGTGGACCACCAACTATTTTTCCCTTAATAAAAAGCTATATAAAGAATTTTGGAAACATTCTCGAAAGAATTTACCAACGAACATAGAAATTTATATTATTTACGAAAATGTATTATAAGGCCTCGAAAAATTATTTAAAAGCATATAACAAAATATTTAAGTCAAATTCTAATAAATCGAGATTAATTTAAATAATTTACGAAATCGGTTTTCCGTAAACCAAAAAGCATAAAACGAAAGGGAATTAATTCCAGAAAGAATTTCATAAATAAACTCCGAAATCTTTTTAAATTAAACTTTCCGAAAATATTAACGATTACCGAAACGAATACATTTAAAGTCGGAAATATTTTCTACGGATAAAATCATTAAAATAAATTTAACTATTTAAACGAAAATTCTATAATTAGATAATATATTTCATCAACGAAATATAACTCCAGAGTAAAGTCAAAATTACGCGACAAAGTTATAAAAATATGAGAAACAACGGAAATACATATTTTTAACCGAAAATCAAATTCATAAGAATATAATAAAATCATTGTCGTGAACGAATTTGTCTAGAATGGTTCGCAACGACAATGATTAATTACATTCAATTATGAATTCGAAAACATCGATAAATCCGTAAAACGAATCGAAATTAAAATAATTAATTTTTTACATCAAATTACGCTAATAAAATCATTAAGCTTAATAAATCTGGATTTTAAAAATACGGGGCATTACAGTTTAACATTTGGATGTCTAACTGATAATCAAAATGTTATAAGAAATGCCAACAATCAAAATAGGGAAAAATTGTATATTGAATGTAATTTGTAACTTGCTCTATTACTTAACATTATATAAATTAAAATGTTTTTAGAAATAATAATAATAATATAATATATTTGAAATGCCCCGAAAATTCCTAATTTTATAAATTATATTTAAATGAGGTTTTATTAGAAATTTATTTAAATAAATTATTTTTATTAGAATAAAAGGATATTTAATTAGGGAAATTAAGAAGAAATTTATAAGTATTTTTATTAGAAAAGGATTTGGGTATTTTAGCTAATTAAGCATTTTATTTTGAAAATTAATTAAATAAATTATTTTATTTAAAATAATAAGGAGAAAATAGTTTTAAATTAATATTAATTTTATAAATAATTTAATTGGAGAATTATAGGGTGTTTTGCTAATCAAAAAAAAAATTTGTGGAAAATCTTTTAAAAATCCTAATTTAGCCTAAAAAGAGATTTTAAATATTATTTTATTTAAATATTAATATTTTTAAATATCTAGAATATTCTAATTAATTTAATTATCCCAAACCATTATTTTTCCTTTTTCCCTTTTCCTTTTTCCTTCTTTTCTTCTTTTCTTCTTCTTCTTCTTTTCTTTTTCTTTTTCTCCTCTCCGAACTAGGCCAGCCCAGCGGCCTAGTTCCTCTTCTCTTTTCCTTTCCTTCGGCCTAGCCCGCGCCCGCGCGCCTCCTTCTCCCGCCTTCAGCACGCTGCGTTTTGTCCATTTTATTACCAAACCGCGTCGTTGCAATTAAACGCATCCCTCACCCCGCCGACCGGCCCGGTCTCCTCTCTTTTCCTTCCTTTCTTTTTCCTCTGGACCGCCGGTCCAGCCCTTTCTTCTTCCTTTTCTCCTCCCCCGACGCCGACGCTCGATCTGCAACTTCCGCCGCCACCTCCGAAAATCTCGCCGCCGGTTACAGCCATTTTGACCTGCCGTTTCGGTTCTCTCTCTCCCCTGATGACTCTTCGACAATTTCTCCAAACCAAATTCCCCTATTCTCGCATGATTTACTTCTTTTTTTTTCCTACGCGTAACTCTTCCCCGAAATTGCTACCACCGGCCGACCACGCCACCGGCGACCTGAACCCTACGTTCCTTACCCCGTAGCCGACCCAAAGAACCCTACCCTATCTTATTTTCCCTATAAATACCCTCGTAAGCAGCTCTGTATCGAGCTCTTGAACCCCAACCCAGAATCCCGACCTTGCCACCGTCGCCACTTCAGACGCCTCGTTCTCCTTCCCCGGCCAACTTCATCACCTCCTCTTGCTATCAATCTCTTCCCTGCAACTCCATCTATCTAACTAAATCATTTTCAAACTTCGATTCTTCTTGCACGGGCGTCCATAATCGTGCAAAGTTTGCTTCTCATCTCGCCCAAAATCTTGACCCCGAGACCTTAAACCACCGCCCGCCGCCACATGCGCCGCTTCTAACACCTTCCAAACCAACCATTAAATCCTACTAATTATTCTATACAGCCCCATATAATTATTTTAATTTTTCTTCCTCTCCATTACCCATTTTCCTAATTTTTGGCCCTCTTAGACCACTTTTCCGGCCACCTCCGGGAACCACCGCCGGTGCCACTAATACCCTCCAACTCAAGGTGAAACCCTAGAACTTTTAAATACTTACTTTCGATTTATTGATAATTATTATGCTTTTATTCTAATTTTTAATGCTAATTCGAGTTTAATTATTATTATTATAATTATTATTATTGTTGTTATCAACTTTATTTTAATTTCTAAATTTGGTTGACAGGTCTGGGAGTATTATTGAGTAAGATAAATTATTATTCTCGAATTTTTCCTATTTAATGTAATTATTACATGTTTAATATTATTATTAATAATATAATTAATATTATTATTATTAGTGTAATTATTTAGTTAATATTGTAATTATTTCAGGAGGATTATAAACCTAAAATTTTAACTAAGTATCGCACATTGGCTTTTTACAACTATTATTAACATTTTTAACATTTTTTCTAATTATATTATTATTATTATTATCTTTATTAACTTTATATAATAAGTATATGTATAATATTAATATCTTTTTATATTTCAAATAGTATTATCATTAAATGGGGAGGTTTCGAAATCCACTTTGTAAATTTAAGGCTTAGATTATTATTATTATTAAGTTTTCTATTAATATTAATACTATTAGTAATAATTTGTTATTATTAAAATTATTATTATAATAAATATTATTATTATTATTATTACCTTTACTAACCATATTTTGGTAAAGGGTAGAAACCCTTATATCACCCTTTTTACTTTAAATTATAATAGTATGTATTAATGTTTTAGTGGTTTTGGGCATAATTAATTAAGAATCAAGACTTAAGATAAATTAGAAACTAATAGTAGTATAGGAAGGAAGCTGATCCTAGTATTTCTTCCCCATAATAGGTGAGCCCAGTCAAATCCCTCAAGTGGAATAGGAGCATGCTCCAAGACCGGTGTCGTTTTAGGTAAGGAGTGCTAAGGCCTTTTGTGTGCTTATATGCATTATGTGTTTCATATGCTATGTATTTTATGTTTATGATTATTAATTATGTCGTATATGGTATGACGTGAAGTTGAAGTATGTTTTGTATGGCATTTGTATTATTTATGTATGATGATATGTGTTGTGACCTTGTAAGACATGCATGAGAGGACGTCGATGTGGTTTGTGTGAGAGGAAGGATGAAAAAGGAGGATGGGGAAAGAAGTTGACTAAGGGAAGTGAGTTGACCTAAATTTTATGGTTTTATAAGGAATAATCTAGTTTATGATGCTATTTGGGAGAATTTAATTTATGATATTATATGGGAGAATTTAATTTATGATTGATTGGGAGAATTAAATTATGGTTTGTTTGGGAGAATTTAATTTATGATTGATTGGGAGAATTAAATTATGGTTTGTTTGGGAGAATTTAGTTTATGATGTTATTTGGGAGAATGTAATTTATAATATTATATGGGAGAATAAGTTATGATTTGATTGGGAGAGTTAATTTATAATTTGTTTGGGAGAATTTAGTTTATGATGTTATTTGGGAGAATGTAATTTATAATATTATATGGGAGAATTTAAGTTATGATTTGATTGGGAGAGTTAATTCATAAATTTTTTGGGAGAATCTAATTCATGATGTTATTTGGGAAAATGTAATTTATGATATTATATGGGGGAATCTAATTTATGATTTGCTTGGGGGAAATTCAATTTATACTTTTCCTTGGGAGATTCTAATTTATGATTTTATGTGGAAGAATCTTTATGGCTTGAATTTAGGGTTTGGTATGGAAGAGTATTTATGGTTTGAATTTATGGTTTGGAATAGGTGAATCTTTGGTTTTGGTTGGATTGAATTTATGGTTTGGTATGACGGAATCTAGGGTTTACCTAGTGGTATTAATGGATGTATGTTAGTATTAGGGTTTGTATGATGATATTAAGGTTTGTATGGTGGTAATTATAGTTGTATGGAGGTATTAGGATTTACATGGTGATATTGATGGTTGAATGGTGGTATTAGGGTTTGCATGGTTGAATTTAGGGTTTCACGTGGAATTTTAGGGTTTGCATGAAAACGGTTCAAAGGTTTGCATGGAAAGATTAATGTTTGCATGGAAGTGAAATTTACGTGTGAAAAGTTGATTTGGGATGTAAGGGAGGAAGTAGAAGAGTTATTTGGGTGTTTGAATGTTTTGGGTGAAAAGTAATACGTAAGACATTATAAGGGTATGGAGGAGACTGAATTATGATTTGTTGTGGTTAATTGAGGTATATGGTGGCTGATTAGGGTTTTTGGTGTTATCATGTGTATATGGTGATTAAAGTGTAATTGTGATGTGTGGTGATTTATGCATGTTTGGTGAAACCCTTTGAATAAGATACTTAAAACATTAATCACGTAAAGAGGAAGATGTTGAGTCGGGCCCAGACCGATCCACCGGCATAATAGTGGCCAGGTACTGCGGTAACCTGGAGATCGATCCACCGGCTTAATAGTGGCAGGGAATATTTCCCTCGCGACCGATCCACCGGCAATAATAGTGGGGGATCCCGAGCTCAACGAACCAAACTATACATGTTGATAATAAGTGGGAAGACATTATCTACTTACAGTGGAACACCGTGCGAGAAGGGGCTAGACCGATCCACCGGCTATAATAGTGGCAGGGTATGTTACCCTTGCGACCGATCCACCGGCTAAAATAGTGGGGTTCCCGTACTCGTATGGACTTGATAAAAAGTATGGTGTGAAATGAATTCTAATAATAGATTAATGAAACGATTAATCCAGTCTACAATCGGGCCTTGTACTCTTACTTGGATGGTTGTATGTATTTATGTGATCATATTGGTCTTATGCATTTATAATCATTCCCTTCTATGTTCTGCATGATTTATGTGTCGGTGTGTTGGCCTTAGTGATCAAGTCTCCTTATTCAGTACTGGACCCGTACTGATACTACATTGATTGATGGGTCCTGTGATGATCCACCGATGGTGGGGAGCAGACCTCTTGTGCAGGTTTAAGATCAGAGACTGTTTGGGGTGGCAGGCCTGACTTGAGTGAGTAGGCAATCCGGAATTTGACTCATCGGGTTTTATATTGTTTAAATGTATTTCTATTTGGAAGTTACAAGTGTTAATAAACGTCTATGCGTACTCTGATTTTGTTGTATGATCTTTTGAATTCTTTTATGAATTGTTAATTTGAATTTAACGTAAATCTTTTCTTTAGCCTTAGCACTTGGTACTGGAACGGTCGGAGAGAACTGGTCTAGTACTAAGTGTGGCGGTAACATTCCCAGAATTCACAGGTTTTAAGTATTTATAATTTAATTGCTTCCGCTTTAAAAAAAAATTAGTGAATTTTGGGGGTGTTACAATATTTGCTAGTAAAAATAATATTTTTCTTTAAGTTGTGCTAATATTCATATGAAAATCATTTAATACATATGTATTTACAAATGTATAGCTATATACAAAAATGATTGAATCTTGCTTTCTCCAATGAAAAAAAAAATTGATAAAATTTTGTGGTAGAGTAGTAATATAAATGAATAAATATTCTAGACTTGTTTTTAATAAACTATTTTCAATTAGTTTCTAAGGAAATGCTTTTTTCTACTTTTTTTTAGTTAAGTAATACACCAACAATAATATTTTTTTACATATTTATATTAAAAGAAGGTTAATGTACTTATAAAAAATAAAATAAAATAATATATTATACATATTATTATAATATTATTTTCTACGGAAATAGAAATACAAAGATGGTGTTTACAATTTATTTAAAAATCACTCTGATATATATATATATATATATATATATTATTGTATTTAACTTCAAAAACAATTAATTGAGAAAATTCAATATTAAAGTGATCCAATATTTTTACTTCTACAAATATAATAATAATAATAATTATTATTATTCTAGAAATTCATATTCTTTAAATGTCAAGTAATTTAGATAAAATATAATGTCTATTTAAAGGTAATAGTATCCAAATGATATATCTATTTAAAAATAGAAGTAGAGTGTGTAAAAGTTAACTTCCAAATAACAAAATATCTATTTAAAATACAATGTCTAAGAATTTAAATTACAATATATCAGTACGTCAAATTTGGAAAAAGTAGTTTTATTTGGGCGATGGAAAATAATTTCTTTATGATGCAAATGGGTTTAGAAAAATGGATATGTCAAAAGTTGATTTACAAATTTATTTTATCATTTGATACTGTAAGAAATCCAAAATTTAATGAAAAAAAGGACTATAAAAAATGAATTTTAACAAAATGAATATTCAAAAAAAAAACATATTAAGAATGGATATAAGGGTTTTTTCACAAAAGATATTGATGCAATATTTTTATCCAGTATATGTTGTTATGTATTATATTAGTTATAATTATAATATTATTTAATAAATAGCTTTTTAAATCTACTAATTACATTATCCAATTAATTCAACCTAACTGAAACGCAACCCAAAAATAAATCAAACATTCAAAGTTAGGTTGTAAGCTAATCAATACCTAATAATAAAATTTCTCAACAAATAACTGAAAATAGTAACCATTTTCTGTTGAGAGCTGCCACTAAATGACAAACCCTCTTTATATTTCGACACGAAGCAAGGTGCCTACTAAGAAGGGCCTCCACATAAAATTGGTATATAGCGATTCGCTCTTTCGTCGCTTGGTTTCGCTGGTGCAGGCGAGGGTGTGCGTTGGTGTAGTGTAGGACAGCGACGGAGGGCACAAGTTGAGCAGGGAAACTGTGGTGGCTAAGGCGAAGCCGTAGCTTTGGCTGGAAGGTTGCACCAATGTGCAACGCCCTACGCTCTATGTAGATATCATTCCTTCGGCCGGACGATAGGCCTTGGAGGACGGGCGCGAGGGAGTTGGAGGACGACAAACAAAAGTAAATTGAAAGAAATTAAAAATTTATTTAGTCACTAAATTAATCGCTATTACGCTGATTTTTTATAATAAAAATCATCGAACACCTAAATTATACCTAAAACTTTATATCTTTCTTTTAACTAAAAATCACATCAAACATATTTGGATTTAAACAAGTTAAACATCAAAGTTTATCTATATCAAAAGATCAACAATATAGTATATTTAATTTATAAAACTAAACAAAGAATCAAGACATGCTATATATCAAAATTACTCTACAAACTACCAAGAATAACAGATTATTATCAATTCAACAAAATGCACAACGGATTAAAAATCCCTAAATATAGCCAAAACTCTAAACCAAACATGACACCAAATAAAGCAACCAAACACACTAATTTATGCTTATATGTAGTAAACCATAGTTCTTACCCTAATCTAGCTTTGAAATAAATAAGAAAGAGGAAGAATCAAGCCCCACTTTATGTCTTTAGAAACCTACAAAATACCATAAAAAACTTCGAAGAAATCTCATAGAAAAAGGATTAGAAAAGAGAAGAATGGAAGGAGAAGAAGAAGAAACCCTAAAGATGGAATTATGGAAGCTTGGAGGTTGAAAATGTTGATGATGGGAAAAAATGAGGGAGAAAAGGGGGTGAGTTTTAGTGGAGAAGATGACAAAAAGATGGGAGAAAAAAATTATGACAAGGTAGGAAAAGTTGGGAGGGTAAAAGGGTAACTTGTATTAGACTTAATTATTAAGTTTTCATTAGATATTTTATGAAAATATCAAGGGGAAAGGTAGGCTAGGTGGCAGCTAAGGGGAAGGAAGAAATGTGTGGATGAATTTTAATCTTATCCCAAATGAGTGGTGGAAATTAAAAGTATTAAAATGTAATGTGAGGATATAAAGAAAAATTGGATTTGGCAACGTACATTTGCCTAAAATATATAATAAATCCTAACAATTATAAAATTAATTATATAAGATTTTTAAACCATTTTAAGTTTAAAAACACTAAAATATAATAAACTCTGCAGTTCTATAAAATTTAGATAATTAAATTGGGGTTTAAAACACATTTAAAGTGCATTGGTACTATAAATAGTATATATATATATATATATATATATATATTACCAACAGCTCGATTTGGTATTTTGAAAGAGCCTGTAACACTTAGACAGATATATGAAATTCAAATTTCTACCTTATAGAAGAGTCTTGGAAAAGATCAAAATTAAAAGTGGTACAGAAGTCTCACGGAAACTGAAACTACAAGAAATGACGAGAAATTGATAATGAAAAATATAAAAAAAATGGCATTAGGGTTTCTAATTTTTCAAGAGATGTATCAAAATATAGAAAAATTACTTTCAAACCAAGAAGATCCTGAACAAATCAAGATTTTATAAATTGGGGTATTATAGTGTTGAAAATTCATTATAATAGTTTTGAAAACTAATATAAAGAGTGTTGGAAATATATTTGAATAGTGTTAAAAATTTATATAAAGTGTGTCGAAAATTATTTGTACATAAATAGTAAATGTTTACAACAATGTCTTTATATTGAAATTTTAGTAAAATTCTGTTGAAAATTTTACTTTAAGTGAATAATGTTTTACATAATAATTTTTTAAAGAACTATTATAGTAAAACTTCACCATTTTGAAACCTTTTTTAATAGTTATGTGTTGTTTATTAAACACATATGTGATAATTTTTCAACAACTATGTTAGAATTTTTTGACAACTCAATGACGATTGTTGTCTATCTATGTTAAAATCTTTGAACAATACTATTTTCCTTGAAATTTCAGTATAATTTTATTGAAACTTTTACTTTATTTGTAAAGAAAATCTTATTGAAATTTTAGTAAAATCTTGTTGAAATTTTTACATAAACATTTTTATTTATGTTAGTATTATTATAGATCTTTATTTGTAGAGAAAAAATTTTGGATCATTTTGATATAATTATTTTATATTTTTAATAACTCAAACTAATGATAATTCAATTTAAAAAATAGAAAGAGAAAGGTGGATCAATTGTATAATATATATAATACAATCAGTCGCACCATATAGGTATCAGTAGACGAGGGTGGGGGTGAAGGAATCCTTTGAAAAAAATAATAAGTAAAGCATAGTCATTTATAGTTTTCTCTAACTGGGGTGAAAAGTTGTAAAATATTCTATTTGAGACATAAATATATGTAAATTATTCAATCAAGGCATAGTGATCGAATATTACCGATTTTGGTGACACATAGAGTACCTTCTGCCCAAATTTTTAATTAATTATTTTAAGTGATTAGTAACATAAAATTTTTATTTAAATAATTTATTGATATTATTTTGACCTTCTTATGTGTTAATGAGATAAATTACATTGAATAATATAAGATTTTTTTAGCATAATAACTATTTTAAAACTTCCATTCTTTAAATTATTCTAAAATTTCATATTTTTATTAAACTTCATATATTTTATAGAATTATATATTTTTCATAAACACACCTAATACTCAATTTAAAATTTTATTATCATTTTACATTTTCATAAAATTATAGTTTTATTGAAAAAAAATTAAGAATTTTATAAATAAGGATTTTTTTAAAAATTCAAACATTAATGTTATAGTTATGCTTTGTTTGGTCTTGTAAATAAATATTTTATTTTTTTTAATAATATTTGGTATTTTAATAAGGCAATGTATTAGTATGGACATGGTAATAATAATTAATAAGGTATAAGTAAAATTTATAACGTACTTTAAATAACTTTTATATCATTATTTATATAAAATAATTAATTTATAAAAATTTCAGTAAAAAGTGTTTCTAAATGTCACTGAAATCAGCAAAATCTGGTCACTATACCTTGATTGAATAATTTTTATGTATTTATGCCTCAAAGAGAAAATGTTATAGCATTATGCCTTAATTACAAAAGTGAATGTCTTACATATTATTTTTGCCTAAAATCATGTATTATTATTATTATTATTATTATTATTATTATTATTATTATTATTTTAGCATAAAGGCATTATGTAAGGTCTGCCTTGTTTGATAGTAATAATTAGGGCAATACTTGCTAAATTTTCCTCTTTGTTTTAATTAAGAAGGCAAACTAGACTTATTATCCAGTATTTATTTATATTAAAGGAGGCAAATATATATTGCTCTCTTTAATACTAAAATATTACCCTGTTTGATAATATATTTTGTAGTGATTTGTGCTTTAAGTATATAAATATATTTTATCATATTTACAAATAAATAATACAAACCTTGTGATATTTCATCACTAGGTATACGTGATACAAGTGATAGAATAATTTGTGTGCTTTTTTTCTCATACAAAACTAATTATTTATACTCATAGTTAACTATCATTTTTCTTGGCATTTTTTTTCTACCAAATCAAACACAAGAACGTCTTGTGTACAAGAATATTTTCTAGAGAATTTTTCAAGCAACTAGACAGAGAGGGGAAAGAATAAATTCCTTATATTTATTTTTTTCCTTTTTTTTCTTTTCCCTTCAACTTCTTACAAATCAAAAGGAGCCTAATTGAAAACTATATTTCATATCCCTTATAAATAATATTAATATTGATTTTGTTGCAATGTGAAGGTTCATTTTCTTTGTTCCTTCCAGTTATATGGTGATGAATTTTATCAAGAATTTAGCATTATGTGTTCGTGAGAAGTAAACTTAAATCAACACTTTCTTTGATGCTTAAACCAACAATCCAATATTAATATGAAATGGTCAGCTATAGGTTGCGATTTAAAAAGTTATAAATCATAATATATAAAAAAATATTAATAAGTGATGATAATGACAATAAAAGTAACTCCATACAGAATGTCATATTTAGTGAAGTTTTTAATGATGCCATTTTATATTAAAGTTATTTTGTATTGAAAAAGAAGTCATTTTGTCAACAAATTTTTGTATAAAAAAATTATTTAAAAAATAAAAGTCTATTTTTTATTTTTATCTTTATTTTTTAATTATATATATAGATTAAATATTTTATTATTTTTTAATAAAGGGTATTAGTTTGATTTTAATATTATTGTTCTTATTTTTTTTAAATGTGTAAAATAATAAAATTGTTTTTTTAATATGAATGAAGTACTTTATTATTTATTTTTTTTAAAAAATTATCTATATATTGTTTGATGTGGTACTAAATTGTACTTTTACAGCAACATCGACTTCGTAATATTTAAGCTCTTCTCATTAAAATCCTACACGAATTGCCTAGGAAACGTAAAAAGGATTCAGTTACCAGGGTTTTAGATCTGATGATTGACATGCCACATTGAGATCCCACACCATCGGTGCCCGTGAGGCCAGTCAATGTTGTATGGGGAGGGGAACAGAAACTGAGGCCGAACAAAGAGTGAAAATGCTAAATTTAAAAAAATGATAAAAAAAATTAATATCTTTTATTAGTTTATACACACACACACATATACTTAGTTAATTAATATATTTTGGTACTAATATTATTTTTTATATTCAAATATACTGATATATATTATTGTACAACTACATCTTATTATTATATTCAAGTGTAACTAACATATAAAATATTTTTTTTCTCAAAATATGGACTGAAATAGTAGGGTCGGCCCTAATATTCAGAAAGACCCAGGCCATTGAATGATTGGTATATCTTCTAAATCACGCAGCCTCATCGAGATAGGAGATGTATCCCTTGGACAAGCGTAAATGCACCATCATCAACCACACAACAGTAATAAGTTGTCCACCTTTACTCAGTTGTGCAACATGTGCGTTCCGACTGCATTGACCAGCAGCGTAACCAAGCATGTCGATCCAAGTTTCTTTAACCGTCTCCCATACATATTTCTTATCTTCTATCTCACTAAGGTCTCGAGCAAGTATACATGCAGGATATAATGTTGACCTGTGTGAGGTCCATCGTTCTTCGGTGTCATAATCCAAGAGCTTAGCGCAAGCGTCATGATGTTGCTGCTTCCTGTCGTTCGATTTCGAACGTACGGACTGAAGGGCATACATTGCTTCCAAGATTGTGTTTTTGTACTTGAATTCGTTAGTCCCCACAGCTCCTGTCATCATCTTCGGCTGCTTGAGCCAAAGATATAACATATAATCCGACAAGGTTTTGCTGATTTCACGATCGTCCTTGTAATCATCATCGCCGCCGCCGATAGTACTAGCATAACATAGTAGATCGGTAACAATGTGCCAAATGGTAAGGCTGTCTTCACACTTGACCCCTTTTATACCATGTAGCTTTTCCTCTACCAATTCCTTCCGACGTTTCGTTTCCGAATCCAAGGATGCAGAATGTTCCCCTGTAGCTTTATCTTTCAGATGCGAGAATATCTTTTCCCTAAGTTTCACGCTCATCGATCTCTCGGACACGTGTTCGATTCCATCTACAAAATCCTTGAGGCCCAACTGTTCATAAAGCTTCTCCACATTCTGGTTGTGTGCATTGGTGCAGTAGTCTACGAGGTTGAATTGTTGGATGCTTTCTGACCACCTCCGATGAAAGAATGGTTGGTGTTTAGGTAGGACTGGAGCCAGGACCCGTAGAAAAGAGTTGGTGTTTTTGTTCTCGTCTTCTGAATTAATTTCAACCGGCAACCAATGGTTTTCAACATTACTCTTGATTTGGGAAATCCTCCGGGCAGAGCAAATTAGCATAACGAAAGTGGTTGCATCGAGTACTATGGCACCACCAAGTAAAGTATATGTAATCTTAACGTCAGACTTATGGTATATAGACTTATCCTTTGAATACCAAAGCCAAAACGATACGAATATCAACCCAAAGCAAACAAGTCGGACGATATATCCTACCGGGCCACGAATGACAGCCATCTTTGTATAAAGAGCTTCCTGCATCCAGTTGAGCTCAATTTCCACCACCTCAAAAGCTTTCCTTGCATTTAAGGACCTAAACGTACTGGCACTTCTCTCCAAATCTTTCTCCGTGAATATACAGTCTACTATCAGACCCTTGACTCCCTCGATATAATAAAAATAATTATCATTATTATTATAATCAGGATCATCAAAACGAATCACTTTTCTTGCCCTTTCTTTGTACTTCTCAAACAACAAGTTTCGGAACTTATTTACACTGGCATGGTATAGGGACGTTGTCCTCTCGCCGTACTTGATAAGCCCCACCACAAGCACCATTATTGTTGGCATCCATAGTTCATTATCAGGGAGCGATTTGAAAAAACACATATCCAGTTATAGCGAACTGGGCAATAAGTTGAGGCAGATGACGCAGCCACAACTCATTATCCTCCAAGGCAAAGGCGGTGATGTTATCAGGACCACCAAGATGGTTAATCAAAAATGGGGCCCATAATGCCATAAGGCCACTCCGTCTCATATCTACGGAGGCATCACCTTGTCTGTGTGACATGATACCAACAACAAAGGCTGCAACCCAGTCGGCTAGCAGATAGGCTAACCATATCAAACCGATGAAAATGGGGTTAGCAATTCTTTTCCTATGAGGAGATGCAAATGCTAGGAAGAATTGAAGGAAGAGACTAAAGAGAATAAAGCCTCTCACTTCCCAAATGGTCCAAACTTTCTGGAGATTTTCAATTGAAAAGAAGCCCATAATTTGCCCCCTTTTTTTCTTTAATATTGCTCAATTGGCTATATAAGTGTGTGCGGTGCATGAAGGAAGCGATATACATATGTATATATATAGTAGTACCTAAGTAATCTTCTTGATTACAAATGGTGGGGGTAGGAATTATTTGAATATAAAGATGAATGTGAGCTTAATGTTAACTACTCTACCTCTCTCTCTCTCACACACACATTTCCTTGTTTCTTCCATTTCTTGTTCTTTAGTAAAGTCGCCTAAATCCTTGTCCCTGGTTTTAAATCCTACCATCTCATTAACTAATATTAAAACAATATTAATCTCTCATGTTGTTTCTTTTCCCTTTTAACTACACATTTTTATTCTTCGATAAAATAATAAAATATACAATATTATTAATTTAGACCTCACTAAATTTATCTACCATAAGTAATGACATTTCTCTTCCTTTTCTCATTCCTTTCTTTTCTTTGGCTTGACATTCTTTTTTCTTTCCTTTCTTTTCTTATTTTCTTTTCACTTGGCAAAAAATTTACCATTTTATAGTAATGTTTTTGCCTCCTAGATTTTAACAATGTAGATACTCCTAGTTTTTTGCTACCTTACCAATTCAGCACTTCTTTCAATACCTTACCAATTCATCACTTCTTTCAATATGCTATGGTATCATGCACTCCTTCTATATTCTCCCTTTTGCCTCTTCCACACTTATTTCAATACTTTACCACTTTAACACTTCTTTCAATACCTTACCACTTCAACACTTCTTCTACTATGCTTCCACATAATATACTTGTTTTATAATTTCCCTCTTATCCTTTCTGCACTTCTTTTAACTACATTTTAACTTATACGATGCATAGAAGCACTGAGGACGTAGTTATACCACTTATAATAAATTAAAAATTAAGTTCATTCAAACATTTTTTTTCAATTAGATTAATTATATATATATATATTACTAATTAAGTCATATTTCAAATTTAAACGTTCAATTATACTATTTTTTAATAGAAAGATATATAATTTTAATATTTTAACTTCAACCTTATATGTCCTCATACCATTTTTATGGAAGGAAACTTACATTTGCTAATTTAATTATTCTACCTATAAAAGTAAAATTGTTAAGCATAGTGTCTACCTGAGACTTACATCCGAGATTTGAGTGAATTAGTTGTGTAGTATGCTTCCTTCAGTGGAGGTGAGTAATCTTATTTACATTCCTAGTTATGATTTTATTTAAATTTATCTAATAGATTTTCTTAAAATTAAACAATGATGGATTAGTTATTTAGTTTTTTTGTCATAATAAAATCTTCTTATAAATATTTTATCTTCATACATAATTATCATACATAAATATTAATGCTATTTTTTGTAATAGTATAACTCATAATCAAATTGATATAAGACATACCAACAACCTAAGTAGGGAAAAAAAGTATATCGAATCTAATTTGTGACCTACTATATTACTTAACATTAAATAGATTAAAATTTTATTTTAAAATAAAAATAAAATATATTGATTTCTAATAAAAACTAATATTGTTCTTTAAGTTGTGTGAATATTCATATGAAAATCATTTAATGTATATATATGTACAAATGTATAGCTATATACAAAAAATGCTTGAAGCTTGCTTTCTCCAATGAAAAAAAAATGACTAAAATTTTGTCATAGAGTAGTAATATAAATGAATAAATATTCTAGACTTGTTTTTAGTAAGCTATTTTTAATTAGTTTCTAAGAAAAGGTATTTCTCTTTATTTTTTAGTTAAATAATGAACCAAAAATAATATTCTATTTTACATATTTATATTAAAAGAAGGTGAGTGTACTTATAAAAAATAAAATAATATATTAAACATATAACTATAGTACTAATTTCTATGGAAATAACAATACAAATATGGTGTTTACAATTTATTTAAAAATCACTCCGAAATCTATATTATCGTATTTAACTTAAAAACAATTAATTGAAAAAAATTCAATATTTAGGTGATCCAACATTTTTACTTCTACAAAGATGATGATGATGATGATCATGATAATAAGAATGCTATCCAAATCCATTTATTCTAGAAATTCATATTCTTTAAATGTCAAATAATTCAAATAAAATACAATATCTATTTAAAGGTAATAGTAGAGTGTAAAAAAGCTCTCCTCCAAATGACATATCTGTTTAAAAATAAAATTAGAGTGTGTAGAAGTAAGTTTTCCAAATAATAATATATCTATTTAAAATACAATGTCTAAGAATTTAAATTATAGTATTTTGGTAAGTCAAATTTGGAAAAGTAGTATTATTCCGATGATGGAAAATAATTTCTATATGATACACATGGGTTTAGAAAAATGGATATGTCAAAAGTTGATTTACAAATTTATTTTATATGTAAAAAATGATTTTTAACAAAATGGATATTCAAAATAAAAAATAGATTAAAATTGGATATAAGATTTCTTTTCACAAAAGATATTAATGTAATATTTTTAAACAATATATGTCGTTACTTATTATATTAGTTATAATTATAATATTTTTTAATAAATATATTTTTAAATCTATTAATTATATTATCCAATTAATCCAACCTAAATGAAACGCAACCTAAAAATAAATTTTCGTCTTTAATAACCAACATATCGGAACCATTGCATTCTAAAAGTTACAATCGCTAATGTCCCTTTCATTAAACACCTCAATCCCCATCAGTAACTATCTTAGCTATTGATTTACAAATATCCAGATTGTACTTTCCCTATAACCCACCTATAAAACAGACAAATCTAGCACGTTATTTTCTTTAGAATAAAATTCCCACCGTCTACTTAATGAATACCTTTATAGCTCCAAGTATACACAAACACACGCATACTCCCGTTACCTACTGTGTATGCTAATGGTGACCTAGCTTAAGAGTTTTCCTGCCTCCTCTCGGACTGTTATTACCATTCTTGGAACTTCTCAATCTAGCTCTTCACCTCGTTTTTTATCGTTGTTATTCCCAATATTCTACAATTTCCCATGAATGAGGGGCTAGAGGTGTATGATGGTTCAAGTAAATACACTCCATCAATTAATGATGCCATCCATGGATAATGTACCAACTACCTATTTCATCATAGGGAATAACTAAAGTTTGTTATAGCAGTGTTATTAAAAGGGGGAGGGGAGGAAAGAGAGGGCATCGGGAAAATTAGAAACGATTGTAGTGGGAGAGTTTTGAGCCTCTCGAATCCTCAAGCCTTTTGTAATACCGAAAATTCCACCATTAATACAATCATACCACAACCTTCCTTTTCTCTTTTTTTGATTCATAGTTGCTTACGGTAGTTGGTGGATTAATCCATACTCCGTTGAAATACATTGATATCTAGCACGTCCCTTTCGTTGTCAATCACTCACAGATTGTGGGATTTTCTTTGGCTCCTCACTCGTGTCTTGGAAGATAAAGAAGAGTGTATCCTAGTCCTTTGCTGAATCATAATACAAAAGTATGTTAGCCTCTACAAGTGGTTGTATGGTTAGTTGGCTTCTTAGCAGATATGAATATTCAAGTTACATCGCCTATTTCATTGTTTTGTAATAATAATCAGGCCGCGAGGGGCATTGCAGCCAATCTGTCATTTCACGAACGTCAACATACATTGTTCGTGGCTATGCTCCTAACATTATTCAGAGTGGCTTGATGTTCAGACTAAACCACTGCGATCGAGTTCAACCAACACAAGCTTTTAGTATGCGCAACTTAGGCCTTGCAGATTCTTCTGTAAGTCTGGCTTGAGGAGGATGTTAGCTTGTAATTTAATAACTAAATCACTTTATAGTTGGCTCTTAATTCTGTTGGGTTGTTATATAGTTCTGTTTGATTTAGGTGTCCGATCAGTTAGAGCTGATATATGCCCACACCTAGCCTACTTGTAACAGGGCTCCCTATTAGTCCCCATCCACGCCTGATAAGTCTCCTTCACAGAAGGAGGTGTCATCCACTCCATCCCCCTATCCACTCCACACAGGAGAAGAAAACTTGCAAATGCGATAAGACATGATTCACCGATTTTACCACCTCTTGACAAAATGATTCTGAGAAAGAACACGCACCTTCTATAATTCATCTTCAGTACTAAGGCTTTGCTTTAGGCTCTATTTGGTTTGAAAAAAATCAGAAGAAAAGGAAAATGAGAAAGAAAGAAAAATGAAGGAAAGAAAATAGGAGAAATTAATTTTCTTTCTCTTGTTTGGTTGTTGAAATTGTTGTTATAGAAAATATGATTCTTGAAAAGTATTTTTGATGTTTGGTTTATAGGAAAAAAAATGCTAAAAAAAGTTGATTATTATTATTATCATTTAAATACTTTTATATATTTAATAAAAATTAAAATATTATATAAGCACACCAAATTTGAATCTATACCTACTGAAGCGATGAACAAACTTCACCAAAATTGTTACTTAAATGATTTCATAATCTAGAGAGAAAATTCGAGTGAATCGAAGCTACGTATAGGTGCCGGAGCTTCGAGACGGTTGAATTTCATGGACATGAAATTTAAACTTCTAGGACGGTTGATTGCGTCGAAATCGAAGTAATTAATTGGAGCAGCTAGTGCGAAATTGAATGAAGAAGCGCCAGAAGGAGTTAATATATATATATATATGGGGGGAGGAAGACGCAGACGTAGTAGAAGACGGTTTCTTCGTCTTCGTCGCCGCCTTCTTCTCCTCAGGCTCTTGTTTTACGGGCACAATAGAGAGGACGTCTGTAATGAAAGATTTCCTTAATTTTCCAACAATCGGTTCGGGATCAATGTCGCCTGTTAGCGTCACGCTCGACCCTAATGCCGGCAACTCCACCTCCATCTCCCTTAGTTGTCGTAGACCACCACCGGAGCCTCGCTAGCAGCAAGGGACCATCAGCAACAACATGTGAGCTGGAAGAATGGTGTTGAAGGAGGAGTTCAGGATGTAATCGGGCAAAGCTTCCGAAATTTTTTCCTCAATCATTCTTATTTTCCGTATGTTTTGGTGAGGAAAAGAGTGCAAGACAATTTTCTCCAACTTTTTTCTTCTTATTTTCTTTCTCCATAATTTTTCTAAGAATCAAATGCTAAAAAATTGGTTTCCATATAATTTTTTTTCTTTCCTTATTATTTTTCATGAACCAAACGAAGCCTTATAGCAAACCAAGCAAGCAGCTTGTCATTTGAAACTACCATCAAAGCGCCCAATCTGTTCTCTGACAAACAAGGTTACATGGGCGGAGAAACGAAAATGTTAAAAAACAGATGAATGGTAATTTTAAAAATATAACGTACCTTTATATGCGTTTCAAAAAAACAGGGGAAACTAGAAAACACTGTCGCCAGGCAAACAGAGTTTTTGTGCTATAAAACTGCCCCAGTTATCATAAGATACGGACAAGACCCACGGCGTTGATCTCGCGCAGGAAAGCAAAAAATATATCAGCAAGGTCGAGTCTCTCATTTCGGTACATCAAACAACGAGAAGAAAACCTAAATATATAACAATATGCATAAGCAAACAAGCCGTCGTTTTCATTATCTATTTGGTCCGTGTATGTATAGTTTCTTTGGCTCCATCCATCCACTGTCTGTCTATACATAGAATCTCTTTTGCTTGTATAAAATTCGGTGAAATTCGGAGAGCTCTCTATCAGATAAACATTCTCCGTAAGAATACGAGAATAAATCATGAAACCTATAAATGAACAGAGTCCGTCCTATATGGCTTAGATACCATCAGAAGTCACTCCCCACAAGTCAAATACCGAAGCCTACCGTGTATTCTTTGAACCCTTGGCTTGCATCAGGACTGCAATTACATTCCACCCACGAAAATGAGAAGGCTGTCTTTTGCCTTTCAGACCTGTCGAAAACCCAGTTCAGATAACCTCAAGTCTGGGTTCTTATCCAAGATACTGCCTCAAGGATCTGTAAATCCATCACCAAAAGGCTGCACCAGAGCAGAAGTACACCCACCATAGCTCATGAGAACAAGCACCGGGATGAATTACCATCCGTCATCAGCAACTCAGGACAAGGAGGTGGATCTATCCCACTTGAAAACCCAGAAACGTATTCACACTGCCATGTAGCTGATGAGGGCAAGCCAATGATACTAATATTCTTCAAACATATACCTTCATACGTAGCATTCCTAACACCCAATAATGTTGGTGGTTTTATCGAGTTTAAACTGATGACGTTGGATATGAATACTCCTTCAACTTTGGGAATAGCTTGTGGATCCCAACCATCATCTGGATGATCCTTGGCGTCTCTGCTGAACTTGATAGGTACTTTTACTCTGTCTAAGGTTATATTGGTTATGGTAACATTTCTGACATATCCACCCCTTCCAACATCGGTTTTCAATCGAACCCCAGCTGCTGAATTGTGGACATAAATATCCTCTATCATTATGTTTGATATTCCACCAGACATCTCGCTACCAATACCAATACCTGAGCACGTGGGTGTTGTGCCTGAAACCCTTCTTACTATGATGTTTGAGCTTGGACGAGCCATCTTGATGCCATATTGATCCCATCCGCTCTTTATTGCAATGAGATCATCACCACTCTCAATGTAACAATCCTCAATACACACATTTGTGCTGGAATCTGCAGTCGGTGGAAGCCATGAGTGCATACGTAGTCTCATGTATAATTTTAACATATAGGAAGCCAACGTTTTCAGACTTGATGTGAAAAGGGCACAGGTTAAAAATACTAAGTATACAAACCTGCATCCACTCCATCGGTATTGGGGGCTTTAAGTGGAGCCAATATTGTCATGTTCTTTATCACAACATTACTGCAGACAGGAAAAGAAAACAACAAAAATTGATAATATTCAATAATGGAACCATAAAAACTTATAAATTGATTGCTGCCAAACCTCAACTATTACATTTATCCATAGATACTACTTTATAAGAGATCATTCCAGGCTGCTGTTCAGTTATTTAAGTCATTGGTATTACCATTTCCAATTATACAATATTTTCCTCTATTCCTTAAAGAAAGTCCTTTAACAATTTACACACTATTTTAGGCGTCAATAAATATGCCCATAATATTACAATTACACCCTTATTTAAAAAGCAACATAAACAATCAATGCATAGAAGAAGAAAGAGAAAAGGTAAGCAGAAAAATGGAAAATAAACATTAACTTCTCTAAACAAAAATTTTGGTAACACCAATGACTTATTAAAATGAACTTTCTTTTGGAAACATAGGGAGCACTATATAAAAGAGAGCTTCAGATATTTGGTAAGCTGTTCAAAAGCTCAATATGGGATCAGCAATTTTCAAGACCAGTCCACGAAGAAATATAGCCAACTATCACTAGAATTCTATCCTTGATTTAAAGAAAAGGGAAGGCTGCGAACCTGCAATACACTGGATGGATTGTCCAGAATGGAGAATTTTGAAAAGTGAGATTAAATATAAAGATGTTTTGAGAGTTTATCAGCTCCACAAGGTGTCCCCTTGTGCGCTCAAGTGTTCTGTTCCACCAAAGATCCCACCACATTTTCCCCTGACCATCAACTGTTCCATTCTCCCCTGCAACAAAACAAATAAACCGGATAAGCCCAATTAGTAAGTCAATTAAGTGTAGACACTACAGTTCTCAAACACACAGAGGTATCTCATACCCTATATTAGAGGACACTGCTACCCTATATAAGATATTCAAGCAGTATTTTCTTCTTTTAATCTTACCAACTTATGAAGCAAATCTATTTTGATGTTCTGTATTGACAGCCAGAAAAATCACCAAGCTGTTAATGTGTGTTTCTGCATAGTCCCTAGAGTAAAATAAAAAACACAGTTTTAAAATAGAATCTTGCTGAACAAAAACAAATTGACCTCTCTACAGTCACAATAAATTCTTATCATCCACACCTTTTCCCTTTTCCCAAGGCTCCATTTAGTTCATGTAAAGTTTCAAAAAAAAAAAGAAAACGAATGAAAAGGAAAATAACTTTTTTTTGTATTTGGTTTATTTAAGAAAATGAAATAGAAAAAGAGTAATGAATGAAATTATTGAAAATTTGCTTTTTGATTTTCCTTGAGGAAAGTTTGAAAGAAAGTATTTTAATTCTGATTTTCTTTCCTTAGAACTTTTTAAGAACTAAATGGAGCCTAACCCCTAAAGGAGAAATAATGAAGTGAATCATATGAAGAATGACAAAGGACGGAAAAATTCACTTTCAGTTTTTATCTTCTTTTGTTGACAGCATTTTTTGTTACTCAGCTAGTAAAAAATTCTTAATTTGTCCTCAAATCTGACATAATCACTCTAAAAAAAAACACCCTAGTTTATGTTCTTAAAATTCAACACTACTCTTCAGAAAGGGAAAAAACCAGCTTTGATCAGACAAAACAAGTAATAAAAAATTCAGCAACAGTGCTACAGCCAAGAACTGATTTGATCGATAAGGAAAGAGTGAAGGGCGTCATTAGTGGAAAAAAAATGATCACTTTGTATTATTGCAAGAAATAATTTTCTTCCAAAATCAATGTCCATCAATAATTAAATAGATAAAAAAATCAATCAGCCATGTGGCGTTGCTATCAAGGAGATGCCTTCCTGTAGCTACTGAAATTACCAGATTACATTACTATAATCTATGCATATGCTGCCAACTACCAAGTAAAATATTGCAAAAAGTTATGCTCCCGGAGAAAAGAGAACTTAATATAGACACATACAAGCAAAATTTGCCCATGTTAGGCAAAACTAGGGTCAGTCAATACAAAGGATACATCCCCCTTCGTCCCCATGTGCCAACCAAGTCTCTATATGCATATGCTGACTAGACCAACAAAATTCAATAAGTTTTCTGGTGGCTTCTGCAGTTTCAAATAGGGAGTGAGAATCAGTAAATTTATCCTCTCCTGAGCTAACGGTCTATTTTTTATCTTCTAAGTAACAGCAGCAATCAAAAGGACATGACTGAAAGCAGGAGTACGACATGAAAAAGAGATTATTCCTTTTCAATAGAGCTGGACTTCAGTAATATAAGGATGATAAGAAATATGTGTGGTTCATCATAATACCCAGATGAATACAAGAAAATGTTGCTACCTGTAATGACAACGTCATTGAGGCCATTTCCATGGATAAGACTTATATGTCTCCCACCCAATCTCTCTCTACCTCTTCCATAAGAAGGCAGGGGCTCTATAATGGGCCACTCTCTTAGGTCCTGATAATTTCAAAATGAAAGGATGGAAACAGTTAGGGAAAATAAATAAATAAATAAATCTCAGATGGAAACATATAACAGCCGTCAATTCATTGGATCCAAATACGACTAAAAGTATTCCGAAAGACACAAGAAAAGCTTAAGAAAGAATTAAATACACAAGTCACGCCATATATACAGAAACTAAACCAACTACGATAAAATAATCAAGGACAGGCTGAATAGACAAATAGTAATATCATTTAAAAACACAAACAAGGAAAGTCAAAATCCAAAATAGCTGTTAAATAAATGCAACATTTATGGGACGACACCAAAATAATAGCAAGAAGACAATTCAAAATAGAAATCATAAATCTGAAACACATGGCCGAGATATAAAATAGAAAGATTAAGAGCAACTCGAGAATGATAACCTGTAATAGACGCAACATCTCTGCTAGAAATACACAAAAGCATTCATTCAATCCAGTGCATCCAAATTGGTATAAAAGTATTCCAAAAGCCACAGGACAAGCTTAATTATGAATTATAAACAAGTCACGCCATACATAGGGAGGCAGGCTAAACCAACTATGATAAAATGATCAAAGGACAGTTTTCATAGACAAATAGTAATACCAATTAAATACACAAACAAGGAAAGCCACAATCCAATAAAGCTGTTAAAAAAATGCAGCATCTTGATATGGCACTCAAATAATAGCAACGAGACAATTCAAAATACAACCCATAAGTCTTAAGCACATGGCCTAGATCTAAAATAGAAGGGGTACGGTTCAGCCTCTAATAAACGCAAGATCAAGTGAAACAGAAATCTATAGCATAGTAGACCCCATTTTACAATGAAACACTAACAATTCCTTGATCGCACATAGGTTTTAATAGTTTCTAAAATGAAATTCAAAACTGATAAATTTTTCGCCTCATCACAAATCATGCAAGTATCCAGAAATTCAGGAAACAAAAGCCAGTCAATTGGTACATTAGCTCATCAGGCATCGCAAAGTAGTTTTCACAAGTTTAGACGACAAAAGGAGCCAAAGAAATAATAGGAAGGAATCAACACGAAGTATGCATGTATAATGATAACAGCGCATTAAATGAGGAGGAACAGTGGCTACAATAGACCCACCAACATTAGAGAGAGATTCTTAAAAGTGGCAATAAAAGCAGGAATGAACTGGATGCTGTACAGTAGCTGCAAGAATGGCAGAGGGATAGTGCAGCACGGCAGCGGACAATGACAGAAATATATGACCTTTGCTCTATTCAATTTTCCAGATCTACACAAGGAAATTCACACACAAGCCAATTATATTTACGATTACGAAATTAAAAATATATATATATATTTATATGAAACAGCAGGATAAATAGGTCAACAACAATAATTA
This sequence comes from Tamarix austromongolica, assembly GCA_039764185.1. Lineage (NCBI taxonomy): Eukaryota > Viridiplantae > Streptophyta > Magnoliopsida > Caryophyllales > Tamaricaceae > Tamarix > Tamarix austromongolica. Next base: position 10,622,554 of record CM077818.1, read on the forward strand.
CGGCAAGAATATTATCTTCAATGAGAAGAAACCCAAAAGTCAAAGCAAAACACTAACACAACACACAAATTCATCTGCAAGAACAGTCAGCCATGCGAGATCGAAACATAATTACAATCACTCGTTTAACACTCGACTAAAAAAAAATGAAAAAAAAAAGGTTTCAGCTCCAGTATTTAGCTAAAACGGAAGCAAGGAGTAAGCAAAAAGTATACCAAAGCACGGAACGCTGCGTCAAATCAAGGAAATAATTTCAATCCTGATAATACCCACCTGCGACCCCAAAATAACAGCACCCTCTTCAAGAAAAAGCGTGAAATGGCTAGTAAGATTAAAACTTCCAGTAACCCATTTCCCCTTCGGCACGTTAAGCTGAGACCCGCCTTTAAGACCCAATGGTTTCAGGTACTCAACCGCTTTCCGAAACGCTTCTGTATTCGACGTCCGTCCGTCGCCTACACCGCCGAATTCCGTCACCGACACAACCGTCTTCCGAGGTGGGTTTGGCCGGAAGAAATCGGTGCAGGTCGGAAGGGAAGGCGGAGGATCGTCGGAGGATTGAGAGAAAAGGAGCCAGGACGAAGAGAGTGGTTTCGTCGTGGATTGAATGACGAAGATGAACAAAAGAGTGAAGGGTAACAAAAGAAACGCCCACGGTTGTCTGATTGAAGAAGCTCCGAGTATTTTGAACCTCAATAGCGGCTTCTCGTCTTCCATTAGCGGCTCTGCATGAGTTCTGGGTTTTTTTGTTTTTTTTTATCGGTTTCGAAAGAAGGGAAAAGTAAAGCAGAAAAATGAACAAAGAGATTGAAGGGAGAAGAAGGAAAAGAAAGGAGAGAAGGAGAAACGGCTGAGCGGACGAGGCGCCGTGGTGCGTACTGTGTGTGACGGTGGAAGTTGTTTTTCTATTTTTCTTTTTTCTTAAAGGGTTACAAATCGAAACTCAATTATCTACCCGGGGTCGTAGAACTAGAAGTAGTTTTGTAAACGTTATTTATAATAAGCAAAAATAAATAAATAAATCTTATTATTTCTTCTCAACTAAATATCCAAACAAGAGCTAAATATCCAAAAATTAAGCATAAATATTTTTAAGATATATATACATATAATATAAAAATCAAATACTATGTTTTAGTAACTAAGAAAATAATAATATGTTTCTATAAATTTTAACAGAACAGTACATGGAAGTTAATAAACTTAGAATGTAACATATGTTGTTAGTAGCAGTTGTTTAGGTTAAATATATTATTATTTGATTAAAAACTTTTTCCAAGTTGATTAACCTTAATGGAAGATTCTGAGGGTGACAAACAGAAATTAGATTTGTTTTAAAATTGTTAAAAATTATTAGTATTAATTAAGGGAATTGAGTCTAGCCCTAATGGAAGAAAATTTGTTAACCTAACTGGAGGGGCACGTTGGCTATGGAGTTCGATTATCATCAGCATCCTTTTTCTTCGATCGAATTTAATGCGGACCCAAAAATAAAGTAATGGTCATAAAATAGTGAAAAAGATTGCTACGCGTGGCCCCGTTGGTGTCTTTTGTTTTTTTGGGTGTCCCATGTCTATTGACGGAAGCAGAAGAACGTTGGGGCCGGGGGCAGGAAAAGCATTCGCGAAATCACGAGGGGCAGTGGCTTTTATGGGTGCACTTACATGATTTTGGATCGGTGCCTGGCGCTTCACGGACGAGGAAAACAGCTGGTATCAAAAAAAAAATTTGTACATATTTTTGAAAATATTATCTCGGGTGATTATTATTTTTTTTATCTCAGTCCTTCTTTTGTATTCGGTCTTTTGTTAGATGACCGAATGGGTGTAATATTTCCATGAATTGCTAACGCTTTTTTATAATATACTAATATCCTTTTATCAAAAAAAAAAAAAAACATTTAACAAGGCATGCCAGATTTGTTTTGTTATCTCGTCCAGCCTAGTTATTCAAATATTAGACCGGAGTGGCCGATTCATTTCGCTCAACTAATCGGTGCAATCAATTTGAACTTAATTTTCGTTTTCTTATATATATATAATAAAATCTTCTTTACTAGTACTGAACCTGAATTCATTTGCCATATTTACGTCTGCGAAAAAAAATTAGGATCTAAAGATTCAATCCGACATTTTAGATATCCGAATTAATCTTAGTTTAAAAGAATATCCGACATTCAGATATCTAATTTTTTATTAGATTATTCAATCCAAAAAAATATATTATATTTTGTTAATTATTTCAACAATATATCATATTATTCTATTTTTATAATCTTAAGTTTTAAAATTTTATTTATTTTTATATTTTAAATATTTATAATATTTTTTTTGATAAAATAAGACATTTATATGAATACATATATGAATATTAATTAATATATAATCTTTATTTTTAAAAATATTCTAGCAAAATATATTAAAATTGATAAAATATTATTTTCATACGGATATTGGATATATCCGAATCTGGTCTATATCCAGTCAGTATTTTTCGGATATCCGCATCCTGGATATCCGGTCTAAAAAATGCGAAGTGAATATCCGAATGGACACGGATATCCGGTTTTACACTCCCTAGCAATATTACTAATCATGCATTGCTTAAACAAAAAAAAAATATTGTGGATGGACACTAAGGAGAGGAAGAGTATGCACCACCAGATGTGGAAGAATGCTTGATAATTAGGAGGGTGTTGCACACTAAGGAGGTCAAATGTGATGAATCCCAAAAAGAAAATATTTTTCAAACCAAGTGTATCATACTTGGGAAAATATGTTCTCTTATTGTGGAGGGAGGTAGTTCTGGCAATGTTGCTTCGTGCACTTTGGTAGAAATAGATTGGTCTCACCACTATAAAATGAGACAAATCATATAAGCTATAATGGCTTAATGATGTTAACATAGTGGGGGTGATAAAGCAAGTGAATGTATCATTTTTCATTTGAAAGACCTACCAAGATGAAGTGGTATCTGATGTAGTACCAATTGATGCTTGTCATTTGCTTTTGGAGAGGCCATGGAAATTTAATAGGAGTTTCCTAAATGATGAGAGGAAGAACTGTCACCTTAAAGGCTTTAGTGTCAGAATAACCCTTAGCATCAAACAATCTACTATACCTCAACTCCCACTCCAAAAATTCTTCAGAATTTTGATTGCCTTCAAACTTTGGGATTTCAGCTATAACATCATGAAAATTCTCTCATATTTTTTTGTTCCTTCTCCTTATATCCAAAGAAGATTCACTGGAGGATGAATCACCCCCATCTTCACTTTCAGCATGCTCACCATCCGGGAGTTGGTTGTTCGGGCTGTAAGGTTCGATGCCATGGTCATGGAAAGATGGGACATAGGCAGTTCGAGTGTGATCTGCAAGAGGTATTGCTCGAGAGACCCTCACCCAGTTGCAAGATGCCAAGTTGGGCGAGTTTGAGGCAGGTCTTATAAAGCGCAATGCAGATGTTCCTTCCAGTAGTTCTTGAACTCTTGCCTCGTTATTGACCCTTGGTTAATTTCTTTCTTTGATTAGTATGTTCTTTTTGTGGGATTGTAGTGCTCCATTGCGTACTCCAAGTGTTGTGTGTTCTTTTCTTTTACTCGTGGCTTAGAGTTTCAGAAAATTTGTAAGCATACAATAATGCTTTATTTTGTAGACTTCGAGGATAAAATATCTTTTAAGGGGTAGTGCTATAATACCCCATCTTAAAATTCTTCAGAAATATATTTATAATTATTTTGGTATAAAAGAAAGTGGTTTTGATTTTGGAAAGGGCTTGGAATTTGGGCAAAAATGTGGGATTCTAGTGATATCGATCAACTAGTTGCCCAAATCAGTCCACTAGTAAGTCCAACGATCCTCATTTTCATTTTCTACATAACTAATTGACTGGTTTCCCAAACACATTAACCGGTTAGACTGCAATTCTAGTATCCTTCTCTGTTTCACTTTGATTATTTTTCCAATGTTTATAAAAACTCCTAATTATAGTCTATTTTTATGCTGATTAGCATACTTTGATGCTTTGGGATTATTTTCACACTAATTAGATCTGTATATGATTTTATTTTGATTTTATTTAGATAAAAATCCCCTAAAACCATTTTGAAGTACTTTCTCCTCACCTTCCACCATTCCCTTTCTCCTCTTACCTTTGGCTCGAGCAGAACTCCTCACCTTGTTGTTGCTTTGTTTTGGTATAACCTTGCTTGACTTTAACCCCATACCGCATCATGTGTTCGTCTTACACGTTTATATACAACACTTCACTCCACCCTAGGAAATCAACTTCCCGTCCTCTTTCCCCTTCCTTTCTGGTCGACCAGCATGCCTTTCTAACTCTCCTTGTCTGATTTTTTCTCCTCATTACATGCACTCATTAAACCCCTCTTCACTTGTTCTCCCTTCCTTAAAATTTTCTAAGTGTTGGGTGTTCTGTTTTTTTCTTCCTTTTGGTATGAAGAACCGAGATTTTCCTCTTCGTCTCAAATTTTTATCCTTATCACCGCCTAAACTCTTGTTATTCCTTCCTCTCTTCTTCCTTTATTGCACCTTGTTAAGTGTTAAGGACTTCTTTCCTCTCCTTCCCTTTTCTTATTTCAGTAGAGATCCAAGGCCTCTAGCCCTTATTCTTCCAATTAGATTCAATTTTCCCTTGTTCTTAATCTTTACTTTAGTTCCTCTTTGTTTGCTATAAATAAAGGGAGATTACGACTTTGAGAGAGTTGAAGATTTATTGCTCATCGCTACTCTTGGTTACCTCTCTTGTGGGAAACAAGTTGAAAGTTCACACCTCTATCTTTCTTCTCTATTTGGATTATTTAAATTAAAAATTATGTTTTACTAATTTTAGGCTCTTGATTTCTTTAAATAATCAAGGATCTTATAGTGAGCCATCAAGTTAGGAGTATTTTCTCTCTCTGTTAGAATATTTGCCTTTAGGTAAGACAATTCTCTATTCTATAATGAAGTTGGGTGTTCATATTTGCATTAGTTAAAACCTCTAAGTTTTAATATGTGCCTATAGATAAGTATGATCTAAGAGATATGTGATATATTAAGATAAGTGTTGTGAATATGGATGGTTGCAAATATGAGATGTAGCATCATATGGATCTTTGGTCATAAGAGTGAATCATGTATTTACATCATAAGTTAGCTTAGTAATTAGATGATAGGGGTTGTTTGTATGAAGCATGCCTATATGCTTAACTAATTCCATGACTCTAGGTTTCTAACCATGAAATCATATGATGTTTGAGATAGTAGTATGTGGTCTTATGGGCTTTTTGATGAATTTATGATATGCATGAATGATTGGTGTTGAATGTGATATCATGAAGCTTGACTTTAACGTTGTTATGGCTCTCATTTATTTCCCCTTGTTGTTGACCATGTGATCTTGCTTAGGTTATTTTGATGTAAGGCATTCTTATCTTTAACATAAATAGGGCTCTGTGGTATATTGGGGTTTCATGTGTTAGTGTTTATGTGAGCATGATCTAATTTGTATTCCACAATCTAAGCATGAAATATAATTCTTCCCAAGTCAGTATTGTGGGAATTTCTGATTTTAAGCATAAAAGAGATTATTTGAGGATAATTTTTTGAGTATGTACATTACCACGTATCCCTATGATTCTATATGTGCAACATATATTTTATGTGTGTTTTGACATAGAAGCATGCTAGAATTAATATGGTAAAGTGTGGTGTATTTTGGTTTATATTTTGTAGGTTTGGGTAGTGTTTTACCCAAACCAGTCGATATGTTCCTCGATCCCATCAAACAGTATTACAAGTAGTCAAATGGTTTGTAGTTTTGGATCGGCCGGTCATAAGAACAATTGATTGGTTTGATAAACCAGTCAATGGGTTTGCCAAACCCATTGACTAGTGTTCCTACAGACCAACATGGTTTATCTCTGCTTGGACCTATCGATCGATTTGATGAAACCCGTCGACTGGTTTCTATAACCAATTGATCGGTTGGTCAAACCCATTGATATGCTTTTCTGCAAACCAAAATAGGTTGGTCTCTACTTAGACCCAAAAACCGGTTGGACCAAACTAGACAGCTGGTTCCCATGAACAGTTGATCGATGAGGCTAACTAGTCGACTAGTTCCCATGAACAGTCAATCGATGAGGCCAACCAGTCAACTGGTTCTCTGGTAATGTTTTGGTCTTGGTGTGACATGACCAGACCAGTCGTTCGATCGAACACTGTTTGGTTCGTTGTTAAGTGTTGATATTCTCTTGGGCCTTTTTGTGATAATTCTTACATGTAGTTTCAACTATTTAATCATGATTTCAACCACTCTTGAGCTTTTATTTGATATATATCCAACTAATATTGTGATGTCTTATGTGGTTAAGCTTGATGTCATTTCTCAGCACCCAAAGGGGGTGGTTTATATGTCTTGTAATGTGTGAACATTTATGCTCGGTAATCCTATCTAGTTCATTATAAGTGTTGATGTTCTCTTGGGCCTTTCTCAATTATTATTCTTCCCTTTCGTTCAACCCAGCCAAATAACCCTAATTCAAGGCTTTTGTTCACAACACACCACCAAACTCTCGTGCAGCCACCACTCTCTTCTGACCCTAATATCCTTTGTTTCCATGTTCTCTAATAACTCACAACCATTAGCAACCATCCTTGTCGAGCCACCTCTTTCATGCATCCAAACACAACCCAACTCCCACCTTTCTCTTGCAACCATTGATTGACCTTCCTATTCCCTTCTCCCTTTGTTTTTGGGTGTTGTGGGTTCTCTAATAACTGACATCATCACCACCGCCCGCCTCTTTGTTGTGCCTCTCTCATGCAAACATAGAACACCTAGCTCTACCATTCTAGCCTTTTTTTCTTCGTTTAACCTTCAACTCCAAGCCATCCACAGCCTTTGTCCCTAATCTCTCAGCCCATCACGTTGTCCACCTTGCCTCACCAACCCACAACATCAACTAACCCCTCCATTTTCATTACCGCCCATCACCTTATACATCCCCTACCATGTAGTGTGAACCTCCCATATAAACAACCCCTATAGCATCTGCTCCCCTATGTTGCTTCCCCCTATGCTATATGGCTAACTACCACATCCCAACCCTTTCCACGTGAGTGACTCACGTTGGCTTTCCCTTAGCTATGTGAGTTTATGCACCGTTTGCGTTGTGAATTTTATTATTAAGTGCTACGTCTAGTGTTCATGACTAATGTGTAGTTGATTTTTTTTAGGTAAAGGAGGGGAATTAGTGGAGCCTAATAGTTAATATTAGTTTGATTATATTTTTCTAGAAATAAGGTAATCCATATGCCTTGTTAAAATCTTAAATATTACATGATAACATATTAGGGTTCCGATGTGTAAAGTTGTGTATATTGTATTTAGCATGTCTTGTTATGTTATATTTATTTTTCTGAGTATGCTAACATGAAATTATGTATAAGGGAGTATGTTAAATTTGTTCATAATATTGCAGGTACGAAAGTGTGCTAGAATAGGCTTATTGTTGTGGATTAATTGTGAATGATTTATACTTGTAACACAATAGGTTGCCCATGTTTAGGCACATTTTGGTATGATTATTGCCATTGTATGCCCTAGGGGTAAATAGATCTTTTAAGTGTACAATGTTTAATTTATTCCAATAAGTATGCCTAATGTGTATTATGTAATGTTAAGTATAGAAGTATGAGTCTTGATGATTTAGAAACACATGTTAGGATTTTACGTGCTAAACCGTGCACGGGGCAAAATAATCATTTTCCATGTCCAAAAATTTACCTGCATGCTAAAATATTTTAATTATTGTAGTTTATCCTTTTTATGACAAATTATTAAATAAAATAAAATAAGTAATTAAAATGGGGAATAACGTGGAAATATTGGTCTTAAGGTCATTTTAATCAATTGGACCTAATGTGCATAAATATGAGAAATTGAACCAAGGTCAACCTTATTATTAACTTTGAATATGATTGACTTGAATAATTGGAAATGAGTAAAAATAGTTAAGTAAGAAAATTCAAATTATCCATGTATTATGTGATCTTTTAGTCACCTTAACAAAATACTAATATTTAAAGTGACGTATCTCAAGATTGAACATGGTGGCTCTTTATGGGTTGTTACCTTAAAGATGCAGTTTAACCTACAATTTGGTTTGGATTTTTTATGGTGCGTATCAGTGTAATACCAAAAAATTTTAAAACTTAGAATTTAATAATTAATCCTCATTTAGGATACTTTAATTTTTTTAATATTAATTTAATTATTTTGTGGACTTTTGGGTGTATAAAAATGGATATGATCATTTAATAAATTAAAATAAATATTATGTTATTTTATCATACTCATTTTATTTAAATACTTTTCCAAACCCATATTTTACTAAAAAAAATTCCTCTTAAATTAATATCTTAAAATTTAAATAAATTAATTTATCCGTTTAAATAATTAAATACCCTTATTCTAAAAATTATTTTATTTTTATATTTTCCTTTTTTTCTCTTTCTGTTTCCTTCCTTTTTCTTTTCCTCCCTTTTCCTTTTCTTCTTTTCTTCTTCTTTCGGGCTGCCTGGCCTGCCTCCTCGCCCGCTGGGCCATGGCCCTTCTCTTCTCTTTCTTTTCTCCCTACACCCGTCCAGTCCATTGCCTCCCTTCTTCTTCTTCTTTTCTTTCCTTTCCCCCCGGTTGGGCTAGCCCAACCCTCTTTTTTCCCCCTCCCTCTCCCCCTGCACACACAAGTTGGCCTTCTTTTCCTTTCCTCGCCTAACCGGCCTGCCAGCCTCCTTTCTCCTTCCTTCTTTCTCCCCCCTGCATCGATGAAGCCATGCTTGCCTACGACTCACACGCCTACCAACCAACCCCATGCAACCCTACCATTACAGCCTGCCCTCTCCTTCTCTCCCCCGCCCCTTTCCTTTCCATTTTGAGCTAAACACAACTCCCTTGTGTGCCCTTTCCTTTCCCCTTTCTCCCTTCCTTCTCCTTGCCACCCTACAGTCGACCCCTTGCAGCTTGCACCACTTAGCTGGCCATACCTGCCTTCCTTCCTTCTTCCTTTTTCTTCTCCTTATCTCCTTCTTCTCTGCCCATTTTCGATCTCCCTTGAGCTCCCTCACTTCCCCTGTAGAATCCCCTCTTTTCTCCCCTCTTCCCTTCTTCTTCTCCTCCCCTATTTTTGCTTCACCACCCTCAACCGCTGCCTCTACCTGCCAACTGACCACCACACTAACCCCCTAGCATCCCCTGCTACCTCCCTACACCACCCAATAACCATTATTTGTCCCTACAACCACCCTTCCCCTCCTTTCCCTTTTCTTTCCCCTTCTCAACCTCCACCCTGCAACACCACCTTGCGCCACCCATTCCCCCTCTTCTGCCATTGCCATAGCCACCCATCAACCCCCTAACACCTCCTTTACCACCCACATCCTCACCTTAGCTGGAATTCCCCTGCAGCCCTCCCTACCTTTTTCTTCTTCTTCTCCCTTCCTTTGCCCCATCTTCCTAGCCCTACAGATGCCATCATTGTCGCTCTAAGCCACCAACCTTCGACCCCTGACCACTACCTGCACCCCTACACCTAGCCATCACCCTCACTCCCCTCCACAAGCCCTCAACCAAACCCCTAAAACCCTTACCCGAACCAACCTTCTACCTTTTCTCCCATCCCCTCTTTGACCCTTATTTCCTTCATTCTGTGCATGCAGCTCACGCTGCCATGCAGGGTGAGTCTGCTGCATCTTCTTGAGCAAATATTGTTAATTTTTGAGGTATAAAAATAGTTAGTATTAATATATATTAATTAAGCTTTTAGATAAAAATATTCTTTCAATTTTCTACTACTAATATACTAGTTTTGATATTATTTTTAGGTACAATTTTTTCTAATCAAAGCTTAAACTCTTAACCAAAGTACCGGTAAGGTTTAGTTATTGCGGAAAATAAGGTAACCATTGTACCCTACTAAAATGTGTGAATATATGTATGCTAGCACATTAAGGTTTTTGATTATGTTGTGTGCATATTATGTGATGTTAAGTATATTATGATTTGTAGTATAAGTGGGTAGTTGAAATGAAAGGCATGATATATTATGTGTCATGTGTAGAAATAATAGTTAAGGAATGAGTCTTATTATTAATGGTAATATTAAATGCATGTATATGACATGATAAGCTAATGTGGTCATTTGTAACATAAATAATGTTAATATGAACCCTAGGGGCATTTTAGTATTTTTTATTGTATAAAAGGTGCAGCCTAAATAAGTATGTATAGTAGGTGATAATGAGTATTAATAATAATAAAAATAGTTAGTGGTGTTAGATGATGTATATGGACCAAGGGTGTTAATGTTTTATGTGGTAAGGGTGTTTTAGTAAAATTGGCATAAGAAGGGAAAACTAGTAATTTACATGAACAAAAGGTGTAATATGGTAATTTAATAAGTAAGAAGGGCATTTTAGTAATTTTATATAGAAAAGGAGATACCTTGGTAATTTTCGTGAATAAATGGTATTTTGGTAAATTAATTAAATGAGAAGGGTATTTTGGTAATTTGGCATAAAAGAAAGATAACTTGGTAATTATGTGAATAAAGGGGATAAAATGGTAAATTAATGAGTAAGAAGGGTATTTTGATAATTTGGCACGAAAAGGGTAATTTGGTAATTTTAATAAGTATAAAGGGTAATTTGGTAATTTAACAAGTATGAGGAGTAAAATTGGTAATTTGATAAGTATGGAGGAAATTTAGTAGTTAAACAAATACAATGGGTATTTTGGTAATTATAGAAGTACAAAGGGTAATCTATAATTTGGCAAGTAAAAAGGGGGTAACTTGGTAACTTTACAAACAAGGGGTATTTTAGTAATTTTGTTAAGTATGAATGGGCAAATCAGTAAATTGCATATAACATGACAAATGATTAAATAAGCCTCTATAATAAGACATAAGGAATATTAAATAATAGGATAATGGTATTTCGATAAACCCATGAATATCACAAGGATATGGCATGACATAGGGTTAAATGGATAATTAATGATATGATATGGTGTTATTTTGTAATCATAGAAGAGGTGGCTTAGTTGTTAATTATGCATGGAAATGTGTGTTGGATTGCGGGATGTACATGACAGGGCTTATGCGTTCAATTATCCTTGATATATAATACTTGATTCTATGACCAGTATTATAATTATGATACGATAACCCTTTATGTCATGTGAATAATTGGAAATGAATTATGAAATGGAAATGGCCTTAGTGATTTATTTAAGTTAACAAAGATAATAATATGAATAAGGATTACTTAATAATAATAGAAACGAATGTAAATGATTAAGTATGTAATTGTTGTGTTTCTCGTGGTTACCTTAATTAAGACACTAATAATTAAAGTGGAAGACCTCGAGACGGGGAATGGTGGCTCTTTAAGGGTTGCTACCCTAAAGAAGTGGTTTAGTCCATGATTGTTCTAGATTTTGTTGGTGTGCCTTAGTACTTCAGCCAGGCCCTACATCTTACTCTATCTAGCTCTATGGACCTATTTAGGGGATATGCATACTTTTGGATTAGGTGTCCTTATCAATAGGGTACTATGTGTCCTCGTACATTAGTGTGACCAGGGTACCTTTACGTCCTTGGGTTGATGATTGGATGGTACTGTGTTGCTTGTATGCACCAATATGATCGGTGTACTTTTGTGTCTCCGGGTTCGTGATCTCCCCCTCGAGTTAAATAAATGGACTTGTTGTTTTAATTAAATGGAAAACACTAATAATGTAAAGTGAAAGATTATTGAGTCGGGCCTAGACTGTTCCATCGGCAAAAGTAGTGGCCAAATGCATTGTAACCTAGAGACCGATCCACCGATGAATAATAGTGGTTAGATGCATCCGGCCCTAGGTGTTTCCAATCCACCGGCTATAATAGTGGAGGATCCTGAGCTTAATAAACCAAACCTTGGATGATAATAAATGATGGGAAAGACACTAATCACTTATAGTGGAACATTATGTGAGTTGGGACCAGACCAATCTACCGGTGAGAATAGTGGCCAAAAACACTTTGCCCTGGAGACCAATCCACCGGCTAATAATAGTGGCCAGGAGCATCCTACCCTAAGTGTTTCCGATCCACCTGTTTTAATAGTGGAGTTTGCGTACTCACACGGATATAATTCGAGAGATAGTGTTGAATAATGTTTAATTAATGGCTTAAGACCAAAAGCATTGGTTTCACCTTCATGGTCTATTGATATAATATAAGTGTGGTCTTGGTTCCTATCACTCTTGGTAAATGATGGAATTGCTAAGTATACGGACCTTGTGTTATGCATTTCCTATTATATTTGGTGTTACATTGTACATTGACTCTTATGTTAATTGTGATTATCCCTACGCTCGCGTATGTTGTTGTTTTTACATCGTTTATGAATGATGTGTTACATGCGGGCCGGGCCTTTTAGTTTGGTATAAAAGATTACTCAGTACCATAGTACTAAAGGGTTCCGTTTGTGGGCCCCTACCCATTCAATAGACAGTGTCCCTTACAGGTTAGTTGTAGGTGTTATTCAAGCTATTGTTGGGTAAGAGTGTAAGGATTGTTTGGGAATCTTTTCAGGATTTATCTTCTAACTTTCTATTTCTTTATTTAATGATTTTAATCTTGCAACCGCTAATAGTGGGTTTTATCTTTTGTAATGTCTCTAATGCGCTACTCTGATTTAAACGAAAATCTGAATTTATGTAAATTGTGTTATGTTCCTTTTTAGCCTTATCACTTGGTACTGAAATGGTAGGATGAAACCAATATGGTACTAAGTATGGTGGAAATATCCCCGAAATTTACCATTTGAGATTTCGTAAATTTTTAATTAAAATAAATTTTTAGTAGTGAATTTTGGGGCTGTTACCGTATTACACTTAGTATCCCACCCAGTCCCTATATCTTACTCTACTTAGTTTTTTGGAATTCTTAGAGACTATGCGTACTTATTGTAATACCTAAAAATTTACTACAGATTTTTTTATTTACTTTGGAAGCATATAATCAAAAATACCAGGTGTTATCACTATGATTGACATAAGTCTGATTTACCATACCATCCCCACACCAATCACAAAGCTAAAACCATTAAAAGTATAATAGAGTAAATAGAAATGAGAGAAGATTTATGAATGTAAATACTAGTTTGGAGAATAACTTTGGGGTACAATAACAAAATACAACAAAAGGGATACTACAGATCAAATAGTCCAAAAGATATCTGGGTAAAAACATTATCTGGATACCAGATTCTTCACCCAAACACCTAATACAGCTAAAAGTCACTGATTCTCATACAATACATCAAAGGCAACAAAATCATCCAGCTAGTTCTCAAAGATCTGCACAAAAGTATTAGGGTCATCTTCTTATGGGAATGAGCAATACCCATAAAAGGGTAGTCAGTAAGCTACATACTGAGTAAGGTAATAATATTGTCGAGTTTGGAATATAGTCAAATACATACATGCGTAGTAGGGAATAAGTACACATACGAAGCACACTAGGCATCACAAGGAAAGGAATGATGCAAGCCTTTTTATTAGATATAACATTTTTTTATTCTTTTATTTATGTTGAGTTTAGGGACCTCACTATTCTTAAACCGATAGAATGATTTAAAATACCTCTTAGGGACAACACATCTGAGCTACTATTATAAACCAGTGGAATAGATCCAACATCTCTCAAGGAAAACGTTCTTAAACCACTATTCTTAAATTGGTGGAATGATATGAAACACCTTTTAGGGACAACACACCTGAGCCACTATTATCATCCAATAAAAAGGATCCAACACGTTGGTCCTGACTCACATACTCTTTTACTATAAGTTTTTAGTATCTTATCCATTAAGTTACTTGATTCAAATCATAATCCTATTTACAATGAATATGGGGCCCTACTATTCTTAATCTAGTGGACTGGATGAAAGTGCCTCTTAGGGAAAAAACACCTGGGCCATTATAATCATTCAGTGGAATGGATCTAACACCTCTTAGGAAAAAATACTTCTAAGTCATTATTCTTAAACCTATGGAATGGTCTAAAACACCTATGAGGGATAACACACATGAGCCACTATTATCATCCTATGGAACGGATCCATAAACACCTTGGCCTAACTCACTTGATCTTTCACTTTAAATGAATAATGTATTATTCATGATTGATTTGATAAGTATATAACATATTTAGAGCAGGTAAGGCACATCACAAGATTATAAGGCTATTCTCTAGGGTTAATACCCTTATATTTTTTCCAAAACTCTAATTTCACACTTTTATCATAATTCTTCTTCTGTTACTCTTTTAATTACCAAACTTAGTACCTATTCTTTATATTTTATTATTATCAACATAATAGAATTTTAAGGCCTAAATCTAAGATCTTGCACATACATTAATAATCATATCCCAAAGTTACTATCCCTAAGACTTATAAACCCTAATTTCACAAATCAAGCATAACTTTTTATGTAGGGATAAAAAAAAAACAGATTCAATATACATTCCCAAAAAAATAATATTAACAACATATTAAAAAATTTTTTATCTAACTCTACCGTTTTGCAAGCCTCTTCGTTTTAGGGTTACTATTCCCAAATAAAACTATTCTCATACTTTATCAAACTTAGGTCATTTTCAGCCACTCTAAACACTTCATATAAATTTATTAGTATACTTTAGATGATATAAAACCTTAAAAATACTATAATTCTCATATTAAACCCATATCGACCAAAATGTCCTTATTGATAACACAATACTTATTTCTTGTAAATCTTATATATTTGGTAATATTATCGCTAAATCTACATCTTTATCCATAGAACTTATTATAATAGTTTCACACTCATCATATCATTAATAAACCTATAATACCACCATGTTTTACGTCAAGGGTTTATCTACATAAAATAACAATATCACCATACTATTTATTTACTCATTTTCTATCATATAGTATCAACAACATGTCATATCATTAAAAAACATATATTAATTCACATCATAAGAGTAACATGGTAAAATATAAAAGCATGCATCACACTTACTGCAACACCCCCATTTTTAGTACTTAAAATTTTCATTTTGTGGAAGCGTTAATTACAAAATTATTGGGTGTTACCACCACACTTAGTATAAGTTTGGCATCCTTTACCATTCTTATACTAAGTTCTAAGGCTAAAACATTAATTTACTTAAATAACATGATTACAAAAGTCAAAATACAGAGAATAACAGATAAGTATGATGCTCATTAAAAGCAGCATCAGCAGTCTACCAAAACTCAAGAGAGAAATTATAGGAGAACATAAAAGTCCAATTACAATCGGAGATCATATAGTAAAATAGACACTAGATATTCCTATACTCTCAAAACCGACTAACAACTTTCAACTAAACTCGGAAGCTAACCTACAAAATCTACTGTCCATTGAATAGGCAGGGGCTCACGAAAATAAACCCTTCAGTACTACGGTACTGAGCAACAATTTATACCAAACCAATATGATAAACCAGCATGGAACACATATAAGGCATACAACTAATATGGTATAAGACTTATACATACACATACGAGGTTTGAGATACAATAATAATTTAGATAATCAAATTCCATTAAGATCACGTATTACTCATATTCATTCACCTGAACAACCGAACTTACTAAATGAACATCCCAGATATACTCTCTGAAGCATGATTAGAAGAAAACCCTAACATAATAACCATAAGGCATCACGACATTACATGGTATAGTCTTAAGACGTGCATGAGATGATCAAGATACAACAATAATATCAAATAAATCATAATCACTGAAACCACATACTACTTATATTAGTACATCGAGGATATAGTAAAACTTACCAAACTAACATACCAGAGATGATTGATTAGATCAACCACTACACAATAACCATAAGGCATCATGACAATATGTGGTATAAACATTAAGACATACATGAGATAATCCAAAGACAATAATCATAATAGATAAGCAGTAGTCACCAAACTACATACTGTTCATGCGTGCTCATTTGGAACGTAATTACACTTTTATCAACTAAGCAACCCATGATACTCTCTGAAGTAATAATTAAAACCCAACTCTATACTACAATTATAACCTTCACATCATACTTCATGTCTTAGCATCAATCCCAACCAAATACATAACATCACATGTATACTATAATAAGATCCATAACATCACATGTATACTTATAGGTACAATATAATAAATCTATAACATCATAGGTATACTTATAGGTATAGTATAATAATATCTATAACATCACATGTATGCTCACAGACATAATACCAACACAGGTAGGCACAAAGACTACTACTGAAACCACAGCAGGTACAAAAGCTACTATCAAGACCATAGGTAGGCACAAAGGATACTATCGAAACCATAGGTAGGCACGAAGGCTACTACCAAATTCACAGATAGGCACAAAGGCTACTAACAAATCACAATTAGACACAGAGGTTGCTACCAAAACCATAGGTAGGCACGAAGGCTACTACCAAACCACAGGTAGTCACAAAGGCTGCTACCAAAACCCATCCAATATCTAAGAATAATCATTCCAATAAAATCATATCATTTTCATTTTTATTTACTCCAGGAGGGATACAATAATAACCTAGAGATATAAAAGTATACTGGTCATACTAGCACACAAGGTATCATGGTACCTTCCCAACCATCTAACCTAGAGGCATAACAACAATTTAGTCATACTGATGCATAAGGCACACAGTACCCTCCTTACCTTAGACACCTAATCCTTAATTATCGATACCCCCTATAGGACCCGTAGGTTATCTATAGAGTAGACTCGGGCCTTACTAGGGCATAACCGGCATACTAGAAAACTAAACAAATCGAGGACTCCTATCTTATCTCTAGGGTAGCTACCCTAGAGAGAAACCATTCCCAAACTGAAGGTCTTCCACTTTATGTATTAGTATTTTATAAGGTGACTACAGATAACATATATTGCATAATTATTCCCATTTCCATACTTATCCCTTTTTCCTTTTATTTTTAACTATCCAAGTTAACCCTAAGGTCAACAATCCAAAACAAGGTTAAAGTCAACACTAAGGACAACCTATTAAAAGTCTAAGGCTATCCTATGTCCAATTATTCACATTTGTGAACATCAGATTGAAATGACCAAAATACCCCAAAGACCAATAATTATCAAATTATTATCCATTTAAATACTAAATCCATTTTATTTATTAATTTATCATGAAAAGGCTAATTTTTTTTAATTATTTACTATGTAATTTAAATTATCCGCTATGTTAAAAGAACATTTTACCTTACATCTATTTTTGCATACAAAACCCTATCATACACTTTTAAAATGTACAAAATATATGATCGCATAATCAACAACAGATAATACATATTATACATGATTTTTAGGATAAATATCATAATACACTAAAAATGACTAAATTGCCTGTAGGTCAGACATCCATAATTATTATTCCACAAGTATATCTAGGCATGCTCACCCTATTATTTTATACATACTTATCACACAATTTTTTTTTCAACCATTAGAATCATTTTAATTATACTTTCATATCCGATTACATCATATAACATGTTCGTTTTACTAGTTTTCATGACAATAATAGTTAAATCATAATTATATTGTAACAAATCATGCTTAACATATTTTCATACACAAAAAAACCCTAATGTGCTATTATGGAATATTTATTATTTTATTAGGGTATAACAGTTACCATATAATAACATACTTAACACAGATTGTACATAAAAATACTGATGTGCTAATATGCAATGTCCGACATTTTAGTAAAGTATAACAATTACCTGAATTCCAACAAAAATGTAAAAATAGTGGTATCTACTAAAAATTAGTAGGTCCCGCTAGTCAAACTTTCGTACCTAAAAATAATAGTACAATCACCAAGTTAATATCTATTAGATAAAGTAATAATTATAATATAAAAATATTTATTTTTCTAAAATTACCAAAATACCCTTACATTTAATATGGATACTAAAAATTATTAAAACCACACATATAACTCATGCTACACAACAACGTGAGCAATGCACACAGAGAAAGGGTTGGTCAGGCTTGGTGGGCTGGACGCCTACGAGGGTGAGGCAGGGAGAGGTGGTAGTAGCGGTGGAGAATGGAAGTTGTAGTGGTGGTCGGTGATGTAGGTTCGACCGATGGGTGAAGGGTCGGCGGTTGGTGCTGTTAGGGGGCTACATTGGAGGGTGATGTGGGAAACGCAGGGAGTAGAGGAGAATGTTGTGGGGCTAGAGTTGTTAGTGTAGATGGTTGTGGTGGACTGTTGTGGTTGCTGGGTGATGGTCGGTGGTGTGGGCTGGTTGTGGTGCTGCTCGATAGTGTGTGTATGCTACAAGGTGGTGGTGTTTTAAATGGCAGAGGGTGGAGGCTGGGGCAGTTCTGTCATGTAGGGAAGAGTGGCGGTTTTGCTGGATTAGGGTGCTGCAGATGGTGGGAGCGGTGCAGGCTGGAGGCGGGCTGCGGTGTGCTGCGGTAGAGGGTTAGAGCTGCAGGGCTACTAGTGGTCATAGAAGAAGGAGAAAGAAGAGGAGGAAGGGTGGAGATGGTTGGTTTCTGAGGTGGTGGATGGTGTTAGAAGCGACAGGGTGGCACTGGATGAAGAAAATATAGCGGGGAGGAGGTGATGTGGTGGCTTAAAGGGGTAGAAAAAGGAAGGGGGTTGGGAGTCAGTGGTGATGGTTAGTTAAAGGTTAGGGTGTTGTGGTTATGGGTTGGTGATGGGGAGATGGTGCGCTGGGGTGTTGGTTGAAAAAAAAAACAAACGGGGTAGAGAAGGGAAGGCTGGGTTTGGCTTGGGGAAGGGTACGTGTGGCTGGGTAAAAAACCAAACATGGCTGAGAGAGAGAGAGAGAGAGAGAGAGAGAGATTGGGAGTTGGGTGCATAGGATAAGGGTTGTTTGGTTGGTGAGGGAGTATCGTGCACGAGTATGTATAAAATGCATAGGGGGTTGCGATGAGGTGATGGGTTGAGTGAGGTAAAGGGGAAACATGGAAAGTAGATGGTAGCAGTAGAGGGGTTGGTAGGTAGGATAGAGTAGAAAATATATAATATTTTTTTATTTTTATTTTAGGTTTAGTTTAGGTAGATTAGGATTGCAAGTAGAAAAATAATCTAATCTAGGATATGTTAAAAAAGAATGGAAAGAGTAAATATAATACAGGATAAATTTTAGAAAATTATTTTAGGTTACATATTCAACAATTATTATTAAAATAATTAGGATAAGATTTATGGATATAAACTAGGATTAAAATTAATAGTCTAGTTTCTATCAAGTTTTAATTTGATTAAATTTATACCTAAACCGATATAATAATACGAATAATAATAACACGTTTAATACTAAACCTCCTAAAATAATAATTATAACTAATCACATATAATTATTAATTTATAATTAAGGTTCCTAAAAATGAGGTATTACACTAAGCACATAACTCTAATCCGCCTTTTCTAAAACTTCAGAAAATTCACCTAAGAAATCAAATAAGAAAACACCATTAGAACTTAATGACATAATTAAGGAAGTGTTGAGGTAATGGGAGGGTGAAGGAAAAGAGAAGAAACAAAACCAAGGGAGTCTTGACCAAAATGGTGCAACAAGGAGAGGCTTCAGTTGTGTTGGCCGAAGGAGGGGTAAAGGGTTCGGTGGTTGCTGCCAAAAAGGGGGGGGGGGAGTAACTTTGGTAGAATGGACGAAGGTGGTGATGATGATTTCAGTGTAGGCTATCAAAGAATGGGGGGAGGTTGCGATTGTAGCTGCCGAAAGGGTGGTGTTGTCTGCAGTTGAAGTTACTACAGCAAGGAGAAGGAAAAGGAGAAGGTGGCTATAGTGGAGGTAATTGTAGAGGAGGTGTGGGTTGTGGTTGAAGTTGCTGAAGGTGAGGGGGGAAGCATTGGCTGTTGGTGCTGCAGTCAAGGAAGAAAAAGAAAGGAAGGATGCGGTGCAAGATAACAAAGGTGAGGGGGAAGCACCGGTGGTTTTAACAAGTGGCTAAGGGTGAGCCTCGACAAGGGTGACCAAAGGGGATTGGGGTGATTTGGTTGAGATTACTGGAGGTGGTTTTGTGGTGGTTTCCTTGATGGAAAGGAGGTGAAGGAGTAAGAACATGATGGTTTGGTTTGCAGAATAAAAAGGGAGAGAAGAGAGGTAGTAGGAGAATTAAATGTTCGATATATATATAATCACACACATGCACATTGATGGCAGTTTGATGTGCTAAAATTTAAATGGAAGACACTTAAGCAGAGGAAGAGGTTGATGGGGTAGAGGGCAGGCTTAACAGTGAGAGTCGTGCACGCAAGGGGAAGGTAAGAGAATGGGGAAAAATAAGTACGAGGGAAAAAGAAAAGAAAAAAAAAGGGAAGTGGTATGTAGGTTTAGATTTAAGTTTTGATAAAAAATAATTTAAGTTAGGGTATTAGGATAACTAAATTAAAAGATTATCCAAGATTAGGTTTAGGTTAGAAAAGATGTTAGTAACTCGAAATAAAAATAGGGTTAAGCTAAGATTTGGGTTTAAGGAGTTAGGGTAAGATAGAAAAATAAATTTCCCAAAGTTAGAATTAGGTTACAATATTAATTTCTAGGGATTAGGGTTAGCTAAAATTTTGGGTATTACACTTAGGTTATTGTGTTTCCTTTGTGTACTAGTACACCAAGGTACCTTAATATCCTTGGGTTGATAGTCGGTAGGATACTGGACTGTCTTGGTGCACTGATATAACCAAAGTGCCTTAATATCTTTGGGTTGGTATGATCACCCATCAAGTAAATAAAAATGGAAGTAATTATTTTTGGTTTGAAATAATATTAGATTGGTGAGTCTATAGTCACCTTCAAGCCCCTACTTGTGGGCTTTTAGAATTTTTTGGTATGGATGTTGAGTTTTTGAAATATAATGTGAATGTTATGGAAATTGAGGAAAAAATGGTTATGTGTCTTTCCTTCAAAAAGCATCCTTGGGATGATTGGTTGTTAAGTTTCCTTTTATGGTTTAAGTAAATTGGTGTGAGGATCGTGTGGCCTTGGTGATATTTGTTTATCTTGCATGGTTATCATATTTTGTTATTCCATGTATGATTTAATATTTTTACACCATATTTTCCTATGATACCTTTTATATGCTCCATGCGACCTTTGTATGTTTAGTTTTGTATGGTAGGTTGCTTAATACTATTGTACTAATGGGTTCTATTTCATGGTCCTCTACCTATTCAATGGGCAATTGTGACTTTGCAGGATTGCTTGTGAGTTTAACTTGAATGTCAGTATTTTGGGGCTAAGAATTAGAACTACTCTATGCCCGATCTAGTATCTTTGATTTGGATATTCCTGGACTCTTATGTCCCTTCTGTATTTCTTTTCATTTGGATTTTGTTACCATTTTTCGATCTACTACTGTTAGAACAATGCTAATGTAATCTTTATTCTATTCTTATGATTTTTGTTATTAATTTAAGCGAAGTAATGATTTAGCCTTAGTACTTGGTATAAAAATGGTAAGGAAAACTAGACTTATATTAAGTGTGGCAGTAACACCTTACATTTTTAATGTTTTAGCTTACACAATTAACTCTTTAAAATAAAATATTTAAGTGCTAAAAATAGAGGTGTTACAGTAAGGGGGCCATTTGATTATATTATGGTTATTGGAATAATGATGACTAGAATCACCATTTGAAGACACGTTGGAAGTGTTTGAAGACGTACTTAAAAATATTGAAGATGTTTAGAATACTTTGAAGATGTATTAGAATTTGAAGAAATGTTGGAAGATCTTATCAACAAATCAGTAAGCATGGAGAGAGAACATGAAAAAGAAAGACAATTTATAAGAAGAAAATTATATCTAATAACCATCAATCCCAGTGCTCAAACATTATCCACCACTAAACTTACACTACCTCCCTTGTTAAAACCACAATTAATTACCCCACCTGAGGCATTTGAAAGGGTAGAAGAATGATTATAGGGAGGGAAAGTTAAGGGGATTCATTAGTTAGTCAAATAAGAGGTATGGTCACAAGAATTAAGAAGGAAATGGAGAATAATACTAAATGAAGATAATTAGCCATTACGTGGTAAACTAGCAAGCAAACATGTTGCTCTTTAAAGGGGGAAGATAATACATGAGGAGACACAATGCAATCATCAAATACCTAGGGAACTAGTGGGTCACATCACATTAAGGTATCATCTCTCTCCAAACCTAATGTGGCAGTTTCCCATCATCAAGCTAGTCACCCACTTGTCTAGCTATTGAAGTCATAAAAATTAGATAACCTTTAGAATCATTGAAGAACTTGAAAAAGGCTTCAAGTAACATTTGGAATTCCTTCTTTACTATTGTCCAACTTGTAACCAGTGTTGGTTTTTCGTTTCTTATTCCATCATGCTTGCCTCTATTACCCTTCTTTTTCTCACCAACATCTTAAATGAACCCATACTGGTGGTCTTAAAGGAGCATTCATATGAAGTGAAGATTGGAGTTCTTACTATGAGTTTCCTGATCTTTAAGACAATCAATCTATAGTGATGAGAATTTAGGAAGGAGATCCCTATCAATATAAAAAGAATATATAATTAGTTATAATACCTTTCTCTCACTCAATAGATGTATCTACTAATATTTTTGGATTCTTTTTGCCTCAAAACCTTGCTTCCCATTACAATTGCCATTGTAGCACATGTGACCCAACACATAAGGGCTATGTGAACTTAACATCATCCCCAACTTTCTCCACTATATCACTAGCAATCCTTTGTGAGTATGACAAACCTTTGTTTTTTGGTTCTTTTGGTGGAGCTTACTAAACCATCCTTATTGAAAATAAAAGGGCATTTAAAAGGCATGTAATCCCTTCTTACTAACAACATAACTGTGTGCTAACACTTAATTAGTAGCGCTGATGAATCACTGTTGGTTGACAACTTCCATTAAAGTCCTAGGCCCTCTATTAGGGTTGGTAGGAAATCCCCTTTTGTTGTAGCTACTTATGTCTATTTTTAGATACCTTGAATAACATTTGATTGATTTTAAACCATTCCCTAATTGATAAATTACTCCTAGCTATTATCTTTGCCATTCATTTCAAAAATATTTTCAAGCCCATACTCTTACCCTTGTTTCTAAAGCATATCCTATCTTATGTCAATGTTATTCCTTAATGATTGTCTTGTGAGATGTTCAATTCCAAACCTCTAAAATAAAAAGAATAAGTCATGGTCATAGTAGTAAAGAATAACACTTGATGTAAGCTGGGCAATAGTAAAGAAGGGATTCCATATGTTGCTTGAGGTCTTTTTCAAGTTTCTATCTATCCTACCATTGGATATCTAGAGAAAGAAGACTCTTATTGAAGAATTCTTACATTAGCGGGAATGCAGCTCAGGACCACTAAGGGTAGGCCGACCAATCCGTTTCACATCCTTACAACTATACATAGAAGGATTTTCCTCGTAAAGAAGGACATTCTCATTTGATGACTTTTTGTGAATCTAATTTACAAAGAAAATACAATATCTTCACATTAAAATTATTTAATAATATAAATTTTAAAATATTTAATTTCATTACAATCGATATTTTAAATTCATATCAATAAAATCTTACATTTATAAAAAAATTTAACAATACAAAATTTAAAATATATTGGTCTTTTTAGAATGATAAATGGTAGATCAAAAAAGCTGATGATGAAAGTAATTCAATAATAAATGTCACCAAGTGTTTTCAAATATATATATTTGTAGAATATATTCTACACTTGATCTTAGCAAAAGTGTTTTAAAATAATTGATCATGTGAATGCTTTTTTGGTAAGTATATGTGCTTTTTTATGATTTTGTATTTATACATTATTTAAAAAAAATTAAAATATATTGGTCTTTTTAGAATGATAAATGGTAGATCAAAAAAACTGATGATGAAAGTAATTTAATAATAAATGTCACCAAAGTGTTTTCAAATATATATATTT
Source organism: Tamarix austromongolica (assembly GCA_039764185.1). Taxonomy (NCBI): domain Eukaryota; kingdom Viridiplantae; phylum Streptophyta; class Magnoliopsida; order Caryophyllales; family Tamaricaceae; genus Tamarix; species Tamarix austromongolica. Next base: position 10,646,714 of record CM077818.1, read on the forward strand.
GTAGAATATATTCTAAGCTTGATCTTAGCAAAAGTGTTTTAAAATAATTGATCATGTGAATGCTTTTTTGGTAAGTATATGTGCTTTTTTATGATTTTGTATTTATACATTATTTAAAAAAATTTAAAATATATTGGTCTTTTTAGAATGATAAATGGTAGATCAAAAAAACTGATGATGAAAGTAATTTAATAATAAATGTCACCAAAGTGTTTTCAAATATATATATTTGTAGAATATATTCTAAGCTTGATCTTAGCAAAAGTGTTTTAAAATAATTGATCATGTGAATGCTTTTTTTGGTAAGTATATGTGCTTTATTTATAATTTTGTATTTATACATTATTTTTATTATTAACTTAGTAGTTAATGATTTTAATTTCCTTAAATACTAATTGTTAACTTATAATTACATCTTAAATACTAACGTACATTGCACGAGTAAAAAAATAATTATCTTTTAAAGAGAGACATTCTCATTTTTTTACTGGTCACTTTCCTTCTCTAAATCTCTCACTTCTCTCTAGCACCCCTCCCCCAATCTAAATTTCTCCACCAATAAGGTAAATGCATTATGATGTTTGTTTTATGAAAATGGAGAAATAATGGGGATCGAGAATAAGAGTTTGAGACTTTTACTCCTATTAATGTATGACTATAGTGAAAGTATTAATAGACATTGAAAATAATGTATTAGTTCTTTTAACTTATTTATTAAATTTTTCTCAACCCTTTGAAAAAAATAGTATGTTAAAAATGAATTAAGATATACTAATATTTTTCGTCAAAAAAGATAGTATATTGACATTTTTAAAATAGGCATATACAATATTTTTAACCACATTTATTATAAAAACGATGGCGATAAAGATGTTGGATTACTTTTCCTTTTTCCAAAATGGGTCACATTATAATCTGGTCGCCAACCCCTCCAACCTGCTCGTCAATCGTCATCCGCCGAAGGGTCGAAAAATCCCCACCTCGCTTTCATTCTCTCGAATCTCTCGGGTCGTTGGGCGGTATTTTCTATGACAATGTTTCAAATTTTGTTCGCCTGATGTATCGTCAAGGCAGTGCATGCGCAATTTGTCTTGCTGAAGTGAAACTTAGAGCAGTGCCATCCGATGCTTACGCCATTTTTTCGGTTTTGCTCCGCTTCTGATTGAAGGTTCGTCTCTGTAGTGTCGAACATCTTGCATTTTGACTTAAAATGCATATTACCATTCTTTGCATCATGTTCTCACCAATTAGCTGAGAAAAGAAGATAGTATAATCTGAAAATCAAGAGGAAATTGATGATTCTAAGATGCCCCCTTTTGTTGATTGTTCTACTTTAATGTTAAATGTAGTTTAGCAGATGAACCGGATAATAAGCCATTCATTGAGATTCAGGTGGCTGGTAAATTGGCGGCTTGAGATTTGCTATATATTGGCCTCATTTTATCTCTCTCTTTGATTTGTATCCCATTTATCTAGCTGAACTTCTCCGTCCCCCTTTCTCATTGTTGTTCATTTTGGTCGATCTAGATTCGTAGAGGAGCGCTTAAAGAAGAAAGGCAAATGATGAATCAATCAATTTCACAGCCTTCAATGTCAATCTCCATACCCAAATCTAAAATTCCCTTTGTCAAATCCAGTTATCCCTACGCTTCCTATTCCTATAGTCGGTGCTCACCCTCCAAAATTAGGAGTGAACATGTTGAATTTCCGAGAAAACCATCCACTGTTTCCACTACCGATGACAGTATTTTGCATGAAGAAACATCATCATCATCGTTGGGAGGAAAGCTGTTTGAATCAGAAGCGAAATCGAAGGGGCCGTATCCAGGAGGGATGGGGCTATTCACAGGTAGGGATCCGAATGTCAAGAAGCCTTCATGGTTGAGGCAGAAAGCTCCTCAGGGTCAGAGGTTTGAGGAGGTTAAAGACTCACTGTCTCGCTTAAATCTTCATACTGTTTGCGAGGAAGCCCAGTGCCCCAACATCGGAGAGGTAATCTCTCTCTGTCTCTCTCTCTCAATTTTGTTGGCGAGGAGTCGAGGATCCTTGTTCTTTGTTGAAATGTAATTATTTCATATTTGAAGATCCGTTCGTAATTGCTGCGAATGACTTATGTGAAGTGATAGAGGGAGATGCGGAGTGCTTAGTACCTTTTTCCTAAAAATAACTGGCATGCATGGTTAAACTTCATCCAGTTCTGCCTAAAAGAGGCCGACTTGAAGTGACTAACCAGCTTCTAAAACCTGAAAATTGACTTTTTGCAAACACAGTTCAGAGGGAACGGTCAGTGGAGTGGAAACCCTTCTCTTTATTTTCCATGAAGCATTTAATGTCCTATTGCACAAAATGAGACAATGGAAAAAAACATTTCCAGGATTTACTGATCCTATATCTGTAAATTGTGACAATGGGTATGTATAGCCACAAGTAATGGCATTGGTCATGATGTTGTTATAAATAGTATCCATAATCTACTATGGATCCAAATAAGAGGAACCCTTGGTTGCCATAAAACTCATTGGTCATCAATGGTGGCAATTGGCAAATAGCCTGCTTGCTTCTGGTTTCAGATTTGGGATTCTTTTTCTGCCATTTTTTTAATCCATTGATCACAATTATGTATGATAGAAGATAATATTTATAACCCACATTAATTGCACCATCTTTCTATAGCTACCACTTATATTCTATTTTTCTCATTTATGAGATATGTTTGATTCTGATGCTTCTGGCTGCAACATCGTTATTGTTTTCTATTCTCTATGAATATATTTTCCAGTGTTGGAATGGGGGAGGTGATGGCATTGCAACTGCTACTATCATGGTTCTCGGGGACACTTGTACTCGTGGCTGCAGATTTTGTGCTGTAAAAACCAGCAGAAATCCTCCACCGCCTGACCCAATGGAGCCTGAAAACACTGCTAGGGCCATTGCAAGTTGGGGGTATGTCTCACTGGCTTCTTGACTCTTTAGACTATTTCTGTCTTTACTCTTGTGGGTTGCATTATCATGATTCATGACGGTGCCATCTTCTTTTTTCCACCCCAATATATAACTTTAAAAGATTTAATACCAATATGCTGCTGCTTCCTATTATGCAGCTTCTCCATCTTGCTCTAAAAGCATCATTTTTTTAATTGATCTACCTCTCAATATCTCCCTATTATTATTTCTCCTTCTTCCTCTTTTATTTTATTGTATCTACTTTTGTTCTAATATTTGTCTACTTCACAAGTTCTTTTTTGAGGTAAGCATCCAAAGCTAGGTATAGACAACACGTAGTAGAGCCCTAGTCTATCGCACATGTCACCAGCGCTCAACCTATTTTACTGCCTTTTATTGGAAAATCTGACATTATAAAAGGATTTTGGGTTTGTGATAGTCCGACTTGTTTGATCTTGTGGTTTGTTTTAGGCAGCTACAAATGATACTTCTCAAAATTGATTCGATTCCAACTTCTACATTTTCTTCTTTTGTAAACATTAAATTGTGAGCTCTCACTTTGTAGATGATAGCAAGGACATACTAGTGCACTACAGCATTTTCTGGAATCGCCAGTATACGAAAAGAAGATTAGTAAATTTTTGTTAGGGGTATGTGGTCCCAAATGAGAAGTAACATTGGTCACTTTCTAAATCTTCCTATCCCTGTGAGTGCTTCTTCAATTCATTATCTCATGAATTTCTTTGTTGGCGAATGTTGAAAAATGGATCGGCTTTTTGTTCAAAAATGATTGTCCTTCTTCTAGAAATAGATGGTGGAAAGCATTTCTTAAGATACATTTATTGATAAGATAGTTTCCATCGTGTATATATATATATATATTGATAAAATTGCTATTGCTAGCGACACAAAGAAGGGTAAGGGTAAGGGTATTTTATTCAACATCTTTTGGCAATGAATTAGGTAAATAAAATATCAGCTGATACTTATTACTGCATCGGGGTTTCAGTCAGCTAATATGATGAATACACAAAGCCAAAACTGAGTCACACATATAGGTGATAGCCATTGCAATATTAATTTTTGGCTGATTTTTTTCATGACATTTATGAATATTATCTGTGGCAAGCTTATGCCACACCAACTGCCGCATATTTTTTTATCACTGATGGCATGTCGATGCTGTAACACTGCAATCACGACTCCGAATGTATTGTTAATATTAAATGGCTTTCATAATGTGTTTTTGCATCATAGACAGTCACTTTGGGATAGATGGAGTATTATACAGGATTAAAATGAAGTCGCAAAAGTGGTTGTTAGTAAATGATTCATATTTATTGTCCATGTAAAAGAAAAATGGTGGGTGCGTAGCTAGTTGGCACAAGGATTAATTCTTTTGTGCAAGTTTACAGTTATTGGTTTTGTATAATAATTCTGAAAATTCATTTTGCAGTGTAGATTACATTGTACTAACAAGTGTTGATCGTGATGATCTACCTGATGGTGGAAGTGAACATTTTGCTCAAACTGTTAAAGCCATGAAGGTACATTCAAACTTCTGAATTTAGCTATGAAGTGATTCTTTCTTTATGAAAGATTATATTTTGATCTGATGTTAAAATCTTTGATCCTGTAGAAACTCAAGCCTGAGATATTGGTCGAATGTTTAACTTCTGATTTTAGGGGTGATTTAAAGGCTGTTGATACATTAGTACACTCAGGATTAGACGTTTTCGCTCATAACATTGAAACTGTTAAGCGGCTTCAACGCATTGTCAGAGATCCGCGAGCAGGGTAAGATATAACCTTTGGAGGTGTATGCTCACCATATATTGTTATTCAATACTTTATATTCTTGAATGAGTTGATATTTTCTTTATGGTCAACCCAATATATGATTTTGGTTTGTTGTTAGATTCTATCTGATATTAATATCGACACAAATGCATCACATTCAAACTTTGACTTATGATCATAATGCCATATGCCATAATTTGTTAAGTGTGATTATGACGTGATGTTGGGGTGGGGGTGGGTGTGTTAAAAATGCATAAGACCAATTATTAATTGAAGAGTCCTGACTGACATTAGTACTTCTTTTAGACATGCTACTATGCTGGCACTGATCCTGCTTACTCTAACCTCATTTGATTGAAGTTGGCTAGGCAAACATGTTGAATTCCAAATGGCAATTCAATGACGCTATTAGTACACCTTTTCTGCCTTTACGTTGAGATATTGCTTGTTGATTTCTTCTGCTCCCTTCCCAGTATTGTTATTATTGTTATTATTATTATTATTTCAGTAAAAGAGGATAAGTAGATGAAGGAATTGTTAAGTTTCCGTTCAGCGCTTTATTATTGAATTGGATGAGTCTGGGCAGCTTGGAGATGTAAGCTATCAAAAATTCATGCCCCACTATAGATCTTGTTTCAGCGTTTATACCCAGAAAGTGAAGTGGATGTGGGATCAAAGCCTTTCGATTGCTAGACAGTTTGTCTTGATTTCCTTTAACCCCCACTCTTGGACCCTGTCCCTTGCCTCCTGGCTGCCTTTCTACTCCCCTTAGTTGTCCAGGCATTCTTTGATTGATGAGTCGCTAAAGGTGTATATATGATATATGTTTTCTGGAAACAGATGAGGCTGGCGGGCCAACCTTTTCTTTGCCCTGTTCTTAAGAAAGAAATTGCCAAATGATTTTCAAAAGAAGAAAAGTGAAATCAGCAGAATAGAGTGTAACTGAAAAATAGAAGTGCTGCTGCTGAAGATAAACGGGGATTCATGGTCCTGGGTTTTAGTTCTACCAAGATTGATTGTTGCTCTCTCCATAATTTTATCTACTTCAGACATCGAGCCTCAGAAAATTTATAGTGAGGAGCGGTTTTCTCAATTCTATATCACAGGCAGCAGAAAACATACATTCTTTCTCATTATTACAGAAGTATCGGATTGAAGTTCCCAAAACCACCCTTATTCATAATTTCCTCAAAACCATCTCCATTTTTTAGTTGGTTGGAAACTACCCCTCAAGGTGTGTTATAGGTTCAGCAGCCACCCTTGTCTATTTTGTTATGAAATTGTTTGAAATGTCTGTTGTTTAGCTAATTTGTACTCACATACATGCCCACATCCTGTTACTTTTTTTTTTTTGGTAAGAGCACACTCTGTTTCACATACACACTCTTTTTCACCAAAACAAACTCCCTGTTCAATGACCCGTACTAAAGGCATTAGAGAACATAATTGGGCAAGATAGTAACTTTAACAAGTTACGTAGCAAAATAGTGCCCACAGGTGGCTTTTCAGCCTATGACAACGTTAAATGTGGTTTTGTAAATGTTGCTTCTCTTTTCAACCCCCCTCTCCTGCTAAATTCCTTCAAAAAGAAGAAAGGTTCAGACATTCTTTCCTTTGGCACTATACCTGTTCAGAAATAGTAACTTTGCTGAAGATATATATGATTATTGTTAATGCTGCAGGTATGAGCAGAGCTTGTGTGTCCTTAAGCATGCTAAGATCAGCAAGGAGGGGATGATCACAAAGTCCTCCATTATGTTGGGGCTCGGTGAAACTGATGATGAGCTGAAGCAAACCATGGCTGATTTGAGATCAATAGGTGTGGATATTTTGACACTTGGGCAGTATTTGCAGGTATGTTAATGTGTTTCTGTCCGCAGTTTGGTCCCGTTGATGATTAAATAGATGGACTATAGTTTAGAATATGAGTCTTATCTTTTGTCTTACGGACAAGGGAACCCTTTTTCTTCCTTGTACTAATTCATTAGTTTGGCCTATTCTAAACTATTGTGACCACTTCTGCATATTGGCTAATTTTGAAAATGACCAGGCCATTTTGTTATTGCTGGATGCTTTTCTCCCACACCTTCTTTGCCAAGCTAGCTTGGTGCCATCTACAGCTTAAACTAGGGATGGCAACGGGGCAGGTCGGGGATGGGGACCCCATCCCAATTCCTAAACCTGATAAGCAAAATTATCCCCAAACCTGTCCTGATCCCTGTTTTTTCTTATCGGGGAATTTCCGATGCGATCCCCGCGAGGATCAAATCTCCATACCCGACCTGATTCCTGAATAATTTTTCATTCCCGATTTATTTCCCGACCTAACACCCGACCCGATACCTGAAATCCAACCCCATCCCCGATATCCAATTTTATTTTCTTGCAGTATATTTTAATTTATATTCTATATAAAAAAAATTATATATATATAATATGTAGAATATTATAAAAATATATATAAAAATTTTTTACGGCGGGTTCAGGGATGGGGACCCCAAACCCGTCCCCGAAAAAATCCCCGAACCCGATCTCCGAAATCTCTTCCCAAACCCGAATATGAACGGAAAATCTCCGATGGAGCCCCGAATCTGCGGGAAAAATTGCCATCCCTAGCTCAAACCTATTTTATCTGGTTGTTTTTTCTTGGACATCAATTTTAATTAGCGTTAATAAATTTGCAGCCAACCCCACTGCACCTTACTGTGAAAGAGTATGTTACTCCTGAAAAGTTTGCTTTCTGGAAGGAGTATGGGGAGTCTATAGGTTTTCGCTATGTGGCCAGTGGACCCTTGGTAAATATCATTCCCTGCTTTCTCATTGTTTTTGTTTGTTTGAATGTGGTAAAAGGATACTTATCACATGCTGCTGCTTTGTTATGTATGTATTGGTTAATTGTTGGCATAAGCTAAGTGATCTTCTCACAAGACTTGCTGTTTTTGTTTCCTCCAGGTACGGTCTTCGTATAGGGCAGGGGAGCTTTTCGTTCAAACTATAGTTAAAGAAAGAGCTGGAAGCATTCCGAAATAGTCGTATCAATTTGTCCTGAAGATGTCCTAGATCGCCCTTAATTGTTATCTGTTGGGAACCATTTAGTAGAAACTACGAAGACGAAGGATTTGCTTCATTTTATAGGATATATTACTACTAGGGCAGTGCCCGAAATGCATTTATTTTAGTTCACTGCTAAGATTTGACGATCCTAGTCTTGCCTTCATCAATTATTACAAGCCAGATAATTGAAAAGTTTAACTTCTTTGCTAAAGTGGAATTTGTTTTTGAAATCACTTCTGTTTAGTTACAATGAATAAAAAAATTTGATTTCATACATTTGTGCAACTCTTGCATTAGTATTTGACACATTTGTCCACATCTGTCCCTTCTGCCTTTGTTTGGGATAAGTGGATAATTGTTTCATTTAATTGATTGTTGGTGCGATTTGTTATTGTACTATATTTAAGATTCAAGTTACTAAAATTAGTATATTTTTTTTAACAGTTTGTCTAACCTGTGTTTTAGGGTATTATAGGTTACGATTTTAATTAAAATAGTATAATTAGTATATTAATTACATATATACATGGTAGTTTGTGTTATTAAATGTCATAATTTTTCTTAATATCTGACGAGTGCCATAAGGGTAAATGTGAGAAAAGTGTATTTTTTTTTACACTACAATAGAAAAACTATGAGATAGGATCAAAATATTTTCTTAAACACAAGCTTCATGGAATGTTTGTATAAAATAGTTGTATAAAATATAAAAAGGGCATTATTATTGTTATTTTGACTACCTTTATATATATATATATATTAACTACTTCAATAAGTAGGAAATCACTTTACAATTTCAAATCCCCTAAAGAAATAATGGTTTGTGCTAGGTTAATGATACCAATATAAGCATAAAGTTTTACACAAGGATGATGATTGGGGAAATTTAGACCCAATAATGATGTTAGTCCAAGAAATACGTAGGTAGTGACTATATAATTTATGTAGTAAGATAATATTGTCGGCTACTGGCGTCAAATACACACGTCGATGTCACAAAATTAAAGAAGGAAAGAAATTCTAACTTTGATAAAAAGAAGTGTAGATTTAAAGAAAAAAACTAGATTTCAACTTTAATAAAGTTGAATATTTTGACTTTATCTATAATATTTGAATTTAAATTTCTTGAGTTTTTTTTAAAATACTTGATGGTTCTATTTGATTTTTTTTGTATACATGTTTGGCATTTTGTTGCAATGATTTCTATGAAAGATTTTGTTATTGGAGGAGGAGGATATATAGATTGCTTAGGAGCATAGAATATTTGGTAAACATAATTATACTATAAGTAGATAGAATCCTATGGTGCTTGAGTTGATTATGGTTGATTTGAGCATTTTTGTGGTGGTTTCATCCTCAGGCCATATATGTGTGTTGTTGTTTTTATGATTCCAATGGATTATTTTGGCTTTTTATATGTAATTTCATACATTAGAAGTCTTGATTTGACCACATATAGTAAAAGTTATGATTTAATAAAGTTTTAGCATGATAAAAGGGCATTTAGGTATTTTTATATATAACTTGTGATTTCTATGTTCTTAATGTGTTCTAATATGTTCATCATTTATTCAATGAAAATTATGCAAAGTTTCATGTGCCAGTTCTTTATATGCTAAAGTTATGCTATTTTAAGTATTTTTAGGGATTAGGGGTATTATAGTCACTTTACCTGCAATCTAAATTTATTAATTAAGTTTTGTTATTCTAAGATGCTAATCATTGATCAAAGATTCTTATTATTTAATATTTTAGTTTTAATTATTATATTTATGGCATATTAGGATTAAAATGGTACTCTCTCTATATAAAAATAGTCATTTTGTTAATTTACACACTTTTAAAAAAATAATAAAAGTAGTCTTAAAATTACACTTACAAATTTTATTGAAAAATAACAAAGCATTTAATATATATATAATAAATAAAAGTGAGGGTAAAAATGGAAAGTAGGTTTTGACTTTTCTAAAATGACTTTATTTTTTATATATTTTTTTTAGATAAAATGACTTCCCTTTTGATACGGAAGGAGTAATATAATATCCAAAGGCTTTTAGTGATATATTTAAAGCCAATAATTAACCCTAACCATTTATTTGCCCTTTAGAATAATAATTTGACTTGAATAGTAAATAGACATAAATAGTACATCTCGGTAGTAAATATTTTTAGTTTTTCAATATAAGTTTTTTGGTATATTTGTGCAAATTCTGTCGTATGTAAATAATATTTCAAAAATAGTATTTTTTTTTGGAAATTAGTGCATGGGATTATTTTGGGGTAGTGAATAATAATATATTTAAAATTTATTAATCATTCAAGTGTAAGATCAAATTGAAAATTTATACGAATAGCCTTGAGACTATCTTCGAGGTAGGGACATAAAATTGATGCATTCCTTGCTATTTTGTATGGTGTTACCCATCTATATGTGGTAGCATATTATGTGCTTGTTATTGGTCATTATACCTTTAGCAAGGTCCCTCTTTCTACTTTATAGGTAACTTACGACTCCTAAAGGGAGTACACGCATTTAAGGAATTAGAGTACTTAAGGGGTTTTCATGGTTGTCTTGAGTCTCTATGCTCATGATGATTTATTCCGTGGGTTTCTTGAGTCTTTGTACTCTTAACGATTTATTTTATAAGTGTCTTGAGTCTCTACTCTCTTGAAGATTAGTTTAAAATTTTCATGAATGAATATGTATTATAATCTATGCTAATGGGTTTGATACGTTATTAGCAACATTATGTAACATAAGGAATAAGTGGGATAATCAGACTATGAAATTATTTATATATGAAAGTGTGTAACCGTGGGAAATGAATTGTATGATAAGTTAAATAAATAGTAAAATAATTAGTGGACCTCACATATGTTTGAATTTCATTATTTTATATGTTTAACAACATTTTTGCAATGATTATGTTATTTTAAATGTTTTATTGGATTTCTAGGGTTTGATGATTAATAATAAATAATATGAATAATAATAAATAGTGTGAATACATAAAATGTATAATATATTCTAAATTCATTAAATCGCATGTTATTCCGTATTCAAGAATGATACTGTTATTTTACAGTATGTTTACCCATGACATAAGTGATAACCATGTAATCATGATACCAGGGTTAATTATATGATAGTGGGAAAGTATTTTAAGTTCTTAATCCATGATTATGTGAGTTGTTTCATGCAAATACTACGCAAGGCAAGTGCTAAGTGTTTGTTATGGAGTCAGCTTCAATATGATCTAACACTTTTAGTGTGCACTTGTATGTTGTACGTGAGCATGTTATCGCTTTTAGTAGTTTATATTTACTTAATATGTATATCGTACTAATACTACACTTTTCAAATGTTTGATGTTGGTGCAATGGTTGTTCTTCAACTTTCTATTGGGGTGGGTTGAAATTAGAGTTATCTGATAGTACTTGAGGTTTGTGACCTTGTTTTCTTGAGGTATTATGCCATTTATCCTTATTGTATTTTCTTACACTAATTTTATAACTTAGTAGCGTCTGGAATCAGATGACAACCCCACTTGATCACTACATATGATTTTACCTTTTAGCTTGATATCCGATATTAGGAATAAAAATGGAATGGGTTTGACATAGGTACGCCCATACCCTATCTGTACCCGAAAAGAAAATCCCTATCTAAATCAGTATCCATATCTGAACGGGTATCAACTAATACATCCGTATCCGTTTTCATCCATTACCCGATGGATAATCTATTTACCCATTAATAGATATTATTTACTGGACAAATCTATTATGTGATGGATAAAACTATTTAGGGTTAAGTCAAATGATAATTTTAATTTTAATATTATACTATATTTATTTTAAAATCAAGGATAAAAGGGTAATTATAAATTAGGTAAATGTGTATGGATATATATACAAGTATGGATATAGGTACGGATATGGATACCCATTACCTGTATCCATAGCTAAACCCTATGGGTATTTTTTTCCATCCTCCATATCCGCATACATTTATTCATATCCGTTTAAGTATTAATCGGATAAAATCCGTCATATTTTGGATAAAATCCACCCTATTTACATTCATATCCGGTATGGACTGGGTATGAGTTGTACCTTCTCTGTGTTATATGTAGAGGTAATACCTCATTTTTTTTATCTGGATTTTTCTAAAACTGTTTTTAAATGAAAATTGTATTTTACAAAAATGGGGTGTTATAGTCAAAAACTTACGAGGGCTTGGTGAATTTCTTATCAATCCTTGGTCTTTTAATTATTTATTTTGTTTGCCAAATTCCTCTTTATCAAGAGGAATGTAAGTAATATCTTTTCTTGCTATTTTTAACCATTGGTTTAGGATTTCTAATTTTTCTTTTGCTTGGAGTCTTCTTGGGTGTTCTTAGGATCGTCTCCTATAATCAATATTTTTTTAGCAATTTGAATCAGCCTTTCAACTTTTTGTTTGTTGTAATTTATTTTTCATTACTAAAGGTTTTTTAATGAAAATTTGAACTTTTTCATATTCATTGATATCATCATCTTTTAAATAAGAATCAATTTCTTTTATTCGATTACTGTTTTCTTTGGGCAAAAAATTATTCATCCCATCATACTTTATATGTTTGCGCTCTTATTTGTGAGATCGTATCACTTTTCTTAAAGTTTGAGATTGAATTTTTGCTAATTAACAAGGAACTTTTGTCAGATGTCATAAAATTTAGTCCTAATACAAAATCTTTTGGATGAGTAGGAACATATGTTACCCAAGTCATTAGGATATTATAGAGTTTCTTATGGGTTCTTTAGAAATTCAATGTAGACAATATTTATATTTATGTTTACTACCATCTACTAGCATTTTTGTTAGACGCATTATTAGAATTTCTATACATTTAAATTCCTTTAAGAGAATTTTATTTACATAACTTTTTATACTTATACTATCAAATAAAGCAAAAGTTTTGATTTTTGTTCCATAATTAAGATGAATTATGCATCTTAAATTAATAGTGAATTTAAAGGATTTGCAGAGGTTAAACAATGTACCTCTTTAACTTCATCAAATTTTCATCTTAGATTGATAAGGTTATTTTTAGATTCATCATTAGAGTCTATATTAATACCTTTTACTTTATCTTTATTTAGTTATTTTAGATTTAATATAAAATTATTCCCTATTGGAGGTTTCTACAATTTATTGATTTGTTTTTTGTAGTTATATCAAAATAATTTTTTGATACAAATACTATAAATAACCTCTTAACATGCAAAACATCTATATCTATGTTCCATGTTAGGGTAAAGTTTAAACTAACTACATGGTCTAATAAATATTCCTTCATCGTGCATCCATTAATTGATGTTCATATTCATTTGGCATAAACTATTAGTTTATCTATTTGAATGTATTTTGCATTGGATCAATGGATTCTACATCTCAATCTTTTTCTTCTAATTTTTCTGCATAATAGAAAAATGACTCGTTAAAATCTATGTTGACAACATCTTCTTTCAATCCATCAATTAAATGCACCCTATTAGGATATTTAATCCTTTTTGGAATTCTATGAGCCAAATGATTAAGATCTCTAGATATAAAACATGGCAATTTCCTAGTGTTATCTATTTTTTCCTTAAAATGCCTAACTCTTTGAGTTTTTTTTCTTCCTTTTTTCCTATTAGACTCATCATAAGTTTGAGGTGCCATGACATTTTACAAAATGCCCAACTTAGCCTTTTTGTTTCTTTTTGTTGTGCATATTTTACATACTTATTTTTGAAGATAGACAAAAACAAATACTATCCTTATCCCTAATCCTAACTTTTTAAGGTAATTTTCACCATACCATGATTCTTCTATTTATTTTTCTCATTGATGATATAATCTAGTTAGGTATTTGTTAGCTTCATCCTCATTCATGATGACCTCTATTTTTCCCACCAAGTTAAAATAATCATTTATAAATCTGACTATATTAGCTTGTCTTTAATGGTTTCTAGTTCTAGGATTCCCATTGCTCAATTTTGTAAGCTAATATTTTTATTACTAGGTTCTATTTATAATATTATTTATTTAATTAGCCTAGTAAGATTATAAGTATTATTACCCACAAGAATTGAGCCTCTACCTTTGTTTGATCTTCCATCTTTACTATATTATACATGTTTAATGCCGAATCACTAAAAATTATTTCTAGATAAATATAAATGTCAATTCTTCATACACAATTTTCTTTCCATCTATCTATGGCTTCAAGCCATTTTTGTGGGTGAATGTTTGATAAGGTTAAAACAATTTTGTTTCTTTATGTTTGTGGTAGTGTAACGCTATCAGACACATATATTTTACCTTTACCCTTCCCTTATCCTTGCAGATTATAGGCATTGTCTAGTTCTCTAAGTGGTATTCCTAGGTTATATTGATGGCATACGAGCATTTATTATTATTATTATTATTTTATTTTTGTATCATACATTCACATATCTTGATGTGTCTTGGATGACTCTCAAGTTTTATTGTTGATGGTGATGAAATCATTCTTACTTCAAGTGTATTTTCATAAATTTTTAATACATCCATAGATTCATACTCCTTAATGTCTGATTTATATTTTTCATTCATTTTACTAATTTTTGCCTCACAATTCATTTCAATGGATTCAATTAATCTTTCAAATTCATTATGTTCTTTTTTCATAAGGGTTTTTTCATCAATATATTTTATTTCTCTAATGGTGACATCCTTATTCATTTTTGCCTCTTCTTCTTCATATGGTAAAGTAAGAGGTAATCCTTTTTTTTTCTTTTGAAGATAATTTATTAACTTTTCTATATCATAGATGGTATAGAGGTACTATATGGGTTTTTCTTTTGTATAGACTTTATCTAACCATTCTTTATTTAGGAAATAAATTTTACTTACATTTTCCTTAGCCTCATATATATTAAGGCATGGGTATCTTTTAAGAAAAGAACTGTATATCTTTACCTTTTATTTACAAATCTTTTATGGATCAAATATTATTTGTAAAGCTTTAATTATTACACCCGTTAATCTTATTTGAAATTGTTTGAGTTTGTATTATTGTTGCTTCCATCAGTGAACCCATAAATATAAAGCCTTAGCTATATACTTCTAATTTTGTTTTCATATATTGTGCTTTGTTGTGGAGAAAATGTAGGACTTCTTGAGGAGCTTGTTAGACCATTTGCATCGTTGGTGATAAGTTGAGCAAAAATATTTTTGTCTCTCAAGCTAACCCTCATCGTTTGACGCCAAGAGTATCAATGAGACACAATTTTTTTTATGAGAAGCTCCAAAAATAGAAAGATAAATACAAAAGGAAGGGAAAAGCCCGACAGATGAAAGGAAAAAAAACACAAAAGGGAATGGAGGAAGATTGTCAAGAGAAACAAATTACATGAAAAAGTATGGGATGGGGCATGAAGGGGGGGGGGGGGGGGAGGAGGCGAGGGGGCAAGAAAGGGAGCCTAATGGATGGGGGTTTGGTACACACACACATGCACTCACGCATATATGTTCCCTATAAATAAATCTTTATCTAGCCTCATTTTTTCCCTCTATTTTTAAAGTAAATATTTTATATTATGAGATTTCAATAATTAATAATTATTTAATTAATTTTAAAGTGTATTATTATTGTTGCTAATAACAATATAAATTTTGAATCTAAAATTAATAATAAGTTTCTCCAAAATTATAATTATGTTAATAAAATTTGAAATAAAGAATTGATTTTATCATTATTTCAAAATTAACATGCACACATAAACACTTAACAAAAAAATTATTCCGTTCAAAAATTTCCTCTTTAAAAAAATTAAATATTATTGTTTTAATTAAAAATAAAATTTATATTGAAATGAATAATTAGAAATAAAAAGTATTTATTTTAGATAAAGTTGGTTGAGGTATACGTTGGTAGAAGTGCATATTATATTTTTATATTGGAAATCATGAATGTGAAGGTAAAAAAGACTGAGAAACAAAATGAGAGACAAATGTTATTTTATTATTATTCAGTGTATTAGAGAGTGTAATGGGAGATCAAATGAGAGGCAAGGATTTCCATCAATATCTTTTGGTTCTCTAATGATGACATCCCTATTCATTTTTATTGCTTCTTCTTTGTATGGTAAAGAAAAAGGTAATCTTTTTTTTTTTCCTTTGAAGATAGTTTAATACCTTTTCTATACAATGGGGAGAATAGAGTTATTCTATTTATTTATCTTGTGTATAGACTTTATCTAGTCATTCTTTATTTAGGAGATAAAATTTACTTAATTTTTCCTTCGTTGAGGCTTGGGTATTCTTTAAGGAAAATGATTTATATATATTTACCTTTTGTTCATAAACATTTTTGGGATAAAATAATATTGAAAAAACTTTTATTGTTTCAACCATTCATCTTGTTTTAAAATTATTGAGTTTATAATACTATTCTTTCCATCTTTGAACCCATAAACATAAAACCTTACTGACATTCTTTCATCTTGGTTTTCATATATTGTGTTCTTGTGGAGTATATTTAGGCCTTCTTAGGAAGCTTGTTGAAATACCCTAAAACCTAATTTTAAGAATTATACCTAATTAAAGATTTATTATAACAATTAATTAAATACATTATTTTTATTAAAATAAAAAGGAATTAATTAGGGAAATTAAGAAGAAAATAACAAATATTTTTGTTGGAAAAATTTGGGTATTTTAGCTAATTAAGGATTTTATTTTGGAAATTAATTATATAAATTATTTTATTTAGATAAGAGGGAATAAATAATGCCAAATTAATATGAATGTTATAAATAATTTAATTGGAGAAAATTAGAGTGATTTGGTAATTAAAATGGAAGTTATGAAAAACCTTTTAAAAATCCTAAATTAGCCTAAAAAGATAATTAAATATTATTTTATTTAAATATAATTATTTTTAAATATCCCAAAATATCCTAATTAATTTAATTAACCCAACTCACTATTTTTCTTTTTCCCTTTTTCCATTTTCCTTTTCTTTTCTTTTCTTTTTTCTTCCTTTTTCTTTCTTCCTCTTTTCTTTTTCTTCCTCTCCTCCCTCGACTTGGGCCTGTCTGCAGCCCAATCTTTCCTTTTCTTCATTTTCTCCTTCGGCAGCCCACTGAGTTGCATTTTGAATTGTTTTTTTAGCCCATCGCCAGCCGGTTTTCTTTTCTTTTTTTCCCAGCCGCCTGGTCCACGCCGTCGCCGCCTTTCCTTATTCTTCTTCCTTCCTCCTTTCCCACTATCGACCTGTAACTCCGCCCGTCTCTGAGAATGGCACCACCGGTTACACACGTTTTGACTAGCCATTTTTCCTCCCATTCTCTTCCCCCTGTATCGCCACCCAACATGACCCAACCCACCTCCCGTTTCTTCCGTGCAAAACCCTCTTTTTCCTGCGCGAATGCCTTGCCACAATTTGAATTTGTGTCGGCCAAATGGCACCGCCGACGAACCCTAACCCTACCTGCCCTACTTTCTCGTCGTCCCACTAACCTTACCCTCTCCTCTAAACTCTATAAATAACCCTCACTAGTTTGATCTCGAATCTTTTTCCCGAAACCCTGAAAATTCACTTCAGTGCACCGCCGCCACTTCAGATGCCCTTTCCACCGCCGTCAGCCAATTTTTCCGCCTGCTTTACCCACCTAAGTCCTCCCTACACTGCCCTCTAACTAACTATGCCACCCTTCTACCTCGATTTTCCCTACACAAGTCACCCCGTCTATGCAAAGTAGCCCCCTCGACCAACCCCTTCTTCCTCATCTGCCACCCTTCACGCCGCCTTTAACCACCAAACCTACCGCTACCACTACCTCCTACACCTCCCAAAACCACCTACAAACCCTCCTCTATCTTTCTCTACTCTCCTTTTCCTCTTCCTCCCTCTCCTCCTCTCTTTCTCTTCTTCTTTCCCATTCGGCCACAACCACCGCCGCCGTGCGCCACTACCTTTATTTTACTCCTCTCCACCTGGGCAACCCTAAAAACCCAAACTCTCGCCTTCATTCTACCTCTCCTTTTTCCAGCATCCAACTTTTTTCCTTTTCTTCTCTTTTTTTGGCCGCCGCGGCGGCCTCTGTGTACCACTGCCGGTGCCGCCTGTCACCACCTGTGATGCACGGAAACGACACTTAGGTGCCGTTTCCCGTACCGGAAACGTTTCCCGTCCCGGAAACTTCTCGGAAACTTCTTCGGATTAAAATTTATATTAAAATTATTTAATTAATACTTTAATTAAAAATATATTATTTAATTAATTTTTTTATTAAAAAATATTATTAATAGTTAAAATTAATTAATATAAAAATTAATTTTATTTTTATCTCTAAATTTTAATAAATTTAACCTATTTTTTAAAAAAATATATATAATTTTTTTAACGTTTCTTGCCGTCCCCGTTTCCTAAATTTTTAAGAAATGACGTTTCCACGTTTCGTCCCGTCCCCGTTTCCCCGTCCCGGTCCCCGTTTCCGTGCATCACTGGTCACCACCAACCTAAGGTGGAACCCTAAACTCTCTCAACCCTTTTTTCATCATTTATTCAAGCTTATTTAATTTATTTTAATTTATTTCAATTATTTTAATATTAATATTATTATTATTATTACTATTGTTATTATTATTACTAATGTTATTATTGTTATTTGTATTGAGGGTCGAAGCCCTATCCTCTTTTTATTTTGAATATTAAATATCATCATCATCATCATCATCATCATCATCATCATCATCATCATCATCATTATTATTATTATTATTATTATTATTATTATTATGTTTTATTATTATTATTATTATTATTATTAGCATTATCATTATTTCAAGTAGGGTCGAATCCCTACTTTATTTTACTCTTGGTTTATGCTATTATTGGTATTATCATTATTATTACTTCATAATTATTATTATTATTATTATTATTATTATTAGTTTTATTATTTATTCAATGTAGGGTCAAAACCCTATTTCATTTTATCTTCGATTATTATCATTACTATTATTACCATTATGATTATTATTATTTTGCAATATTATTATGGTTTTTATCATTATTATTATTACTATTATTATTATTATTATTATTATTATTATTATTATTATTATTATTTCTTGTGTTATTGTTATTATTATTATTATTATTATTATTTTGGTGAAGGGTCGAGGCCCTTATTCCACCATTTATTTTGAATCATGTTTATCATTATTAGTATTTTTAGTATTATTATTATTATTATTATTTTTACTATTATCATTATTATTGTTTTAATATCATTATTATTATTATTAGGGTAAGGTCTTCAACCTTATATTATCAACTTTTACAATATTACTATTATTTCCTATATCTTTTGTAAAGTTAGTAATTATTTAATGTCATTATTATTAATATGTTATTATTTTATCAAAAATATAGTCTTAGAATAAATTAGTAAATAATAGTATTCTTAGTAGGAGGGAGTCTACTCTTTAGCTTTTTCCTCATATAGGTGAGACTAGTCAAAGCCCTAAGGAGGCATAGGAGCATGCTCCAAGACCAACGTCGTTTTAGGTAAGGGTATAACTAAGGTCTTATGTATGTTTATGTGACTTATATGCTTGGATGCCTTGTATAATGTTGTGTTGTGTATCATGTGCTATTAGTTGACTATTCTATGTTGACTATTTTATGTATGGAGCATCTTGGAGTCATGGTATGCTTATATGCCTTCTCATTGTGTATGTTGATACGAATACGTGGTGAAATGTTGTGGAATGTGATGTAATGTGTTGTGACCTTGTAAGACATGTATGTGAGGATGTTTAATGTGGTTTGGTGTGGGTGGAAAGGATGAATAAGGAAAATGGGGAAGTAAGTTGACCAAGGGATGTGAGTTGACCTGAATATTTTAATGGTCCATGAGTGGATGAATAAAAAGGGGATTTTTAAATAAAATATAAGAGTGGGAAAATTATGGTTGTGCATGGGAGAGTCTATGGCTTTGTATAGGAGAATCTAGGGTTTCGTATAGGAGAATCTATGGTTTTGGATGGGAGAATCTAATCTATAGTGTTGCATGGGAGAATCTAATCTAGGGTTTCGTATGGCAGAAACTAGGGTTTTGTATGGGGGATGCTAGGGTTTTGTATGGATGGATCTAGGGTTTTGCATGGAGGAATTTAGGGCTTTGCATAGATGGATCTAGGATTTGCGTGGGTGAATCTAGGGTTTCACGTGGAAGTTTTAGGGTTTTGTATGAGAAAGTTCGAAGGTTTGCATGGGAAGGTTAGCGTCTGTATGGGAGTAAAGTTTATGTATGAAAAGTTGAACTTGGGATGTAAGGAAGGTAATAGAAGAGTTGTTTGGGCTTTTTGAGGTTTTAGGTGAAAAATAGTACATAGGACAGTATAAGGGTACATAGGAGGCTAAGCTAGGGTTTGGAGGAAAAATCCTAATTTAAGGAGGTGGTAGAAAGGAGAAATAAATGAGGGTGAGTGGAGTACGAGAGGGTAATGAAAATGATCAAGTAAGGATGAGCATGATCGGCATGAAAAATAACAAGTGGAATGTGAGAAATGAAAGGGTCACATGTGGACACGAGAAAGCTAAGGTTTGTTATGGCCAGTTAGGGTTTGGTGTAGTTACCTAGGGTTTTGTGACCACACGTGTGCTTGAGGAGTAAGGAGTGATTATGAGAGTTAAATCTCATGAAGTGGGACGGGACTCTTGGAGGATAAGCGCAGAAGGAGTTAGTCATGCATGTTTAGGGTGAACTTTTTGAATAAGACACTTAAGACATTAATCATTTAAAGAGAAAGATTATTGAGCCGGGTCTAGCCAATCCACCAGTTAGGAATAATGGTTAGGGTTTTTACCCTATATGTGACCGATCCACCGGCTATAA
The DNA here is from genome assembly GCA_039764185.1 of Tamarix austromongolica. Taxonomy (NCBI): domain Eukaryota; kingdom Viridiplantae; phylum Streptophyta; class Magnoliopsida; order Caryophyllales; family Tamaricaceae; genus Tamarix; species Tamarix austromongolica. The sequence continues at coordinate 10,667,432 of CM077818.1, forward strand.
TAGTGGTCAGGAGCTTTATGCCTTGTGTGTTTCTGGCCCACTAGCTATAATAGTGGGGGATCGCGAGCTCAATAAACCAAAACCTGAGTTTACTAAAACACATAAAAGACACTAATTACTTACAGTGGAACATAATGCGAGCATGAACTAAACCGATCCACCGGTAAGGAATAATGGCTAGGGTTTTACCCTATATGTGACTGATCTACCGACTATAATAATGGTTAGGGCATGATGCCCTATATGTAACCGAGCCACCATCTAAAATAGTGGGAGGTTCCTATACTTGTATGGATTGATAAAAAAAAGCATGGTGTGGAATGAGTATCTATAAAAGATTAATTAAGTAATTAATCCGGACTATAAATGGCCTTCGATCATTACTTCTTTGAAGTGATTGTACGTTGTTTTTAATATTATCTGGTTTGAATTATGTGCTTATATGTGTTGGCCTTAGTGCATCGGTTACCTTACTTAGTACGTAGCGTACTGATCACCCTTTTCATGGGTGTTGCTCATTCCCACGAGTAGTAGGCTCTTCCGACTTTGTGCAGGTGGGTGATGAATATTTTGATGCCTTTGATGTCCATGAAGCATCAAGCGGGGCTAAGTATTGAATTCGGGCTTGGTTCGATGATTGGAGTGACGTGGCCAGATCTTTTATTATGTCATTCTATTTCTTTATGATATTTTTTCCTGTATTGGATTTTTCTGAATTAAATATTAATGTTTGTAAACATTATTCCCTCCGAGGAATTTTGATTTCGCACTTTGATTTCTATCTTATGATTGATTATAAACCTTTATGCGTACTCTGATTTCTATGTTATGATCTTTCTAGTTCTTTTTATGAACTCTCAGTTTAAGTTTGAAAATAATCCTTTGTCGCCTTAGCACTTAGTACTGGAACTGTCGGAGTGAACCGGTCTAGTACTAAGAGTGGCGGTAATATCCAAAAAATTCACGGACTTTAATTTAAATGCTTCCGCTTTTTTTAAAAAAAAATAGTGAATTTTGGGGTGTTACGCTTGTTATGTTCCAACTTAACCTTGCATTTATTTTAGGATCATATTTTTCTTTTGGAATAACTTTTATTCCTTTTGAGGTAAGGATTTAACCTAATTCTTCTACATTGATCTTATATTTTGTTTTAATATTAGAGCATAGTTTTCCAATAAAATTTGTTCTAATCATTAGATTTTTTTTACTCGTCTCTAGAGCTTATAACCTCTCATTTTAATCATATTTTTAATATATTTATCAAATTCTTTGGGATCCATAATAAAATTTGGAAAAAAATTATATCGTCGCTCCATTTGTTAGATTCATGTCACCTTTAATTTTTTATAAAACTGATGATATAGGTCCATGTGTCTTTCATCATATAAAATGACAAGCATTTTTTTTTAAATCAAGTCCATGAATTCCTTTAATGACTATCATTAATACTCCTAATTCCATGTATTGACATCCTTTTTCAACAATTTTTTGGTTAGATTTATTTTCTATAAGGCTTATTGAGATTTGTTGATTTTCCTCCGTACAAGACTCATTTATTTTGTAGTGATATCAAAAAATTATCTATTTATTGAAGAATGATTTTTCAACATAAAAATTCCCTCCTTACTTTTATTAAATCTTTTATTTCTAAAGTCTTCATATTATTGTTCTACATCCACCAAATCCTCTAGTTGTTCAATTACATATTTATTATTCTCCAAAATCTAATGGATTCTACAATTCCTCCCTTTAGTTCCGAAATTGTGCTAGGTCTACTTAATTCCATTAAGCATATATCTAAGGTTTATTTGGAACTTTAAGGATATCCTTCTCCTTTTTACAAATTCATTATTTGTATTTGTTCTATTTAGTCATTAACCAGCTTCTCAAATTTTATTTTTTTTCTTTTAAATTTTCTAGATTATTTGACATCTTTTTTTTTATATCAGATTTTCTAAGTTTTGTAACCTTTTTCTAATATCTAGTAATAAGAGTGTATGAAAATTTAGAATTTTTAGGTATATATTGTTAGCTTCTGCTTCACCTATACATTTAGTTAAGCCTATTGGTCGCTTATGGTATCTTTAACTTACTTGTATTGTTTGTTTATAAATTTTTTCAATTTTCACAGCTTAGATTGGTCATGATAAAACTAGAGATCGTATTTCAATTAATCTATCCTCTAATTTTCATTGGATAGTTTTTAATTCTTCATACCTTCTTTTGAATTCTCTAAGTTCCATTAATGTAGCTTGGATCAATTGCTCCTTTACAATTAGAGGAGACTTTTCTAACCTTTTATTATATTTGGTTACCTTAATTTTTTAGAAATTCTAATTTCTTTTTAAAATATTTTACTAACTTTATTTTAGTGTTATTGATGTTAAAACATCTATTTATACAATTTTCCTTTGTAATAATTTTTATTGTTGTTCTAGACATATTTTTGTATTAAAAAAAATCTATTATTGAGTTCATATGTTTTTATCCTATATGTAATGGAGGGTCGAAACCTTTTCTAAAGTTCCACATTAGTGTATACCCTTTGGTTGTGTTTTTAGTTTTTCTTTACCTAAGGAGATTATCCAAATGTAAATAATATAGTTTATTTATATTAACTCATTTCATTAATATATTCTTAAGTAATTCTAGAAATTATTCTAGCAACCTAATGTGTTAGTAGTCTCTTGGAGCTACACAATTTTGGTTAAAAGTAGTTATCCTCATGATAGCGTTCTTTTCCCTGATTAGTTTACGAGATAATTCATCTTGTATAATTATCATTTGGTTTTTGTCTCAAAATGGGCGGTTTAACATAAAAATATAGAAAACTTCAGTGTTTATTTCCAAAAAAATAAAATCCCTATCTTTAGATACTTGGAAAAATAGAAATTAACGTACTTGGATGAGTGTTTTCATACCATGATTGTTGCTTTCCCCTTTTCAATTCCATTGTTATGGGATATAATTTTTATTTTTTGTTTGATCCTTTAGAATATTCAAGACTTCAATATTTGTCAAATGCCCAACAAAACTAAATGAGCAACCACACCTACTCTTTGCCTCTATATCCTCCTTTGAATCACCCTAATGCCTTCAAAATATGGTTGGAATTTAAAAAGGTATGACTCATTATATTTTGGTGCTTACACTCTCCTTTCCTTAGTTCCTATTTTCCTTTTCCCTTACATTTATGTTCCATTTGGTTCTTAGAAAGTTTTAAAGAAAAGAAAAAAAAATGAAGAGGAAAATAATTTTTTTTTTTGGTTTACTTAAAATAGTGAGATATAAAATAAATGATGAATAAAATTGTTAAATATTAGTTATTTGATTTTCTTTGAGAAAAGTTTGAAAGAAAGTATTTTGATTTTAATTTTCTTTCCTCAAAACTTTATTAGAATCAAATAGAGCCTTAGAGAAAGAGATTTCTATTCTTGTTCCATGACTAGGGGCATGGTTTTCATAAGAGAAATAGTGAGAGAAAGAAAGAAAATAAAACTTAACATCACTCACTTTGATGGTGGTTTTGTGGGTGCTTGATAAGAAGAAAGCTTCTTATTCAAACTTATTATTAAAAGATTTTTTTGATGTAATTGGAAGGTTGATTTATGATTCATAATAAAGCCAAAGGTTTTTCTAATTATTGGAGAGACAACCCACATGTTGAGTGCTCTTTTACCATGTGTTGTTGCCTGATTAGACTAACAATGATTACAAAAGATAAAAATCATAACTTAATTATTTTACCTGGATTTAATCTAAATAATTTTATCCTATCATACATTTATTATGGTACAAATATTATAGATAAATTCAAAAGATTCATACTTTTTCAAAGTTGGAATATACTTTTCCTCATCTTCTTTCCTTCTTTAATTTTGTGTTGTCAACGTATGTACTTGATGTTGGTAGCTGACACTTTTATTTTTAAGTGACATCAATGTTTACATCATATTCTAATGTCACTACTTAGGTATTTCCTAGTTCGATGTTGTTATGGGGCTTGGGTTTCTTAGATTGTTATTCATATACAAAAGTATCGTCACACTTTTTCTGTTTCTAAAAGAAAGTGTTTGCGGCTTTTAATGACAAACTTTGATAATTTTTTTTCGAGGGCATAATATGTTTTGATATAAAAATATAACTATTTCATAGTTTTTTGCATAATTTTAATAAATATATATTAATAAATAGCAATATTAAAAATTTATCCTCAAAATTTGTAAGGACTAACTTTTCTGATATGTAAGAAAGTTGTGAGAAAAGGTATATAAATCAAAGATTAAATGTTTTCCTTTGGTTGCAAGTAAATTTTATAAGGAAAGAATATTAAAAGTAAATAATTATGGAAAGTTATGGTGATATGTGATTTTCCTAGCCCTAGCCACTGGGAAAATAAAAAAAGAAAGAAATAAAAGTTTAAGATTACAACTCAATCATTCAGTTAAAAAGAAAGTAACTGAAATTGATTTTGGACCATATTGACGCTAAGTATTTAGGTTGAAATAAAAGCAAGAAACACTAGTGTTGAGTTATTGGTAGTAAAATACTTATTTTTATTGTAACATGAGTTTTAAGCCCATGGTTGCTATATTTTTGTTCATTAATTCCATTGTTTCACCTAGCTTAATGACTTTTATAGCATTAAACTTTCCCTCCCCCTCAATTATTATTTATTTACTTTTTCTTTTTTTCTTTATCTATTATTTGATCGATCAATATTTCATCATTTTTACAAAATATATTTCTTGACAGTATATAAAACTATACATGTAAGATTTTCATATTCTTGTCCAAAAATTAGGAATTCATTTTCCATAAATTTATCCTAACAACCAAATAGTGGGAAGAATTTATGCCTTCTTTTATATATAATTTTTACTGTTTTCCTTAAACTATCAGTCTTAGAAATGGGGTAAAGATTTTCCTTAAAGAGTTTTGAAAAGGTGACTAATAATTTCCTTAAGAGAAATAAAGCGTCTATTTATAAAATGTATTGAAATATCCACCACACTGTTTTAGGTGCATGATCCTAATAAAGTAATTATTTGGTGTGTCTGACTCACCACGTCATCATTATGAGGTGGTATGTTCACCTAATAAAATTCAAACACCTGTGTCATATTTATTATATTATTATTTTAAATAATTAGTTATATCATGGTCCTACCACTTGACTATATTTTAAAAGAATTATTTTCTCATTAATGTTATAATAAATATGATATAGGTGTAAAGATTTTATTAGGTGGGTGTAACACCTCGTCATAATGGCGTGGTGAGTCATACTCACCTAAAAAAATTTCATTCTAATGACATGATAAAGGACCAACACCTGACTCTAAGATAACTAAAAGAAGACCCCTTAAAGCTTTGCCCTGCTATGCTATGATCAAGTTTTTCTTACACCGCTTACCATATTTTCTACTTACATCTAAACCAAAAAAGCTACACCTCAACATCTTAGACATCAAAAAGTCTAGGCATGTATCCTCTCCATCTAAAAATCCATATAGAAATCAAGCATACCAAAAATGCTATAGGGCACTACACATCTCCCTGATCAACAACTACATATCAAAACAATCCCATACATCACAGGAAATTAGGTCCTGGTCACTAATAAGACTACTCCAGAACTGATTGTCTGAAACTTGCACCTATCAACTCACATCAATACCCACCTATATGAATAAAATCAATCCAAGTCTCCTAGGAACTTGAATGATTTGTTCCCAATACAAGAATTCTTCAACAAATGAGATCATACTAACAAGGCTATGACAAAAGCGAATGCCAATGATAAAACCAAGATACCCTCTAGGACAATGAAAAATAGTCTTTGCCATAGCGGTTCTCTAAATTTTAAACCATAGTTAGCAAATAAATTACATTATTTCTCAATATTACATAGGTATTATAGTAAAGCTCCAGAACTACCCTTATTCATAATTACCTCAAAGCCATATCCATGTTTTAGTTGGTTAGGAGGTACCCCATAAATTGCCTCATAAGTTCAACAAGGAACCTTATGTATTATTTTGCTACATTTGTTTGAAATGTCTATAATACCTATTGTTTGGATAACTTTTACTTATAAACATTGTTAGGATTCCTAAACATGATAAGTGTCATGAGGACCAATGTCGAGACAATAGATGGAGTGCATCATTTAGTTGGCAAGTGTGTGTCGGCCAAGAGTCCATCAGTCGATTGGCCAAAGTAGGACAATTGACTAGAGCAAGTTGGTTGGCTAGAGTCGGCTGGTTTGTCAGAGTTCATCAGTCTGTCAACCAAAGAACATTGGTTGATTGACTAGAGTATGTTAGTTGATCAGCTAAGGTGGTCCGATTAGACATATGTTTTAAACAAAAAAGATCAACTAATGGGATTAGTTGGCAAATCAAACTTGAGAAGAATAAGCTAAGTCAAGGCTGAGGGAGAAGACATAGATAGGCATAATGAATATGAGAAGTGCAAGAGTGGTTAGGAAATCATTTCAGTCAAGGGATTTGATACTTATCAAGTGTGCTAGTCAATGACTGATGGGGTCAAGTCATAGGGATAATCATTAGATGGTAACTTGTAACTTCTTTTGACACTGATTGATGTTAGGTAGAAACTTATACTAGGCATATCAACTAATATGGTATCTTGTGTCAGCTTATGCTAGATGGAGGGAGGGTATAAAAGGCACTCATGCTGACAATTTGTGATATGTGTGCAATATCTCCTTTTTCTCCCATTCTTCACACTTAATAAAAGTCTCTATTTCTTCCTCCCATAAATCTTAATTCTTGTGCTTGCAATTTATTTTTACATTTCCTTATAATTGTGTTGTCGATTTAAAGAATCAATCCTTAGAGTTTTTTATTATGTCTTCCACATTTAACTAGTTGAGGGGAGTGTGTCATCCTAACCGAGGGAGTGTACCATCCCATCATCTAGCTAATGGATATGGGTGGTTATTTCCCAACATACTTACCTACATTTTCTCTTCCCCCTAAAAGCATTGTTTCATTTACAAACATCATTTTTTTTTTCACATAAAAAAGCTCTTTTTTACTCAATGACCCATATTTAGGCATTTATGGGTGCATAATAAGGACAAGATTGTAACTTCAAAAAAATACCATAATGAAATGGTACCCATGGGTGGCTTTTGAACCTGAAACACAGACCGAGGGTATATACTACAAAATATTAGAGGTGGTTTTTGAAAATGTCTTTGCTTCTCTTCTCAACTCCCTGCCCGTTTAAATATCCTTAAGAATAATAAAGGTTCATAAATTCTTCCCTTTGGAACTATACTTATTCATATCATCCTTATTAAAGATATATTTGATGCTAGTAAGCGCATAGCTTGTGTGTCCTTAAGCATGCTAAGGTTAGCAAGACGGGGATGATAAAAAAAATCCTCCATTATGTTAAGGCTTGGTGAAACTAATGAATAATGACGAGTCAAAGAAAACCATGGTTGATTTGAAGTCAATTGATATGGATATTTTGACTCTTGAGTAGTATGAGGCAAACTCAAGGTGAAGGAGCATAAGTAGGACCCTTATGTGGCCCCATATTTACATGAGAACTTGAGAAGGCTCATTGTAAATCAGACTCATGCAACTTATATTAGTTTATATTATTGACAAGGGAAACCTTTTTTAGCAAAATAATAATAATTAATTTTCTTTGAAATAATAGCTGTCAATTTCTTCCACTTGTCATCAATATTCTTAAATTTCTTTGTTAGAGATTCATGATGAAATGTTGGCCTCTTTTCATATGCATTTTGAAGATTTTAGGATCAATGATCCCACAAATCAACATAATCCTAGCATATTTTGTCCTCACTCACACTTTTTCCAAGAAATTTCTAGGAGATGATCCTTCATTTTACTAATCCAATCAAAACAAGCTAAACTATAAAGCTATTACATGATAGGATTCTAAAAATAAAAGTGTACCTTTTTTATGTAAGTATATGTATATATCATTTTAAACTTTAATCATATGCCACTCAAATTTGGGGTATTATCTTGACAACTATTTGTCGCATTATGGTCCATCCCATAAGTTATTTTTGTAAGTTTGTTGATACTGACAACCAAGTCTTGCATGTGATTGTAATTTTGTTCTAATTCCATCTTGTAATGTCCCATCCCTGACAAGGACCCTCAAGTACTTTACGAATTAACAACTAACCCTATAGATCAACACAAGCCTTTTCTAGTGCTCTTTGTATTTACTCACACACTTTGTTAATTGCACAAATCATTTTGCTACTTTGAGCCAAACATACTCACTTGGAGTTCTTCAATGTTGGGTTTGTTAAAAGAAGGGTGTACCTTGTTAATATAAGTAGCAATATCAATCATTTTAAGTTTCAACCATATACCACTTAATTTTGGGGTATTACAGGGATCAAAAAACTACATGCTTACATTTGAAGGCCCAAGGAAGAAGAAAACACGACTCGATATCATAGTTGAATGTTAGGATCAATCACAAAAAAGCATGAGGTGACTCGATAAAAATTATGGATTTTTTTTTATTCTGTTATCAATCTTTGTTTGAAGATTGGTTAGATAGACCAAAGTTTGAAGGACTTATTTTAAAATAAATTTCCATGCAATGAATTAGAGATTATATTAGTAATTATGTGTGGCAAAAATAGCAAAGCCCCAAGCTTCAATGGTTTTAACTTCCTTTTTATCAAGAAGGCTTGGGGTATCATAAAAAATGATCTTATTAAATTCATTCGAAAAATTTGGGAGACTAAAGAAATCCTAAAAGACATCAATATGGCTTATATAAGCTTAATAGCTAAGAAGAAGAAGCTGATGGAAATAAAAGACTTCCAACCAATATGTATGGTAGAATATTGTTACAAGATTTTAGCCAATATTCTCGCTGGAAGAATAAGGGTTGTGATATGGGCATTGTTGATGAAAATCAAATGGCTTTTGTTGATGGAAGCTAGATCATGGATGGTGTATTGATAGCTAATGAAATTATATACTTGTAGAAGAGAAGGTAGGAAAGCTTTCCTTTTCAAAATTGATTTCCACAAGGCCTATGACAGCATGTTGTGGGATTTATTATTATTATTATGGTGTCTGGAGCAAATGGGCTTTCCTTATAAATCGCAAATATGGATGTAGAAATGCCTTCAGCCAGCTATTGCCTCCATCATTATCAGTGGACCTCCCTCTAAACCCTTCAGATTGTATCGATTGAGGGCTACGTGAAGAAGATCCGCTATTACCCATTTTTTTATTATATATATTTAAGATAGCAGCAGAAGTCCTTAATTGATGTTTTAACAAGGCCCTGCTCAGGTGGTAGAAGAATTTCTCTTCTTTAGCTTGTCGACGACACCCTCATTTTTTTGGAGCAAATGATTTTTTAAGAGAATTCTAAAATTAAGCGTGTCAAATTTCCTTTCACATTGGTTTAGGGTCTCGATAGATAACAACTATGTCAAACATGAATTTAAACGTATAACAACAACAACAACAATAAGATATATAATTTTATATGCAATAACACATAAACCAACTTTCATTGGATTTGTCCTAATTTTCATATCAGTGCATCAAAAAATCAAAATAAAATCAAGTCATATATATTTAAAAAAGTAAGCTAATTGTATATATATATATATATATATATTATGTTTTTCACTAACATCGTCAATTTGAATTTTGGGTATAAAGAAGTATTAATTAGTTAGGTCATATTTAATTAGTATTATGAATAATAGTTTTAGATATATTCTACAAATAATAATCGATTAAGAAAGTATTGTATGATGACAGTAATTGATTGGAAAGGTTTAAGATAGAATACATTGAATTTGTTTGTTAATCAATAAAAATGTAAATTATAATTAGGTTGAGAAAAATATTCTTTTTTAAAATATAGATTCTAAATATTAGATATTTATTATTATTTAGTTAACATGTTGCAATATGAAGTCTCAAAAATATGTTGTGCAGGCTACCACGGTGTGTCTTAGTATTAGAATTGAAATAATAGTGGTAAAACAAATTGGTTGATCGATGTGTATAAGACTTGAAACAGAGTGTTTTGATGGAGCACAACATTCATTGGCTACAAACTGAACTACTCCAACCAAGACCTCGCAAGAAGCTAAATGATACCACTCTACATATACATAGTAGTAAATACTACAAAAATTCCTATGGGGTGAAGGTAATTGTATGATGTTATGGAATATTACCTTGTAGAATATGAAGGAAAAAATTGGTATCTTGGAAGAACAAGTACCTACAATTGGCTTGAAGATTGGTGCCGCTAATATCAGTCTTATCGAATCGCCCAACATATTCTTAGTTTTATATTTCTTTTCCTTTACCTAAGTAAAGTAGAGTTGAGTAGAGGATGTATAAAATTCAAAGGAAATTTCTTTTAGGATATAGTAGAGTTGGTTCTTTGGCTAATAAAAAATGCTGATTTATTGTTTAAATGGCTAAAGCATGGAAATATGGAACTTATATGGTTGGGCACCCAGTAATATGGGTTATTCCGATAGTAAGAGGTAACTGGAAACCTATATGATAACATTTTCTAGGTAATCCCTGCTACCGAAATGTCATGCTCAATAGTATTAGGAGATTCATTGGCAATGGTAAAAACATAAATTTCTGGGAGGATGCATGGGTAGGTAGGCGATTCATTGCTGAAAGATGAATATCGTAGTCTATAGTCTTTTATTGATGAAGAATGCTTCGGTGGCAATAGGTCACATAGGAGATGAATATTACCATGGAGATGCAGATTGTTTGTTTGGGAGGAATCCTTATTTTTACGGTTGCAACGTACATTGTAGGAGTTTAAATTGAATTTTGGTAGCAGTGATGGTGGTATTGTATGAAACTATGAATCAAATGGAATATTTTCTGCATGGTGCAGGGTATTATCTCTCGCTGCTTCTAACATTCCTAAAATGGAAGGTAAGAAGTCTATGAAAAGGTTTGGTCCCTCCACGCATAGAACTTTTCTATTAGCCGGTAATTCTGGAACAAATGATCAGTTAGAATTGGTCGAAAGATGCGGATGCCTCCTGCGTGATGGGTGGCAGGGGAAACGGAGAATTGCAACCGCCCTTTCTTACAATGTAGGGGGGCTTGAGATATATGGATATGGTGGTGTGATATCTGGAATCTTGCTTGGGTGTCAGAACATTTATGATTTCTTCCGTTAATGTAAAAGTCCACTTATAGGAAACAACTTTGGATTGTTCTTTTTTGTCTGAATGTCCATGATCTCTTGCTAAATTTACTAAAAGTAGATATAAAGTTAACATTGAATGTCAATAGTCCATTTATATTTTTGTAATAAATGCACTACTTATACCATTTTAGGTGAATAATTTAAATCTTAACAAGTGTCCAAGGGCACTTATTAGACAAACCGTTTATTGTTATTCTTTGGTTTATTTTGAATGTAAAAAATGCAAGAATCTTCAATAATAAACTTCTAAAATTGATGAGGTAGAGTTTCTTATTCTATGGAGGCTTGGATGATGGATAGATGGATGCCGTGTTGGATTTCCATATATAGTCGAGGATATGGCTCGTGCTCCTCGGTGCTTAAATTGGCGCAGCAATTCAAAGCAGCAGACCTCCACCATGAGGTGTGCTTAAATGGAATGCTGACACTTCTTCCATTTGGGAGCATGAAATACCGACACTTCGTCGATCTAGAAGCAGAGAAGGTGTGCTATTAGGGTAGTGTTAAGAGATTGGAAAGGTAATTTCATATGTATCTTTTCTTCTCCTTGAAATTTTATGGACATCAGTGAGGTTGAACTTAGATCGACCTAATTCGCTATTAAAACCTCCCTCTCAAAGGATGAGATCAGGAACACGCCGCTTACTGTTGAATATAGTTCGGCAAACGTGGTGAGTTGGTATGATGAATATGAAGGAGGGCCTTGGAGATGCAAATTTGATTTTATTTTCATCCGGATAGAATGGGCTGGAATTTGTATACAAACGTAAGTCTGGTGGCTCAATGAGAGGAAACCTTTTGGGCTAGGCTTTAATCTTCAGATGATCTTGCTTTTGGGCATGCTCGGTGTACCTGTTAGGTGCGGATTTGAAAACCACTTATGCTGGGAACTGCAACAATTCTGTACAATCTTTTATCCTATCGTTCTTTTCTCCTTTTTCAGCTCTCTTTGTTTGGTGTATCTTGCTTTATCTACTGGTTGATGGAGAATGGGCATCATGGGTTGAATAATAATAATAACAAGGACAGGAACTCAGTTGCCTAGCTCACAGATTGCCACGCTAAGTCTAGTAAAAAGCGTCCACTACTGCGCAGGGGTTGCAGAAGTCTGCATATATTTCCTTGGTCCTCTTCTTTCGCCTGACGTACAGGCTTTTGCATTATCATACCGAATATGATCTTCCTTGGTTATTATTTTTACGGGTCTTTTGATGCATTCTGGTATGTTTCTGTCCTCCCTTGCTTTCTGTGTGTTGCTTGGTTGCAAATTGCAATTGCAGGAGGCTTTTGGGCGGATGAGTAACAGAGATAAACCTTTGTGTTATAGACTTTCCCGTGCAGACGACTATCATTCATATTCGAAACTTTCATAAACCCTTCCTGGAATTTAAGGATATGAGATGTAATGATGCTTTCTTTGGCAACTCTGATTTTGCTTGATAAGAGTCTCTTTGAATTATAGGAAAACTGGATTTATTGAAAGGTTGATGGCAGAGAATCGTTAAGAACAAATTCTCCTTTACGCTCTAATACGCTTTCTCCCGGAAGCATCTACTGCTCGTGGTAGACTTCCTACCCCAACAAAACACTACAAAATCCAGTAGCACAGCAAGGAAGAATTTTAGCAGACCCGTAATAAAATTTTACATTGTAAAAATTCTATCTTTCATTGCAAATATTATCTTTTAACCAAAAAAAAAATTGCATCTATATCTGACATCCTTTAAACTTGTAAAATGAAGAGAATGGTACTGACAGAGAGGGAAAACACACATACACAAAAAAATTTTAAAACTAAAGAAGCCAACTATTGTATAACTTGGTCATGTGTGTACCTATAGGCAGTATTCCACGCGTGTAAAAACTAATCAGAAACAGTGTTGGGTCCTCATTTATTTCAACTTTTGTGAGACCTTGATGTAATTTAAGAACCTTTTGAGGGGCTCACCGCTAGCAATGACCTCTTTAGCTCTTTCGACTGCAGAGGATATGTCTTCTGCTCCCTCACACCCCAGTAGGTGATCCACCACAGCAGCATTCAGGACAATTCGATCATATGCTGGTCCCTTCTCACCACGAAGTGCTGCTAAACCCAACTCTATATTCCTTGATACCTGCACTTGGTCAAAAGTTACTCAACTTGTCACTACATGATCATCAACACTGCCCGAGAAGGAAAAAACTAAAAATAGATCTCTGTGACAGTTGAGGCAAAAGCGTGAGAATATTATGATATTCAAGAATCAAGATGCCAATCAAAACACAGGTACAATTGATTGGGTGATGTGCATAGGAAGGGAAACAAATTATCAACAAGTATACATATGAATTGTAACAAGATCCGCGCAACTCTTAAGTGTACAATGAACACCGACACAGCAACAAAGTTGAAACCTGAATTCAATTCGTTGATAGAATGCATTTGGGATGAGTTAGGACTGCTAATGTCCAACGTGTTCCCCAAAAGAATTGATAGAGAATATATGGCACTCACACTAAGGAACAATTGGGGGCTTCCACATTAGATTCAGCAGTGAATATCTCAATTTTATGAGCTCAGAATGAGATGATCAATAGTTATTAGCAAAATATGTTAACTGTAAGTAAATTCAAAGTTCCATACCGATCTATCAGTCCTTGGAGTGTCAGAGGGATCAAAACCGTAGTCTATAGCATTGACTTTGATATTGAAGGTCTCTCGTGATACACCTGAAAGCAGATTTTGATACAATGAGCATGATACCGCATATATATCCCTTCAGAAAGGCCCGGTCAAGTACATTTTCAATTCGGTGACTTGGAAGCAATCACGGCAAAGATATGTCTCAACACAGTGAAAACAAATATATATTAGAAGATGAAACCAAACATTATACCATCAAAATCAGGTGCAGCAGAACCAACTGAGGTGCGAAATCCAGAGCAATAGTTAACGGGGAGCCCTTTGGATGCATTTGCAGACCTTAATTTTGTAGTCATAGAAAGTGCCCCTTCCTCACCCTACAACAACAGACGTCAACTAAGTAAGATCATAACGAAAGCGGTGTCACCAGATATATACAGATAACCTCAACATAGAGGACTTCATTAATTATCTACTTGAGACAAAACAAAAGAAACAAATTAATACAATTTCTGAAGAAAAGAAAGAACGCATTATTTCACTGCCAACCTTAACTACTAGGCCAGCATTAACGCCTCTTCTTCTCATAAGCATAAGAAGAGCCTCTTCATACCCTTCATGATAAAATCCAGCCACAATTGCTTCTCTTCCTTTAGCCTGTGAAACATGAATACCTTTTTAACGCAAGTCAAAGTCAGACCATCATTTACTATCAACCATGACTCTAACTGGCATATATGACCAAACTCATGGGCATCCAACTTCTAGATGATTTTGTTTACACAAAATGACTCCTAATCACAAGTTCAGTACCACACAGCATCGTATAAATAATTTTACACTATATGCAGTGGTATATAAATAGTCTTTTTAGCAATCCATGTTACAGCTCACCCTCACATATTGCTGAACTTTTTCTGATGTGGCCATTGGTGGTCGTTTCTTAATATGTTCTCTTAAACCAATCAATGAATACCTGCAAGAACAATGGGATTGAGCAATGGACACACTTCTGTTGTTCAACCAAATACAAGAAGAATAAATGCATGACATGCTTTTGCAGAATAAAGAGAGAAGACACAAAGTTCTGTATTTTTTATTATATGGACACAAGCATCAATGGTTATAAGATAAGGTATTCCAGGAATCAATTCTGACTTTCACACCTTTTTCTCCACCCACGATACCATCTCCATGACAAAGTTTACAAGATAAGGTACAAGAGGATAGACATATCAATTGACCTTCCTTTTGGGGAACAATGGTTGAGCAGATTGTCAAAGTGAGGTAAGTTGGGGATTCTTTCCGCCAAGAAAAAAAAAATCACGCTAGAAATTAATCAACTTATTAGGGAAAGAGAGAGATAGAAAGAGAGTACACAAAAAGACAAAGCTTCATTCTATAGTCCGGAAAGGAGCACTATATGTACTCCTATTGCCTGTGATGAATCCCCAAATGCTGTTTTCTAGAACAACTTCAAGTTGTTTCTTTGTTAACAAGGAAGCTGTGTTCTAATTCATAATTACAATCAAGCTATTCCAACAAGGGATAAAGGTAGGGACTTTTTCGTTCCCTCTAGATTAATGATTCTTTGGTTACAATGACACATGGTGTCAATCTCTGGACTCCATACATCCCACTGTCAATAAAGTGACTTCTACTTGCAACCCAAAAAATGTTTGCAAAAGATATAAATAAAAGAAAATCAAAGCAAGACTGCTTATGAAGCAATTTGTGGAGAGTATGGGCCAAAAGGAAACAATGTATAAATAAATACTCACAGAGACGGACAAGCTTCGCGCTGACTTATGTAGGCAAAGCCTGCTGTGTCATCCTGCAGCAACACCAATTAGGAGTCAACTATAAACAGTTCATACAATTACAGCAGAAACCAATACCTCAAGTAGTTGTTTTGCTTGTAGAGGGGTTAAATTTGTGTTTGCCCCCATGAATTTCAGCATTTGCTCTTCTGTGACACCACCCTGCGGAGACGGTAACAAATAAGTACACACCAGCACAACAAACACGGTGCAAACAAATATGGATGTACTGCATCATCTTGGACAGCTTCTATAGAGGGACAATATTGGATACGATTTCTGCATGTCACTTCAAATTTAAGGGATGTAGAGGATTTAAGAGGAAAAAAATGCAAGAAAATCCTATTAATGCTCATTTCCTCTCACAAGCATAAAATAAAATATTTTAGCATCATTTACCAAGCTTTATAATTTTTCTGGCTATATTAGCACTAAAGAAATTTAAAAAACACATCCACAGGGCACAGTCGCAGCATATCATTTATTGTCCACAACTTTGACACAACACTTGCAATTTTAACGCCTGGTTACCAAGTCACTCATCCAACAGGAAAATATTGATTAAAAAAAGGCCCATAGGGAGCAGACATGGCCATTACACTGACCAACCCTTCAAACCAAGACTCATATTAGTGTTATAAAGAGCTTTAAAGCAACAAGATGACAAAATGCACAGGAAATAACTCTGTCTCGGTAACCTACTGTCCCTTCAGAGATAATCACAACAGCCAAAAGGTTTGAAGGAAAAGTCAATAAGTGTCTTAGCATAATTATAGAAAAGGAAACTGAAAAGTGCTAACCTTTGGGGGCATCCATTCCACCCCATGAAGCAAGCAGGATTCACCATAAGATGATCTCACTGCAGCAACAAATAATGTGCTCCTGAAATAACGTGTGTTACCATCATAAGGTTCACCATAATGAGTCAATGATTTAACATCAGCCACAGGAGGAGTTCCTGGTGACAAAATAATGATTACACAACCAACTATGTGTAAGACCATTTTTTCAAAAAACACGCACTAAGATAAATTATTGAATCAATATACTGAATAGGGATATTACCAAATTCATCATCAAATGCAAGGCAGTATGCTTTAAGCTCACGATCTGTTTCCCTGTTCATTCGCTGGCCAATCAAAAATGCTGAAAGTAGTGACTCCCTCACTCCTCTAGATGTATCATCTCCTGGTACTAGTGGAAGGCTCTCCATCAATACACCCTGGACTTCCTCATATCCAAGATGACCTCCTGCCAAAACTTCTCTCAAGGCACCAACTAGCCTCATTTCAGAAGTGGTATTCCCTGTGTACTGGGGTCCAATTGAACTTCCCATAATAGATCCTTCTGGATCTGCTATGAATATTACATCAGGTGGTAGAGCTCGAACTAATTGTGGCCACAAAGCATTCATAGCACGTTTTTCTCCTTCACTCCACTGGGTTGCTTCTGGAAAGGCATTTGCCCGGATCGTCATCGCACCGAAAAAGGCTCCAAGTTGTGCTTTAGAAACTAGCTCTTCATCTTTGAGTTCTCCCTTGGCTAAGAATCACACGAAAATGACAACTGCATGAGGACAACTAATTTTGAGACTCAACTTGAATTATCACATTTATTTATTTTTTGAAAAAATATGATGGAGATGATACTGAAACTTCCCCCCGACTCATGAAGACATCTACAACTTATAGCTAGTGTTATCGACTTAGCTAGCACAAACATAAGACTAATATTTTGTTGAAACAGAGCATAATTCCTTGCTTTCTAGACTTCATACACTACCATAGCGAGAAGATCAGGAGACCACAAAGTATTTCAACATTGATTTTATTTCTCCCATGCACCAAGCCCGCAATCTTGAGATGCCTTTGCCAATTGTTTAAACCAGTTTGCCATCCTCCCAATCGAGCAAGAACATTCACAATCTTCTTCATAGAAGCACACTCTAGGAAAAGATGCTGTACAGTCTCTCTTTGCTGGCAAAACATACAGTTTGCATCTGGTAACACTTGAATCACCGAGAGCTGATCCTTCGCTGCTAACCTCTCATGTGCAGCAAGCCACAAAATGAAATAGCATTTAGGAGCTGCTGGGTTCTTCCAAACAGTCCTCCACCATGGTTTAACCGAATCCTTCCTCCGAAGCAAATTGTAAACTTTTTTAATATTGTAATCCTGACTGTCAAAACAAAGGTTGATAATAGGAAGTAAAAGCGGACGGAGCTGGAATATGCAACAGGTGGTCCAAGAAGCTTGCTTTGAAATATTATCACATTTCAAATGCACACAAGTCAAGTGAACACTACGACTCAACATCATTTGCTTCTTTTCAGAAATAGTTCAAAAAATGTGGAGCTGAGGTGAAAAAAGACAGGTTTCTCATCTTTATTTTTCATTAGTATAGCCATCAATTATTACCATTTTTTTAGCCTATAATTTAGTAAATTTCCGTCAGACCTTGTCTAAGATAACCTCCATATTCCATACTTCTTTAAAGCTCATCTGAGCTTAAAAAAAGGCAGGAAAACAAAAAACCCAAGGAGCCGTGCTTTTTCAAGATGTAGTAGAAGATGTTATTTTTCTCCAAGATGAGACTGGAGCTCTTCGAAGCAAGTGCTGGTCTACAGAAAACTTACTCTCCATATAACTTCCACCTAATATTTGAACATCCAAACATTGATATTACTCCACATTTTTCCCTCTGCTGTCTTTTGAGTGATGATAAAGTTAACATATAGATATTTATGTCAAGTTTAATAAGAAATTTACAGAAGGAACAAAAAGGGAAAACAGCATGCCAGGAACAATGAGTATATAAACATGAGGTATCATGGTCATTTGTAAATTTCAAATTCATCAATATATGCAATAATTCATAAAAGAGGGAAATCAGGAAAGCTGAATCAGTTGCCTAGCTTAGTCACCTAGGCTATCCCTTGAAATTCATGCAGTATGAATGACTATGCAAACCCCCACCTTTCTCTGCAGGGGGTTGGAAAAGATGAAGCTGAATGTTACAGCAATCAACTTACATTTTTTCAGATGGCTCAATCACTAAGTAGAAGAGATTGTACAACAACATCTGAATTTGTCAATAAAAGATGGTGAGAATGGTCCAACCAATCAACTTAAGGAAAAAGGAAAACGAGGGATCCAACTGATTGTCCTTATGACCAAGTTAAATATTTTGACTCCTCAACAAGTAATAAAATTGCAGTCGAGGTCACAAACGATAAATTATGTGTCACACTTGTCAAGGTGTGAATTTTTATTTTTATTTCACCATATACTCTAATTAATATTTATTGATCATTTGAATATAAATATTTAATAAACTAGTATTTAAATAAGTTATTATATGTTAAATTGTCCTAACCCTAAATTTCCCTTGAAATAAAAAAAAAAAAAGACGTTATTTTGTGGTAGATCCATAGATGTGAAGGTAATAAGTAGTAATATTTTATTATAATTCAATAGAAACTTAGTCCAAAATATATATAGTAAATGAATAAGAAGAAATTATTACACATTTTTTTAGTAATTCTAGAAATTATAAACAAATCGTCAATTTATTGGTGATATTTTCTGATTTTTCAGCAATTTATTGGCCGATAAAGTGTGAAATTTTAAAACCATAGCGCATTGATAATATTGCACCGTGGTTGATCCAAACTCCGCTAAATAGCAGTCATTATGCTATAGTTGCACCACTATTTAATTATATGCTTCTCATAAGTCATGATTCACACAAAGACAGGGTTCAAGTTCCAAGATTTTATATGTACCATTCCCATAGACTGGAGTAATTAAACACAAAGTAGAAACTAACACAACCAATAAATCAGGATTCACAAATAAAAAAATCTATTGACTGTGGTTTTTCCCAAGTATTGATACTCTGAGAAAACTGCAAATACTTTTCTTTCTTTTTCAAAATCCCATGTCAAATTTTCATTTCATGCAACAATATCGTAGACTGTCACCGCTGGCAGCTCAGGTGCCCTTTGGGTGCTGACATGGTGTTACTTATGCATCAGGGGGGAAGTAGTAGCTGCTGCACCAAGGTATTGCTCATGTGTTAGCTCATTTTAGCATGATTAGCTTACGTTAGCATGATAGCATCTCTTGCATTGAGTTTATCTTATCACTAATTATAGAGGGGAATGGGTTAACGGTGATGATTATCAGAATTGATCAATGAAATGAGCTTACATTCCCTCTCTAATTCTTTCTTCTTCTGATCTCGTCTATTAACTCCTCATGCATTTTTCCTTCTCTATCTCCTGCTGCAGTAGCAGTGGTGACAAGTGGTGTCAAAGCCTACTTTCCTTATTTGCACAACGGATGGAAAGAAGATAGTAGATAATACCAGAATTGCCACCTTGAGTACCCCACTCCAGGAATTGCAATTGCAATCTGGAGAAACTCAAAGGCAACTCACTTCCATCCACCAACTTATTTCTGATTGAGATGCAGCTATCAATCACCAACTGGAAAAGTACAGGCTCATGAATCAGCAGTCTTAATAAGATAAGCCACCTATATCCAAGCTACCAGCTCACATGCAACCCCAGCCTCCATTAGAAGTGAAGATCGAGGTATATTCGCCACTCATCTTCAATCTGCTGAACCCACCATCCATAATGAGGTCACGATGAGTAATCCCATCCCAAACTGGAATCTCCCTACTTCAATGGCTCAAACCCGCAAAGATGGATATAGAAATGTGAAAAATAGCCTAGTTTCTATCATATACTAAAATGAAGAAGGCAGAGTAGGCATCCCGTGCACCTTACTGGTAAGGTTGAAAGTTGGCACGAGGGTCAAAATGCAGCTGAGTATAACTCATGATCAAAGTTACATTGATCAGCATGTGCCAGGTTAGGTGATCTTAATTTTGGCTGCATCATTGACCAATTTAACAAGATGGAGTAGCTGGGAAGTGAGGATAAATATTACGCTCAGTTTGAGGATCTTAAGGGCCTGATGTTGATACATGATCCACAATTGACTGATGATTACTTAGTGTTCAGTTTCATTAGTGGCTTAAGGAAATGAAGAAACATGCGCAGATGTTCCACAAATCTAGACTATACCCTGTATACCAGGCCTTGGAACAAGCCAAATGCAAGGGAATGTCCTTAGCTGTGCACCATTAGTGTGCACCCAGGTTTATCTCTACTTATACTACAACCAACCCTCTCATTTATAGAAAACACCCTCACCAACTCTAACTAATCCTTCGTTCTTCTCTATTCTTTTCTTCACCTTCAAATTCTGCTGCTAAGATCACCCTTCTGCGGTAGCATAGAGATACAGTCCAACTCAATTTTGCACTAGAGGCAAAAAGAAATTAACAGCTAAACATATCAGTGTATATTACGTAAATAATTAAACAAAATGACTTGATACAAATTAGAAACAATGATAGCTACAGCTGTCCTACCGGATTTTAGAATGGTCTCCAGGGCCTGGAAAGCTTGTTCTTCAGAGAGTGGCTTCGTCTGTGTAGGACCAGTGCAAACCCTAGTCTGGGCTTCCAGGACTTTCTGATTCGGTTTCGGAATGTCTGGAATCCGGTACGAAGTGGAGATTGACGGATTACGAAGTTCAGACTCCTTAAGTCCTAACTGATCAATAATCTCTGAATCCAGCATTCCCTTCAAAGTCAAAGCCAAACCACATCTCCGGCTAACCAAGCGGTTGTGATGATTTACAGCAGCGCAGAATCTCAATGATGATGATTTTTGGGCAGGCAAATTTGCGACAGAATGTGTTCGGGCGATGGAGATTGGCGAAGTCAACGAGGATGTCCAATCAGGATGAAGCGCAGCCTTCATTTTTGCGACCGTTCTTCTTTCACCTGTGCATCCGCTGCTCGCCAGCATATAAGAAGCTGACTAGTCTCTTTCTGTCTCTCTCTTTTCCTCTCCAAAATATTTACGCCGCTAATGATGAAATCATTAGATCTCGATAATTATTCAAGTTAACTATTTATTTAAATAAAAAAATTAGTTAACTTTTTTTTTTAAATCAATAATTATTTTAGATAATTATTTTTAATAAATTAATTTAAACAAGTAAAAAATTATTAGATAAAATCATATTAGGATAAATAAGATCATATTGGATTGATATAAATATAGTTAATAATTTTAATTTAATAATAATTAGAAGACAATTAATGAATAATATATATATTGTGATGATAAATATTAATGATAATTAATTTCATAATATGAATTATTAATTTAATGTTAATGAAATATATTAATAATTAATAGTTAAAATAATTATATTTATTATTAGAACCAATTATTATTATGATTATCAATATAATTATCATAAATATATGTATTAGTATAATTATGAATATTAATATAAGTATTATAATTATTATTATACTAACTATTGGTATAATAATAATTATTATTATTATTTATATTTATAATATTATTAATAATTATTATAATTATGATTACTATTATTCAAATAGTTATAATAATAATAATAATAGTTCAAATAATATAATTATTTGAACTATAATTAATTATTACAATTACTATAATAATCATGATTACTATAATTAATAATAATATAATTATTTATCTGGTAAATATGATAATTATTTATACTATTAATACTAATATTATTATAATTATTAATATAATCTTATGATAATTATAATTATTAATTTTATTTTCATAAGTAATTATTATTTAAATTATTAATAATATTATTAGAAGAATTATGATTTTCATTTATATTATTAATATTAATAATTAATAATATTGTTATTAATATTATCATTATTGATATAATTATTATATTAAATATAAATATAATTATAATTATAATCATAATATAATAATGATTATTAATACATTAATTATAATAATAGTTATTATAATTATTATCATTTATATAATAATTATTTTTTATCAACCTTAAGTTGTCGAATATGTAACTTTATATGTTCATTTATTTGTTTTTGAGTTGACAAATTAGTATATTATTTTTATTTTTATAAGCAAAATTTTTCTAAGGTCACTCATGAGTGATGACAACCAACTACGGTTCAAAGTTTAGTAAGAAGATACATACTTTTCACACATTCTCCGTTAATATAATATATATTATTATATTAAAAATTCACTAATACTACAATACATATTCTATATAATAATAATAATACACATCCTACATAATAATAATACATAAATATTAGTATTTAAATATACATTTTATAATATAAAAATATACATCAATTATTTATAAAAGTATAAGAGAGAAAATATACAACTTTAAAAATAAATATATACTTTTTAAGATAAAAATAAACATACACATCCATTTTATTTTTACCGAATTCACTGTCTTTTTTGTTGTCTCCGGTTATCAAAGCAAAGCATTAGTACTCCTCCTCGCCTTTTATTGATGTCAAAAGTCTACAGAATTTCATCAAAGCTTGTAGTACTTTTTAGGCAATTAAAACCATAATCGAAGACGCTAAGAACAAAGTGCTGGAATGAGATATCACGAGACCAAGATTTCCATAATGAAAATAAAAGTATGCAAAGATTTTAGTTTAGCTAATAGAGATACTTTAAGTAAAAATAGAGAAGACAAATAGATTATAGACTTGCGACTAGAAAGAGAAAGGTTGGCACTTTTTATATTGGAGGCGATGTCTGCGACAGCACTGTACAACTACTCTACTTTTATTGCTTTTATTTCTATTAAATGTTAATATATCTTTGATATTTGAATTTAGCCAAATTTTTGTTAATATGTTTTTTATATTTACTTTGTTAGAATAATGCTCATACAAACCAAATAGTTTTATGGCATTATAAGCTTAAATATTGTATACATTATATATGTAATCGATTGCTTTTTTTTTTTTCCAGTGAGTATCATTGATTTTGCTTGAACCTTTCAACTTAAAACTATTGGTATCTATAACAAAAAAAAAAAGAAGATATTGTTGAAGTCATAGAATTATATATACTTTTTTAATATAGTTGTACTTTTTAATTGTTTTAAAATTATGCTCACGCATGAATATTTTTCAACTTTTAAATTTGTGTGTTACGTTGAAGAACATTGTTGTTGTAATACTTTGCATATGCCTATACTTAAATCAAGGTTCACTTCCTCTATGCTAAATAATTAAATGTGCATATTGGAATATACCTTATCGAATATTGTTCCACCTTCTTATTTTTGAAAAGCATATTAAGCTATCCTACATTGAAAATTACTACTATTTGAATGTTATACATGCCTTATTCTTAATTAAAGAAAAACGGATTTTGAAATACATAAAAAAAATGTTATACATTGGTGTTAATATTAAATCATGATGATAAGGAACACATACATGATATATGTCGACAATTAGCCACACATGATAGCTTCAAGCTAGCAACCTATGTTAAAAATAATGTACAATTTGTTATACTATGAGGGTATACTAGACAAAACATAAAATCATAAAGGATTTAATAAACATAGAGGAATCAGGCATAGCTTATAACATCTCCAACATGGAGTTTAACTAATGTCACATAAAGATATATAGGCCAAAGACACAATCAAGGAAATCACATTGGCCATAGGTTTTTAGATCCGAACTCTAAGGCACAAGAATGGACATCTAGTCCTACCACTAATGGATAAAACCCATGGGGTATAAACAATAGCAACAAGGTATAAAAACAAAGGCATATAGGTGCACCTTTTCTACCATAATGAGAAAAAGTTAAGGGTAAAAATAATAATCATTTCAACTACTAGATCCACTGTAAATGAGCATACAAACATCGGGTAATTTGTATGATGACTCTAAAGTTTGCCTAGCCCGGAACCCTAAATGCCACTGTAGGTCAGACATCCCATCCACTACTAATTGAATTTGGCTAAGATGTTCTCACCAAAGATATCATAATCCTTAAGTATGTGTAACATCATAAAATTTACAATTGAAATTTTTTGTTTAAATGGAAACGTAAATCAGACATGAGCAGGTATTATCGCCGTAATTGACATAAGTCTAGCCTACATACTATTTTCACATCAATTATAAGGTAAAAATAATTTAGAATGCAAGACATAATAAACATAGAATAAGGATACTTTCATAAACATAAATAAGAGTTTTTGAGTCTAACTCTGAATATGAAATCAAAATACATAAAGTAAATATCCTAAGAGGAAATGTTATAAGGGTTATCCGGTTTAAAATAATAACCGGATAACATAACTCTCCGATTCCTAAACCCCATACGTGAGATATAATCACTCTGCTTCAATCAGAGCATTATAAGTAGCATAATCATCTAGCGGCTCCTCATTAACATGCACAAACTCAAATTGGTCTTTTGCTCATGGGAATGAGTAGCACCTATGAAAAGAATAATTAACGTGTTACGTATTAAGTAAGGTAACAATATAATCAAGAAAGGTCACACAAGTTCATAAGATTACAATAAGAGATAGCATGCCTATGGAATAATCTCATTGATACCAACTTATTTATTTATTTCCAAATCATACAGTAATAGTGGTATGGTCAATACTCATAATTTTGTACACATTGAGTTCAATGCCCTCACTATTATCAACTGGTAGAATAGTATTATAAATACAACTCTAGGGTATATAACTCCTAGCAATAGGCTAAAGAACATGATATCCTTCATTCCTTTATATACTATGTAGCGCAGAATTAATGTCATAATAATGAATACTTTCTTATAGTGATGGGGTTTGCTAACGTTACATTTAATGTGCACAACCTCATCTCGAATATCTCATAGACTCTATAGTATGGGGGCGGAAAACGATAGGAGAATAAAAGGTTCGCTGTTCATTTTGCATAGAATAATAGGATTAGAAAAACTATTCCTGTATTCTACATATCTTATATAATTTGTTAGAAAATAATATCTAATCTCATCTCAAGTAGCTTGCACACCTTATAACAATCAACAATAAAAAAAAATAAGACACTTGTGTGACATGGTTTGGGAATGTTACGAGCATCAACTGTTACGTACGATTGATGTTATTGTTTTGCATAGAAAATAACCTTATCAAAATTAATTTATATAAAGTTTCAAAATTTGTTATAAAGAAAAAAATAATTACTGTACATAAATATGGTAGAGTTAAATGATGGTAAAAAGCTAAAAATCTATCGTTTAATAGGCCTAAATTAGATATAATATGATCAATTTAAATATCTAAATTGATGGGTTGGTAACCACATTGCCCATCACTATATGTAGATCTCTATCATCTAAAGATGAAAGAAAACTACCTTAAGTTGCAACTTACAATAAAATTATGTAAATTTAAAACTAATGGATTGGTGGTCTCATCACCTATCGCCGTGTGCATAAAAGTGATGGATCAACGATCCCATCGCTCATTATTACATACATATCTCATTACCTAAAGTTGATTGAAAAATTATAATGCTAAGCTCCATCACCCAAAGTGAATGAAGGGCCACTAGAAATGGCTATATTTTCACCAAGTACCCAAAGTACGCATGAGTGATTGCACAAGTATCAGTACAAGAATGAAGTTCTGTAATACCCCGTATTTTTGAAACCTAATTTTATTAAGTCTAATGATTTTATTAGCGTAATTTGATGCAAATATTTAATTATTTTAATTTTGATTCGTTTTATGGATTTATCGACGATTTCGAATTCATATTTGAATTTAATTAATCGCTGCCGTTGCGAACCATTCTAGACAAATTCGTTCATGACCATGATTTTATTATATTCTTATGATTTCGATTTTCGGTTAAAAATATATATTCTCATTCTTTCTCGTGTTTTGATTTTTAATATTTTAGATTCGTTTTCGATTATAACTTCATCGTGTGATTACGACTTTATTTTGGAGTTATATTTCGTTAACAAAATATATTATTTAAATTATAGAATTTTAGTTTAAATAGTTAAATTTATTTTAATGATTTTATCCGTAGAAAATATTTCCGACTTTAAATTTATTCGTTTCCGAAAATTGCTAATATTTTTGGGAAGTTTTAAATTGAAAAGATTTTTGGAGTTTATTTATGAATTTCTTTCCGGAATTAATTTTCTTTTGTTTTACGCCTTTTGGTTTGCGGAAAACCGATTTCGGAAATTATTTAAATTAGTCTCGGTTTATTAGAATTTAACTTAAATATTTTATTATATGCTTTTAAATAATTTTTTGAGGTCTTATAATATATTTCCGTAAATAACACAAATTTTTATGTTCGTTGGTAAATTTTTCCGAAAATATTTCCGAAATTCTTTATATGGCCTTTTTATTAATTTTACGCTTTCGGAACCTTACAAAATAATTTTCGTCTAATAAATTTTAGATAAAATATTCCAATAATAATTTTAGATAATTAGTATTTCATTTTATAATTGTATTTGTAAAAAAAAAAACAACCGGTGCCCTGACCGAACCCCCCTCTTATTTTCCTTTTCTCTTCTCTTTCCCTATCCTTGTTCCCGACTTACCCCTGTTCGCAGCCCTAAGCCCCAACCGCCCCCTCTCCCCAGCTCCTCCCTTCTCCTTTGTCGACTGTCGCCGACCACAACCTGCAACCGACGCAGTAGCAGCAGCCGAAGCCGCACACAGCAGCCGAAGAAGCCACTGCAGCCGCGCGCAGCAAGCAGCCTCGTGTAGTGGCGGGGAGCACAGTTCGCGCCGCCGTCCGGCCACGGCAAGCATTGTTGACCACCGGCGAGCCACTCCCAGCCTCCGACGAAGCTTCTCCGGCCTTCTCTTGTCCCGATTTGTGTTGGTTTCGTTTGGTATAAATTTCTAAAAAACCCTAATATTGATTTGATTTAATTGAGTATGATTTAGCTTGTGGTAAGCTAAATTAATTGTTTGGTTATGTATATATGTTCTGCGAGAATGATTTGGATAGGTTAATTGTATGGTTATGTTGGAATTTTGGAAAATTAGATTTTTGGCCGGGTTATGCCCAAATTTTTTGGTTTCGCCTGATTTGGCGATTTTGGATGAATTGATTATACAACATATTTTTAAATGTATCTAATTTCATGTCGGAACCGTCAATTTGAGAAATTTATGCAGAATTTATCAGAATTTGATTTCTAGGTCAAAATTCGTGTGTGATAAAATTGGGTTGCATAATTGAGTCGTTTCACTCAATTGATTTTATAATATCATTTGAAATGTATTTAATTTCATATTGGAAGCATTGATTTGGGAAAATTGTGCGTAATTAATCGGAATTGGATTTTTAGGTCAAAACTCTTGCGGGTCAAAATTGGATTGTGTAATCGGGTTATTTTATTCAATTGACTATATAAATTACATTAGAACATATTTAATTACATTTCCAAACCGTCAATTTATATGTTTTGGCAAGAATTGATCGGATTTGCGTTCTGGGCTCAAAAACCCTAATTGTGCTAAATTCTGTATTTCTCTTATTGGTTTTGAGCAATTGATTATTTGATATGTTATAAAATGTGTTTAATTACATTTCTAAACATTCAATTTGATTAAATTAATGGAATTCAACCGAATTGTATTTTTAGGCCTAAAACCCTAGATTTTAAGTGAGATTATGAAATTGATCATATGTATAATTGTTTTTCTAAAATTAAATTTGTAAAAATAGTTGAAATGATCCTAATTGCTTTCTAATACCTTTAATTTGAATTATCTGAGTTTGTGTTGTGGGCTTTAAAACCCTAATTTTGAAAATGGATAGTCTTAAATTGGCTATTAGGAAGATTGTTTTGTTGAAATTAATTATCTAGATTTATCTAAAATTAGTTTAATTGTGTTTTAAAACTATCAATTTGAGGTAATCGAAGTGATTTGGTCGATTCGTAGTTTAGGAATTAAAAACCCTAATCTTCGGGGATTGTTTTATAAAATTGATTTTTGCTATGCGTCTTTTATCTAATCGATTTTTGTCTTTGGGTTTTAAATCATTTAAATTATGCTTTAATCTAATCGGTTTGGATTCATTTAAATTATGCTTTAATCTAATCGGTTTGGATTCGGTTCTATGTAAATGGTTGGTTTACCTATTTAGTTGTAAAACCTAATGAATAAGCCATTTTCGATAAATTAACTTATAATCGATTATTCTTTCTCGGGCTTTCCAAATTAATTTGAAATGTCCCAAGTGATATGTTTATTAATCCGTTTTGATTTATTTTTAACCTTAAATCTTAATAGAGCTATGCTCTTGAGTCCTAGGTTTTGGACGCGTTTTCCAAGAAAAATTGTTTGTGTCTCTTTGTATCGATTTAATTATAATAATTGAATTATTGATCGATAGGATAGTTTGTAACTTAGTTTTCGATTTCTATCGGCGATCTAGGAAAGCTTTATTGTGGATCCTCGAGCTAGTGATCTCTCTCTCCCTCTAATCTCGCTTAGCTAGCTTCGAATTCAGGTAAGTCTGTACTTACCTCCATTTATGGGTGTTTTGTAAGGACGTAACTAAGGCCGCTTGTGTGTTATGTGTTTTACTTGCCTTGGGTGCCTTGTACGATTTATATGTTGTGTCCTATATGTTATCTATTTTTATTGTGTAGCGCAGCTTAGAACTGAGGTATGTTCTCGTGTTCTTGTCTGTTATGTGCTAATATAGGTATGCTGCAAGTTATGATGGATGTCGTGTGGCCTTTTAGGACATGCATGTTAAGGGTAAAATTCTGCTGAATAAGATACGATAAAATACTAATCATGTAAAGTGGAAGAGTACTGAGCCGGGTCTAGCCGATCCACCGGTAAGGAATAGTGGTGTGGACTATTGTCCCGCAAGTGACCAATCCACCGGCGAATAATAGTGGTGTGGACATCGTCCCGCAAGTGATCGGCCCACTGGGAATAATAGTGGGGGATCCCGAGCTCAGTAAACCAAACCCTAATTTGTTAATACACGTAAAAGTTACTAAGTACTTACTGTAATATCCCAAATTGAGCGGAGTGTTATAAGTATTGATTTGGCTACTTATATAAACATGGTATACCATCCTTTTGGTGATTCCGTCCTAAGAACTCTACAGTTAAGCGTGCTGGCCGTGGAGTAATTTTAGGATGGGTGACCTCCTGGGAAGTTTCGGAAATTTTCTGAAAATTTCTCGGGAAGTGCGTGAGTGAGGACAAAGCGTGCTAAAAAGACTCGTGTTGATATGTGGGGCCAGCCGATCAATCCGAAAGCACTCCAAGGTAGCCCCCGCGTGGTCGTGTCGACTCGGGGTGTTACAAATGGTATCAGAGCAAAACCGCGACCGTGAGCTGAACTTGGATGAGCCAGTCAGCCACCTAGTGGGACGATTCTTGGGATGAACTGTATTGAGACAGTCATTGGTTGAGGCGCAACGAGGATGTTGCGTTCTTTGAGTGGGGGTGAATGTAATATCCCAAATTGAGCGGAGTGTTATAAGTATTGATTTGGCTACTTATATAAACATGGTATACCATCCTTTTGGTGATTTCATCCTAAGAACTCCACAGTTAAGTGTGCTGGCCGTGGAGTAATTTTAGGATGGGTGACCTCCTAGGAAGTTTTGGAAATTTTCTGAAAATTTCTCGGGAAGTGCGTGAGTGAGGACAAAGCGTGCTAAAAGGACTCGTGTTGATCTGTGGGGCCAGCCAATCAATCCGAAAGCGCTCCAAGGTAGCCCCGTGTGGTTGTGTTGACTCGGGGTGTTACACTTACAGTGGAACACCATGAGAGTCGGAGCCAGACCGATCCACTGGCATAAAATAGTGGTTAGGTGCGTTCTGCCCTATAAGTGACCTATCCACCGGCTATAATAGTGGTTAGGTGCATTTTACCCTATAAGTGACCGATCCACCGGCTATAATAGTGGGGTTCCCGCACTCGCATGGATTAATAAAGATTATGATGTGAATCAATCATATTTACCAGAGATCTAAAAGAATAAGTCTACCCGGACTATAGCCGGCTTTTATTATCTGTATTACTACATGCTGCTTATGTGAGTATGCCAAGTAATGAGTTTTCAATAATATGGATTATTCCTACCTGAGGCGCATGAGCTACTTTACATTTCGGTCATACCACATTCATATGTTTAAATAAGATGTTACATATGTTTCACATGTTATTATATGTGTATGGTAGGACTTGTGATGTGGGTTTTGAGTATGCGTAATATTGTATCAACGCGTTGTACCATGATTTAATATGCACTTGATGTTATATTTTACGTCTCTCCCATAAGATAGGGGAGTGAGATTTACTCAGTATTGGACCCGTACTGATACTACCTTGGTTGAATGGGTCCTGTGATGATCCAATGATGGTGGGGAGCAGACCTCTTATGCGGGTTTGAGATCGGATACTGTTTTGGGGTGGAAGGCTTGACTTGAGTGAGTAGGCAATCCGGAATTTGATCTGTCGGGTTTTATCTTATTTAATTGTATTCATCTTTGGAAGTTATAAGTGTTGTATTTAAAATTTCAAGGGTATTGTAATTAACTTTCAATTTCTCGTACTCTGATAAGCTTTTAAAATTCGAATTTATTTCACAGGTTCTGCTAATTAATTCAGCGATGATTTTGTTTAGTGAATTTATTCACTTGTCATCTGTCTATGGATATCTCCTTGTGGGAGTTTATCCTTACGGCATAGATGTTTGAAATTGTTTGACAGATTTTAGCCTTACGTCTAGCATGAGATAGATGGTGGACATGTATCTTGTATTAGATGTAGCGGTAACATTCCCCAAATTCTATTCTAGCTTCCGCTTTATTCCTTCAAAAAAAATTTTCAGGAGTGAATTTTGGGGGTGTTACAAGTTCCCACCCAACTATATTATTTGCAAGTACATATCTAAGGTATGAATGGATA
Organism: Tamarix austromongolica; assembly: GCA_039764185.1. Lineage (NCBI taxonomy): Eukaryota > Viridiplantae > Streptophyta > Magnoliopsida > Caryophyllales > Tamaricaceae > Tamarix > Tamarix austromongolica. The sequence continues at coordinate 10,699,025 of CM077818.1, forward strand.
TTGACACAGTAGAGGTGAAAGTCAAAAGCTTCACCAAATGATTTAATGATCCTAAAGACCATATGCACAATTCAGTTCCAAAAATTGAATGATTAAAAGGTGATGAGTACCTTATATGTAATTTGATCATGGAGATCAAATAGTTGAAAGATTTTTAAGACTTATGTAATACCGATCAAGAAGATTAAATGGTATTGAATACCTCAATTATATTTTGATTTAGAAGATCAAAATATTTGGTGGTTTATAAGCCCAAGAATTGATTTTATTTTTTTGATTTTCTATTTATGCAATTTGAATTCTTATCATTTATTTTTTGGAATTTTAATTTTTATAATACTTAAAATATTTGTTATGACCATGAAGTAGTAATGATGTCTTTGTGCAAAATTTTCTAGCCATTTATTCATTAGAACATGCACCTATTTCGCCATTGGTAGTGGCTAAAATCTACCATAGTCAAGTCTCCATTTCGACTACAATGGTTGGAATATTTACAATAACCTCCCCATTGTATTATTGTTATTGTTTTGGTTGTTAGAGGCATTTGATGGTTGAATCCTAAAGCTTCCAATCCAATAAGTAGTTTAATGGTTGAAGCTTGAAGTTTTCCATTTAGTTATTAGTTTGATAGTTGAAACGTTAAGTTTTTCATTTCACATAAGTAATTTAATGGTAGAGATTAAATGCTTCCCACCTCATAGACTTGAATACAATCTAGAAGATTGATCTATCCAATTGAAATTATATTGTACATTCTATTTTAAGGATAAAGTATTTTATAAGCTTATAATTGGAAAGAATGTATACATGTATGTAGCATGTTAAACCTATTAAAGGGTTTCATGAAAAACAATTGGATAGCAAAATTGTGCATAATATTATAGTGAAGTTCTTAGAGAATTTATTATGATCTATGAGTATTTGATGGTATTGTTACCATCAAGATTTGTTATAAATAAACTCGAGATAAATGCATAATATGTACGTTTAATATATATGAAAAGCCAAAATATGTCACTAATTAAAAGTTAGTAGAACATAAGATATTATCTTTGTGGTATTAAAAATAAGACTATATTAGTGCTGCAATGATCATCAATATTATTGAAACTCGTAGGAGCACACATTTAGAATATTAAATATTAAGTTAGACCTCGTATGAACGATATATTATTCATGACAAAGCTTATATATCATATAGCTGGACTAGGACTGGTTCAAATACAAAATGAGAAAAGGAAGAATTTTTGTTTGTTGGGGGTGTGGGATAATGCTTCATTATAGTACGATAGCAAGTCAAAGTCATGGTCTCCTCTGATGTATGTATATTCAACCCCCACCTTTTCATAAATTCTCTTAGCCCTTAAAGTCTGCCATTTCAAGATCACCTCAGAGCAACCGAGCGATAACAGCTACAAAAAAATTCCAATGGACAGAGAGCAAGAAGAGCTTCAATTCCTCGGTTTCTTTGGCATATGCAAAGAATCCATTACGATGATCTGTAAATGGAACAAGATCTTTACAAAAATCACCCTGTCTCTCATCCTTCCTTTTTCTTTCATCTTCCTAGCGAATATCGAAATCTCCATGCTCCTCAACGCGAAGATCAGACACAACGAGCATACTTTGGATTTCACCCGGGAAGGAACGACGGCCTACGACAAGATATCCGGTCTCATTTCGTCCGAGAGGGCATTGAATTTTCTTGTTAATCTTGCGTACATAGTTTTCCTCCTCGTTTTCTCCCTCCTATCTACCTCTGCAGTCGTCTATACCATCGCGTGTATCTACACCGGTAACGAAATCACGTTCGTAAAGGTCATGGGCGTCGTCCCCAAGGTTTGGAAGAGATTATTCGTCACTTTCCTCTGGAGTTTCGCCTTTGTTTTCGCGTACCATTTCATCACCTTGCTTTTCTTCATCATATGGGCAAGTTTCTACAGAGGCGGCCGGGTAGGAGTGATAGTTCTCTTCTTGATGATCGCGGCATACTTGTTGGGCCTCGTTTACATCAGTGTGATTTGGCAGTTGGCCGGTGTTGTTTCGGTATTGGAGGATGGGTACGGAATCCGGGCTATGGCCAAGAGCAAGGCGCTGATTTCCGGTAAGACGGTCGTCTCCGTGGCTATCTTCTTCTGTTTGAATATTTGTTCCGGTGGGGTTCGGTATCTGTTTGAGCGGTTTGTGGTGCTTGATGGGAGGGTTGGAATCGTTGGGAAGATTGGTTGTGGCGCTCTGAGCCTCTTCTTGCTGTCTCTGTTTTTTCTCCTTCTACTTGTGGTCCAGACCGTCGTCTATTTTGTGTGCAAGTCTTACCACCATGAGAGCATTGATAAGTCAACTTTGTCCGACCATCTCGAAGTGTATCTCGGAGAATACGTTCCTCTCACGGCGAAAGGCGTGCAGATGGAACGGATGGAAGTCTGAAGACGATTTACTTAATACTCCTGAGTAAATTTTGGGGAGGGAACGCTGTGCACGTTACTACCAGCTTTTCCGGAGTAATGTATCAGTCCGATTCTACAAATAGAAAGAGAGCACGTAGATATATGTATTGCCCCTGAATTAATGTATCTTTTATATTTGATTTCATATATTTCGGGAGAGCCTAGCAGCTCATCTATATCCTCTCCCCACTTTGCAAAAATTAAATGAATAATAATATTCAAATCTATGTGACCTATTATCAAGTGTTTAAAAATACTTGAGAAGACTAATAAAAATAAAAGGTTTATATTTAATTGGTGGTTTGGTAGCATCATCAAGTGTTTAGTGAATATTTACGGTAAGTTCCGCTTATGTAAGAATTTCTACTACTCGTGTGCCACTCAGTTCATGCCGAAATTATCGCATATCTATTTTCTTTTAATAAATAAATCTGGCCTCAAAAACTTTGTAAGGGCTTTGTGAATGCAGAGAGTGGATGCTTGGATCGGACCCTACTAATTGACTGGGCAAGAAGACCGGCGCTTAGAAATTTATTTGCTTCAGCGATTTGTCAGTGGTAACGTGACATATGTGTTAGAAAAACAATAAAGTATATGCAGCAAAGAGATAGCAGAATGAAAACCGAAATGACCAAAAAGAAAAAAGAGCTTATCAAATATTTATTATGCCGCGATAAATAACGTTATGTTGAAGTAAAAATTCAGCCTGATTGAGGTACAATCGTAATGTTCTCTCGCCTCTAAAGTTAACAGGATGTCTTACATTCTCGTGCACTTAATAATAGAATAATTGAAAATGCAAATCGACATCCTAAATTTTTGCCAAGAAAATCGGAAGTCAAATACTTGGTTTTTTTGGTTTCTTAAATAGACCAAAAGCACGAAGGAGAGAAATCGAAAAATGCCCTGTAAAATCGGCATCACCACTTACACAAAGAAGGAACGTTGCAAAATGTCCAACCTTCAACCGTGGAGGAATACTGGGCACTAGTTTACCAAGCAAAGAAAAAGAATAGATAAGAAGAAAGAAAAAAAAAATTAACAATTTTAAAATTTTAATAAAAACAAATTATGCCCGTTCTAGATCTATGATTCATACCCACACCCATACTTAAGACCAGACAGGCGGGTGGCGGCGTGCATGCGTGTATAGTATAAATGAACCAACACAAGCACTAACAAAACAATCCAAGCATTTAACTCAAACCAACTATTAAAAGAGGGATAATATAAACTCTCTTAAAACCATATCTCCCATCAATATGGGACTAGGAAAAGAGCAAAAAACTCACTTTTGCCATTGTTCTGACAATATGGATTGAACGTACCGGAAGGATTTGTTCACCGGTCCGGTAATCCTCCTATCCAACTCATGAAGATTGCGATTGGAGAACTACCTTCAAACGCAAAAGGTCTTGCTATAAATTAAGCATTGCTAGTTTTGTTGATTGCTTACTCTAATTTTATTGTATTATTTATTTATTTATTTATCATTCTTTGAGTTTTCATTGTTTATTTGGTAAGTCTAGTAACATTGTACAATTGACAAGTAAAAAAAATCACTTTTGTCATTGTTCCAACAATATGGATTGAACGTAGAGGTGGAAAACGGGTCATTTGGGTCGGGTTGATATGGGTCGGGTTGATATGGATCGGGTCAACTTTTGTTTACTATACAATCGAGTCGGGTTCGGGTTCGGGTCGGGTGTAATTCGGTTCGGGTGTATTTCGGGTTATGTTGCTTTGGGTCGGGTTCGGGTTTGATTCGGGTTCATTGACGGGTCGGGTGTGATTTGGGTCGGGTCGATGCTAGGTTTTCGGATTTCTCGGTTTCGGGTCTATTTCGGGTTTGACTCGGGTCTATAGAATTCGGGTTAGGTTTGGGTTCGGGTCACTATATGGGTCAGATGTGAATCGGATCAACTAAGTGTCAGATCTATCGAGTTTTTCAAATTCGGGTCTATAGATTTTAGGTCAAATCAAAAAAACTCAAATTAGGTATTATTTATAACAGTATGAATCATGATCGAGAACGAGTTTGAACATAAAAATTAAAACTTGTATGAAATAAAATAAAATTATCTTTAATTTTTACAAAATTAACTTTAAGTATTTTTAGAATACTAATAAAATATTTGAACACACTACCATCACAATTTAAAATAAGAGAGTTTTTTTTTCTAGCCATAATAGTACGACCTTATCCTATTACTATTAGTTTGGTTTTAGCTTCTTTTGCTATGGTTTTTAAATTTCTTAGTGTGACATTGTCACTATTTTTCATTTTTAATAATAATTGTTAATATACAATAAATAAATATGTGATAAATGAAAATCACAATCATCAATAACTTTGTGAAAAATGAAATATCAAAGTTATCTTATGATTATAAACCCTACCCCACTTCCAATGAATTTGTCTCAATGCCTAACTTAGTAAAACAATACTCCGTCATAGCACACTAAACTCTCTATTGTATGTCCGATGTCTTAAGACAATTATCTATATTATAAATATGTCTATAGATATTTATAATGATCACAACATAGCTAATAAGTGACAATATATCGCCTTTTACACCTTAAATTACAATTATAATTTTCATGATTTCCTACATTACTTTTCCTTCATTGTTCATGTTCAATTTGCATCAACATGCATATCATCCATCTCCTTCGTTCTTATAATTGCTAACATGGTGGACCATGCACTTCCTTTGTTAATTATTTCATTTCTTGATATTATGGCATAATATTCTAGAAGCAAGTGCATGGCATCCTCAATAATATTCTTTGGTCATTGAATCGGTGCAGAGTCATTTGATCTCCTCCTATTTCATTTCCTTCAAATAACCTATATTAGTGTACATGTCATTTCTAACGTCTCGTCATTTAAGTGTTAGATTATGAAATAGACTCAATCAAATTCATTGTCTTTTTATAGTATACAACTTCACTATGGATTATCATCATCCAAATAATACACTTGGGTAATTGGGAAATCATTAATCTCATGCACCAAAGTCTAAGTTACTTGTTCACATATCTCACACATTGGTCCATTCGTACCTTTCTCAACCAACCTATTTTTAGTTAATAGCTACTCTTTACAAGCCTTTAATTATTTGAAGTATTAATCTTAATCTGATATTCTTAGTGAGGATTGTGAGGTGTTATATTTGTTGTCATTGCAAACTTGATGATGATGACTCATCCTTCAATCCCTTTAGATCTTGTATCTCAATATCATGCCTAGCTAATATTATCCCTAGTTGGTTGTAAAGTTAATAAAGCTTTAAAATATCCAATAACTTTATAGGTTGTAAAACAGGTCATAATAAATTTGTATTCTTTTGCTATGAGCCATGATCCAACAATTTCATGATATATCTCATGTGCGTTGCATTTCAATAGTTATAAACTCATTTTCTAATCTAAAATATTTGGATGAAGTAAAAAATACCTTCTATTATGGCTTACTCATGCATTGCATCCTCCTATACTTGTATATCTAACTCATCTCCAACACATTACACACAGTTTCTAGTAATGTGTTGTCATAGATTCTATAATATGCTAAGATACTATTATATTAGGGAAATTCAATATATAATATGAAAATATTGAATATTAATATATAAAAGAGACCTATTTATTAAATATGATAAGGTGAACACTGAACATCCAATGAATTATTCTTAATGATCTACCAATTTTACAAATAAACAAGTTTTAGCAAAAATAATATATTTAATTAATTGAGTACAAAATAATGAGTTCAATATTTATGAATTGAAATTTCACTAAAATGAGAGTATATTTTTAAAACAAAATGAATAAATATTGCTTTAGTTAAAATAAATTAAAAAATGATATAATTTACATATGAGGTGGACTATTAGTCTATTGATAATTTGATATTATGAAATAAGGAGTAAAAAAGCATATTACAAATGTTAAAGCTATAATTAACGTAAAATTTTAAAATGAGTACAAATATATATACATACTATCACAAAATATTACTAACATACCAACTAAAAAATATTATCAAAGGGAATTATTATTATAAAGTATAAAGATGTAAATGTTAAACATGCTGTGAATAAATTATATATATAATTTAGTCTCAAACTTTAATTAGGGTTAGAAATACAAATAACTTTTATCTTTAAATTAAATGATAATTATAATTAATAATAACATTATATATCTTATTATTACATTTAAATACTGAGAAAATAAACTCAAAATCTTACAATGATTAAATTTTATTTAAAAGTCTCATTTTTGACTCATTTTATTTTTTATACATTAAATACTTTAACACTTTATCTACTATTAAATGTTTCACTTCTTATTTTTCTAACCCCCTTAATTTTATATAAACTATAATAAGATATTAGTTAAAATATTTCTAATTTTCTAGTAACTTTATATTTTTTTAATATTTCACCTAAATCTTATTTTCCCCCCAATATCTATATTTTATTTTCCCTCCAAATCTAACATATTAGATATCACTCATCAAAATATCTCCTATGTATCTAGCTACAGCTACACTACTACTACTACTTACTGCTATACTAGTTTACTATTAGAGTATTACTCTATTACCATTTACCCGGTTAGTCAGTTAAACTTAAGGCCTCAAGGCGCACAAGTCACACTCACACAGACACAGCCTCACCTCACACTATAGCGCACACTCACACAGGCCACACAGACACAGGCACAACTTCGTCGATACTCTCAATCGTCACTAGTCACTCATCACTACCGCGTAGTGCCGCGTTTGGTTTTGGTCTGAATCGTGTGATTCGAACCAAACGGGCATAAACGAAGAAACCTATCTTCCAGTTTCAGAGTCCCAGACTTCCACGACCAGTCGACCACAACCAGACCAGTCACCACTTCCACTGGTCTGCACTCAATACCTCCATGGATCCCTCCTTCGGCTTCGACTTTCTGATGATGTGCTGCACCTGCATCTCGTTCTAGAGTCCATAATTCCATCCAGCTCCCCGCTCGACAGCTCCCAACTCCTTTGTTTCAACTTTTTCCATTTCGTTCCATACTTCCATTCCATCTCCTCTTGTTTTGACATTTTCCATCTGCTCCTGACTCCCATTTCGATTTTCTTCCATTCCATTCCATCTCCTTTCCTCTATTACGTTTTCAATCACCATTATTGTAGTGGTCAAAGGTGAGGTTACTTAGTTGTATAGTTCTTCATTGTTTGGAAACTCTTTGTTGTGGAAATCAATCAAAATGCCTATTAGGTTTATTAACTCATCACGATGTTGATTTAGTGTTACTCATCATGTGTGTCGAAGGGAAAAACTCCTGTTGATAGTAATTTTATATCCCCTATATGAAACACATTTTTGTTCCCAAAGCTGGGACAAAATTACGGTGTTTGTGAAATGAAATATATATGAGTGGTTCAAAATCATTATCTTGAGCTATTGGTTGTTGCTTTGTGTTATGGTTAAATATGGTCGTTTTACTATTTACTCCATTACAGATGAGTTTCTCACTAGTTGATGTGACTTACACACTATGGTGTGTCGAGTAGCAGGATGAAGTGCTTGTAATTTACAAACCTGTTCCACTAGAGTTTTTCAGAATCTGAGTCCAGTTTGCTATCATTATTCTAGCCCTTTTTCTCATGACGTGTGCATGCCATGCAGGTTTGGGGAAAATGATGCCCACTCAGTTGTGGGAAACAACAATGGACCCAGAACAGAGATTGCTAAAGCAGTTGACGGTGGAAGATGCAGCTGAGGCGAATGTTGTCTTCTCCTTCCTAATGGGTGAACGGGTAAGCTGATCCTTATTTGTGTGTTTATATTCATCCTTTTCTTGTAGGTTGATGAGGGGGTGTAGTGGGTGGTGGAGGATGCATTATTCCACACGAATATCCTTCTGCCATCTTTTTGTTCAAGCTCACCTTGTTTTTCCCTAAAATATTGTTGGTTTGCGTTGCATTTTCTTTTGCAGGTGGATGTACGAAAGGAACTCATACAAAATGTTGCACTCATGATCAATGTTGAGAAGCTTGATATATAGTTTATCTCGTGTTGAAGTAGGTTGATTCAGGATGTATATTGATTTTTATGCATTGCATAGCTATTAGAATTTAGACATTCTGGGGGTTTATATATTTTTTTCTTTTTTCTTTTCTTTTTATATATTATTATAACCCTAAGAGGATAGAATTGGAAGCGATAGTTGAAATGTTGCATCATTCCATAACTTTGTTAATACCTTATATTATTGCTTACTCATGCATTGCAGCCTCCTATACCTGTATATCTAACTTTCTCCAACACATTACACACAGTGTCTAGTAACGAAGGTAACTATATATCACACTTGATGATAATTAATTAAGCATTTCCTTTTGGATGATTGATTTGATTTTATAGTTTGGGGTCCTATTGTGGGTTTGTTTTTCTGGGTTTTGAAGTTTTGAATTATTTGATTGCAGCTACCAAGACACTTAACAGAGGTATATCTGAGTTTATCGTTATGGCTGCTGATACTGAGCCGCTTGAGATCCTGCTTCACCTGCCTTTACTTGTCGAAGACAAGGTAGCCTTTTTTCCTTTCTCGTGCTTGAACATAATTCTGTTTGATATTCATTACTTGGATTGTAGATCCCATCCAATTAGACTTTTTCTAATATAGATTATATATATACTACTATAATACATAATGGTTATAAAATTGAATTGAAAGGTTATGCTCATAAGTTCTAGATTTTATAAGTTTAATGATCTGTCATTAGGTTTTTATTATTATGGTCCAGAGTGTCGAGTTTAAGTTGTAGGAAGTTATCAAACAAACTGAAGCAAAAATATAAATTTATGATTATAAATGTTTGCATTTATTTACATGGTTTCAAAAATTGATAAGAATATGGAGTTAAAAATATCATATATGAATAAGAATAATCAATTATCGATTCAAGTTTGGTTTGGGTCGGTTCGGGTTCGGGTTAAAGTTAAAGTTCAGGTCGGTTCGGGCTCGGGTTAGAGTTCGGGTCGGTTTGGGTTCGGGTTGGAGTTCGGGTTGGTTCGGGTTTGAGGTGTGCTCGGTTCGGGTTATTATTGATTTTGGTCACTTCGGTTCAGGTCAATTTAGGTTCGGGTTATTATCGGGTTAGTGAAATTTGGGTCGGGTCTAAATTGAATCGGGTTGTTTCGGGCTTTCGGGTTATGAATAGGTTTTATTTATCTGGTTACTATTGGGTTTCAAGTCGGGTTATTCGGGTTGGGTCAACTTTGCTAGGTCTAATTGAACGTACTGGAAGGATTTGTTCACCGGTCCGGTAATCCTCCTATCCAACTCATGAAGATTACGATTGGGGAACTACCTTCAAACGCAAAAGGTCTTGCTATAAATTAAGCATTGCTAGTTTTGTTGATAGCTTACTCTAATTTTATTGTATTATTTATTTATTTATCATTCTTTGAGTTTTCATTGTTTATTTGGTAAGTCTAGTAACATTGTACAATTCACAAGTAATTTATAAAATACCTACAAAAACAACATTTAATAGTGTAGACAATCGGATACATTTGCAATTATAGTACTCTAGTTATACTATTTTGAACCGACACATTTTTATTTGATCTAAATTAAAATTTATAATGAGTTACTATTATTATTATTATTATTATTGTTATTATTATCACTAATGTTATAATTGATATTTTTTCTATTAATATTATTTTTAATTACTATTGTTATTGCTAATTGTAACATCCCGAGTCGATACGACCATGCGGGAGGTGGAGTGCTTTCGGATTGATTGGCTGGCCACACAGATCAATACGAGTCCTTTCGGCGTGCATTGTCCTCACTCGAACACTTCCTGAGATATTTTCAAAAAATTTCCTAAACTTTCCAAGAGGGTCACCCATCCTAAAATTGCTCCACAACTAATACGCTTAACTGTAAAGTTCTTAGGACGAAATCATTAAAAAGATGGTATACCATACTGATATAAGTAGGAAGATCAATTATTATAACACTCCGCTCAATTTGGTGTATTACACTAATATTATTATCATTAATTTATATTTCTTTTGTAATTATTAAAATTTAGATGATCCAATAAGTTTTGAAAATAAGTTGACCGGAATGCGCCCTTATTCGATTGATAGAGAGACAAACAAAAGGTTTAAAATTATAATTATATTTTATCTCAATTTATCATCATTTATGGAGTATTTCTTGATAACAAGTATTAAAATACATGAAAAAAAATTAATATTGATATAAATCAATTCATTTTATTTTGATTTCATCATTTATAATGTTTGTATTAGTAGTACTTGACACACCTTCGTTCCCATGCCTCCTACTTCATACGAAACATTCATACACATTAATTTACATATTCTTATACATGTCCAGCCCGACCAAATATTGGTAGATATATATTAAACTTTATAGCAATGATATCATATGGATATATTAGCTACGTGGGTTTTCTAACCAGTAATATCGCCTCAAAATAATTTTGGATGAAAAAAAATGTTAATTAATTAATTTATTAAAATACTATTAATTTACTTGCCTAGCCATAAATTAGTTCTATCTATCTATCGATCTATGTATATTAATATTTGATTAATATAAAGGAACCCTTCTTAAGATACATATATAGGAACCAATCATACAACAAATTAATTTTGAAATATAATTAATTAGTTTTCTATGAATAACGTGAGAATTTATTAATTTTAAGCTCAATGATAAAGGTATGTCGACCTGCGTACTTTGCATAATTCAATTACTATTTATTTATCTTCCTATAATGAATATTGGATTAATTATAGTGATAATGATGTATGATCAACATTCACATCAGACAATAAATACGACTCCTTTTTTTTTTGATAATTGATGGTGCACAAAAGCACTTAAAACCCTACAAAAATAATAAAAGCCCACAGAGACCACAATGAAACCCCGACATACAAGAAGAAAAAGAAAAACTTCTATCTTAAAAGGGCTTGGATATTGTGAACCACCTCCTCAGATATGTAGGGAAACTCTTTTCTTCCATTTTTGATCTAAAAACTAATTCTCATCTTGATGAGAATAAGCATCCATCTACTACAAACTTTATGATTATCAAACACACTTTTATTCCTGAACTCCCAAATGGTTCCCATAATAGCAAAGAAAAATGCTTTCCAAATCTCTCCCTCCGCCCCCATACTTCTACCTCCTAGCTAAGCAATAGCGTTATCCTTAACTAATTTTGAAATTAGCTAGGAGCAACCAACCCAATCACAAATCTCATACCAAACCTTCCCCGTCACGGAACAATGCAGAAATAGATGATTGATTGATTCTTATTCCGACTTACAAAAAGGACAAACCATCTCACTTATATCAATACTTTGTAATATGGCTAATCGTTCCCTTGTATTGAATCTTTGTTGAACCGCAAACCATGCTATAAGCTCAATCCTTGGGGGCACTACTGTAACACCCCCAAAATTCACTACTGAAAAATTTTGTTTTATTAAAATATTAGTGGAAGCAAAATAACAAACTGTGAATTTTGGGGATATTACCGCCACACTTAATACTTGACAGGTTTACTCATACCGTTCCAGTACCAAGTGCTAAGGCTGGAAGAGTAAACCACAAATTACAAACCATATCTAAATCAGAGTAGCGTAACAAGCCGTTTACAAGAATAAAACCCACCGGTGGTGGTAATAAAAACAACAATTACATTAAAACCATGAATTTAAAAGAGAAAGAGAAAAACCCTAATAGTTCCGGATAATTCCTTACTCTCTTTCCCGTTGCCCACTTGAATAGTACCTGAAAAGAAACCTGTAAGGGACACTGCCCATTGAATAGATAGGGGCCCCACGAATGGAACACTTCAGTACTATGGTACTGAGTAACCCTTTAAAAATACACTTAAAAGTAGGCCCGCAATGTAGCATATGATACAACACCATATTCATATATAGCAAGATGTGCATACATAACATTCACATACTTAACATTCAATCAGCTATTAATAGGTCGTAATGTACAATCGATACTTTTGAGCCTTAAGCCATGTCATAGTGCAAAATCAATACTTTCAGGCCTTAAGCCATTAGTCCATCATTATCCAATCATCTCTCATATTTTATATCCATGTGAGTGCGGGAAACCCACTATTATAGCCGGTGGATCGGTCACTTATAGGGCAGAACGCACCTAACCACTATTATATGTCAGTGGATTGGTCTCTAAGGCAGAACGCTCCTTGCCACTATTATGCCGGTGGATCAGTCTGACCCTGACTCTCATGGTATTCCATTGTAATTACTTTGTGTCTTCCCCATATCTTATCGTTATTACATTCGGTTTATTGAGATTGGGATCCCCCACTATTATAGCCGGTGGATCGGTCACTTATAGGATAGAATGCACCTAACCACTATTATATGCCAGTGGATCGGTCTCCAGGGCACCCCGGCACCTAGCCACTATTATGCTGGTAGATCGGTCTGGGTCCGGCTAAATAATCTTCCACTTTAAGTGATTAGTGTCTTATTCGTATCTTATTCAAAAGTATTTCACCCTTGACATGCATGTCACCGACCTCTACTTCTATCCTCCCAAAAGGGCCTGTCCCATATCTTGAGACCTTTGCACCTCTTATCGCACCCTGTCATCCATTCCCCATTACATCTATTCATAACGAAAACCCAAATCCTAAGGGTATGGGTCGAGGCCCATAATCTTATGACATTCAAATTCTCTCACTACCGCTCTCTAGGGTTTTCCCTTGAAACCCTAATCGAACCTATGTGGCCCAACCTTTCTTTATTGTCCAATAACTCATCTCATTTAGTTTCAACCCAAATCCCATCACTCTACTCACCAATCATCCATATGACCGTAAAACCCTAGTTGGTCACTCAAACCCTAACACTTTTCTTACGTAGGGATTATCCCATGCAAACCCTAGAAACCTCCCATACAAGAGTTGCATCACTCATTCATTTTGATCATAATCTCTTTCTATTTTTCTCCTCATGGATCATGAGATATTAAGGTCAATATCGTGTCCCCTTAGTCAACTCACCTCCTATTTGTTCCTTTTTATCCTTTCACCCTATGTCACCTTATTAAACATCCTAGCATGCATGTCCTAGAGGGTCACATCATATAACATCGTACGCACAACATATATAATCATCATCCACATGCCATAAGGAAGTCACATAAGCGTACACCACTCGAAGTTGTGCTACACATGATTAATTATTAAGCATAACGTACACAATATGGCATAACACATGGCACACGAGGCATATAACACATACATTATTGTTCTTAGCCACATCCCTACTCGGTTTGGGTTACCAAGTTATCTTCCACACTTATTAGGTCATCAATCACCCTTCATATGGTTAGATTACCGAATTGCCCTTCTCCTTTGTTATAATTACTAAATTGCCCTTTAGTTGGATAATTTACCAAATTACCCTTCTACATTATCATAATTACCAATTTGCCATTTAATTGGTTAAATCACCAAATTACCCTTTTATAATCTCATAATTGTCGGAGTGCCCTTATCCATTATTATAATTACCAAATTACCCTTATCCATTATCATAATTACCAAATTACCCTTTTGTTGGTTAATTTACCAAATTACCCTTCTCCATTATCACAATTACCATTTTACCCTTCTCAATTATTATAATTATCATTTTACCCTTCTCCAATATTATAAATACCCATTTACCCTTCTCCATAATTATAATTACCAATTTACCCTTCTCCATTATTATAAATACCAGGTTAACCTTCTCCATTATTATAAATACCAATTTAACCTTCTCCATTATTATAAATACCATCCTCCATTTTTATAAATACTAATTTACCTTTCTCCATAATTATAATTATTAATTTACCCTTCTCCATAATTATAATTACCAAATTACTATTTGCCATTACTATAATTACCACTTTATCCTTTTATTTACAATATTACTATTTTACCCCTTACTTCTAAGGTTACCATTTTGCCCTTTACTTATAAAATTACAATCTTGCCCTTTACTTATAAAATTACCATATTGCCCTTTATTTCTAAAATTACCAATTTTCCATTTACTTATAAAAATTACCATATTGCCCTTTACTTCTAAAATTTATATTTTTCCATTTACTTATAAAAGTTACCGTATTGCCATTTACCTCCAAATCACCATAATACCCTTTTTTTTCTTACAATTCACAAATTTACCCTTTTACTTATAAAATTATCATTTTACCCTTTTCTTCCAAAATTACCATCTCGCCCCCTTATTACACCACTTTTAATAAATTAACATTACTACATGGAATAATAATATTAATACTCCATTAATAATATCCAACTCCACCAACTATTATATTTTAATATAATACTTATTAGCACCCACACATATGAAGCCACATTCTTGCACAAGACATATTACTAAAATGCCCCTAGGACTCACAATAATATTATTCATGCATAAATGGTCACAATAACATAATATAACATAGATAAATACTTAACACTTTCATTAATAGCCAACCTCTTTCCTTAAGAAATATTTCCACACATAGCACATAAACTAGCATACTTTCCTTTTTATAAATCAATACAAGCAATATATATATATATATATATATATATACATATATAAACATCATATAACAAGCATAATAACGTATTAAAAATCTAATGTGCTAGCATATGTTTATCCATGCGTTTAAGTGGGGTCTAATGATTACCTTAATTACCGCAAAATTGAATCTTACCAGTATTTCAGTTAAAGATTCAAGATTTGATTTGCAAAACCAATACCTAAAAATAATATCAATATTTATTATATTAGAAATGAGAATCCAAAGCATAAAACTTTATAAAATTTAATTAATGAAACACTTAACTTAAAATTCTATTATACCTTAAAAATTTTGTACTAAAATACTAAGGCGTGGAGCAGCTCATATTGCTCATGCAATATGAGCTGCATGCAAAATAAAAAGGAGGAAGGCTCGAAGGGGGGGGTGAAGGAGAGGAATAATGGCTATTTTTGGGTTGGGGTCTTTAGGCTAGGAAAGAAGGTAGATGGGGAAGATTGGAGGCAAGGGAAGGGTGCAAGAGTGAAGAGGGGGTGTAGGTGGAGGCTGGGGATGGGGATGGGTTGTTGGCGGCCAAGGATGGCAAAGGCGGCGGCGGCGAGGCGGCGAAGTGGGCTGCAGGAGTGGACAGGGCTGAGAAGGAAGGAAAAGAGATGAGGAAAATGAAGGGGTTCAAGGGTTGTTTTCAGAAAAAGGAGGTGTGGGGGTGGTAGAGGAGGTTGTAGGGAGTTGATTGGTGGTTTGGGTGGCGGCAGAAGCGGTCGGACGGCGATGGACAGAGGGGTTGCAGGGGGCTGCCTAGAAGGGAGAAAAATGGGGAGAAAAAGAAGAGGAGAGGAAGAAGGAGTTGCGAGGTGGCTTGGACGGTTTTGTGGTGGTGGTATAGGGCGAGAGTAGAAGGGTGCAGAAGGTGGTTTAGGTGGTTGGTGAGGCAGAGGAAGCGGCAGAGGGAGGCGACGGAGCCAAAACCGAGGTGAAAATGGAAGGAGAAGAAAAGGGAAGAAAGGAATCAGGGAAGGATGGGGTAAGAAAAATGGGGCAGGAAAAGGGGTGAAGAGGAGAAGAAAAAGAAGAGGATGGATAGGAGGGGATAGGTGGCTGGTCGGTGACAGTGTTTAGGGTGGCAGGGAGGTGGTCGAGTAGCAGGGAGAGGAAGGGGAAGAAGGGAAAGGGAGAGCCATGTGGGTGGGGAGTGCATGGCTGGTTGGCCTAAAATGGTGGAAAAAAAAAAGGGATTGGGAAGAGAGAGAGAGCGAGAGTTGCAATGGTGGCAGGTGATGGCAGCAGGGTGGTGGCCGGTGTGCCTGAGGTGGCAGAGCTAGCCGACGAAGACAAGTCGGGGGGCTGCTAGGTCGAGGCAAAAGAAGGAGGAAGAAAGGAAGGGGAGCAGACCGGCATAGGGGAAAGAAAAAAAAAAGAAGAGTTGGGTCGGCCCGGTCCAGGGGGAGAAAGGAAGGAAAGAAAATAGGGGGAGCTGGGCTAGGTGGCTGCTCCGGGGGAAAGGAGAGGAGGGAAGGGAGTGGGCCGGAGGCCCAGGCGTAGGAGGAGGAGGGAGCAGGCCCGGTGCGGGCGGCCCAAAGGAGGAAAAAAGGAAAAGAAAAGAAAGAAGAAAAAGGAGAAAAAGGGAGAAAAAAAGGAAAAGGGGAAAAAGAGAAAATGAAAAAATAGGGAAAATAATTTAATTTAATTTATAAAATAATAAAATGTAATAATTTTGATAAATTATTTAATTTAATAATTTAATTTAATATAATTAAATATATTGGTTTAAAAAGGATAATTTTAGTAAAATATTAGTTTGGAAAATTGTTTAAATAAAAAGAATATGATAAAATAACAAAACATTTATTTTTAATTTATTAAATATTCCTATCCAAATTTATATACTCAAAAATCCATAAAATAATTAAACTAAATAATTTTAAAAGCTAATTTATTTCAAATAAAAGCTATTTATTAAGTTATAGGTTTTCTAAAATTTTGGGGAATTATAGCTACACTACTCCACATTAGATTGGTTAACCTGTCACTCGAGTCTTCCCCAGATAGATTCTTGTAGGATGCCTGACAGAAGGATCTCATAGAAAAGACTCCAGTATAATCATGAACCCATATGATCGTGTCCTACTTGTCCTTTCTCAGATAGAATTGCTGAATTAGTAGCTGTAATTATAACACCTCCAAAATTCACTACTGAAAAATTTTGTTTTATTTAAAAGAGTTAGCGGAAGCAAAATACAAGACTGTGAATTCTGGGGATATTACCACCACACTTAGTACTAGACCGGTTCACTCATATCATTCCACCACCAAGTGCTAAGGCTAAACAATAACATACCAATTGCTAGAAATTCAAATCTTATTTAAATCAAAGTAGCACAAGTAAATATTTTATAAGAATAGATTCCACCAATGGTGGCTATAAGAACAAAATTACATTTAAACCAGACATTAGAAGAGGAAGAATGGAATCATAAAAGTCCGGATAATCCTTATGCTCTTTCCCGTTGCCCACTTGAATAGCTCCTAAATAAGGACTTGTAAGGGACACTGCCCATTGAATAGGCAGGGGCCCCACGAATGGAACCATTCAGTACTATGGTACTGAGTAACCTTTTAAAACACACTTAAAAGTAGGCCCATAATACAACACATGAGACAAAGCTATATAATTATATAATAAGAAGTACATGCACCACAATCACATACATAACAAGTCCATCAATTATTAATAAGCCATAATGTACAATTAATGCTTATGGGCCTTAAGCCATTAGTCCATCATTAATCAATCATCTTGAATTATATACTCATGTGAGGGCGGGAACCCCACTGTTATAGTCGGTGGACCGGTATACATATAGGGCAAAACGCTCCTGACCACTATTATCACCGGTGGATCGGTCTCCAGGGCAGAATGCTCCTGGCCACTATTATTCACCGGTTGACCGGTCTGGCCCCGACTCATATGGTGTTCCACTATAAGTGATTTTTTTTTTCATAATTTATTCACATCCATGATTGGTTTTATTGAGATCAGGACCCCTACTATTATCGCCGGTGAACCGGAATATGTATAACCATCATCCAAGGCAACACACTCCTGGGCCACTATTATATCCGGTAGATTGGTACTCATAATCATCTGCCAGGGCAACACGCTCCTGGGCCACTATTATAACCGATGGATCGGTACTCAAAATTATAATTCAACTGGGCCCGGCTCATTAATCTTTCACTTTCATGATTAATGTTTTCCCTTTTTTAATCAATACAACAATTCCATTTATTTGCCTCAGATGGCTAATCAAGAACCCAGGACACAAAGGTAAACCAGTCGTATTTGTGCATACAAGCTACTCAGTACCCTTCAACCATCAGCCCAGGGACGCAAAGGTACCCTGGTCGTATTGGTGTATAAAGCTACTCAATACCCTACCAACAAGGAAACCTAATCCATAAGTATGCATACCCTCTAAATAGGCCCGTAGAGCTAGATAGAGTAAGATATAGAGCCTAGCTAGGGTACAAAGGCACACCAGCAAATACCAGAATAATCATGGGCTAAACCACGTCTTTAGGGTAGCGATGTAACACCCCCAAATTTACACCTTTTTTTTTTAAAACACAATACTTATAAATTAAAACCGTAAATTTTTTGGTATGTTACTGCCACACTTAGTACCAGACCGATTCACTCCTACCCTTCCGGTACCAAGTGCTAAGGCTAAGAAAATACTACTAATAATACCATTAATAATTCAATTTATAAAAATGAAAACCAGAGTACGCACAAGCCTTATATAATTTGAAATAATAGCTATTGTTTTTCCAGATAATAACTAAACAACATTAATGAAATTGTTTCTACAACTCAGACGTAATAAAAAGTAACATGATTCATAAATAAAAAGGGAAAACAACCATGTCACTCCAGGGTTTGATCTAGCCCAAATATCACTCCGCCCCTCCTGATGTCCTATAGACATCGATAACATCAAAGTAAGTGTCTCCTACCTACAACAGATCAGACGAGCCTTCTACTCGTGGGAATGAGCAGCACCCATGAAACGGGTGATCAGTACGCTACGTACTGAGTAGTACTAAGGCCAGCATACATATTTCACACAACCATTACATAATAATAAAGGCATAAAATTCAATCATAATAGGAAAAACTAAATGCTCGAATGAAATGCCATGGATCAAATTATTTACTTCATCCAGCTTTATCGAATTTATTTTCACACCATGCTCTTTATCAAGTCCATACGAGTACGGAAAGCCCACTATTTTTGCCGGTGGATCGGTCTCCAGGGCACTTTGGCTCTTGGCCACCATTATAGCCGGTGGATCGATCACTTAGGGTACATGTCATACCACTATTATATGCCGGTGGATCGATCTAGCCCCTTCTCATACGGTGTTCCACTGTAAGTCATTAGTATCTTCCCACATCTTAACAACATATATAGTTTAGCTTGTTGAGCTTAGGATCCCCCACTATTTAAGCCAGTGGATTGGTCTCCAAGCTACCGCAGTACCTGGCCACTATTATGCCTGTGGATCGGTCTGGGCTCGACTCAACATCTTTCACTTTACGTATTTAATATTTTAAGTATCTTATTCAGATGTTCATTTCAAGACATGCAAATCAGGCTCTTACCATGCTTACTCCTC
This sequence comes from Tamarix austromongolica, assembly GCA_039764185.1. Classification (NCBI taxonomy): domain Eukaryota; kingdom Viridiplantae; phylum Streptophyta; class Magnoliopsida; order Caryophyllales; family Tamaricaceae; genus Tamarix; species Tamarix austromongolica. The sequence continues at coordinate 10,718,818 of CM077818.1, forward strand.
AACTCAGGTTAGCCACCTCAACCCTAGTTAACCATCCCACCATAGTTAACCATGACATACCCTAACACCCCTGCAAACCCTAGTTCCCATGCAAACCCTAATTCCATGTAAACCACACTCCCATGCAAACCCTAATTCCACGTAAACCACACTCCCATACAAACCCTAGCTCCCATGCAAACCCTAATTCCACGTAAACCACACTTCCATGCAAACATTAGCTCCCATGCAAACCCTAATTCCACGTAAACCACACTTCCATGCAAACCCTAACTCCCATGCGAACCCTAATACCATTCCACATCAATACCACCATGCAAAACCCTAACACCATGTAATATTAACACCACCATGCAAAACCCTAACACCATGCAATTTCATGCAAAACCCTAACACCACAGTGTTACACTCCCTATCATTATTTTACAACCCTAACATGCATGTCTTAAGGCCACATCATACAATAATAGTAACACAATTATACACATAATTCTTATGCCACAATTAATTCACACCAGCATACTTCAATTCCATAATCATGCGGTATTAACAATCATTATACAATATTCACATGAAATACACTATAATTCGTAGCACATGTCATGCATAGCATAAAATCACATATTACACATATGGCCTTAGCACCCCTTACCTAAAATATTATCGGTCTTGGTGCACACTCCTATTCCACTTGAGGGTTTTGACTGGGTTCACCTATTAAGAAAAAAATACTAGAGTTAGGTTCCCTCCTAAAAAATATTATTATTCACTAACTTATCCTAATACTTGGTTTTTAATTAAAATAATATTATACTATAATTAATTATACAAAATGCTACTACCATACTAATAAAATACTATTGTAATTTAAATGAATAGTGATATAAGGGTTTCTACCCTTCACCCAAAATGATATTGGTAAAGATAATAATAATAATAATATTATTATTATTATTATAATAATAAAATATTGTTAATAATACTAATATTAGTAGAATAATAATAATAATAATAATACTATAAATCTTAAAATTATAAATTGGGCTTTCGAGCCTGCCCAAGTACTAAAATTATTGTTCAATGAAAATAATAATAGTGTTAATAATATATATACTTATAAGAATATTAAATTAGTAAAGATAATAACCATAATAATATTAATAATAGAAAAAAATGCTAATGATAGTAATAAAATGCAAGGGCGTGAGACCTAATTAAAATTTCACAACCTCAAAGCACAACTCAAAGAATGGCACTGATATGCAACTAGCTAAGAGATTTATATTTGATGAAAATAAGATGAAATGTAAAATTACAGTGAAAATGCATGAAAAAAAAATTTATCTAATAAGAGAATTTATACATTTAATGTTTTTATGATAATATTACATGCCAAATTTTATTTGTTTAAAATCATCCCCACATTTGTTTAACTAACATCCAAAATCTAGCTAAGTCGGATCTTATTGGTACATAAATATACAATATAATAAATCTACTCTGGTATCCTAATATTTGATATAATTCTATTAAGACATTTTAAATAATTTCACTTAGGTATTGTGTGTTTCAAATTTATCTTTACCTTAGTACTACCCAGTCAACTTTTATTTATTTATTTTTATAATTTTAGACTGTTAAAATGATAAAATTTATAATATCACAAATTTTGATAAGCTAAATTGAAAAATTTTAAATATTATTTTTTTATTTTTTGGAATTTTATCTTAAATTTTGTAATAAGATTGAATCTTACAAAATTTGGGAAAAAAAATTTAGAATGGTTCAAAAAAATTAATTTAGCTTAAAAAAATATATTTAATACGATAACTTTTTTTTTATCATTTTAGTAGTCTAAAACTAAAAACACTAATAGAATGACATTAAAGTAGAGATAAAATTTAAACACACATGATATTTAAGTTAAATTGTTTAACATCCATGATACTCGAGTAAAGTTAGACCAAATATATATCATGGTACCCAAGTTGAATATATCTGGAATGAAAACGGTCTCAAACTTCCACCTGATCCATTTGCATGCGTTTAGCTTTGAGAGGAACGGTGTTCTCCGAGTTGCACCTCAAGGTTATCCGCTGCAGCACGAGTGACAGGAAGAAAAACAAAGACAAGAAGAAGATAGTAAGAGTTCCATAACCAATCTTCCCGCGACTCCCAATCCTTCCATCAAGCACCACAAGCTCCTCAAACGAATAGAGCCCAACGCTGCATACATACAAACACAAGAAGATGGCGACATAAACTCCCGTCTTACTACCAGTAACTAATGCCTTACTCTTGATCATTGCTTGGATCCCATAAATACCCTCGGATATCGAAACAAGAACGGCCAACACCCAAATCGAACTGATGTAGACGAGACCCAGCAAATAGATTGCAATCATCAAGTAAATAATTATCATTCCTTCACCGCCACTACCTCCATAGAAAAGTGCCCATGTGATGAAGAAAAACAAGGTGGTAAAATGGTAGGCGTAAGCAGAGGCGAAGCTCCAAAGTATAGTGACAAATAATCTCATCCAAACCTTCCCGAACATATTATCTTTCTCAATATAGATACGCAGGACGATATAGATTACTATATAGGTAGACAGTAGGGAGAAGAGGAAGAGGTAATAGGTTTGCACGAGCTTCACAAGTAAATTCAAAGCCCTTTCGGAGGGATTAGTGAGATTTGATATCTTACTGTAGGCAGTGGTTCCTTCCCGAGGGAAATCCAAGGTATGCTGTTCATCGTGTCGGATCTTAGCATTCAGGAGCATGGAAATTTCGATGTTGGCTAGGAAGACGAAAGAAAAAGGAAGGATTGTAAACAGGGTGATTTTTGTGAGCATTATGGTCCACGTAGAGATCATACTTATGGATTCTTTGCACTTGTGCCAAAGAACCCTAGGGATTGAAGCTCTTCTTGCTCCCTGCCGGCCCTTTGGAATTTTTGTCGTTGTTGTTGTCGGTTGCTCTAAGGTGATGCATGATGCGGAAGACTTTGGGAATTTAGGGTGGTTGTTGATGAGTATAAATCAAGCAGGCATGGACTTCGACATTTTCTATTATAGAAGAAGAAAAACTTCACACAATGTAGCCCCTTCCGCCCTGATCTCTCATTTTGCAATAAAATTTTGCGTTAGTCAAAATATACGTACGACATCAATTTTGCCTTAGAAAAGAGCTAGAAAAATGAGAGAAATGAAGAGGTTTGAACTTTTATCTGTGTAGACTAGTTCAATAATCTCGTGCAACACACTGGTTTTATTAGATCATATAGAAATGATATTTGTTTACCGTTTATTATGTCAAATGTGCTATAACAGGTAGCTCAAAACTACAAAGACCTTAGCAATTGTGAACAAATTAAATTATAGAATGATTTATGTGTTTTTAGAACTTTTATAAATTATGGAAATATTTTTGAAAATATTATATATATATATATATATATATATATATATTACCAAAAATAGTATAAATAGTGCATTTCATGGTAAATATACAAGTTGGTTTACAACATCAAGTGATAATTTCATTTCTAATTTTAGTAACTTTGATAAGCATACATGGACACTCTAAAAAACTTTCTATATTTTTTATAGTTGAAAGTACAATAAATCACAGAGCTACAACATAGACCTTTTTGTTATCCCAATTAAACCCCATCTCACAAAAAAAAAACACTAAAACTAAAAAGAAATTCTAACTCATAAAAGAGCATATACATTGCGAACTACCTCGTCAATTATATAAGAAAACTCCTTTCTTCTATTAAAAACTCTCTATTTAATAGGGATATATTTAACAATTTGTCAATTTTATTAATATGTGTGCGAAAGTCTAAAATGACACTTACTCTCTATTTTTCTTGCTTTATTTATAGATTAAAGTAAAATTTTAATAATAATAAAAATAATATCAAACTAGTGATAATAATAATTATAAAAACAATAGTAATGATAACTATAATAGTAATACTATTGGAAAAAAAAACAATCAATTATGTGAATAATAATTATCAAATAATAATAATGTACTTTAAACTTTTACGGATCATATTAGAAAAATCATACAAAGCAAATAGGGTCTTAATATGAATAGGACGCAGCGATATATATTTGTATAGAATTAAATAGGAATAGAAAATAACAAAAAAATGCTGAGTCAAAAAAAAAAATTATCCAAGAACTTAACAAAAGGATTGAATGGGCCTTACCTCGGCAACAGGAAGAACTATATTTTTAGAGTTTGATGAAAACATAGTAGTATTATATTAATTGGAGCGTCTTTAAAAATTCGTACGATAACAGAATATTAAAGTAGAGAGAGAAAGAGAAGGTTCCGAGAATAAAGAAAGAAAAAGGAATGATGGGTTGGAACACGGGAAGAAGAGATCAAAGAGTCAACGACGTTAGGAGCTCGAGTCTAAACTAAGAAAATTAAAGTATTGTAGAAATGAGACGGCAGCGACGAGTATCGATTCCGTACATTTCCTATCACAGTAGTACGCAAAAACCAACCAGCGACAATACAGCTTGATTGATACTAGAGCATACCCGGGTCCGTTCTTCCCAGTTTATTTTTAAATTTAATAAATTAGATTAGATAAGTCCATATGAAATTAGATTAGTAAAATTTTAATAACAATAAAAAAATTATGATAATAACTTTGATGACAATAATAGTTGTAATATTAATTGAAAAAGTATTAATTATGACGTTAACAATTATAATATAGCAATAATAACTTATTACAAAATTTCATTTAGACCAGATAAATTTATATAGATTGGCAAAAATAAATTAAGGAGAACAAGGTCGTAATTGATATGGATAATCAACATTCGGGGCTTCTAACTAGGTCGTCCCTGGAAATAGCAGCGGCGAATTTGCAGTGTTTGATTTATCTAATAACATTGTGGTTCTATGAAAAAATATCGGTGAATCTGTGATATGTGGATCAGTTAATTAGCATCTTTGGGGATAAAAGGGAAGAGTGAAAGTTGATGGACAGTGGGTATATATTGGGAGGACGAAGTTGGCTTGAGGAGTGTAAAGCAGGAAGATAGAATTTATTTAGGGCTTGTTTGGTAAGGTGGGAAAAAATTTTCTTTTATTTTATATCTTTTATATTAAGATGTTAATAATAATAAATATATTTTTAATAAAATATCCATTTTAGATCAAATTAAGATCTAAAATGGGTATTCATTAGAATAAAAATATTTAATTTTAGATAGATTATATAAAATATATAAAATATGGAGATAATTTTTCCACTCCTATTACTCTCATACCAAACAAGCACTTATAGTAAATTATTCAATGTGATGATGTTACTTTATTGTCTTGTGTAATTGTTTTATTCTCAAACATAGTTAGTTTTATAATATATTAATTTAAAAAAAAATACGTAACTGGAAATGAAAGACACTGCCCATTCACCAGCCATACAAATCAAAAATTTAGACAGATAATGCCTGCATGCATAAGTCATCCAATCAATTTTTACGTCTGAAAATAAATATTCACAAGCAAATTAATCTTAAAATAAAAATTAATTAGTATTCCATGAATTAACGTGTCCATTCATTAATAACTTTTAGCACAATTACAAATGTCTTTTTAATTGTCTGCTTTTCCATATTCCAAAATACTGTATATTTTTCTCTCAGATAATATTTAATTTTTTTTTAATAGCCGATGAAAATGAGATGAAATGCAAAATTACATTGAACATGCATAAAAAATATTTAATGATAGAATTTATATATTCAATGTTTTCATGATGGATGATTTTCCGCGCTGAATTTTATCCGTTCAAAATCATTGGTAGATGCGCCTAACATCCAAAACCTAAATGAGTCTCATCCATGGAAGTGCGGAAATGTTGCTGACCGGTTGTTTTCTGCCAATTCCGAAATCGTTTCGGGGACTAAAACTTTATCAAAAAATTTAAAATTTGGTTGAGACTATAGTTTTAAAAATCGGACCGGTTATTGAACCGGTATCATAATGATTTACTGATTTAATGGTCGGATTAGTGGTTTGGACTGATCGAACTGGTGATATATTTTAAGTCAAAAAATATGAAATACATAAAAAATTAAACTATACATAATTTTGACCGGCTCCCAACCGATTTTTTAACCGCTTTACCAATTTTCACTGATCCGATCGATTTTTGACCGATTTTTACTGGTTCCGAAATCCTAAGAACCAGTACATGAAATCTGGTTAATAACTCTACTGGTTCGCTGGTTCATCGGTCGGACCGGCCAGTAATCGTGTATCGCATAGTATACGGTGGCCATTATTATTGTCATTTCTTCTATAATCAGTCGATCACTTTCTAGTTAATCTCCACTCTCTTCTAAATAAACAAAAACTTCAGACCTACTCGTTTCTCTCAATTTCCCGTCTCTTTAATCCTCTAAGACAAAAGTGATATCATATACTTTGACTATGACAAAATTATACTACCTTCCTATCAAAAAGTAAATCATTCTACATAAATTGTTCAATCAATTTTTAGGTTAGAGAATAAATATTATTTAATAAAAAATTAGTCTTAAAATAAAATTTAATTAGTAATCTATGAATCAACATGCCATTCATTAATAACTTTTAGCTCAACCACAATTGTCGTTTTGTCTACTTTTCCATAATGCTAATTACTATTTATTTTTCTCTCTAATAATTTTTTAATTAATTATAGTAGTTATGATGTGCAATCAACTTTCATTGAGAACAAATATTAATTTTCTAACAAAAAAAGGTTAACCAACACTTCACTTAAAATAATTTTCTTTAAACCTGAAACCTAAACGATATTTGATAATGTAATACCTCGCTTCTCCTAAACTCTAATCAAGAACATAAGTGCAACTTAATATGTTATGTAAATCTAATCATAGAAATAATATGTGGATAATATGTGTCATGTGTGTTAATTAAGTGTGTTTGAGTTGGGGTGGAAATACATTAGGTTAACTAAGTTAAAAAAGGAAGAAATGGGCTTTTGGCATTGGGCGATCGACCGTGGCCTTAGGACCAGACGATCGGGCATTATGGCAAAATGATGTAGCATCAAGGGGTTGGAGAAACAACCAAAGTTGATTTTTCGGGCATTTTTTGTACTATTTTGTTTTGTGGTCCTTTGTTCTCATTCACCACCCCCAACCTACCCTCATCTTGGAATTTGATCTTTGCGGCCCAAGATCTTGATCATAATCCCCTTACCTCTCACCCACCCACCTACACCTTATACTTACACCCAACATCTTCATTCAAGTGTTGAGAAAGCAAGCTTGGGCCGCCTTCTCTCCCTCTTCCCTTGCTGATTGTTAGACCCCTCTCCCTCTTTATGCCTCCTTATGCTCATTATTGCTTTGTTCTTTGATTATTCAACCTTGTGACATTTTACTCTCTCCTCTCTCCTCCCCCCTTTTTTTATTTATTGAAGATTCCCTAAGTGTTGAAGATCTTCATCTTTGTTCTTAAGCTGAGAGAAACCGAACCCTTCCCCTTTATTGTCTCCATTGTTTTTGTTGGTGTTTTGATCCCTTATATAGTCTTGTTATATTTTCTTAAATATAAGAGTGTTAGGTTTGGGAGAATAATTGAAGAGTTGCCTTTCCCTTTTCCCTTTTCTTTTGTGGTGCTCTAACCTCAAATTGGGTATGGTCTCCTTTTGCTTTGATTTTTGTTTTATTGTTGTCATCTTGTTATTTTTGTGTTGTAGTTCTAATTTTTGGGGTTTCGTGTTTTAAGGAAAATGAATAGTAGCTTGGTAGTTTGAGATTTTGTTGGCTCTTTCTCTTTTATCTTGCTATTTTGCTTGGGAAGGAGGTAACCCATATGATCCTACTATATACATTTAAAATCATATGACAACATGTTTGAGGTTTTCTATGTCATGCTTAAGTCTAGTTTATGCTTTCATTATAATCCTATGAAAATTATGCATGCACCATGCATTGTTATTATTTTCTCTAATTATTTGAGTATGTGAATTTATGTAAGAGCATTCTAGACTTATATATTTTAATATATGTATGATAGCATTCTAGAATAAGGTTGTTCGTCGTAAAATAATTATGCATGTTTTGTGAGGGTGACTCGCCAAGGGAATTATTGTACTTGCTGATACATTATCTTGAGTTTTTGAGCTCACCATTAGATTCACCACATGTTTTACTTGAAGTTTGAGATATGATGTGTTGATATTTGAGCATGTACAATCATAGTTTTGAATGATTAAGTTTTATATGCTGTAGAGGTATTTTTGTTATTTTATATGAAATCTATAATTTTCCATAATGTATACCTATTATGTTTCCTATTATGAGTAGTATTAAAAGCACGTGAAATATGTTATGCTAGATATCCATGATTAGGGCCTTTTGTGCTTAATGAGCTTAATTGTGTGTTAGGGGGGATGATAAATTTTTCACTTCTAAATTTTTTTCAAAATTATAATTTTATGTGAAATTTTATATTTTGATGTTATTTATCCATGCCATGAATTTTGTTTAATTCTAATGACGATTGGTATTAAAGTGGAAATTTCATGAAAAATAACTTATAAGGACATTTTGGACATTTGTGACTTATTTATACCCAAAAGTGTGAATAATTGGACTAGTATGAGTATAGTGGATCCTTAGTTTGACCTTAGTGTGGATTTGACTTTGTCTTAGATCATTGACCTTAGGGTTGACTTGAATAATTGGAAATAAGGGGAAATGGTTAAGTATGGATTGTTTCTTATATGTGTATTATTTGAAATTTGTGATTGCCAAATAAAATACTAATATTTAAAGTGGAAAACCTTTAGATTTGGGAATGGTCGCTCTTTATAGTTAGTTATCCTAAAAAAGAGGTAAGAGCCCTTGATTTAGTTTGTTGGTTTTATCGGATGGCTCAACATTTTGACTAAAATCTCAGTCTATTCTATAGGGGACCTACAAGTTATAAGGGGTATTGGCACTTAAAAGATAGATGCTCTAGGATGGGAGGATACTCTATAGCCTTATTACACCAGTATGACTCGAGTGCTTATATGTCAATAGGTTACAAGTTTAGAGGATATTGTGTTGTCTTAGTGCATCGATATGACCGTTATACTTTATACGTATCCGGGTTACTATTTTATTTTCTCAAGTAATTACAAATGGAATTAACTCTTGTATGAGGATTTATTTGGATTGTTTTGGTTTTTTGCTTTGATAGTTGTCTCAATGTACTATTTAGATCTAGTTTGTTGACTTGGTAGTTGCCTTCGCACACTACTTGATTTTGGTATGTTGATTAGATAGTTGCCTCCATGCACTATTTAGATTTGCTATATTGGTTGGTAATTACATTTTTCTTCTTCTTCTTATGTTTATTAGTAGTATAGAAGTGGTTACTGGAAACAATCATAATATGGTTAGGTTTGATGTGATGAGCATGTGACCTATGGAATGATATGAATTATGGCATGAATATAGTAATTAGCTATGGTATGTACTATTTGATGTGTTATGCCATAATTCTTTATGTTATATTCCATATGATATTTGCATATTTAGTGTTATGTAGTAGTTTACCTAGTACTGATATAATGATGGGTTCTATTTTATGGTTCTCTACTAATTTAGTAGTCTTAACCTTACAACTTCTAATGGCAGTGGTAGCATATTGGGTTGTGTTAGATCATTGTTTTGGGCTACCCGTTTTCTCTTTCTCATTGTATTTGTTTTGTTCTTGTGTTCCCTTGTTAGGATATTAGGTGTTGTATAAACCATTATTTATTATATTTAAAGTCACTCTTCCGCTCTATTAATTTTTTTTTTATTTTTTTCTTGACCTTGGATTAAACTTACTACACTTAATCCTTGTGTTTAAGTGGTTTTAGTCGTACATATGGTGTAACATCCTTAAAATTACTGCTTAAAAGTTTCATTTTTCGGATGTGTTAATTTAAAAAATAGTGGCATTTAGCATAAGTCAAATTCCCAAATTTCTTATGTCAAGTGCTAAGGCTAAAAAAAAGTCATAACTAGAATAAAACATTGAAAATAAGAGACATTACATATATAAAGGTTACATATAATATTCTCTGTACATCAACATCAATCAAAATGTAGCATGGATCATAAGAGTCTAAAGGAAAACTGATTACATTAATAAAACTAGCACCCAGGGGCATAACACCAGTTCGCCCTAACTCTTAGACCTGTAGGCCCATTTCAAGAACGAGACCTCTTCCCAATAGCTCTACTTATCCTTGCCACTATTATACGCATCGAAACAATCTATGTCCTTCATATAATCATCTGCAAATGTAATATTAGTATGATTTTCTTATATACTGAGTAAATCACAATACCTCACAAAAAGCAACATACACATATTGCATATAGTCACACAATAATTTGAAAATCATACTTGAGCACAAACCACATACCATAACCACATGCAATAATTATGCTATACTGTATATAACATCACGTCTCAAGCTCAGTAATAAAACATACTAATTCACTTCACATCATCTCAAGCTATAGTAGACATATCTAATTATTTAAATAAATTCTAAATACTAATTTAGGGCACTACGGTGACTACCAAATCCATAGTTTCAAATAAATTTCAAATACCAAGGTAGGGAACTAAGATAACTAGTGAATCCATAATCTGAAATCAATTCCAAATACTAAGGTAGGGCACTAAGACAACTACCGAATCAACACATCCAAACCAATTCCAAATACCAATATAGGACACTAAGGCAACTATTGACCAATCATATAATCCAATTATAATCATTTTTTATTTTTATTTTTTTACTTGAAGGGAACACAATAATTACCCAGAGACATAAAAGTACATTGATCATATCGGCGTACAAGGCAACTCGATGTCCTCCTAACTAGGGTTATAAATGAGCGAAGCTAAACTGGGGTGAGCTTGGCTTAGCTTGTTTAATAAATGAGTCTAAAAATGAGGCTCAAGCAAGGCTTGTTTATAAACGAACCGATTTGGCTTACAAGCTTTTGTGATAAATGAGCCGAGCTCACTAGCTGTTATATTAAAAAAGAGCTTGAGCCCAACTTTTTCATGCTCAATCTCAGCTCGTTTATTAAACATGCCGAGCTCAAACCTTATTTAGAGCTCATTTACAAAGGGTCGTACGACTCGATTATTAAAATCTCATATTTGTTTTTGTGTTAGTTCATTTTCAAGACATGTTACAAAATAATATAGTGTCAAAAATCAAAGGATTAAGGAAAAAACATAGTTGGAATAAGATGGAAAATAGATTTAGAAACAAATAGATAAAAATTATAGTTATCATGTAGATTCGTAGGATTTTACGTAGAATCGTAAGATTCTATAACCATTCGACTACTTTAAGATTCTATCTAGGATTGCAGATCATCTTTGTGATTTTTGAATTGTTGGGTCGTAGAATCGAATTGAGATTTTAATAACTATGGATCCGCTATTTGTGATCGATAGTGGAATTGAAATCCTTACCCTCCAACTTGGTATAGGAACACATTAGTTACTCGGGTTATCACGAAGGAATCCCTAAAAGCTTAATTTTTTTGATATGCAGCAAAGAGAATGATCAAAGCAAGCTGAAAACAACGTTATGTTTCAGGAAGTATTTCAAAAATTATAAATATAAATGCATTTTTCTCTTCCATCGATTCTCGTATTCCAACCAAACAATGCACGTACGGTATGTACTTTCGATTGATATACAATTTGTCTTGAGTATATAAACAATGAGCCTATCACATTCAAATAACTAAAATAATGATATATAATAATTAATATTTTTGTATCACACCGTATACAACGACCATTATCATTGTTATTTCTTCTATAATCAGTCCATCACTTTCTAGTTAATTTCCAGTACTCTTCTAAATGAATAAAAGTTCAAACCTCTTCATTTCTCTCAGTTTCCTATCTATCTCTTTACTTACATAAGACAAAAGAAGAGTGATATCATATATTTTGACTAAGACACAGTCATAGCAATACGACATCATAAAAGGGGAAGGAATTCTTAGATGAAACTGGCTGACCAGGAGCTCTGATACGTACATATAAAATATTAAATGCGCTGTACGTATAATATTTATATATGAGAGTGGGTTTGTAGCGAGGCAAACTCACCTAAGAATTTGTAAAGAAAGAGGGGAGGAGGGGCTACCGCTTGAGATAGTTTGCTTCTAATTCTATAGTAAAACAAGTCAAAGTCCGCGCCTGCTTGATTTATAATATTCAACAGCCACCGTTTCATAAACAATTAGTTTATCATATTCAGAGTTTTTTTTTCCCCATTTTCTTTGAGCAAATCCTGGACATATTCAGTTTTCTACATTTTCTTTGAGCTGGACATAGGGACATGAACTGCTTTGGTCTGGCTATTGCACTTTGTGAGCATATATTCTTTTCTTTGAGCCTCTTGCATATTGAAATCACCTGAGGCTCATCCCAGTCCCCTCTGTTCCCTCACGGAGCTTTGTATCGATGGCAAAGGAGCACATTCACGTCGGCATTGAGAATGTGGAGAGCTGCTTTGAGGCCCAAGAACGCCTCGCTATTGGAACGAGCTAATTAAAAAAGGAATATATGTGGAGAGAGCAACGGGCTAGGAACTGGGGGATCGATGTTAGGAAATAGATAGGGGCACGAAAGCGGGTATACATGCTGCCATGGATCAATCAGGAGTCGAAAGGGATGAGCAGGATGGTGTTGTCAATTGTCATAGAAGAGTCCGAGTTTAGGAGTAAGACTTGAACCATATGTAATGCGTTCATGGTATGTCACGCATGCATGTATCATGTATGTATGTATGTACGTACGTATGTATATATAAAACTGTTCCTTAACCAGATAAAGAAGAAGAAAAAAATATTTGCATGCCCCACAACTGGCCCACAAAAAAAAATCATAAATAATCCAATCGGATAACAACCCAACCCTCTATAACTCGATCCGAATCCGACCCGATTTCCACCTATAGTCATGGCTAACATCTAATATACACCATCAACAACTACTTACACAAATTATCCTTTGTCCCCACTCAAATATTCAAGTGTTTATGGTATTCGATTTTTTATGATCATATCCAAAATAATTAAATAATTCATTTAATATTTTTTTCAAATCAAATTATCAATCCGACAAATAAAAGATCAAATAAATTAGATATTCGATCCGACATATATAAATAACATCCAATCCAATGAATTATATACATATACATTCTAAAGACTATTTATTTTTCATAAAATTTTATTTTATGTAATCATGTATGTATGTGCATGTGTATATAATTTAAAATAAGTATTTATTATAAATAAATTTATACTTTTTAATTATTATTTTAATTAAATATTTACTTCGTATCCAAAATTTAAAATTATTAATTAAATATAATATAATCTAATACTCAAATCAAATCATTAGATCATATTTTTTTAATTAGATTAATTTTTTTATTTTTCTATCGAATGATTTTTTATTCGATATTTTGTATATATGATATGCTTGAAAGTTATATATATATATATATATATAGGGTGAAGGTCCCATACACACTATTTTTAAAATACATTTGTAGGAACCAATCATAACCATTAGATTAGTATTTGATCAATGGTCAAAATTTAGTAAATAACTAACTTGAATTTATTTTAATCTTGACCCTTCAATCTTCTAGATCTAATGGTAATTAAAGGTTCCTACATTTGTATTTTAAGTAATGGTTTGTACAAGAGCCTAAATCTATATATATATATATATATATATATATATATATATATATATATATATATATATATATATATATATATATAAGATTATTTATTATTTGATTTAAAATTTAAATATCCAACACTTTTTAAAATATTTAATTTTTTAAATACATAAAAATATTTACCGATCCGTGAACAACCGTATCCATGATAATAACTTCTTAAAGCACTAGTGTTTTTTATTTCTTGTGTGTGGGGTAAGGGCCGAAGCCCTTTTGATGATAGTGGAATTCAAACCATCCATTAGACACATTTGGTCTTTGAAATCCTTTTTTTATCTCTGCCCATTTTCCACGAGTCTATGTAACCATTTCAAACTCATTGAAGTTAATGGGTTTGTCCGACTGTTTTCAGCCTTACGACTTTTACCTTCCTCCCAAACAGGTGTTGATATGTTCATGAAGGCCTATCGAAATCTTTTTCTGGCATAGTTGGCATCCTGGGGTCCAATTCATGCTCCTCGCCATGACAAGTTATTAGGTGCGCCGACTGCACAGGATGCCCGACCATGGTTGCAATTTTAGTATACTTTTGTTGTATTTGTAATATTTTTTTAGCTGTACTTTTTTTAATATACGTGTAAGATAATTAATTTTAAAGTATATAATAATTATATTAAATATATATAGTATTTTTTGTTGTATATAAATAATTATAAATATACTATAATTATATTAATGATTCTTTTGAATTAGAGTCAAATATGGTGAAGGTAAAAATTAAAATTTAACATAAATAAACAGAAGGTGGATGAATATTTTAAAATATTATTATATGAAACTTCCATAAATTGAATGAATTGGGATAAATATTATTTTTATTCTATTTGAATTGAGGTGAATGAAGGCTAAAAAATAAAACAAATAAGACTTACATCCAAGTCTCTTTTATAAAACATATTAGGATAATGGTATTTTTATCTAATTAGATAAAAAAACATTATTTATATTCCTCCTTCACTCCTATTATCTCCAAATTGAAACTTAATAAAAGTGAGGAGAATTGGGTTGGATGAAGGGGGGGAAAATTAGCTCACGTTAGCTTAGGTAGATTTTCTTATATTTTTATATTAAAATAAAATAAATAAAAATAAATCAGTTAATTTACCCCAATTTACCCTAAACCAAGGAGGTGGACCTCTATAATAATCTATCTCCATGTAATTTTTAACGTGTGAGCAATCTACCTCGGGAAGAAACACCTCTCCCTCCCTCGCCTCACTTGATTATTAATCTTTCTGCATGTTAACAACGAATTTTTTATTTTTTATTTTTACCGTTATAATAAACATATTTTTCAACAAATTTTTTTTAACGTCATTCAACTACGTACAGCTTGGATAATGATCTTGTTCGTTGCAAAATAGTTTTAACAATGTTTTTTTCCCCTCCAGTGTGAAGCACCGTTAGTAACAGTTTTTTATTTCTCTTGTCGCCAATTGCCAAAATTGGCAACGTTTCTTTGTAGCTAGACGTATTTATATATATGTGTGTGTGTGTGTGTGTGTCAAAAGTGTATTTTTAGCAATGACATATTTAAAGTAACAAAAATGATTGTTGCTAGAGTCACAACAAACCTACAACGAATTATATCATTACTAAAAATTATTTTTAGTAAATTTTGCTGCTTTTGGCAACGATTTTTACCTCGCGGAAAGCGACATTTTTACTAGGCTATACAATTAAAAATTATAATATCATGGGAAACACCAAGTAAGCAGCATGCAAACACCCCCACCCCACTGTGCCTGAGGAGGAAAAACTTTTGTCATTTTATTTATCCCTCGGCCCATATCTATCTTCCCTTTTTAAGTCCCCCTTTTAATCTCCCTCGTACCAAACATGATCTCAGATCAGAGTAACATACTCTTTCACAGTGAGATCGATGCAGGGGAGTTGGATGCAGATGTATAAAACTAGCTAATTAACATTCATGTCATGGAGAAAACGCCAATCAGAGAAAATAGATTTAAGCTGACGATGATGGTGCCAAGCTAAGCTAAGTGAGCGCTGCAAAGAAAGTGTAGGCATAGAGAAATGCATCATGCAAGTACGAAATTGCCAGTGTCACTCTTCGAACAGTGGGCCCGTTTGCAGAAGCGGCTTTAGAGTAAGGGAAAAAAAAAACAACTATCGTGATTCGTGAACCTATAACAACGAAATTCAAGAATAACGTGGCAAGTGGCAGAGATCGGCAAGTGTTGCTTCCGAGGCAACGAAGTTTCCCGGGGAAAGAAAAGGTTTCCCCGACAAATGAGTCCCATCAGTCCGGTTTATATGAGTCATCTCACATAACTACAACTATATAAGGCAACTTTGTGAGATGAGACGAAAATATAATTGTGAAGCTACGTACATATCTTACTTATGGTCTCCATATGTATATAAGGCTCAATTACCATAACGTGGGCTCCTGCACGAAATCTCCCAAAGATAAAACCTAATAGACTGTACTATGTTGTCTGTATATTAACCAGTATCCACAAGTGTTGCACCGGGACGGGGACGGAAACGGAGACGGAAAAATAGGGACGGAACGAAATGCGAAAACGTTATTTTTTAAAAATTTAGGAAATGAAGACGGCAAAAAACGTCAAAAAATTTATATATATATATATATATATATATATATATATATATTAAAAAAATAGATTAAATTTATTAAAATTCAGAGAGAAAAATAAAAAATTTCTAAAATTAATTCTTATATTAGTTAATTTTAATTATTAATAATTATTTTTTAATAAAAAATTAATTAAATAATATTTTTTAAATAAAAATATTAATTAAACAATTTTAATATAAATTTTAATTTGGAAACATTTTCGAAAAGTTTTTTGGACGGTAGAGCTGGCAAAAGTTGACCCGACCCAACCCGAGCGAAACCCGACCCGTTACGACCTGAAAAATTTAGCAACCCGACCCAGACCAGACCTGACCCGACACTGACCCGATAAAAATAAACCTGACCCGACCCGATCCCAACCTGTGACCCGTCATTGACCCGACCCGTCATTGACCCAACCCGATGCCGACCTAACCCGTCATTGACCCAACCCGGTATTAACCCGACCCACTTCGACCCGATCGGGAGCCGACCCGACCCAACGTTGACCCGACCCGACAATCACCCGATTTGACCCAACATTAATCTGATCAGATATCAAAATATATTATAATAATAATAAATTATACATATTTTATTATTCATTTAAATCTTTTAAAAATATAGTATTTTATAAATTGTACTTATTTTTCATAATTTTACCATAGACATTCTTATTTATTAATGATATCCTAATAAGATATATTATTAATAAGTAAAAAACCAAAATAAAAAAAAAGGCAAACATCCAGTTGTAAGCCTGTAAAATAATTTTCAAAAAGTGTTCCATTACATCCACTAATCCACCTATTTAAAGAAACTCTTAATAGAAGAAACTCTTGATGCTCACCTTTATTTTATAAAATTATCTTTTCTTAAGTAATCAAATATTTTAAGTAATCAAATAAATATAATATATGATAAACATCTAATATTTTTACTTGTAAAATTTATAAATGTTTAAAGCAATCAAGTATAATACTATTAAAACTTATGAATATCTTTATTATTTACCTTTGTAAAAATAAAACACATATAATATTCTTATTTTATTTATATTTACTAGTGATCTTATGATTGTATTGTATCTAATATTTACAATGTAATAAATGATCATTATACATTGTATATTCTTGTTATGCTCAACTTTATTTTATAAAATTATCTTTTCTTGATTAATCAGATATTTTAGGTAATCAATTAAATATAATATATGATAAACATCTAATATTTTTACTTGTAAAATTTATAAATGTTTAAAGCAATCAAATATAATACTATTAAAACTTATGAATATCTTTATTATTTACCTTTGTAAAAATAAAACACATATAATATTCTTATTTCATTTATATTTACTAGTGATCCTATGATTGTATTGTATCTAATATTTAAAATATAATAAATGATCATTATACATTGTATATTCTTGTTATGCTCAACTTTATTTTATAAAATTATATTTTCTTGAGTAATCAGATATTTTAGGTAATCAATTAAATATAATATATGATAAACATCTAATATTTTTACTTGTAAAATTTATAAATGTTTAAAGCAATCAAACAAGATCTCTTCCATCTATGATATCCATGGTGATCAAAAGACCTCTTCACATGACATTGTTGCTGCCTTCCTGGACTACTACAGAAAATTACTTGGCACCACTGGATCATCTACCCCTGTAAATATCCCTCAGCTCCCTGGCACTTTCCTTTCTCTTGCAGACCAGCTCCCTCTGATTGCTCCTATTTCCTCCTTTGAAATTAAGGAGGCCCTCTTTAGCATGAAAGATCATAAAAGCCCAGGTCAGGATGGTTTCACTGCTGGTTTCTTCAATAAAGCTTGGCCTATTATTAGTAACTCCACCTGTGAGGCAATCCTTGATTACTTTAATAATGGCACCATGTCAAACCAGTTGAAAGCTACTCTGCTGGTTCTTATACCCAAAGGAAACTCCCCCTCCTCTGTCACTGATTACAGACCAATTTCTTGCTATTCCATTCTTTATAAAATCATTACCAAGATACTCACAAATAGGCTACTCCCTGCCATGGATAAGCTTATCAGCAAGGAGCAAGGTAACTTCATGAAAGGGAGATCATTATCTGAAAATGTGATGCTGGCTCATGAGCTTATTAAAAATTATGACAAGAAAAACGCCTCCCCAAGGGTTGTGATTAAAGTTGATATCAGAAAAGCTTTTGACTCCCTAAATTGGAAATTTCTTGAGATTATTCTCAGCCATTTTGGCTTTCCTGCTCTCTTCATTAAATGGATCATGGGATGTGTCTCTTCCCCCAAATATTCCATCTGCTTTGATGGTAATTCCCATGGTTTCTTTGAGGGTAAAAGAGGTTTAAGTCAAGGAGACCCTATCTCCCCATACCTCTTCATCCTTGCCATGGAATATTTATCAAGAATGCTGAAAAATCTTGGCCCTAACACTGAATATCAAAAGCACCCCAAATGTGCTGGGCAAGGCATTACTCACCTACTATTTGCTGATGACCTCCTCCTTTTCTCCAGGGGTAACCTAAAATATGTTTTGGCTCTCAAAGATTGTCTTCAAAACTTTGCCCTCCTCTCTGGTCTTGAAGAAAACCCTGCAAAAACAGCTATATTCTGTGGTGGTACAGCTTCTCTTGCCAAGAAAGACATCCTACAGGCTACAGAATTCAAAGAAGGCAAGCTCCCCTTCAGGTATCTTGGTCTCCCTCTTCATGGAAGTAAGCTTAACACTGCCATGTGTAATATCCTTATTGAAAAACTCAAGAAAAAGCTTCAGCATTGGGCAACTTGCTTCCTTTCCTATGCTGGGAGAAAAGAACTCATAAATTCTGTGCTGCAAGGGATCTCTACATTTTGGCTCTCTTCCTTCCTTCTTCCCAAAACTGTCTTAACTGAAATTAACAAGCTATGCAGAAGTTTCTTTTGGGGTCACACTGAAGGCAGAAATAAGATGGTCTTTGTTAGCTGGGATAACATTTGTAAAAGCATAAAATGTGGAGGATTGGACATCAAGGAAGCTCTTAGCTGGAATAAATCCCTCACCCTCAAATGGATTTGGAAACTGGAAAACAGACACCCTTCCCTTTGGGCTGAATGGATACACCAATACTATATTAAGGGGAAGGATATATGGAATATCCCAAAAAGCAAGCTAATTCCTGGGGCTGGAAACAGATGCTCAATGTAAGAACCTGGCTTATCAATAAGGCTGGGAATATAACTGCAGCCAAGCTGCTACTCCAAAAACGTACACTTGGTGGTAATCTTAAAGCTACCTCAGTCTATAACTGGATTAAGGGTAACCATCATGGCACTTATTATGCAAAAAATCTTTGGGATAAGAGTGTCATCCCCAAGCACCAAGTCATTTCCTGGTTAGCCTGTCAAAGGAGCCTCCCAACCATTGATAACTTAACATCCAGAGGCATTTCCATCATCAATAGATGTGAGCTTTGCAAATGCAAAGCCGAATCCCACACACATCTCTTTTTTGAATGCCTTTTATCTATTGAAATATGGCAATGCATTCTAAAATGGATGGGGATTACTAGAAAAGGTAGATGTTTAAATAAGGAACTCAGATGGATGCATAAACATAACAGGGGGAAGCATTGGCGAAAGAAATGGCTTAGAGCCTCCATTTGTGCTACTGTTTATGAAATATGGACTGAAAGAAATCTCAGAATCTTCTCCAACAAATCCCGATCCGTCTCTCAAATTGTCCACTCAATCCAATTCAACACCTCCTGCAGGATTCCCACCTCTTGTCCTAAGGATCAAAACAGCCTGTATCAAGCTCTATTGAATTAGCTTGGATTTTCTATCTTGTTATCTCTAGCTTATAGTTCCCTTTCTTATCTTGGTTAGAGGTGTACCCTCATGTCTTAGCATGATATGTAATTTTTCCTATTCCTTCCTCATTGTGGATGAATAACATGTCTCAACTAACTTTCTCCAAAAAAAAATATAATACTATTAAAACTTATGAATATCTTTATTATTTACCTTTGTAAAAATAAAACACATATAATATTCTTATTTCATTTATCTTTACTAGTGATCCTATGATTGTATTGTATCTAATATTTACAATGTAATAAATGATAATTATACATTGTATATTCTTATTATGCTCACCTTTATTTTATAAAATAATATTTTTTAAGCAATCAAATATTTTAAGTAATAAATTAAATATAATATATGATAAACATCTAATATTTTTACTTGTAAAATTTCTAAAAATTTAAAGTAATCAAATATAATACTATTAAAACTTATAAATATATATATTATTTTATTTACCTTTGTATAAATAAAACATATATAATATTCTTATTTCATTTATCTTTACTAGTAATGTTATGATTGTATCTAATATATACAATGTAATAAATGATAATTATACATTGTATAGTCTTGTTTTGATCATCTTTATTTTATAAAATTATCTTTTTTAAGTAATTAAATATTTTAAGTTATCAAATAAATTATAATCAATTATAAATATTTTTTTTTATTAAAGCACAATATTTTTTATTATTAAAATTTATAAATATCTTTACTATTTATTTGTGAAAATAAAGCGCATTTAATATTTTTAATTCTTTTATAAGAAATATTAATCTTATGATTGTCTGTCTCTATTATTTATGATTTATGAAATGATAATTACTTGGCCTCGAATATGAGTAAACCCGTCAAAACTTGACCCGACCCGACCCGACCCATTAAGTTAATTCGTAACTAATTGAATCCAACCCGTTAAACTCTATGAAATGACCCCACCCATCAACTTAACTCGAAACAACTCGGACATAACTAACCCGTCATATTATATGAAATGACCTGAACGGGCCGAAGCCACCTACTCATGTGAAATAGAAAATGGCTCGAAACCAACCCGACCCTACCAGTCAAGTTAACCCGAAATTATCCGAATCCGAGTTTTCTTAACCAGAACGGCTGGACTCGACCCGACCCGACAAATTAACCTGAAATGACCCGACCCGAAAATGATCCGACCCGACAAATTGACCCGAAATGACCTGACCCGAAACCGACCCGACCTGACAAATTGACCCGAAATGACCCGACTCGTTAATGACCCGACCCTACTTGCAACCGACCCGACAAATTGAATGGCCTGAAATGACCCGACTCATTAATGACCCGACCCGACCCGCAAAAGTCAAATGACCCGAAATGACCTAACGCGTTAATGACCCGACCCGTTATAACCCGACCCGAACCCTACCCGTCCGACCCGATTGCCACCTATACTGGACGGGGACGTTTTCGGGACAGGAGGATGGCACCTAACTGTCGTCCTCGTGCATCACAGGTAACCACCACCGGGTCCGGGACCAAACTGTAGTCAACAACACATTGACCTACCTACTAATAATGCCCAATGGTTATAATATCTGACACTAGTTGACCTCAAATTAGCCATGGTCCGCTTCAATTCATCATCAGTTTTACTGACTCCTAACATAATCGACAACTTTGTGGTCTCCCCTCCCTGCCGGTCTTAGCATTCTTAAACGCATACAATTTGTGCTCATACATGCAACATTAGTACAACACATCGATGGATTTTAACTAAATTAAGATTTTTTGAGCCTGGAATGTAAATTCGGTCAAATCTTGTTAAATTATATAAAATAATGGATTGGAAATAAAATTAAAAATATTCTAATATAAATTGTATAATCAATTTAATAAAATTATTAATATATCAAACTAATTTCAATCAACAAGAGTTTTGTCCTAAAAATTTAATTTCGATGGATTTTATATAATTTTTTTAAATTGATACTTCTAACATGAAATTAAATACATTTCAAGCTATATTGTAAAATTAATTGAATGAAACAACTCAATTATGCAATTCAATTTTGATACTAAAGAGTTTTGACCTAGAAATCTAATTATGATTAATTCTGAAAAAAAATTCTTAAATTAGTTTTGACATAAAATTAGATATATTTTGAAGCATATTACAAAATCAATTTATCAAAAACATATTAATTGTACAAATCCGAGAAATCTAGAAATAACCGCGCCAAAATCCTATTTTCAGAATTCAATCACGTACATTGCAATTAATCACTCCATATCACTCATACAACATTTATATACAATGTTCAACAACCAATTTAGCTTATATAATACCCCACTTTTAACTACTTCTAATTATATGTAATTAATTACATAAATGATTGTAGGATATTTTATGGCTTTAAGATTTTTTGGGTGATTCAATATGAATTGCAATTTTACTACTAGACACATTTTGCTTATAAAATATTATTCACATTTATAAAATTTTGAGTTACACCTTGAAATATATTCTTATTAAATTTTATGTGGATCCTAAATAGGTTGGAATGTAAATATAAAAAATTTTAGTTTAATTTTATTTGTATTTGTTATTCCTTTTAAATTTTATATGTAAAATATATAATTAAGTATGTTGGATAAAAATCATATCAAATGTGCATTAAAAATTATGAAAAGATTGTATTTAGATTTTAAATGAATAAATAGAAGAATTTGCAAATTTTCGTGATTTCAAGAATAGTTTTGGTATTTATTTCTATAATTACCTTGTAAACTTGTTAATTCACTATCAGATTAATATTTTATATATCAATAATTTTTTTCTAAATTAATGAAATTCTATGTGTGAGTTTAAAATTTTATTTTAAGGATTTAAAAAAAATTTCATAAATTGATGAGCTTTTTTGCTATTTATCAAATTTATCCTTTTTATTAATCTTTCCATCATTATTCCTTCTCTACACTTTCATGATTAGATTTTGTATCAATTTGACCATTTTCTTATTCATTCAACCAAAATTTAGCTAAAGTCACTTTCATACACTCTTTATGCTAGTTATATTTTTTTGACTTTTCTTGCATCTAACCTTCTTTACTTACATTCCCCGTACTTAAATATAAACTTGGACCTACACACCATCACCTCCCCAATCCCTTGGTTGATTTCTTGGTTTTTATAACTTCATTCAACTTAAAAAATACTCCACCACCTTACACACTCAACCATCTTGTACTTTATCATTTAAGTGTGAACAAGCTACCTCTCCACCTCTTGTGGCTGCATATTTTGATTCCTCCATCCCCTTTTTATACCCTATTTGTCTTTGTTTATTTTCAATTAGCCTTTCTCTCATTTGTTCTTCTCGGTTGCTCTTGCCTCTCTTTCTCCTTATTCTCTTATTTTCACCTCTACATTTCCTTCTATCTAGCCTTTATTTATTTTTAAATAATTAAATAAGGTTAGATTTTTTTTTGAATTGTGAAGTTTCCATCGTTTGTCTCCTGATCTTATGTCTCTATTTTTCGAAGGTATTGAAGTTCTTTTAGCGGTTCTTTGTTTTATTTTTCTATTTGTGGTTGGAAAGAGATAACCCATATACTCCTACTAAATTTGTAAAATTATGTGACAGCATATTTGGGGTTTCCTATTTTATGCTAAGTATAATTTATAATTCCTTATAATCTAATGAAAAATATGCATGCACTGTATATTGTTATTAATTTCTCTAAGGATTTCGAAAAGCCTTTTGAAGAAAATACCAACAAGAGCGAGAATTTATACTATTTATAAAATACATAATACAACCTCAAAAAATATTTAAATCAATTTCTAAGAAATTAGGATTAATTTAAATGATTGCTGAAAAAGCCTTTCATAAACCAAAAGAAAAGGAACGGAAGAATATTAATTTTGGAAAAAAATTCATTAATAAGTTACTAAAATCTTTTTAATTTAAAATTTTTTTAAGATCTTAAAAGCCTCTTAAAAATATATAAATTCAAATATACAAATATTTATATAGATAAAAATTATTAAAATAAACTTACTATTTTAAATGGGATTTTATAATTTAAACAGTTTCTTTCGTTAACGAAATATAACTCTAAAATAAAGTCTTAGTCATATGACGAAGTCATAATCAAAAACGAATTTAAAATATTAAAAATAAAATACATGACATAATAGAAATATATATTTTTAGACAAAAATTAAAATGATATGTATATAATAAAATCATGATCGTGGATAAATTTATTTGTAATGATCCGTAACAACAACGATTAAATAATTTCTAATATGAACTAAAAATCATCGATAAAACTATAAAATAAATCAAAATTAAAATAATTAAGTATTTTTTATCAAATTATACTAATAAAATTATTAAACTTGAAAAAATTAAATTTAAAAAATACGAAATATTATAAGTTGACCATTTTTGATATTATCAATTGATTTTAGGATAATACGGGATAAATAATTTGCTTCTTATATAGTACGAGTCAAAGTACAGGCCTATCTGATTTATATTCGACAAGAAGCGTTTCATAAATACTCAGCCCCAAAGCCTTCCATTTCATCATCTTAAGAGCAACCGAGTATCAACAACAATAGAACATCTGCAGGACGGAAAGCAAGAAGAGCTTCAATTGACTGGATTTCTTTGGCATATGCACTGAATCCATAACTATCTTCTCTCAATGGAGCGAAATTTTCACAAGAATCACCTCATCTATAATCTTTCCTTTTTCTTTCATCTTCTTAGCCAATATCAAAATTTCCATGCTTTTCAATGCGAGGATCAGAGACAATGAGCATACCTTGGATTTCACTCGGGAAGGAACGACTTCCAACCATAAGATAGCCAATCTCAATTCTTTGTGCAAAGTGCATACCTATTTGTTGAGTTTATGCCTCAAATCTGATGGTTATGAAAGTCTTTAATGTGAAGTTGAAGTAACCGAAGAGTTTTGATTAGTAGTATTTACTACCATCAATGAAGAATTTAAAACCAGAGGTTATGAAAGACTTAAATATGAAGCTAAAGTAACCAAATAATTTACTACTAAATTAATTGGTAGTATTAATAGCCATCAATGGAGAGTTACAGTTTTTAATCTCCATTAATTAGTAGTTTTTTAGGGTTTTCTTTTGAAGACTATATATATGTAGTCCCTGACCCTTTCTCAAAACATGACTCACAATATCCATCATAGTTCTACACACATTTGAGAGTTAGAATAATTGAGAGTAATAGATCTCTACAATCCTCTATTCAATTGAGGATTTCTTGTATTATATTTCTACATAGTAAAATTATCCTTGCTCGTTGTCGTCCGTGGACGTAGCCCACATTGGGTGAACCACGTAAAATTGTGTGTTCTTTTACTTTTTGCCTTACAAGTGGTATCAGAGCTTCAAGTTCATGATGTCTGCCAAATTTGAGATCGAGAAGTTTGATGGAAAGATTAGTTTTAGTATCTGGAAGGTCTAGATGAAAGCAGTGTTGACCCAGAATGGATTAAAGAAGGCTTTAGATGGTAAATCTAATAAGCCTGAGACTATGATGGATGAGCAATGGGACAAATTGGATGAGAAGGCGCTATCAACAATCCAATTATTGCTATCTAAGGAGGTTCTTCGTGAAGTTGTTCATGAGACTACTACATCTGCCTTATGGCTCAAGCTTGAATCGCTTTATATGATAAAGAGTCTAGCGAACAAGCTTCGTCTCAAAGAACGTTTATATACTCTACGTATGGTTGAAGGTACTCCTATTCAATCCCATCTAGATGAATTTAATTCAATTATTATTGATCTTGAGAATCTAGATGTGAAAATTGATGATGAGGATAAAGTTGTTTTATTGGTCGTCTTTTTACCATCTACCTTTAAACACTTCAAGAAAATTATGTTATATGGTAATTCTGATATGCTTACCTTTGAGGATGTTAAATCCAATTTGCTTTCAAAAGAGAAATTTGATCTTGAAGTTCGCTCCGATGATAAAGCTGAAGGCTTATCTGTTAGAGGTAGATCTAATGACCGTGGTAGTAAAAATAAGAAAAAATCCCGGTCTAAATCTAGAGGACGTAGTTCCAATGTGACTTGAAGATATTGTAAGAAATTTGGGCATGAGATTTCTAAGTGCTATAAATTGAAAATTAAGAAAGATAAGGAGGATAAAGGAAAACCACTGAAAAATTATTGTAATGCTGAAGCCGATACAGTTGTTAAAAATGATTCTGAGGGTGATGTACTATTGGCTACATTTGATGATAAAAGGAGTCGGTCTGAATGGGTTCTAGATTCTGGTTGTACCTATCATATGTGTCCCAATAGGGATTGGTTCACAACTTATGAGCAGGTTGATCGTGGTGTTGTCTTGATGGGCAATGATGCCCAATGCAAGGTTATTGGCATAGGTAGTGTGCAAATAAAGGCCCATGACGGATGTATTAGGACATTGACCAATGTTAGACATATTCCTGATTTAAAGCGTAATTTGATCTCTTTGGGCACCTTTGAGTCTCTTGGTTGCAGGTATTCAGCTAAAGGTGGAGTTCTAAAGGTCTCCAAAGGTGCTCTTGTCCTAATGAAGGGCAACAGACATGGCAGTCTCTATATCTTGCAAGGTTCTACAGTTAAAGGTTCAGCTGTTGTATCCACATCTATGTATGATGAAGGCCTCACTCAATTATGGCATATACGTCTTGGTCATATGAGTGAGAAAGGAATGAATCTTTTGAGCAAGCGTGGTCATCTCGGTAATGGTACGGGAAAGTTAGAGTTTTGTGAGCATTGTGTTTTAGGAAAAAAGACAAAGGTTGGATTCTCTACTGCAACACACCGTACTAAGGATATTCTAGATTATATTCATTCTGATTTATGGGGACCATCCAAAGTTTCTTCCTTTAGAGGTAGGCGCTATATGATGACTCTAATTGATGACTTCTCCCGGAAGGTTTGGGTTTATTTTCTACGCCACAAGAATGAAGCCTTCCCTACTTTCAAGAAGTGGAAAGCTCTTGTTGAAAACCAGACAGGGAAGAAGGTAAAGAAGCTCAGGAAAAATAATGGGTTAGAGTTCGTTGAGACAGATTTTAATGAGTTCTGTTCAGATCATGGTATTGCTAGACATAAGACTTTGGTTGGGAAGCCTCAACAAAACGGAGTTGCAGAACGCATTAATCGGACTCTACTTGAGAGGGCAAGGTGTATGCTCTCTAATGCTGGATTGTGGAGCAAACGTGAGTTTTGGGCTGAAGCTGTTTCTATAGCTTGTTACATCATCAATAGATCTCCACATACATCTATTGATTTTAGGATTCCAGAGGAAGTTTGGTCAGGTAATCCTGTTGATTACTTTATTCTTAGAGTTTTTTGATGTCCTGCATATATTCATGTTAATCATGGTAAATTAGCTCCTAGAGCTATTAAATGCATTTTCTTAGGCTATGCTTCTGAGTCCAAGGGGTATAGGTTTTGGTGTCCCGACTCTAAAAAAATTATTCTGAGTAGGGATGTAACTTTTAATGAGAATGCATTACTATCTTCTGGAAAAGAATCTACTATTTTCTCGCATGGTACAAGTGATCAATAGGGTACTAGCGAGAAAGTGGAGTTAGAAGTGATGCCCGCTAATTCAGATCATAGTGCTCCCTCTTCCTCATCCACACAGTCCAGCAGTGATGTCGATGATATTAACCATCTAGCTCATACCACTAGTCCCATCTAGCAGCAGGTGGATGGTTATCTATTGCTCGTGATAGGCCAAGGAGAAATATTCGAAGGTCCGCTAGATATGCAGATGGAGATGATGATGGCTTGATTGCTTATGCTCTAGCGGTTGCTGAAGAGATTACCGAAGGTGTTGAACCTTCTTCTTATTCTAAGGCCACATCCAGCCCTGATTCTTCTAAGTGGCTAGTTGCCATGAATGAAGAAATTGAGAGTTTGCATATGAATGGAACTTGGGAGTTAGTTGAGTTACCTAAGGGTCGAAGAGCATTGAGCTGCAAATGGATCTTTAAACGGAAGGAAGGCATACCTGGGGTTGAAGATGCTAGATGGAAGGCACGCCTCGTTGTTAGAGGTTTCAGTCAGAAGGAATGTATTGACTTTAATGAGGTATTCTCACCAGTTGTTCGTCATACCTCCATTCGAGTTCTCCTTGCTTTTGTTGCTCTATTTGATCTTGAGTTAGAGCAGTTAGATGTCAAGACAGCTTTCCTCCATAGAGAGTTGGAAGAGGAGATTTATATGCATCAACGTGAAGGTTTTGTTGCTTCTGATAAGAAGAATTATGTCTGTCGGTTGAAGAGGTCCTTGTATGGTTTAAAGCAAGCTCCAAGACAATGGTATATGAGTTTTGACTCTTTTATGATTGGGCAAGGCTACACAAGAAGCAAGTTTGATAGTTGTGTTTATTTTAAAGAGTTTGAAGGTGGCTCCTTTGTTTATCTATTGATTTATGTTGATGATATGTTGATTGATTCCAAGGATAAGTCCTTAATCAACAGGTTGAAATCACAACTTAACAAGGAGTTCGAGATGAAAGATCTTGGTGCAGCTAAGAAGATTCTTGGCATGGAGATTATCAAAGATCGAAAGGCTGGGAAGTTATTTCTTTCACAACAGAAGTATATTAAGAAGGTGTTAGACAGGTTCAATATGGGTAACTGTAAACCTGTGTCTAAACCTCTAGCTGCTCACTTCAGACTATCATCAAAGCTTTGTCCAGAGTCCGAGGAAGAGAAGGAGCTAATGTCTAGCACTCCCTATTCTAGTGCAGTTGGTAGTTTGATGTACGCTATAGTCTGCACTAGACCTGATCTAGCTAATGCTGTGAGTATGGTGAGCCGGTTTATGCACAACCCTGGTAAGGGTCATTGGAAACCAATCAAGTGGATTTTGCGTTATTTGAAGGGTTCCTCTGATATTGGTTTGGTGTTCGATAGGAATAGAGCACAAACCACTGATATTGCTGGTTTCGTTGATTCTAATTATGCTGCTGACTTGGATAAACGTAGGTCTATTTTTGGTTATATCTTCACACTATCTTCCGGTGCTATTAGTTGGAAAGCATCATTGCAATCTATTGCTGCCTTGTCTACTACAGAAGCAGAATATATTGCAGCTACTGAAGGTGTGAAGGAGGCCATTTGGTTACGAGGTCTCATTCTCGAGCTTGGTGTTGCACAAGGTACTACTGTTGTGTTCTCAGATAGTCAGAGTGCTATTTGTTTAACCAAGAACGATTCTTATCATTCAAAGACCAAACACATTGATGTCAGGTTCCATTTTATCAGAGACATTATTGCTGTAGGAGATGTTGTGGTGAAGAAAGTATACACATCGGATAATCCTGCAGACATGCTTACGAAGCCACTACCTACTGCTAAGTTCAAGCTTTGCTTAGACTTAGTTGGTACTTGCAGCATATGATTACCTTTCGAGGTTTATGACGACGATGAGTATTGTGGATTTGAGCCAAGGTGGAGATTGTTGAGTTTATGCCTCAAATCTGACGGTTATGAAAGTCTTTAATGTGAAGTTGAAGTAACCGAAGAGTTTTAATTAGTAGTATTTACTACCATCAATGAAGAATTTAAAACCAGAGATTATGGAAGACTTAAATATGAAGCTAAAGTAACCGAAGAATTTACTACTAAATTAATTGGTAGTATTAATTGCCATCAATGGAGAGTTACAGTTTTTAATCTCCATTAATTAGCAGTTTTTTAGGGTTTTCTTTTGAAGACTATATATATGTAGTCCCTGACCCTTTCTCAAAACATGACTCACAATATCTATCATAGTTCTACACACATTTGAGAGTTAGAATAATTGAGAGTAATAGATCTCTAAAATCCTCTATTCAATTGATGATTTTTTGTATTATTTATCTACATAGTAAAATTATCCTTACTCATTGTCGTCCGTAGACGTAGCCCACATTGGATGAACTACATAAAATTGTATGTTCTTTTACTTTTCGCTTTCTACTATTTCATCTCCTTTTTCTCCCTAGTATCTACCTATATATGTTTATATCTTAAAAAAAAAGTATATTTTATTGAAGAATATAAATATATATATGTATATCAGAAGATGTATATGTCTTTGTACATACGTGTATACTTTTTCTTTCTACATATGAATTATATTAAAATGAGTATTTATTTATAATAAAAAATGTGTGAAAAGTTACTGTGTACTTTTTTATTAATTACCTTTTTTCCCAAATTAAAGGTATTACTTTTCAACCTTCATAAAGCATGATGACATCATCTGTGACATCACCATATGCAGCGAGTATAATGCTACCACATGTAATTTGCGATTATTATTTATTATTATTTACTACGATCAGTATATCACTTTCTAGTTTCCACTCTTCTGAATAGTTAAGGGCTCAAACCTCTGCTTTTCTCCCTGTTTACCGGCTCTTTTCTTCTCAAGACAAATAATAACTTACACTTATATTTGACTAACGCAAAATTATAGTAATAAAAAATGAAGGGGTTACCGTGCGAGATAATAAGTTTACTGCTTCTACAGCAGAACAAGTCAAAGCTCGCGCCTGCTTGATTTATATTCAACAAACTACCATTTCATAGATCCTCAGCCCCAAAGTCTTCCGGTTCATGTATCACCTTAGAACAACCGGCAACAACGAGAAATATCCAATGGGCAGAGAGCAAGGAGAGCATCAATTCCTAGGGTTCTTTGGCTTACGCAAAGAATCCATAGATATCATCTCTAGATGGAGAAGAGTGTTCACAAAAATCGCCATATCTCTAATCCTTACTTTTTCTTTCATCTACCTTGCCAATATCGAAATTTCCACGCTCCTCGGTGCAAAGATCAGACGCAATGAGCGTACCTTCGATTTCTCTCGGGAAGGAACGACTATCTACGATAAGATATCCAATCTCATTTCTTCCCAAAGGGCTTTAAATGTACTTGTAAAGCTTGTGCAAACCTACTTCATCTCCCTTTTCTCCCTTATATCTACCTATGTAGTTATCTGTAACGTCATGTGCATCTACGTTGAGAAAGAAATCATACTCATGCAGGATTGGATGAAATTATTCATCTCCTTACTCTGGAGTTTCGCCTTTGTTTCTGCTTACCATTACATTACCTTGTCCATCTTCATCATATGGGCAAGTTTATATGGACATGGTGATATAGGAATGACAATTCTTTACTTGATGTTTGGAATATATTTGTCGGGTCTTGTCTGCATCAGTGTGATTTGGGTGTTTGCCTTCGTAGTTACGATGTCGGAGGGTACATATGGGATCCAAGCAATGATCAAGAGCACGGCGTTGATTACTGGTAGTAAGAGGGGAGTTTACATCGCTATCCTCTTGTGTTTGCATATTTGTTTCCTCATGTGTTTGTATATTGGCTCCGGAATGATACTATGTTTGTTTTGGGAGTTTGTGGTGCTCGATGGGAGGATTGGAATTGGTTGGAAGATTGGTTGCGGAGCTCTTACTATCTTCTTCTTGTCTTTGCTTTTCATATTTTCACATATGGTCCAGACAGCTCTGTCTGATCGCCTCGACGCGTATCTCCAAGAATACAATTCTTCTCACATTAAAGACGGAGACATGGAACGGATGGTAGTTTAATACGACATTCTTTAATGTACATTTTGTGTTTGGGGGACTGTATGTAACAACTTTTCCTGAGCGATGTATCAGTCTGATTCTACGGATCGACAGAGTGAATGTATATAATGCCCATAAATATATTATAAGAGTTCCATTTAGATCGTACCGCACCTGCGATATAATTTCCACCCATATTGATGAGTTATGCTATGTTACAACGGCTACAAGGAGGTATCCTGAATAATTATATCAGAAAAGAAAGAAGGAAACATATAACAACCAAACACATTACAAATCATCTTCAATTCCTGGAAAGATAGATGTACACTGAGGCTCTTTCACATGCAAACAGAGGTGGTGGAGTCACTTGCACTGGTTAGACGGAAACTCAATCGCGAGAACAAATGCGTGCATCAGCAACAGCCTCCTCCTGCTCCTGCATCAGGTTGTGGTGGTTTCTGCTTGAATATGTTCTTCTTCACCCCCGCTGAGCCCTCGGCTAATAGGCTTGGTGTATCTAAAATCTACATTTGATCAATCAAAGCTAGTCATGATCATGGTACCGCCATAAATATCACGCAGCAGAGTCCAACAACTTTTAGAACAGTTGTCTTACTCTTTGGGCAGTATGAAAATCACAAGCTGAAAGAAAATGAAAATCATAATGTGGGTAGGAAGGACAGAAAAATGAACGAACCAATACCATACTAACGAGTTAACGTATTCAAGGTTCTTGAGAGAAGGTTTCCATTGTAAAACAAACATCACCAAGATTACACAACAAATGCTAAGTAGATCCTAGACAACTGTGCTGCCATCAACATTTAATGTATCTTTGTTTTCTCCTTCCCTATTCTTTAATGGCTTCGATGCTCAGATCACATTCTAAGGTGTGAACTACCTGGGGTTTTGCAGTGTGATCTCAATACAAAAGGAGTAATTCCTTTTTCTTCTGACATACAAGTCTTGGATTACGCAATGCAGGGTCCTTTCAAATTCAAATCAATTATATTGAGCATCCAGATACCGAGAACATAAGGCTCAAAAATAATGTTCAACATAACAAAGGAGGAAGGTTTACTAATAAAAAGGTCCTAATCCTATTGGACGCCAAGCACCCCATCCCATTACAGGCTATCTGTCACAGTGATTAATGAAGCCGAGATACTTTATTTTGCTGCTGCTATCCAAGTCTGCGCTGAAGAGTACCCAGTAGCAGATCCACCCCACACCACCCCCCAGCATGGCTTCCTTGATCTGGATGAGCCAAGGATGAAGGTACATTATTACCAGGACCATGGCTGAGCCAATTCAAAACGATAATCTAGAAATGACCCTCAGTGTTGAATATAAGTGCAGGGATTCTGCAGGCCCACCTTTCTTCTCATGTTCAAAATCTTTTAAAGTTAATTCTTAATTAAAGGGCACAAAAATTCCCATTATTGAGGTCCAGATACCCATCTTAAATCAAAGACCAACACAATGCATGCATAGAACTCTTACATGTCCCATATCCCTTCAAATCCCACCCCCATCCTAAAGGTGTTTGCACTTGCATGTATTTGAGCAGCATCAATGTCCAATACTTGAAAGTACATAGAACATTAAAATAATCCAATTGACAAAAGCTCACATACCTTCAGAACAAGCTCCTCAAAGCATTGTTGTACATTTACTCGAGTTTTTGCACTGCACTCAATAAATAGACACCCATATTCCCTCGCAAAGTCAATCCCTTCTTTCTTTGTAACAGCCCTCTCACTTTCCTGGGAAAATGGAAATACCCGCATGAAAATTGAAATAGGTCATAATGATAAAAGCTAGAGTCTGCTGTTTCAACAGAAAAGCTTTGAGAAATCACTTGAACAGCATCCCCAGAGACGTTCAATGGAAAAGCACAAATGTCATGGAGAACCAAATAAACATGCACAGAAACTATAGAAAATTAACAACCATATCTTGAATCACATATACAAATGAACAACTAGTAAGCAATTCCACAGCCATCCATTACCTTAAACAGAACAGCAATGGAGGAAGCATGAGGGAACTATTTCAGGGCAAATACACATTTCTTAACAAAATAGAACAGAAAGGATACCACAAAGGGAAACAAAAAGAAAGCCTATGTGCCTATAGTTTCAATTTTATGGCACCACTAAGCCACCCTAACATACCTATAAACATCAAGAGAGAATCCAATAGACAGACAAATAATTATACAAAGATAAGTATACTACATAGAATATAGCACAATGTGCAAGGGGGGAAGGAGGGCGAGAGAGAAAACAATTCCATGCTACAAAAAACAAGCTTATCTTCTAAAATAACACTGCAAGACACCAGAAACAAAAGGAAAAGAATCACAAAAAAGCAACCAATTACCTTATCCACTTTGTTTCCTACAAGCATCTTGATGCAATCCTGATTAGTTGAGTAGAGATCAATTTCCCTGGCCCATATCTCACGGAGATTCGCAAATGTTTCTCTCCTTGTCACATCATATACTGTCACAACCACAAGAACAAAAACCAGCACAAGCTTGCTTCATTTATTAGTCAGCTTAAATCATGAAGAATGCATGACAAACAATCTCTAAAATTCATCATTCAAGTTATAAACGTCCTCGATAAGTTAGTGTTTTCTTTAATTTGTGATAAAGTTTGTAGTAGTATCCATCTTTGCTAACCAATGTCATGATTCAAGATCATAACATCTCCCTGGTAAAATACATTTGAACTACTCTTCTGCTAATATGAAATTCATAGACCACAAGACTCATGAAGATACTAATGTCTTTATTCATATTGTAACATTCTAGTTCCAAGTGAAAAAGGACATGACGAAGAATGGCTTTAGATGGTATGGGCCTGTCACGATGACCTATAAATGAACCAATGAGGTACAACTAAATTTTAGAAGTTAGAATTTGGGCTGTAATAGTGGTGGGCACACCTGAAATCCAAATAGGCATCCTCTGGGAAAGGTAAGCTTCTAACTACAAACAGAAATGAATTTCAGAAGTTAAAATTACCCATGATTATCCCCTGTGCTCCTCTATAATATGAGCTTGTTAATGTCCTGAATCTCTCTTGACCAGCTGCAGGAAAAAATAAGTAAAACTATCAGAAAACATGGGAAAAAAAAAACAAATTAAACCAAAAAAAATATTATACGACAAAGAAAAACTAGTATTTACTGATCCTACAGGTCAAAATCCAGAGACAATACTGGTCGCAATAGACTAAAGGCTCCACATGAAAGAAAAAGAAGATTTTTATGAAGGTTGTATGCATGTTACTTGAATACTGATGCATGCTACGTAGTACAATACAAAAAATACCAATGTCCCTCATTCAATGTTCTCGGTAGTAGGTACCCTGTCTTTGAATTCATAACGAAAGTGAATCATACCAAAAACTCCCCAAGTGCTTAGAAAATAGTTTCCTCAAATGAACAGACAGTCAAAGAACAAAATCTGCAAATTCTCCAGAACCTTGAAATACTTCTACAGTAGAAACATCACAAAGTCTGGAAGTCAATGATATATTAAAATTGTAATCATATGTAACTTGCAGTCAGAAGATACCAAAAGAAGTTTGCATTCAAGTAGAAGCAATCGTTATGGGGCCCACTATCAGATCTCCACCACAGATCAAGAGTTATCATTCCAGGGAATCTTATCAAAATTAAGTTCATCCCTTCTGGTTTTATGCTTATAACTGATGATAAAATAGGAAACAAGAGCACATGAGGATGATGTATTTGATGAGTGAAGGCAAGAGACCTGCGTAATATGGAAGAGAAGGCAAATTGCTAGAGAGAGAGATATGGAGCAGGCAGCCGAGAATTGACTTCTTATTAATTCCCCACCTTGAGTTTATGAATGGCTGAGGGCACTATAAATAGGAATTATAGAGTTACCAAAAAGAGCATTCCCCTGGTATGGTAACCCAAATTAATCAATCTAACTGAACTATCTTGTTATTACCATAAACTAAACAAGCACAATTACACTAACACAGTACATAAATAGGGAAATAAGCCAGTGTATGCCTTACTTGGCAAGGCTAAAGATTTAGCTTTACAAGGCCCGGGGGCATGACCAAAAGAGGCTTGAACATCAAGCACTGCACAAACATCAAGACAATCACTAGGCTAAGCATAAGTTTTCATCGTTGCTTGGAATTTTTCTATTTGATAAAAAGAACATATGAACTAAGCCAATCTACCATTAGAAAAGGAGGGCCCTCAAATGTCCAATAGATACTACTCTAATAGACCCTTAATGAGGCGCACCTATGTGAGGAGGACTAAGGGCGGAATCGGGTAAGGGAAATGGACGGGGTAATGGTACATTGGGAGATTTATGCCAGCTGAAGGAAAAAGGCTGTGTCACCTATTGTTAGTTAGTAGAATCTGTTAGGGGTATTTCCTTTATTCTTTTCTTTCTATTACGAGTCTGTTACGGAGTATGGTATATAAATGAGAGTCAGGGAATAGAGGGAGGGCATTGGTGAAGTAGAGTTGTGGAAGGTATCAGGCCCTCGTATAGCCAGGATTATCACTGTCTTCTTAAATTCAATTGTCAAGGTTCATTTCTGCCATCTTAATTCATTTTGTGTCTATCAATCTAGTATCTGAGTGTTTTCGCTCCTAAGGGACCATGACCCTGAGTAAGACAGAATTGCTGGAGGGTAGCTTGATACAAATGCAAGAGGAAAGAGAGAGTGACAAGGAGAGCAACCAAAAGTGAGACTCTGAAGATGGGAGAGAGGATAGACAAGATTGAAATATGGATGGTAGAAATAGTAGGAAAATTGGATCATTACCTCAGGGTGGGGGTTCTAGTTCGTCCATATGAGATACAGGGAGGCATAAAGAAGGTGAAGGAGTTGAGGCTCAAGGTGCTCTAGAAGTTCCTCCACGTACTCCTAAAGTAAGGATAGATACTTGACCCATATGCCAGCTAGAGTTTCCCCTCTTCGATGGGACAAACCCAAATGGCTAGATCTTCAAGGTGGAGCGCTACTTCAATCTAAATCAAGTGGGAGAAATGGAGAAATTGGAAGTGAGGCCATGGGGATGGAGGGAAGAGCCCTGGCCTAGTTCCAATATGCAGAGGACAGTAGGTGCTTCGACTCCTAGCTTAGCTTCAAGGAAGCTCTACTGATCCGATTCAGATCTCGCCATGAGGACTCACACTGTGAGAAATTTCATGCCATAGAGATACTATGCAGAGGATACAGTGGAGGCATAATTGAGAAATTCGAGTTGCTTGCCTCTCCTCTCCAAGGACAATTAACCCTGGAGGTACTGGAGAGTACTTTTCTCAATGGGTTGTACCATAGATTCGAGTAGAAGTTTAAATGATGAGATCCAAAGGGTTAGTCGAACTCATGGACGTAGCCCAAATGGTCGAAAACAAGAACCAGGTGGTTCTCGAAGGAAACCGGTCGATCATGGAGGGATGGGAAATCGACTCCAACCACCTGGTACTCCACTTAACTCAGTGATTACCACCTAGACTAGAAACAAGCCCACAGGGTTCATTGGGCAGGGGCGAACCCACCTTAGGACTACGCCAACAAAAATCGGGGGGACTAAACGGTCAAGAGACCTCTCCTTAGACGAAGGCTAAGCGACAAAGAATCCATGAGAAGGCTCGAAAAGGACTTATGCTTTAAGCATGCAAAGAGATCGTGTGTGTAAGAATTGTCTTCTCTAAGTAATGTTGGTGGAAACAGAAGGAGAATTAGAGGACGAGGAAGGGAACGAATAGAGGTTGGAGCTAAGGAAAGAGGAGGTGGGGCAGGAAGAAGGTGTTATCGAACTCTCTATGAACTCTATGGTGGGAATCGGCAACTCCCACGCCATGAAGCTGAAAGGATAGATCCTCAGAGTTGAGGTTGTGGTCCTGATTGACTGCAAAGCCACCCACAATTTCACTTCTCAAGAGGTCATGAAGAAGCTCTCCATTCCCATAACTCCGACCGATCCTTATGGAATTCTACTAGGTACTGGAAACTCTATCACTGCTACTAGAGTTTGCACAGGGATATGATTGATAATGCCAAAGGTCGAGGTGGTGGAAGATTTCCGGAGCTGGGAAGTGCAGAAGTGATTTTGGGGATGCAGTGGTTAGAAAAACTAGGCATGATGCAAGTCAAGTGGAAAAAGCTAGTGATGAAGTTCAATATAGGGTCAACTCTAGCGACAATGAAGGGGGGACCCAGCCCTTGTTGCACCCAGGTCTCGCTTAAGTCCTTGTGCGAACAATGACTAAGGAGAAGTACGGACTCTTACTGGAGGGGTGTGCCTTAAGAGAAATGGAAGAAGAGGAGATGGGTCGAGTTATGTTTTTCCTAGAATTGGCAGCACTGATCAAGGAATTTTCTAATTGTGCGG
The DNA here is from genome assembly GCA_039764185.1 of Tamarix austromongolica. Lineage (NCBI taxonomy): Eukaryota > Viridiplantae > Streptophyta > Magnoliopsida > Caryophyllales > Tamaricaceae > Tamarix > Tamarix austromongolica. The sequence goes on from CM077818.1 coordinate 10,757,151, forward strand.
TCAAGCCAACTGGCCTCCCAGGCTCCCACTCATATTCCACTATAGGCAAGGACAAAACCGATTAGCATCCAACCATATAGGTATATTCATGATCAGAAGAATGAAATAGAACATTTAGTGAGGGAGATGCTAGCTGCAGGGATTATCCAACCTAGCAAAAGCCCTTTTTTCCAGCCTAGTATTGCTAGTGATAAAGAAAGATGGTGGCAGACGGTTTTGCATCGATTATAGGGCATTGATTAAGGCCACTATACCAAATAAGTTTCCTATACTAGTGATAGATGAGTTGCAAGGGGTAGTGGTTTTTTTTTAAGCTAGACCTCCACTCCGGCTACCACCAGATTAGGGTGCATCCGACAGACATACGTAAGGCAGCGTTTCGCACCCATGAGGGCCACTAAGAGTTTCGAGTAATGCCATTTGGGTTACCAACGCCCCTGCATCATTTCAAGCCTCAATGAATAAGGTATTTGGGCCTTACTTAAGGAAGTTTGTGTTAGTATTTTTTTTATGACAACCTAGTATTTAGCCCTTCCTTGGTTCAACATAAACAACACATAAGGAAGGTCTTTGAGGCATTCCAAGAACATGAGTTATCTGTGAATGAAAAGAAATGTGCCTTTGGGCAACTAGAGTTAAGAGTATTTGCGGCACATAATTTCATCCCAAGCAGTAGCAGCAGACCTAGTAAAGGCAATGGAGGAGTGGCCCATTCCCAAGAACCTGAAGGAGTTAAAGCATTTCCTAGGGCTTACAGGTTATTACGGGAAGTTTGTTTGTATATAACTTCGAAAGGTAAAATCGCAGCCCCCTTAACAAACCAACTCACAAAAGATAACTTCACCCAGAATCCTCAAGCCCAACAAGCATTTGAAGCCCTGAAGTTGGCAATGAACATGATTTTGGTGTTAGCTCTCCCTATTTTTCAAAACAATTTGTCATTGAGACGGACCATCAGGAGTGGGGTTAGGAGCTACACTCATGTAGGAACAAAGGCCTATCGCCTATTACATCCAGGTCTTGAGATAGAGAGCATGCCTCAAGTCAATTTACGAGCAAGAATTAATGGCCATAGTACATTATCTCTTGGGAAGAAGGTTCCTCATAGGGACGGATCAATGCAGCCTCAAATACCTTTTGGAGCAGCGGGGGATGACGCAAGGGCAGCAAAAGTGCATGGCTAAGCTCTGGGGTTATCGGTTTGATATTGAATATCAGGCTAGAAATATAAACGAGGCAGCAGATGCCCTATCTAAGGTAGAGGGCAGCAGGTTTCGACATTGTCAGTAGCAGGGATGGGGACTTGGAAGGAGCTACCCACTGAGATCGCCAAAGATCCTCAATTAAGACCTTTGAAACAGAAATTGATGTTGTCTTCAGAGGGGAAGAGGGGTACCATGTGCATCAGGAAATCTGTTCTATAAGGGCCGTATGGTACTACCAACAGGATATAATTATATTTCCCAAGTCCTATCGGAGTTTCATGGTGGGAAAATTGGGGGACACTGGAAGGTGCATAAGACATAACAATGCATTGCTAGAGAAGTCTATTAGCCAGGAATGAGAAGGCAAATCCAGCAATATGTGTTGGAGTGTACGGTTTGCCAGCAAAATAAGGCAGCCACCTTAGCACCAGCAAGGCTTTCTCAACCTCTTCCTATCCCTGAGCAAGTGTGGAAAGACATTGCAATGGATTTTGTAGAAGAGTTAGCTACGCTCAAAGGGCATAATTGTTTGTTATTAGTAGTGGATTGATTGAGCAAATATGATCATTTTATTCCATTAAAGCAACCATTTATAGCCCACACCATTGCTATCGTATTTGTGAGGGAAATAGTTCGCCTCGATGGGATGCCCCATTCGTTAGTTTTGAAACGAGGCAAGATTGTTCTAGCAACTTTTGGGTAGAGTTGTTCAAGCTAAAGGATACCACCTTGAAGGAGAGTTCGGCTGACCACCCTCAAACAGATGGCCAGTTTGAGGTAGTCAACCGAACCTTAAAGACATATCTTAGATGCTTTATAGGGGACAAACCTAGACAATGGGTGCAATGGGTGCCCTAGGCGGAGTATTGGTACAATACTTCTTACCACACAACTATCAATACCACCCCGTTCATGGCATTATACAAAAGAGAACCACCACCCTTGCTCATGTATGAGAGGGGGACAGCTTCTATGGTTGCAGTGGATGAGGAACTTAGAGCAAGGGATTTGATCTTCAATGAACTTAAGCTGCACCTAGAAATATCACAGCAACGTATGAAGGCAATAGCTGACAAAAAAAAAGCGAGATGTGGAGTATCAAGTAGGCGAGTGAGCGTATTTGAAGTTGAGGCCGTGTAGGCAAAAGTCACTCGCAAAGTGTGGCAATGAGAAGCTCTCACGTTGCTATTTTGGCCCGTATCAAGTGGTTTCTCGGGTGGGGAAGGTGGTGTATCATTTGGCCCTACCAACCACTACCTCCATCCATCATGTCCTCCGTGTTTCTATGCTAAAGCAAGTGGTAGGAGTTGGGCATCAATCCCAACCACTTCCTGAGATATTAACTAAAGAACTAGAATGGAAGGCACAACCAGAAGTTGTACAAGGGTTGCGTTACAATTCCAAGGGGAAGCTAGAGGTTCTAATTCAGTAGCAGGGGCTACCGAGTTTTGAATCATCTTGGAAAGGATTTGAAATCATGAACGAACAGTTCCCTGATTTTCACCTTGAGGATAAGGTGAAACTTTAGGAGGGAAGTACTAACAGACCCTTAATGAGGTGCACCTATGTGAAGAGGACTAAGGACGGAATTGGGTAAGGGAAATAGACCAGGTTATGGCACGTGGAGAGACTTACGCCAGCTGAAGGAAAAAGGCTAAGTCACCTATTATTAGTTACTAGAATCTGTTAGGGGTATTTTCTAATTTCTTTGTCTCGTCTTTCTATTACAAGACTGTTAAGGAGTGTGGTATATAAATGAGAGACGGGGAATAGAGGGAGGAATTAGGGAAGTTGAGTTGTGGGAGATACCAGGCCCTCATATAGCCTAGATCATCACAATCTTCTTGAATTCGATTGTCAGGTTCATTTCCACCATCTTAATTCATTTTGTGTCTATCATACTCCCTTTATTTCACAATATAGGTCAAATTAGCTTTTTAAATTTGTATTAAAATATAAGTCACATTATAGAAACCAATAGCAATTAAATGTTGCATTCCCCTTTATACCCTTCTATATTCTCTCTTTTAGGTTAGGTATATTATTTAGTAAAGTTTCTAATCTATATGCATGTGAGGGTATATTAGTCATTTTTGGTATTCTATTTACTCAATCTCATCATTTCTTAACATATGTGTGCAAGTCAAATGTGACTTATATTGTGAAACGGAGGGAGTACCTTTTGAGGATTGCTTAGGTTAATTTATGTTTGCCCACTTTGTGCATTAACCCTTTCATGATTGGAAAATTACTTAACTTTGTCCCAAAAGTAAGGATCTTTACATAAAGACTCGGAAGATTCTAGGCAATAGGCAATCAATACAACCCCAATCCTAAATAAAAGTTGAAATATTCTATTCAGCGGGACCAGATCCCCTTCCCAGCAACCTATCGCAGAGACCAAGACCACGAGCGTTTCCCATGATAGAGCTAAGCAATAAAGCAACAATCAAATGTGATATAAAGCACCCAAAACATAATCTAGAGCCGGAAGTCCTACACTTAAAACATTCATGCTGAGTTAGACCATGACCAATCCTTCTACTTAGCCACTTGGTAGCAACAGTAGAGCACTCAAATGGGCTGGTGAACTAAGATTATTGACATTCTTCACTTCATTAAAGGATTCTTAGTGAACTACAATTTCGGTGTTAAAAAATCTATAAAGAAGAGTTAGGCATGCAACAACAAGAAATTTTCAAGCAACGAAACATGAAAGTAAATGATTCACAGTGAGAAAATTTCAGTTTTGCCTTCAAGCCAAAAGAATTTGAAACTGGTGGAGACGAAGATTAGTTGCAGCATAGATTAACCATCAAACAGTTCCAAAGAAGAACAAAAAAAAATGAAGAAAAATGCTAAAATATATACAATGCTCACTTGATTGACACATAAATCCATAAAAATCCAATAATACAGGAGGGTGAACTCTAGTGGCCCCATAAAGTTGTACCATAGAATGAATATCCAATGTGAGAATACATCTCCCCAAACCATATTGTTCATTCCACAGACTTCAAAGTGATATACATCATTCTTTCATTTCTTTTCAGGGACAGAGGGAGAGAATGAATAATATATTTTTGACCAGTGAAATTTGACCAAAGCTATTTTTAAAAGCATTACAGATTAAGCTTCTTAATTTCTACACTTATTTCACCTGCATTCAGTCAATTATGTCTATAGCAGGCACAAATAACTCATATTTCATATAGGGGGGGAAAAGGCCATAGCCAATATGGAAACATTTAAACCTAAAGATGACCATGGCATTGCAGTGGTTGTTGATACATGCAATTTACCTAAGTTATATGGAGCCTGAAGAATCATAAGATACAAGATAGTTAAATGCAACTGCATAAATCCAGTGTATCAACGATTCAACATTATAGTAAGGGCAACCAAAATAATGCTAAGCTGTGGAGCAACATTTGCATTGCATTGCCTACAAAGGCAATAAAATGCAGGGAGAAATGACTATGTCATCATCTTGTACCTGTATCCCAAATTGCAAGCTTCAACTTTTTGCCTCCCATATTTACATACTTAACCTTGAAATCGACACCTGCATGATGCGAAATATATATATGTATGTATGTATGAATAAATCAGAAAGCAAGAATAAACTTAACAATTAACTGATTTGACTCCAACTAGAATACTATACTACATATGAAATATTTGTGACACATACATATAAAGACAATATAAGCAAGGAACAGAAAAAGGGCTCCGTTTAAAAGCTAATATTTTATTTATTTGAATATTTACACCTTACAAATAGCAAATAATGACCAACACGTATTTTCCTTTGTAAACATTGATTACCTAGATAAAAGATATCAGGTTTAGGTATCAAATTTCGGATGATCACTCTAAGCAAGCTGATCAAAGGGCTCCAACATGGAATACTTCCAACCCAAGCAATATGCAAGGCAATCTCTTTCGTGCCTCCTCCACCTCCCTCCCCAGCCCCACCCTCTTCCTTACAAACACACAAACAGTAATAGAAAGAAAGAGAAATGAAGGGAAAGGACCAATATTAGGTGAAGTTTTTTCAATAGCATAATGTATTCCACGCAATACAAGTCATACAAAGATTGACACAATTGTTGGCCTCGCATCCTAATTTGTCTAACGCTTGTAGTTCATGCAACATGCAAAAGAAATGGTATTCTTGTAAATAATCACTCAGCTCAGGTATTTGAAATAATCACTTATCTCAAGCATCAGCGTCCTTCCCCTCATAAAATTCATATATTTATCACGAGGTACTTGATTGATAAGGTAATTGTGAGAAACCTACCAGCTCAATTTTGTTTTCAAGAGCGACCAATGATTTACCTAATGCCCATTCAAATTTTGAAAATGTATAACTAGTTATATTGTATGGAGCATTAGACAAAACAGAAAAGTTTTTAAGAATGTCCAATGATATACCTAATATTCATTCAAGCAATGAAAATGTATTACTAGTTGCATTATATGTCATGTTGGATAAAACAGAAAATAACCAAAACAAAGCCGGATTCTACCCTCACCCGTCCTACAAATCTGGTAACAATGTCAAAAAAACCAGTGAGCGCAAATTGTTTTGACAGAAATTTATAAATAGCAAACTAGATTACTAAGACCATGCCTCAAGTAAAATTTGGCACTTCCTGGCACTTATCTAGTGACCAATATGCAACTACTAAATTGAATTCTCTACCACCAAAAAATGAAGCGTTGGAAAGTAAATTTTTGTATGGATGTAATCGAAATGGTGTACCAATAGTTGGAGATAGATCTTCAAAAGTGTCTGAAGTAAAACTCAAGAGGAGACTACTCTTTCCGACGCCAGAATCTCCGATCATCAACAACTTGAATAAGTAATCAAATTCTGCCGAATTCGTAGTTGGGTCCATCTAAAATCATAAGTTACGCAGAAAAATAAGTTTATTCATCTACAAAGACGCAATCTCATGCAGATTCAATATATGTAACTTTCGTATTGAAATAAATTTATAATAGAGGAATCCCTAATCATACGAGTACGTAATTGAAACTTTTATTGATCAAGCAAAATCTTTGATGTCAAGACTGAGAAACAGATCTTACAGAAGATAAATGTCGAGGGTCGCCAATGTCAGAAGATGAAGAGAAGGTTCGCGGCTTGAATTGAGTTCGATAAACGGGGAGCGATCGCCGGTGGCAAGAAGCACGGCGGTGGAGTAAATTGATTGATGGGTCCTTAGGAAAACAAATGCGGGACAATACGCTTGACCTGCTAAAGCTACGTCGGTGCGTGCTGATTACTTTTTCACTTTTTTCCCGGGGTTAGCGCATGCGTACATTAATATTTTGTACATAATTATATTTAATTATATTTAATTTTTAAGTTTTTTTTATTTTTATCTTAGAACATACTTCATCCGTATCAAAAAAAAATATATTACTAAATTTTTATATAAAAAATATTTTTAAAAAAATCTATTTTTTATTTTTATTTTCACCTTTTTTTCATTATTAATACATTAAATTATTTATTATTTTTTAATTAAGGATGTAAGTATAATTTTAATACTACTTTTATTACTTCATTAAAAAATATACATATTGATAAAATGACTTATATTTTTATACGAATAGAGTAACACATAATAAATTATGATAAAAAATTGAATTATTTTGTGCACTTGATAGAAAATCACAATTTATTTAAAATAAAATAATAGATTAGAAACAATTTATCTATAAAACCCTGATCAAATTTAGAAAATGAATTGAAGATAGTAGGGTACAAGCATAAGTCAGATAGCATGAAGCCTTAGGCAAAAAGGAAATAAATAAAATCTATAAATACCTTTTAAAATTTATGACCACAAAAAGATATAATAAATATTCTACTGACAACAAAAATATAATAGCACAATAGAGATGTATGAATTATATTATTTTATTGGATTCAGTAGTGTGAGATCAATTTCACTAAAATAACACCATTTTGGTTGAAGAACGATCCGATAAATATTCATAAGGGAATTTACCACTTTTTATTATTGGATCTTGTGTTTGCTAAGCGTGTTAGTGAGATTATGTCCTTTGATCAACTCCACTCTAACACTAAATAAACAGTGTGCTCCTTCACTTGGTTTTATCCCATTATTGGTTGCTTGGGTTTAGACCTATGATTCACAATGATGCATATACAATTTCATGTGATATACATACTTAATATTATATCTTCTTTGGTTATTAATGACAATGTCCGTAAATGAAATATTTCTTAGGATTGTTTGCCACTAGGCTTACTAGCCATGTGGAAATAGCAAGCGCTTTTATTGACTGGACGTCACCTATCAGATAAACATCCATTTAGAAATTGTCCATTTATCTCCTATTTTGTGAATTTCGCTCATAATCATATATGTTAGTGGGTGACACTTTTCTTCACCTCATAAAATATGATCCGGGAGCTTAAATTTTAGTATCAAAACTTTAGTGTTGTTGACGTGGAATAACTTGCTCTTCAGTAGCAATTATGTCAATTGACATTTTGCTACATATTGTGCTTATGATATACTAATATCTACTCTCATCCTTGTGAGTACTTGTTTCATCTGATTTGGGATTTCACTTCGAACCAATCCTTTTGGAAGGCCTTATTACCAACCGAATTATTCATAGATGTTTTAAGTGTTGCATTGAAAGGTTGGTTGAGGTGGAACCCTATGATAGATCATGATCTTCCAACTAGTTGTATTTGTCATAATTATTGTAGGATTTAGAGGTGGTATAAAAAAATATATTTTCAAATATGTTCATATAAGTTTACAAAGAGTAGCTAACTAACTTCAACTTTTCTCTCAAGAGAAGGCGATGATTGACAACAATTCTATGATTTACAACATCAAGATTGCTCATGCGATTGACAAAGGCATCAGTTGGACGATGCCTCTAATAATCATGGTTAGGATAAATGTTGATGAAAGTGCATAGTCAAACATCCTCATAATAGGTTATAGAGAGTACTCAAGATCATATAAGGTGTTAGCTCTTTTAACATTTTACAAATGTAGGTTATAATAGTATTTTTTATGTGAATAGAATTATGGAATGTTTAGTATGGATTTTTAGATATTCATAGATAGGGTTGTAAATGAGCTGAGATAGTTTAGTATTCAGCTCAACTTAGTTTGTTAAAATCTTGGTTCTACTTGTTCATTTAGCTAAAGGAGCCAAGCACGAGTTGGAAAAGCGACGCTTAATTCATTTTATGGCTTTGGTTCGTGATATTGGATTGGCTCATTTGTTTAGTTAAATGAGCTAAGCTCAAGCCTTATTTTAGATTTGTTTAGTTAAACAAGTCGAGTCCGAGCCCAGAGATATTTGGCTCAACTCGGCTCATTTATAGCACTACTCATAGATATGGACGTACACACATTATTGTGCAATAAGTTGTGACTCCGAGGTGGTGTTCATATTACTATTAGAAAATTGGTTACGTCATCACCCTTTATAAAAGTTTGATTATAACCTCATGAGTTTTTTGTCTTGTGTATTGGGATTCATAACTTTTCAGAATATTAATGATGTAGCATATGAATTTGCACTTGTTGGACATCATCTTTAGTTCAATTTGACTATATTTGAGCTTCTTAGGTAGATTTTGTAACAATATCTTATTCCATACATTTATACAATATGATTTTTTTGGTGGTTGAATTTGAAAATATAGAAGATAATATATATAGAAAGCCACTCACTCACTCACTTTTTTATCTCACATTTTCACCACCCCATAAATGGTTTTTTATAACATTTTTGAAAGGATTTTAATAACGGTTGAAAACGGTTATTAAAGTGCGCTTTATTAAAGCTTCAATAACAATTCAAAAATAGTCATAAAAAATCGAAAAAAAAATACGCCAAATTTAGTACAAAAATCTTATTTAAATAATGGTTAACCTAAAAATTATTATTAAAACAAACGGTTTAATAACCATAACCCCTAAAAATCCCTAACTAATTCCTGATAAAGCATGTATTAAAACCCTAAATAATTAATAATTAGAAATAAATGCATGTTTAAATAGTGGTTTTTGGAGATAACCATTATTAAAGCATGAATGTTAACATTAAATACCCAATCATGCATTAATTAAACCCTAATTAGTATTTTAATAAGCATTTGATTAACCCTTTTTCAATGGTATTTTTATTATAAACGAAACTGTTATTGAAAAAGTTGAAATATATATTATTATTTTTTTAAAAAACATTATGCAGTTTTATTCTCGTCTATATACATAGTTGTATACTCAAATATTTATAAAATCTTCAATGTGGAAAACAACACCAATTCATGCACATATTTCTCCTAGGAATATAAAAATTAGTAGGTGTACCACAAATTCATAATTCTATACTCCAAAGTAAGGTTGTAAATGAATTGAATCTGCTTAGTATTATGCTCATTGAAAGCTTATTTTGCCTCATTCATTTAATTAAATGAGTCAAGTCCAAGCTTCACTTTTGGGCTCGTTTATTAAACGATTCGAGCTCTAGCTCAAAAAAGTAAGGCTCAGTTCATTTTATGTCTTTAGCTCATGAGCTTGGCATGACTCATTCATTTAGTTAAATGAGTAAAGTTCGACCCTTATTTTAGGCTCGTTTAGTTAAATGAGTCGAATCTAATCCTAGAGGTGTTTGGCTCAACTTGGTTCATTTACAACCCTGCTCTAAAGTCAAAGTTTATAGATCATAAAATCTAACTATATATCAATAGCTAATATACACTTGCATGCATGTGTGTGTGTGTGTGTCCATCTCCAATTGCATGGAAAAACATAAGACATATGAGATACAAATTAGAACATGCATATACATAGATCCCTATTATTGAGTGTGTGAGCACACAAACTTGGCCCGTTCATCTATAATTTCATCAATTTCAATATCTACATATTTCTAACCTCGCACATATCCACCGATGAAAACTACAAATTGACATGATTTGATCATTTGGTTAGTAATTAATATGCCATAGATTAATTAATGAAAAAATACATCGCTTAGATCTATGTTCACATATTTGTTATTGAGTATGAGATCCATTAATCTACAATCATAGTATCTACGATCGTTATCGTTTTATTATTGTGGACACTATATAATGAATTTAGTTAGCTTGTTATTCTATTAGATATTAATTAAAATTGGAACAAAATACAATATTATTGTCTTTCTGCATACCATTACACGCTCATACTTAAGATTTATTGGGTCTGGCACAACATTTCTGCATCTCCTCATATACATTACCTATAGCGTCATAATAAATAAAGTTGATGCACAATATTATAACTTTATATTCTGCAAAAAATTAATGCAAAATATATGCATTAATAAGCTAATTAAGTAAGAAGTATACAATCATATCAAATAAATCTTTCCCTTCAGAACAAACGACAGCAAAATGAATGGAATATTTTTAAGAGGGAATCAAACACATATATATATTGTTTTGATTAGAATAGATGACATACAAAGCCTAATATTCATTTGTATTGTGAGATATGAGGTAAAGCATGTTGTTGTACCCGTTACTTAAAATGTGATCTACTACATAGTTTATATGTATACCTTCATTTATTGTACTACGCTCAGATATATAGTATGGACATATAAACACAATAAATAACAACATCTCTTATGTCGCAATACAGTTAGCGGCCAATCTATGGATGTAAATAATAAATCATATTTATTAATAATTTATAACTCATATATATATATATATATATATATATATATATATATATATAAGGTCATAAAATTATATAAATTAATAAAAAGTGTTAAAATATGCAATATCACCGCTACAAAAAAACTCATATACAAAGGTTAAAAAAGTGGTATACCCTCATTTGTTATGGTACTGTCAAATATGTAGTATGAACATACAAATATAATAAAGGATAACATCTCTTCTGTCGTAATGCGGCTAGCGGTCAACCTATGGATAAAAATAATAAATTATATTTATTAATAATTGATAACTTATATATATATATATATATATATATATATATATATATATATATATATATATGTATGTATGTATGTATGTATGTATGTGTGTGTGTGATCATAACATTATATAAATTAATGAAAAGTGTTAAAATATGTGATATCACCGCTACAAAAAAAAAAACTTATAAACAAGGGTTACAAATGTGGTATACTCGGCGATTTATAACCGTCGCCTGATTAATCGTCATATATAGTATATACAACAGTTCTAGAAGCTACTGTATAATTATTTAAACTTGGCTTGAAAAATCATCGGCGCCTTATTTTATACAGCAGTTCAATTAAACTTACAACTCTGTATATTAAATATACACAACGGTTAACCATAAAACCAGTTGTTTATACCTGTAACTTCACCCGACCAACAAGATAGAGAATACTAAGTGATTGGAACTTAGAACCACCGTGTATATATAAAATACATGGCGGTTTTGAGTCCTAACTGATGTGTATTCTCTCTCGCAACAATACCTAGCAGTTGAGATTAAGAACCACCGTGTATTCCTTCTTCTTTTTTTAAGAATATTTTGATCATTGCTCTACAACAGTTATTTTCCTACAAAAATTTTTGCATACGTTTCCACCAGCATTATAATATTTACCTCATTTCAAATAGCAAGCAATCAGAATAAACGATTATATACTTTCATTATGTACTTCGAATATAAAACCTTATACAAAATTCTTTCTTATTCATGTTTACACTCTATGTACAAAAAATTAAAGCTGAACATAATTCTATACATAATCATCATAAAAACTTATAATAAAATCTAACAATTCTTTCCTAACTTTATTAATCTTATTATTTTGATAGTTGAGAAGGTTATGATGTTGATAGACCTAAAAAAGATGGAAACACCATGTTAGTGTTGATGTATATAAATAAACATAATTAATATAAACTAAACAAAGTAAATATATAATTCTTCTTGCCTCATCCAATGTTTGCAAATGATTTCCTTTATTAATAGCATGAAGTAGTATCCACAACTTACATTATCTTATTGTGTGGACACTAAAACAAAATATTTATTATATTAGCTTATTAGTTTCTCATACTAAATACTCAATATTAAATGACAATGATTCTTAAGTGACATGAAAACTACAAACCTTAATTTTTTTCCAAGACATGTAGGGTGGGGGTGCCCTTTCCTTCTTTTGTGGCCCAAAATAAGGCTTAAAGGACCTCATTGATGTAGTAGTCATATATTAAAAATGTGTGTGTATGTGTGGTTCTAATTAATATCATTATATAGACAAATATGTACCTTTTCATTATAGATTTTGGATCAAAATGAGGATTTCCATCAATTAAATCCATCTAATATGTGGTCCTTGAAAATGATTGCAATATCAATGCATGTCAAAGGAAAAATGGAGCAAACAAGAGGGACTATGAAGTCATATTCATCGAGTTAACCACATATGGAATACGTTCAATATTATCATTTTCATTGAAAATTGTATTTGAGCATAGAAATCTATATACATTAGACCCGTCCAAGGCATTAGATAATAAATTATCTTTTAAGAACCTATGACCATGAAAGAATAATTTTTTAGTATCGACACCACATTCCTGCTAGTAATTAAAATAAGGTTAAACGTGAAATGATTTAAATTACCTCATATACGCAATTATATATTGACATTGTAATATCTCACGTTGTAACAAATGTAGAATGCCCTCTACCCCAATCTAGATATTCACATCCTCTGATTTCATGCGCAAATTAGCTAGAAGAGGAATCCTAATAGAATTGTCATCTAATGATAGCACCATGTCCAAATACAACCTAAATTGAGGTGATAGACTTGATACTTAATTATTGTGTTCATTTCCAAGGCTTTTTGGAATATTGCATACTCCATATCTTTTGTTGTTTCCACTTGCTAATATTTTTTCCCTATAGTATGACAACCCTAAGTAATAAAAAGTTGATGAAATAATTATTAGATCATATATTATCACTTAAGTAACAAGAATGTAATCTAAAATTGAAAGAGTTTGAATTATAACATAAGTACACTCTAGTTATATTAAAAATTTAATAATAATATATCCATATGTACTTCATATTCCTATGAAGTCCTTCAAAAACATAACTCCCTCCATTGGTCGAGGGTGATCACATCCCTATAGATATCTGGGGGTGCGGACATAATAGTATGATTAACTGCATACATACAGTTTTTGGCCATCCACGACTTCCAATCCGTCTAGGACTTTGCAAATCAACTCATAACAAGTTTTTTATGTTGTTTTCAAACATTAAATCCTTGCTATAATAATAAAAATTAAATATTTATTATGCATATAATTAAATTATCATATGGTAATAAGAAAAAAAAGTCATATCTAATAAACACCATAGTGTCATCCCACACTATATCCTTTAACTCTCTTAGGACATCCCTCCAAGTCTGATAAGTGATGGGGATGTGGGCACGAGTCTTAGAGTTACAATAATCAATGAATCAATCCCTATTCTTGTCCACTAGATACCCTAATTCATCAAAGTCAACATTAAGCATAATGCCGCTTTCCCCATTTCTAGCAATTTATGTTAATATAATTCTCCCTCTTATTTGTGTTTCTCCAACTTCTTGAGCATGTGTATCTTCAAGTGGATCCATACCTAGAGCAACGAATAAAAATTATATATTATGAAGCAATTAACATGTGATATCTGCAAAATATCTTTTGAATGTTCAATGGCTAATTTAATAAAGTGTTGAACACCGTCTATATATTCTCAAGACAAGCTACTTGAATATATCCGCTTATGGTCCATAACGAGAAATAAGTATAGTTTGACCCCTAAATTACAAAAAAAAAAATGGTGAATCTGATAACATTAGCCAAGTCAAGCAAAAAAACTAGCAACATACTTGGAATACATATATACCACGTCAATATTTGCATTAGTAATAATACACAATTCCTATAGAGTATTATCTATTAAGCCTTGTACTTTGTTTTTCTAAACTATATAGTTTGATAATATATCTTCACAAAATATATCAATACAAAAACTAATAACATAGAGCATAAATATATACACCACAACATCATATATAGTATAATGAACAAAGAATAATGAAATACACAAGATAGAGGTTCGAATAAGAAATAGCACAAGCAAAATTAAGTAATAAAGAGAAAATTATACATAACGCTTAAACTTCAAAGAAAAAAACAAAGAATAATGAATGTACTGTGAGCAGAGAGAAAGAAATGCAATGACAACGCACTATAGATGAATAACAATGAGCACGTACTCCAACGAAGAGAAGAGAGGAAGCCGTCAGTGGCTTCACAACTTCATTACTTCAAATAACGTTGTCTAGATATTGAGAGATGGAATGAAAAAGTGTAGGTGGTTCTAGATTAAAAATGACAAAGTAATAAAAAAAAATGGGGCAAAAGGGTATACACGACGATTATATGTTAAAACTGTCGTATATACCCTAATAGTGCATAAGGGAATAAACAATGGTTATAAAGTAAAACCATTGTGTATTTCCTCAATTAGAGAGGTAAATATTGGCTAAGGGAACTTTATCTTATAATCGTTGTGCATTCCCTTATGCACTATTAGGGTATATATTATGGTTATAAATTAAAAACACCGCGTATACCTTTAATCATTATTTATCTCTCTCGTTGAGGGTATACACGATGGTTATAAATTAAAACCATCATGCATACGTTCTACTTAAAATAATAAAATTCTCTCTTTGTGTTATTTCATACTGGGCAATATATTAGATGGAGGCTTATTTTGAAACCGCCTTATACTGGCTATCGTTTAATCCAATTCATATAGTAGTGTATGGAATAATACTTACTTAACATATACAACACCACTCGTTGTTGGCATCCAATCACGCTTATAAATTTCACTAATAACCTTCCATTGATACCATGTAAATGGCGCCATCCCTTTCAAAATACTCGAAAGGACGGTTAATTATAATTAGATCACTAATGAGGTTGTTTTTGTTATAGAAATATAACATTGCCAAGCTGGTGGCGGTTAGTAGGGTTCTTGTATTTATTGGTTCTCCTCTAAAGATGGAATCTTTTGTGGGGCAATAGATTTTTCTAATCTTTCTCTCTTTCCTTTCTCGGTGCCCTATTTTGTTTTTCTCATTCCACTAATAATTCTCTTTCCCTTTGTCTTATGAGCATTCTTATTTTCCAACTCCTTAATTCATTATTATAAACAAAATATAATGATCATATATATTTAAGGCATAAACAATGTGTATAACATGTTAAGTACAACATGGATGGAGGATGAGATTACCTCTTCAGTAGTGAGGCTTATGTGGCCAGTGGCCGGGGCACAAAGCTTCTATGAGCTTTCATTGTGGCTACCTCATTGCCTTCTTTATGACAAGGTAAGGGTAAATTTCCAATCAATGGTATGTCATTACATATGAGTCTCGTATTTGGGGTCAAGATAGACCCATGAACTGTTAGCATTTCGGTATCATAATTGATGTGTACCCTTTCTTTTGCCAAAATAATTGAGGAATCATTATCTAACAGGTCACATTTATGCAAACCCTAGAATAACATATTACATCTTGTTAATTATTGAGTAAACACTTGATATGTTTTATATATAGCAATTCATAATTTGTCATGCTTGCCTTAGAAAGAGAAGAAAAATGTGTATCAGCTTTACAGTTGTCTCTAATACTATTTACATTGGAAATGTGGAGCGGATTATGTCCATCTAATTCGGATAGCTTACATCTTTGAGATTTTATGGAGGCCAACTCTTTCTTCATTGTAATTTTTGGGTTAGGAGAACCACTTGGTTATATGTGTTTTGGGATCCACGTGATCGACCAAACACGTAAGTTCTTGTAACCCCTAATCCAAGACTCCTATTTCTTCTTAGGTGTTCTTCAATTCCCGTTGCTTGTGACATGATGCTATATTAATCTACATCCTCAAAAAAATCTTATGTTTCAAGTTTATCCTGTAATGTATGTAATTTAGAATATAGGAAAAAACATAATATAATAGTTTGCTCTAAGAAAACTAACTACATTTAAGGATAGCATCAAACTTACAATTCTTTTGGCGGCTCTTGAACATCTTCATTAAGATATCCATCTTTTGTTACTCTAGCATTCTTCTATAATATACCAATATTGATGGATAAAGTATACGAATCATTATTCTGGGCTACAAGTTGTAATTCCAAAATATGCATTTAAATTAGCAATATGATTTTAACACTCTTTACATTAAGATTTAAACACATTAATCAAAATGTCATACCAACTCTTTTTCAAGGCCCGCATAGCCTTTTTGAGCTATATTATGGCGGTAAATATTGTCCTTAGCAATTTCTCCATTTTTGGCACTTTTCTCCTATATTACAAGCTAAAATATGTACTCAAGGTTATTTAAATATCAATAAAATAATCTAAATCAAAAAGTTTAACTATTATACAGCAAATACCTTAAAATCTTTTGAAAGACGATATGTAATAAACCGATCTAACTATTTTGATTAGTGAAACCATAATGCTTAGGGGACTTCATGCATAATACACCATCACTCTTACTGTAATTTTTTTTTATTTGCCAAGTATGCCCTAAATATTCTTAGATATTCATCACAATGTCTAGGAAATCACTTCTTCCTCGCCTCTAGGATGATGAACACTCTTGAAAAAATAAGATATAAATATGCATATCAATGTTAATGTATTAAAATTAATAATATATGGCATCCAAAAATTAGTGAAGAAAATGTATCATTTAATATGGCTTCTTGTCAAATATATTCCTTATGACCTTTCAAAATCTACTTCCAATTGTTGTAAGAGATAGGAATACGATTATGAGTGACGAGTGAAATTTATGTCAAAAAGATGTTTGTATACTCACTGATAGGAAGATTATAAGTATTCTATCTCAAATATACTTGTTCTTCTCTATTTCTTATGTAAGTGATGATTCTCATCATAATAGATCCTCTCTTTCCTTCTTCATCACTAGAGTCCCCATTAATAATTTTTTTCATCATATCAATGCAAAATTTGAATATATAAATTAGTAAAAATAAGGCTATGAATGAATATATATACAAAATAAAGTGTAAAGAAAACATATCATATGTAGTAATGATATGGAAAAATAAATAATACGATGTCTCATGAATGTATATAATATAAGAAGTTAAAATAACAAGCACGCCCTATAAATATGTTAGAATGTTATTACCCTTATCACCTTCTTTTCCTTTTTTTTTCCTCTTTTTGGATTGGTTTCATGATTTAATACATATATTATTTCATGATGATCATCCCTTACATAGATTGTCTCCTCATCAATGTCATTGTTATTATTGCTCAATGATTAGGTTGCTTGCACAGCTTCGGTGTGTGCTATTTCCGCAAGTGTACGGATTCGTTATAGTATTTCAAGGTTATATCCCACAGGGACTTCGTAATTGATTACACCTCTTTAATATCTTAACTATCTAAATCTATGTGAATCAGAGGTATTCAAATAGATAACGGAAATAATTACGAAAAGCTTTATAATTGTAAATGCTAAACAATAGGAGTGAAACCCAGAATCGAACTTCGGTCTCCAAATTAGTAATCAATGATAAAACAACGAATATGTCATAGTTTAATTCGTTAACCGTGAACAATTGGTCTAATTATATCCATTATCTCCTTTCAAGGTCTAAGAACATATTTAATTTAATTTACTAACTACTTTTGTGACTCACAAATTAAACTAAATCCATTAAGTGTCGCTAATTTTATTATCCCTAACAATTAAATATCTACTTTCGTGATTACTTAAATTCCCATACACATGTTACTTTTCGATAATAATCTCAGCCTTTCAGTTGCAAATTATATCTAAAGATGTCGGATTTCATCAAATCCACTTTACAATAATTAAACCTAGCATATGCAATAGTATAGATGAATCAAACATAAAATATAATACTTCATTTCATCATATTGATCACTAAAACAGATCTAATTTAATCCTAGAAAAGAAGATTACTCACTCATATCTTTAAAGAAATTCAAGGAAATAAATAGGATGATAAATAAAACAATAATAAAAATATACAAAGAAGAAGAATTAGATTGAATTAACCGTAATCTAGAGGAGAACAAAGTTGATTCTGATTCGATCATACACAAAAATACATTTGAATCTCCAGAAAAATTAAACTAATAGAAACAAACAAATTACATGAAGCTATAGCTCGGTAATGAGGAGTAAAAGTGCTCTAGAATCTCTACTCTCTCCCTTTAAGAAGTCCCTGAAGTGTGCTATAAATAATCCCCATCACACAAGCCATGCCACACACGTTGATCATGGGGGGAAATAGTTGTCGCACGGCCGTGCCGCTTCTTAACTCTCAAATTGGTTGAATTTAAGATCTTGCACGGTTGTGCAAGAAGCGCACTGCCTAGACGTGCAAGTTTCTAAGTCTTGACTTTTCAGCATAAAATTTTGCATGATCATGAGATCCATGTATTGCCTGGCCATGTGGTTCTCTTTTCTTTGAATATAATAGGGAAGTGCTGCATAGCTGTGCAACAGATCGTGCAACTCCTTTTTCTTGTTTCTTCAAGGCTTCTTGGCACATCTCCAGCTCTCTTAGCTTCAAGACTCTTTAATAAACATGTTGGGTTGATTTACTCTCCTCCATAACTTT
Organism: Tamarix austromongolica; assembly: GCA_039764185.1. Taxonomy (NCBI): domain Eukaryota; kingdom Viridiplantae; phylum Streptophyta; class Magnoliopsida; order Caryophyllales; family Tamaricaceae; genus Tamarix; species Tamarix austromongolica. Next base: position 10,776,160 of record CM077818.1, read on the forward strand.
CCATGCTAGGTCCTTTGTTCTAAAAACATGTAATTCTTTCTCGGATTTAGCATTCTTATGGAAATTACTACAACACAAAACTCAAGAAAGCAGTAGCATAAATAACAAACTAGAACTATAGTAACATATATGAAAGAGATTAAATGAAGTCCCAAAGTGAATGCAAAGAGATGAAAAATTATAGAAAATATTCACATTATCATTCGGCTCACTCTTTTTCCCAATTGGCATCATTTTCATTGTCATATGTTTTGGAAAATATTTTCTTCATGGGTAAAACCACATACCAAGATTGATTTTAAAGAAAACTTGTGTTGCTTATAATGCTAAGATGAATGGGTCTTGCTTATGCCCTACCTTCTTGATATCTACTAATGTGAAACCATCTTCATATCTAATCCTATGACTATTATAAACTCATCTGCATCCAAAAATAGGTACTTTAAATACAATGTAATTTAGCTCCCAAATTTGTTCAATCAAGCCATAATAATTTATATTTGCACATGTTAGATTCTTATCCTTTGCACTAGTAATATGCATTACCCCAACCACTAAATTCACTCAACTGTTATGCATTGTACTCCTCTCATCTTGTTGTTTATGTAATAAGTGTACCCGTTGATGGTATAGCCGGTATATGAGAATGATTCATATCAAGGCATTTGAGATAATCGATGTGGGGTTTTAAAAATTGTTATTGAGGAATGTTCGATGAGTGGAATTATATGATCTTTTAGCCAATATATGAAGCAAAATTATTTTTATCAACTATTCATTTCTCAGTCTTTGATAGATTTTCAATCCTCAAAGAACATATATGTTCTTCAACATATGCCGAACATCATCACTTTTATGTAATACATAAAGATGTATTTTATAGAGCATGTTAGGGTCTACATGCCCACATTAGTTTCCCCTAGTACTTTATCCTTTGATCTTCCTTGCATGCCAAGACTTAGGAATATCAAGAGATTCAACATTGGACAAGTAATTTGTGCAAAATTTAATTGCCTCTTCTACTAGATAACTCTCAATAATGCATCATTTTAGCTAATATCAATTCTTCACGTAACCTTTCATCAACTTCATAAATAGTTTAAGGAGGTACATCCAGTGCCCATGAATAGTTCCTAACATTTTTACCTCTTAAATCGAGTGAACGGTTAGATGCACCATAATACCAAAGAATGAGGGGAAAAAGTACATTTCAACCTAGCACAAAGTCATCACAATCCCTCTTTACAAGGCATCCAAATTAGTAGGATGTATAACTTTAGAGTAGAGTACATTGAATGACCAACAAAGCTTAGTGATAGCAATTCAAATATGCTTCGGTAAAATTCCACGTATGGCTATTAACATCAAATATTGCATCAAAATATGACAATCATGAGACTTCATGTTAATTATTTTTAATTCTTTCATCAACACTAGGTTTCTGACATTTGAAGAATACCCTTCTAGAGCCTTAACGCTATTAAAAAATTCACAAAATTTAATTTTATCATTTCTGGAGAGAGTATGGCAAGTCGGTGGTAAATATGTTCTTCTTCCATTGTCTCTTGGTGCTATTTCATACCTAATGTCCATTTCCTTCATATCCAATCGAGAATTGATATCATCTTTAGTCTTTTGTGGAATATTAAGTAATGTACCAACAAGGTTATCACATATATTTTTCTTGATATGTATTATATTAAGTGCATGCTTCACATATGAAGATTCTTAATATGGAAGGTTGAAGAATATATACATATTCTTCCACTTAACTTACGAAGGCTTATATTTATTCTTCTTCCCAAACTATATATTCACATGTTTTATTTTCAAATACACTTGTTTACCCGTCAACCGGAGTGGTGTATGCCCTTGTTCTGGGAATCCATTGAAAGCATTCATTTTCCTATGATAATGATGATCATTCGGTGAAAATCTACGATGGCGGAGAAAAATAGTCTTTCGAGCAATGAGTTATTCTCCTTATATATCGGGCATGCATAATGACATTTCACACTATAATATGACAAGTTGTCATATGCCAAAAAATTACTTATAATACAGAATAACATTGCTCTCAAAGTAAAAACTTTCTCACCATATGCAACAAATACTCCAACACCTGTGTTCCATAAAAACTTAAAATCATCAATCAAAGGGGTCAAATAAACATTAATATCATTCTCCTATTGGTTTGGTCCCCAAATGAATAAAGATAACATCATATACTTGAATTTCATGTAGAGGCACAATGGTAGATTGTATATAACCAAAATTATTAGCCAAATACTATATGTGCCTTGATTATGCGGATTCATACCATCTGCAGAAAATGCAAGACACAAGTTCCTTGGTTCTTTGCCAAATTCAGGAAACAAACTATCGATCATCATCCATTGTGGAGATCATCCATTGTGGAGAGTTGGATGAATGTCTCAGAAGCCCATCATCTATCTTCTCATTAGCATGTCATCTCAAGTTCTTCACATCTTGGACATCATTAAACATCCTCATGCATATTGGTATTATAGGAAAATATCATAATACCTTAGATGACACCTTGTTCTTCTTATGTCGTGGTGCTTTGCATTCATGATTAAGAAAATTCTCTAAAGATGCATATTCATTTCAAAATGATATATAATCATTAGGGAATACATGAATCTTTGCATAACTCATACTCATAGATGAAAGGCTCGTCTTTGCTTCATAGGTACAATCGAGTAGAACATTATCATTGGGAAGCATATATTTCACAAATGTTAATAATTCTGTGAAACTCTTATTACTCCATCCGCTATATGCTTTTAAGTTATACAACCATAAAGTAGATAATAATCTAGTAAACTTCTTACAACTACCGTATAGAGGTTTTTTTATAGTCACTCAATAACTAGTCAAATATTTTTGGGCAATCTCAAATACTTTCCTAGCCTTCTGAGTCATCTCCTCTAACAATTCACTTTCATTGTTGTCAAATGATCCATTACTTTTCCTCCTACCTTCCTCATTACCATATCTAGAATATGTCTCACCATGCCATATCTGATGAGTGTAACTTATATCAATTTTTTATACAAAAAATGATCTCAAATCATTAGCATTTACATGTTGAATATAAGCACAACTCAAATAATGATAGGCTATTCTACTAGGGTTTCGTACATGTTCTACTGCAAACATGATTAAAAAATCAACTCCTTTGTCATATATTCTAGACAAACTATTTGCAGACATATGTATCTCACGAAAAATAATTATTACAAATCAATTCACTTCTACAAACTAATTTATATATCGCTTATTCTTAGAAATAGTTCATAGTAGAAATAGTTCATAGTTTTATAATGTATAATGCTATCCTGTTGCTATATGTATAGACAATTCCAACATGTTTCCATACCCCCTACCAATTCACAAATTGCTCATGGTTAGAAAAAATTCATATTTCTACAATGTATCATGCTATTTTGTTGCTATGTATACATTATCTGAATATGGGAATAAAAATATACCAATACACAAAATCTTCTTTCTTAGAAATAGTTCATATTTATATACTTATCAAATATTTATACAAGGGTTTTTAATTCAAAAGTAAATACATAATTCATGTTTAAAATAAGAACAAAAAACTAATAAGAAACCTAAGGCAATATATACATCAAAAGGTTGTTACAACTCAAACACCTAACTAAGAAAAACCCAACCATCCTATGAAATCTCTGTTGATAGCCTTGCCTAGGCCAAATAGAACATGCCACTCTCATAGTCCACTCGTCTCAATATGTCATATGTTCCCTCACAACATCAACGAAGAGCCTGGTATTCTAGGGTAACCAGAGTGGATACTCAACAGTAAGCTATGATAAAACCTCCACTCGTCATCTATCACCATCAGCTCTCTAACTATTTGATCATAATTTCTCGCAAACACCTCACCCTCAACAAATCTTAGGTATGGTGCATCAGTACATTGGAAAAACAAATACAAATAACTAGCTAAAGCCCATGACCACGCTCAATCTGAGGCAGGGTCAACGGAAAGTAATATAATTTGAAATGGAACGGATCAAAGTACGATCCACTCATGAATAAGCGACCTAGCTCCTCGTATAACTAGATCGCATAACCATGAAAGTCTACATAAGGTACCATGCATAAATATGGTAGTGGTATGTAAATAATAGGTAAGTGCAACATCTTAGTATTTATAAAAGAAAACAACCACTACATTATGTCATTAAGATTATTGTCCAACTCTTTTAAATTATAAAAATATTTAAATTCTATAGCTTGATTAATCATAAATATATAATATAATATCTTAACAAAATATTATGTTAAGTTAACAACATATCCACATGTATAACTAAAATATTGGCCATTAATTCAATTAACTTATATCGACAATAATTTATCAGAGGTGCATCTACACTATATAAGCAGTAGCATTTTATCAACGACAAATTAAATAAATTATGCAATATTTTTTAGCAATATATTATATCAACATGCATATATATATATATAGTAATTTTTTAATATCAAAGAGGGAGATGCCCAACATGCAGCCAAAAAGTATAACAACACAACACCATAGGCAACATATATCATACAAACAAGAACACATGTAATACCAACTAAATACTATGCATGCATATATTTATAATGAAAAAAAAAAAATATTTTTTATATACTTAGCTAGATCTAAAAATTGCGCATCGTCGGCTCTTAAGCAAGAAACGGATGGACACTATAGCATAAATGAGTAACAAATGAAAACGGACGGATGATAAGAGAGAGGAAGTACAAGCCAATGACACAGAAACTGATGACAACGACAAGAAGAGGAGGAAAATAATCATTGATAGATAAGAGTGAGGCACGACGGTTGTCGACACGTGAAAAGATGACAATCGATGATAGGTAAGACGAAGAGGAGGAATAAGAGCAAGTGAGGCCAAGAGAGAATCGAAAATCTAAAATGACATAGTAAGAGAAGAGAAAATGAATGGTGAATATAATGTTAATGTTTTAATAACAATTATAAATATAACCATTATTAAAACAGAAGCAATTTTTATTTTGATAACTATTACATTTATAACCGTTATCAAAATAAGGGCAACAATTTTTTTTATATATTTTATTAACGATTCCTGTCTAGAATTATTATTAAAAAGTTGATCCGCTTTTCCGCACTAATTTTTTTTTTACATTTTTATCAACAACTTCGTTCAAATTATTATTTATGTACCGTTATTAATTGATCATTCTGTAATAGTATTTACAACTCTTCCGGTATACTTTATAATACAAATACTATATTCTTTACATTTTGCTTGCACTATAATGGATATAAAGTTGATATATAGTGGCATGAATAGACATTAGGATGAGGGTCAATGAAGGAAAAGAGATATACAAAAGATCGAAGGATAGAATGATGGAGATATTGGTGTTTCATCTATTTATATCTAATAATACTGCATTTATAAGTTACGACTACTCTTTTATTGGAGTTAAAAAAGATTGGGCGAAAGAAATCGGAATCTATTTTCACTTTAAGTCATCTAAGGCAAGGGATACAAGCATGCGGGGAATCAATCTTCCTCTTATTGTTTCCTTTCTATCGTTGGCATATTTTGTAAGGTTATGCGCTTTAGTGTTAGCTTGCTGTGGAATATAACTCCAAGGGATCTATGTAAATCTTAAAGCCAACTCCTATGTGTATGTACGTATATATATATATTATTACAAATTACACCCTTATCCTTCTTTCATTTCCTGTGGTAAATTTGGTGACGAGCTTTGAATAGTTTGATTCAATCACATTGAAGATGTGGAGCACCGATTTCATTTTAAATTTTTTTTTTACATTGAAACTCCAACTTTCTTTCTTCATTTTCTCATATATGATTGTATTTTAATTATAAATGTATAAGTTAATTGTTAGTTCATCGATATATTAGAAGACTCGTTAGACTTGAATCGCATAACAATATAACTAGTTACCCAATTTAATAGTCCTCCAAACTATATATGATAATTTCATTGGCTTGCATAACATTCTATAAAAATAATACTTATATATAATTTTTTTACCACATAATATTTTTAAATTTGTAGCTATTTTGTGCGATTTGTATACAAGCTTGGTGTTACATGGAGTTCCATAGAGTTTGGATACAAATGCATAGAGAGCTCATATGGCAATTTCTATCGCACAAATGAGGGAAACAAAGCTGAGAAATGCTGATAAAATATAAAATATTCGGTGCTCGTTTGGTATGGGGTAATAGGGGTGGAAAAATTACCCTCATATTTTATATATCTTATATAATCTATTTAAAATTAAATATTTTTATTCTAATGAATACCCATTTTAGATCTTAATTTAATCTAAAATGGATATTTCATTAAAATATATTTATTATTATTAAATACTTAATATAAATGATGCAAAATAGAGGAAAAATTTTTCCACCCCTATTACCTCCATACCAAACAAGCCCTGAGTATTTTTGTTTGTTCTAAAAACTTCAACGATACAAAAATAAATTATGACTATGTATTAAATCCAAATGGTTTGACTCCATTAGGAAGGAAATATTAAATCAAAAATTATATATCGGAGTGTAGCTTGAATTATGAGATAATTATCTTGGACAATAAAATAATTGTATATTATGTAAAATTATTTCGATCACTAAAATGATTATCTTATATAAAAAATATTATTATGTGCTTTACTTTTTGATCTTTTGGGTTGTATGCTACAAATACTTTTCTTATTAATTGATTATTTGTATCATGTTTCCTACGTTATTAACTTAAAAAAATTAATTATATATTGAGTACGGGATGATAATTATTTCGTCAGTATGTCGTTTACTCAACTAATTATGTGTCTCGTGTATTGGTCTTTTAGATTGTATATTATAATTTATTGATTTTTTTTACGATACATTCGCACCATTTTCTTGGTTCAGTATATCCTGTGAGGCAATAATCAAATTTGCAGCGGAAATATAGAGTCGCAAACCGGGGTGGAGGGAGGCCCGGGAGGGGAATCGTCAGCTGCCTATTCACCGGTTTGAAAACGCAACGGCGGCGTCCCAACTCCCAGCATTCCCATCCACAACTCCGCCAACCAAAATGAGTGCTCTGAGAGCACCCATTGTCACCAACCTTCTTCTCCAAAATATCAAACTAAAATTGCAATCTCAAAACCCTAAACCCTCACAATCACTAACCTCAAATCCAACGAACTCACCTGCGTCGGCCACGGCAACTAGGCGGCTGTTTACTACTTCTCTAGTTCTTTTTTATTTCATCAAACGTCCCGGTAGTTCTATTGCCGTGCCGACTTACGATCCTGTCACTGAGGCGGAGCGAACAGAGAGCCTGAAGACTTCACAGAGGTTATCCGAGGCCATTGAGTTGCTTGAGAGAGGAAGAGATTTGCAGGCTAAGGGTGACTTCAATTTAGCACTTGATTGTTTTACTCAGGTATTGATTTGTCATTCAAGGCCGTGTTTTGTCTGATCGCATTTGAAAATTCTGAAAGTGGAATGATTATGAATAGCTTTTGAGAATTTAAATGTGGCTTTTTATTACTGTTCTAATGGCGCCAAGGGTTGAGTTGAGATGTTCAGGAATTTGAATGTGTTGTGAGCATTATGCAGGACTATTTTATCTTATTTTACTTTGAAGGAAAATACAGGTCAAAAATTCGATAATACATTAATTAGCTAGCTAATGTCAGACAAAGCAAAATCGAGGATATCCATGGGGACATCCGTGGACCATAAGATCCTCGTCTCTGGACTACAGAATTTAGCAATCGTATGAGCTACTCTATTAGCATCTCTACATATATGAGTCATGATCAAAATAAAATCAACTCTGTCTGCAGCCTCCTGAAGGTTCTCGATTAGATATCCCAGTCTCGTCCGCACACTCGTACCGTTCTATATCTCGGATTTCACCTTGCTACAGTCTGACTCAACGGCTACTCTGTTAAAGCTTTTTTCCTTATTAACATTCAGCCCGGCCTTAACAGCTTAGGCTTCCTCTTCCTCGCAATTCCAGTTCGCATTCCAAGCATCATAGCCTGCTAGTATAATCATCCCTGTTGCATCACGAAGGACAAACCCGATCTGCCACAAACCATCGTTCCTCCTTCCTGCGTCAAGATATAACATCAACCCACCGCGATTTGATGGACTCCATTTTTGAATTAAAATACTTGTAGCTTGGTTCAGCAGTTCCCCCAGTAGGACGTGAGAAGCTGCTCAACGTATACTCTAATGTCCTCACAAGACCACTCGCGTCCATTGAAAACGCAATCATTCCTCTGCCACCATATCGCCCGCCCAAAAGTCAACTTCCAAGCCACCTAATCATCGTCTTCTTTGCACAAAATTTCCATCCATTCTCGCCTTTGTGTACAGGTCTGGTTATTGTCTGGCTTGAATAGACAAAAAGGTCCATATGACCATATCTCTTATCCTGTGTACAATCTTTCTGGACGTGAATAATAGCTTCAGCTTCTCTGCAGAACTACCGCGCACGTCCATCTCCACTTTCCTTTAGTTGAGCTTCGTATTTGTCAGAGCAATTTCATTACAACTGCCCCATGCAAACAAACAGACAAGACGCAAATTATTCGGCTTCCACACCCTGTGTCATATCCCTTCTCCTTTTTCTTCCAAAAATCCAGCCTCCTTGAGCTAAGCGTCTCTTAACATCATCCGATAGCCACTTTTCGCTGTATGAATTCCATCATTTGTGTGTGTGTACCAAGGCCTGTTGATCTTGTGGCAGATATTAATTGATGTCATGATGTTCTGTCTGTAGGTTATTGCAGATGATTTCTGTTGCGGTTGATATCATTGACAAGTGATATAGTTCTTATATTTTGGCAGCCGACTGCTCCCTTTCTTCTAATGCATTGTGTATTTTCTGTATGTTGGCTGTAAGCCATCAATTGTAGAATGTCATGGATGTTTTTTGCTGAGTACGTTGTTGGTTGAGTTCCGTCTTTAAGTATATTACTTAAAATTGTTATCATTGCATATAATGAACAGGTTTTGGCCTTTTGGGAAAAGGGTCGGTGTAGGGCAATTTGTAGTGTGTAACTTGAGGACAGAGATGGCAGCAGGTGTTGACTTGAGTGGTAAATATTTTAGTCATGTATGCCCATAGAAAGAAGGTGAATGCTTGTGTATTTACTAGTGAGTTTGAGTCAACCTGAATCAATGGGGCTTCCATGGGTTTCTGATTCCTGAGTTTCTATGATAAGCCATATTATGGATAGGTGTTAGACTTGTTTGGGGAGTCATAGACTCATAATAGTTGCCAGGTTTCTCTTTGCATTAAGAGTTGTGAATTAGAGAAGTAGATGCCTTGTAGAGAATTTGATGTTTGCCAATAAGCCTCAAGAAATAGGGAAATGAGGCTTAGGTCTTGTTTTCCTTACCTTATCATTAGATCAGATCAACATCAATTGCATCAAATTAAAGCAGTACCAATTAGATCATAATAGATCAGATATAATCTTTAATATTAATAATATTATGATTATGAACATTATTATAATAATTACTTTATTTATCTATGTTACTATTATTATTATTATTATTGTTATTGTTATTAACATAATTATTATATATAATAATAATAATAATTTTGATTATTAATATTATTACAATTATTATGGTTATTATTTTTATTATAATTATTAATTAAATTATATATTATAATAATTATTAGTATAATTATGATAATTATTATTATTTTGAACATAATTATTAATGTAATTATTATATATTTATTAATATCATTATTAATATGAATAATATTATTAACATTTTTATAGTTATTAATATAATTATAATTATGACTATTAATATAATTTTATTTATTATAGCTATTGATATCATTATTTTAATTATTTATATTATTATAATAAGAATAATTATTATTAATATTTTTATTATGCTTATCAATATGCATAAATGTTATTATAATGAATAATATAATAATAGTAGTAATAATTTTTTATATAATAATTATTATTGACATTAATATAATAATTTTTATTCTCATCAACACTGATAAGATTATATTAGATAGATTTAATTAGATTCAATTTGATAAGAAAAATCAGGTGAGGAAAATAGAGCCTCAGTCTTAACCCTAGTATTAAAAACCGGACCGGACCGGCCGGTCCGACCAGTGAACCGGCGAACCGGTCGGGTCACCGTTTAAATTTTATGTGCCGGTTTTTAAGATCTCGGAACCAGTGAAAACCGGTCAAAAACCGGTCGGACCAGTGAAAACCGGTGAACCGGTCAAAAAACCGGTCGGGAGCCGGTCAGATTTATATAGAGTTTAATTTTCTATATATTTCATATTTTTTGACTTAAAATGTACTACTGGTTCGACCAGTCCAAACCACTGGTTCGACCACTAAATCAGTGAACCAGTTATGAGACCGGTTCGATGACCGGTCCGGTTTTTAAAACTATGGTCTTAACCACTAAACTAGCACCTCTTTAGGTAGAGTTGCATTCTGTATATTTACTATTTTTTTTTCTGCTCTTGTCTAGGTAGGTTAGCATAGCTAGTTTTCCTAAAGGGTAAATCCTTAGCGTGCCTACTTAGCATGATCGTCGAAATTCACATTTATAGTTGGAATAGCCTTAATAGAGCTATTCATCCCCTTTTATATGCATGAGAACTTATCAATTTATTATGAGTAGGAGGTCAGATATGCCCTTAAGTCCTTGAAAAGATCAAATTGAAATAACTAGGCCTATAATATAGAATAATATTACTATCTAACTAGGCCTATTTCAACTCTTTGAACATATTACAACCACCAAAATATTAACATCTAACAAAAAGGATGCGGCAACAGTTTCACACTTTTTTTGCTCGAAGGAACCCATATGTGACTCACTATAACCTCCTTCACACAATTTCAAGATCCAACTTGACTAAGGTGGCATACGCACAAGATGTTGACCGACTATTAGGAAATGTGTCATATTTTTCTATATGACTATAAACTAATATACTAGAGTTTTGTTTTCTGCACCTTATTTTTTTAGATCTGATTAGTGTTGATATGAACTGATAATAATTATAATAATTATTATTAGACACCAATTAGATTAGAACAAATAATATTAAGTATTATTATTATTATTATTTATAATATTTATATAAACTAAATTTATAATAATAATTTTATTATAAATATTATTATTATTAATTATAACTATCATTATTAATTAGTATAATTATTATTGTGATTATTAATATTAAGAATATTATAATAATGAATATGATTATTCACATTGTGATTATTATTATAATTATGATTATTGTTAAAATTATTATTATAATTATAATTATAACTATTATTATTATTATTATTACTTTGATTATTAATATTATTATAATTATTATGACGATTATTGTTCTTGTCACTATTAATTAAATTATATATTATAATATTTATTAATATTATTATGATAACTATTATTATAATTAATATAATTATTAATTTTATTAATATGAATAATATTATTACAATCATTAATGTAATTATAATTAATATAATTATTGAAATGAATTGTTATAATGATTATCAATATTATTATTATTATTATGATTATAATAATTATTATTAATAATATAGTTATTATTGTAACTATTAATATAATTTTATTTATAATAGCTATTAATATCATTATGTTAATTATTATTATAATATTTAATATTATCATAATTATTGATATAATAATTATTATTAACATTAATATTTTTATTCTCATCAACGCTAATCAAATCAGATTAGATCAATAATAATCACATAAAATCATATTGGATCTGCACTAAGGCCGTATTTTTCTCACATTATATTTAGATCATATTAGATCGGCACCAATTAGATTACATCAGTCAAATCAACTCATATATCAGATCTAGTAATATCAATTGTTATTATTATTCATAATAATTATACAAACTAATATTTTACTAAATTTATTATTATAAATAATATTCATCCTATAATTAATATCAATAATCATAATAATAATTATATTAATAATAAAAATAAAAATATTAATAGTTATTATTACAATAATTTGACTAAGTTATAATGATAGTTATAATTAATAATAATAATATTATTTATAATAAATTATTATTATAAATATTAGTTTATATAATAATAATAATTGATATTATTTGGTCTAATCTAATTGGTGTTGATCTGATCTCATTATAAGGTAAGAAAAACAGGAAGAAAGTTTACATGTTCTAGCCTGCCTCATGCAGTATTTTCTATGGATCTTTTGGAAACACTCTGCTAATAACCCACTATTTAATAGGTGAGGCTGCATAAATCTTGAGATCCTAATACCCTATCAAGAGACGGTATTCATATTGGGTGTTACCTTTACCTTTACCTTCTAAAAAATGTAGCTCTTGGATGTCAAATAGTTTGCTCAAAGATATGGTTTCATTCTGCTGAGATTCCTTTGCACTATATACAAAGTCAAATGCTATTATAGACTTTTGCAGATCCATCTTCCAACTGATTTTGAGGTCCATTATCAAAGCGAAAAAAATAAAAAGAGAAAAAGAGAAAAAGAAGGCATATTAAGATAGATATGGTAGAGGAAGATTTCATAAATTTACCTTTGAGTCAAGATGCTTGAAAGCGTGTACTTCAAGAATATGTATCCATAGCTGCGCAGAGCAATCCTCTTTCTAGGCATGGAAGTCGCTTAAAAGAGTAGTGTTCTCTTGATTTTCCAAAAGAAAAATGTCCTTGATCTCCTCAACCAACTGAACTGCTAAGATGACTGCGAGCTCCTGCAGAACCCAATTGTCAGCACAGACAAGGCAATACAACTAAATCACCTATTTTGGGGACCTTAGTGAGTTGATGTAATGGCAATTTACCCTCGACCATCATCATATGTTTTTCTACATCATGGTATCTATATCTGCCCCTTTAAAGGATTCTGTATTTTAAAAGATGATGATCTGAGAGGGCAAACTGGGCTTATGGTTTTGTTATTCAGATGTTGTAGCACAGAGGCCGTGAATATAGCTGACATTCTAATCGGCATCAGGGGATGTAGCATCCTGGGGTTATCAGGGATCACTCACAATCACTGAAGATATGTTTGATTGAAGTAAAAGCAATTCAGCCAATTTTGATTTCTCAACAGCTAGCTAGCTGTCTGATGAAAGGATGGTTATAGTCTCCATCCCCCTGCAAGATGGTTATTAGAAACTCATATGTAGCATCTCTCTTTCTTTTTAATAATTTTGTCGTGGAAATCATATATGCAGCGTCTCCAAGAGTACTTTGGTAGGCATTGAGATGTTCGGCCAGGGCATTTATATGTTCTGTGTTTTTAACATCTTAAAATCATATCCATGCCCCTTCATGGGCACACTCTTGCCACTTGCAAAGTCTCTCTCTCTCTCTCTCTCTCTCTCTCTTGTTTTGTTTTTGTGTTGTTCGGAAGATGAACTTGTAGCATGCAGCTTCAGTTGGTTCATCTTGAATAACCAAACTTCGCTTATTATTTTGGCGGTATGCTTTGTCCGGTAGGGATATATATATATATGTATATTTATGTCCTCGTTCCTAATTTTCAGGTGGTTGAACGATACAAAGATTTTGCATTTTCAGACTATGCGAGAGTAGGAAGAGCACTGGCTTTATATGAGCTTGGTAGCAGAGATGAAGCCATTGTAGAAATGGAGGACGTTTCCATTTCATTGAAAGGATATCCAGGTATTGATAAACATCAATACGCAGATTCTACACTTTATATCTTAACTAATTCTATGACTTCTAATTTATGATCACGGTTAATGATCTTCTGTAGAAGTTCATGCTGCTCTAGCAGCTGCTTTGTACGCGGACAAGCATGCTCCAATACTTGCGGAAAACCAGTTCACGATCGCGACGTTGTTAGATCCTCATTACACAGATCTCTCGTACGTGAAGGATACAAAACATTGGCCACCTAGTCTTGTTAGTTCTTTGAAGAACTTCCTCTCCCTATCGTGAAAGGCAGTCTCCGTTGATACAGGAAGTAATACAAGACGAACATTATACCTGATATAGTCATGTAAAATCCCGCAACCCTTTTGTATTTGCATTTCTTCTAGACCCGCGGAAGTGTAAATAAATACTTTATCAGCAAAGCAGCATATCCAGTGTTATGCAATATAAATTGAAAAGCAAGCCGTGGTCTGCGGAATGCACGAGTACCCGCCCCACAGTTGCAGCTAGCCCACAAAGTTTGAACGTAAAACTATTTTTCAGAATCTTCTTTCGGCTGCAAGTGCTGTGCACGCTGTTGAAAGATTTAAAGGCTAAATTCCATCACCACAGTACCCAACTTTTAACTTTTCAAACTTTTGTATTATAAACCGACCGTTAGCTGCTTGTTCCTTTCAAACAGGTGAGAGATTGATTCCAACAGTAAATCGATACATTTGTTGACAGTGAGGGACTAACTAATGATGACTACCATCGTTACAAGTCTCCAAACCACATAATTCATTCCCCCACTTACAGCATTATCTATAACAAAAAAAGGAAGAAGAAATAATGCGACAATCTGCCCTACACATGTTTCATTATGTTCATAGAGCACATGGATCGAAGCACCTTTAACAACATCCTTGCTTTAGTCTTAGTCCTGACATCACACTGACTTTGAATCAACAATAACAACTGTGTCAACACCCCTCTACGTATCGCTTCGTCTCTTACCTGTACCGAATCGCAACATAAAATTATCAACGAACTCACTGCGCTCTCACTGCCCTGATGCTCGTCCGACACTTTAAATACCATCTTAACGAGGGCTCTTATACCATTCGGATTATCGATCACTGACTGTTTCCCTTTGTCCGTACCCAGTATCGCTTCCAGTGCCTTCGTTGCCTGAGACGATGCGTTATCATTGTTTCTTTTCCTTGCACGACCGCCTCGGGAAGATCTTAAAATGTACGTGATTAACACGTCTATGACTCCATCTAGGGCGATTAAAGTCTCAAGATCAGTGGTGTTCGAGTCTTTGGACGACGATAACAGCAATAATGCTGATAGTAGCTTGATTCCGGATTCATGAACTTCCTCGTCGTCCGCATCCTTCGGATCATCGTTATGGAGTAAGTCGATGATCGATTTTACAATCTCGGAGTCGTTGTTGACGATCGTATTGAATAATAACTCCTTTGTCTCGTCCGAGGATGAAGTGATAACGGATAATATAAGAGTACATAAACTCACCTTCGTCGTCGGAGTGCCTTGTCGCAAGAGGAATTTGAATTTTGACCCTAGATTACTCCTCGACGACGAGGACGGCGAGTCTTCGTCGTCGTCGTCGTCCTCCTCCTCCTCCTCCTTCAGCATAATCTTCAAGCTCGCTAATTCGGTACTGCCGAATGGCAACGATTTTACAGCACAACATAACGCTTCTTCTATAAATTCCAAGAGCATCAACCGTACTTGTCGAGGAGATTCATTGTATCTATCTTCCAATTTTTCTCTTCCGAAGACCAAATTCAATGCCATCGGAACAAATCCAGACCTAACCAAACATCTATGTTTTCCTCTCTCGTACTGATCAACCGATAAACGACCTCGAATCGGTTCCAGTACCTCCGAGCTCCGGCCAGACTCTTCGGATTCTTCGAGCGCCTGGTTCGACGAAGGCAGTAGCACGTCGGCATCGAAACCGGAACGACCGCAGATAGCCAACATTGTACGGTCGAAGCAGCTACAGCCGCTTCGCTGCGGATCGGAGCTGGTGCGGCGGCTGAAGTAATAATGCAGCGCCTGCTGGGTTGAAGACGGCGATGACGGCGCGGCTGTGCGAAGCCACTGATTGATTAACTGACGAAGAGTGTGGTTAGGGACTAAAGATAGGTCGTGGAGTTTCTGCATTGTTACGGGACAGGTTGCGTTTCCGGCGGCTAACCATTTCTCTATGTATGGCCTGTCGTATGTTTGGCCGGTACAAAGCGTGACCGGATCAGTGAATATGTCCAGGCTTATGGGACATGTAAAGTGGTCTGGAAATGACATGATGGAATTAGCGCCACCGCCACCACCCTCTCTACTCCGAAAATGACCCGGATTCTGAAGGGTACGTTCAAATATGTGGTTATGCTTATGAGATAGCCTTGCTTGAGGTCTCAGTTTGGTCTTTATATATACCGCACACAAGCAGTGCACAACATGGAGAGGCAACAGAAATCACGTATGTGACGTCGAGAACAGAGAGGGAGAGAGAAGGAGGGGTAGATAGAAAAGTTAACAAAGGAGTTTTGAAAGCTTGATCGGAATATTACTAAGACAAAGAGGGCATCAGAGTTGCAGACAAACAAGTAAAAATTAAGAAGAGGGGTATATGGTGGATTGGTGGGGGGTTGGGGGGGGGGGGGCTTATCCTGGTAAAAGGGGTCAAAGTTAATAATACAGAATAATTGGGGATTTGGTCCCCACTTTTTTCCTTTTTTCTTTTTTCTTCTGCTTCGGCCTTTTGTGAACTCACTAACTAGTGAGTATTCACTACCATCCAATACAGTAGTAGCATTCGTTAGAAAAAAGAGATGCGGTCTAAAGCTGATTCTAACGATGAAAAAAAATAAACGAGCAGTAACCAATATTCTCTTTGAACTTTGAGGTTCCAACGGCCTGCCTAACATGTTGTTGTTATTGTTTTTTATTTTATTTCTTGAACCCGTCCCATCATATATTACACTCGGTGAGGATCAATTAGGTTTTCAACCAGTAGTTAAAGACTCAGTTTACATCAACCATTGCAATTTGCATTCGCCATAAAAGATTTCTCACAGATCATACTAGACAACAGCATTTCTCAAAGAAATTGAGAACAAAGAAGTAACGTTGTCCGTTCAGAATATAATTTTATTTAACCATATGTTAAATTTTTTTGTTGTTGTCGTTTTGTTTGTACAGGCTATATTCTTCTTTAGTTATTGTACAATAAGTTTACAACAAAAAAATAAAAATAAAAATAAAAAGTGTTTTCTGACCTCAGCCTTTTCCCACTTAATCAAAGATTTAAAGAGAGAAAAATGCTATAATTTAATTGCTGGTCGAAACTAAAAATTAGTTACTCCTTACCAAATAGACACCCGCTGAACCGTCCTAGTGGTACCGTTTTACGGTCATCCAACATATTTTCTAACAGTTAATATAAGTCAACAAATATATTGTATATTATATATATAAGTGGAACTCAATTCTAGAATTTCTAGTATTTGTCCAAGGATTTATGGATATTTACGTACATTCTGTATGGGTGCAACTTGCAAGTGCAAGCGGGGTTCCAACATGGCTGCCTAAGACTTCATTGGTGCTTAAATATATTTTCTAGTTATTTATCCACCGAGAACTACTATTTTATGGTAAAAAATTAAGAACCGTTTTAGCTTTTTAAACCACATATTATAGTTTTTTCTATGTATTTGATAGTAGTTTCTACTACTACGGTGGATAATTTTCTAACTTAAAATGTTAATATCTAATATTTATACATATCACACCGTCTTTTGTTTTTTCTTTTTATTTTTCTTCCACTCATATGCTATAGTTTGATGATAGGCTTACGGTAGATTTTTTCACCCAGTAGAGGTAGTGAGAACTACCGTTAATACTTAAATATATGTTTTGTTATATCTAATAAGAACCACCATTCATGGTAAGAATCTAGAACCGCTCTATTTTTTTTTAGTTAATTATAATAGTTTTCTTTATCTATTGATAATATTTTTTACCACCTACTTTGGATAGTTTCCAAACTTGAAGTATAATAGTTTTCTAAGAGATTTATATTACTTTTTTTTTCTCACCCATTAGAAGTAATTTTTACCTCAAAAGGTAGATACTTTTCTAACATGAACTATAAATATTTAATATTTTGAAAAATGACATTACTTTTCTTTTTAACATTGAAATACTATTGTTTTCTGAGTAGTTACTCCACCTATTAAATGTATTTTTTACTGCCTAGTATGAGTAGTTTTAAAACTTAAAATATAAATACATAATATTTATAAATACTAACTTTTTTTAACTATTTACAGTAGTTTCTCCATGTAAGAATGATTTTTATTACCTATTGTGAATAATCTTTTTAACAAACAATGATATTTCTTGATTTTTCTTAAAAGTACCGGTTCTTATAAAATATTTTTCGTGTGTGTGTGTGTGTCTATATATATATAGGTGCAAAGTGGTACTAACTAACTAGATGAATAGTTAGATAAAAATTGGTGATAATTTATTTCTCATGAAGTCTTCAAATGAATTATACTTAATGATTAGTACTAACCCAATAGTATGGTTTTGGCAAATTATTCCAGATGCAGCCAGTAGATTTGTCCTCCAGGAGTGTAAATGCTTGGTTTTTAATGTCTGATTGTATAGATGTGCTCCATAGCTGCTGCGAGTCCTCTCCTGGAAGAATTAGGATGTAATCACGATTTTGGACTCGATAATCAAAATTTTGCAACCTTTTTTACAGTTCTCCTGTGTTAGAGATCATATCCTGTGAGAAAATTATTATTATTATTTTTAAAATTACTGTAAAATTAACATCTTACATACTTACTATAGATGATATAAAAAATGAAATAAAATAGTAAATAATTAATTAATTTATTAGCTAATTATATCTCAATCGTTGGGAATATTTCCAACCCATTCGGCCATTCCTATCAAA
Organism: Tamarix austromongolica; assembly: GCA_039764185.1. Classification (NCBI taxonomy): domain Eukaryota; kingdom Viridiplantae; phylum Streptophyta; class Magnoliopsida; order Caryophyllales; family Tamaricaceae; genus Tamarix; species Tamarix austromongolica. Next base: position 10,794,972 of record CM077818.1, read on the forward strand.
TAAATGAGTGTTTTTCCTCTTCTTGATTTCCTACCTCTATTGGTGTACTTTTAAACATAAAATGAAATAAAATAAATATATATTCGATGTTATTTGGGCAGGACGGACGCGGGGTAGGGGAGGGAAGGCGAAATAATGGAAGTCATAGAACTCACGACAAGTGCATTAATGATATTAACAAATGGAATCCATATCAACATAGCACAATTTATGGACCATAAAAGATTCCAGGCTTCTGACCCTACGTTAAGAGGGCAGGCTCAGGCTGCTGTCAAACTGGCACGCGATTTTTATCCATTTATTTAATTGTTACCACTTATGTATCTTCTCAACTAGGTAACTTAAAGTAAAAACATATTTCACCGACTAGTGGCTTTTGTTACGTAGTTTGTATTTGAAAAATCAATAATTATTTTATAAAAAATATTTAATAATTAAATATTAAATATTTTTTTTCAAATTTATTTATCTTAACCGAGGGAACTATAAATTATATAAGCTATATTCTCCATCTACTCCTTTCCTTTTTTCATATCTCCCATCCTTCCTTCTTTTATTCGATTCTTTCATCATATTTCTTTTCTACTTACCCTTTAAATTTTAGATCTAAAAACAAGAATCAACAATATAAGTTGTCAATATGTTTATTTAATTTTTTTATATCAGGGTTATGTAACAATATACAAGCATGTAAATGACGATAGGGGTCGTTGTCCTGTACTCTCCTATTGTATTGAGCGTTATAGCTATTCATCGTAGAATAATTTAGGATGTTGTTGCCTTATTTTAAGAATCGATAAAGCGTCTTATTATCCATGCCAATGGAATGAAAATTAATGCCATTGACCTTATTAATGTAACAGTAATCAATGACATTAGAACGATAATTGATGTCGTTCATATCCCTTGACTATATATTAGTCTATTATTAGATGACTAAGAGCAAGTGAAATAAACTTAATTATGTATTTCTATTGTATAAACAATGGAGGAGTGTATTTATTTCCAACCAAATAATATGTATTTATTTGTTATATATAATCGACAAACATTAATCATAAAAGACATTGAATAAACTAACAAAACTCAAATATTTATCATAAAAGATGTTGGATAATAAAAGTAGAATCTAAATTTTATTATAAAAGGTGCTGGAAAATTAAACATAACTCAAATAATTGTCGTGAGATTAGGTAACAGAGTTGGACGCCGGAATGGCAGTCCTAGGGGCGGTAGGAGCTGGACAAAAAACGACCTTTGAGACCGATAAATATTTGAACAATTTTAAAAAATATTTTTGTACAGTAAATTTATATATTTTTATATAACAATACTCTTTTTATAGAGCTATAGACATATAGTGTCTCCTATCTAACCTAGCAATTTCCCCAATTTAGGGTATCTTTTTTGCAGAAAGGGTGATCCCCCCCCTTTCCCGGCCTCGATTATCGTATAAGGTGTGCTAAGATGGATACACATTTGACGGATACCCTCCACTCCAACGTATGGTATTTATTAAGAATTATTGAATTGAATATTTGTTGTTTCGGATATATAATGGACGAATATTTGTTAGAAATTTGTAAATATTTAAAAGATTAAATATCTAATTTTTTTTGGATATCTAAAATTTTTAATCGGATAATAAATAATTTATCGGATGTCTGAAATTTTTGAACGAGTCATAATTAAAAAATATTGGATAAAAAATTAAAAAATTGAACCAATTTGAACAAATATGATCTAAATATTTAATTTGATTTGATTTTATTATTAAATTATATTATATTCAATTAGTAATTTTAAAATTTGGATAATAATTAAATATTTAATTAAAATAATAATTAAAAAGTATCAAATATATTTACAATAAACACTCTTTTTCAAATTATACACACATACATGATTATATAAAATAAAATTTTATAAAAAATAAATAGTGTTTAGAGTGTATATGTATATAATTTATCAGATCAGATATTATTTATATTTATCAGATAGGATATCCATTTTATTTGATCATTTATTTATCATATCGGATATTTGATTTGAAAAGAATATCGGATTGATTATTTAATATTTCATATTGAATCGATTCGGATCATCAAATATAGGATAACATAAATCACTTTAGTATTTATAATGATTAGGGAACTTGCTTAGGTAAGATTGGATATACAATTTATTTGATCTTTTATTTATCAGATGGAATATTTAATTTAAAAAAAATATTATATCAGTTATTTGATATTTTGGATTAGATTAATTCAAATATCAGATCAAATAATTAGATATTGAATAATACAAAAAATCCTAATATTTATAATGATTAAGGGACATGCTTAGGGAGCATCGCAAGTTACAATGTAGTAAATGATAATAACATACATTATAGATATATGTGCTTAAAAATTAAAATATTGAAATGGAAGGTATGATAAACTCATTTAAGGTACCCGAAAAAAGAATAACTCCAATTTTTAATAATTTTGTTTAAATATATTTATATTTTATTTTAGTTTTACTTATATTTAAATAAGTAACTAAATAAAATTAAAAAATATATTTAGTATCATCATTTAGTAAAATTAAATTGAAACGTGTAGGTAAATAAAATAAATTATTAAAAATATATAATATATGTTAAATATTAGATCAAATATCAAAATATCTAAATAAAATATATGTTTGGTAATAATATCAATTAACACCAATCTACAAGTACAATTGAAGTATTTTTCCAATTTAAAACCATTTTCCCAATTAGGCTAGCAAATAATAGTTTGATTTTTTTTTAAGAAGGTGAGGGGAATATTCACAAGTGATTTTTTTTTTACCTTTTTTGATTTTTTCATTTATTAAAAAAAATAGTTATAGAAAAACTATTTATCTTAGAAAAGTGTTTTTTTTTGCAGTACCGTCTTGAAAAGGGAAAAAGAAAAAACTAAAACATCACCAAGCCATCATCTTTTCCATTCATTATATAACTTTCATGATTAAATCCTGAACTTTGATATTTCGATTCATCGGTTCTTGTGGTTGATCATTTCAATAAAAAATTTAAAATAGGACAATGATTTTCTATATTAATATGTATTTTTCCCCCTATACTTTGACTTTTATGGTTAAAGGTTAATACTTTTGACTGTTACTTTTTGAAATGATATATTACATAATTTATATATGTGGAAATAATTTTGTTAGATTTGTCTAAAAATATTTTTATAGTTTTTACTAATATGTTGGGGGTAGAAAATAATTGCCAATGTTTAAATAGAAGTGAAGTTAGTGTAAAGTTACTATCTCTATAACAACAAATAAAAAAACCAAATTACATATATTTTTAGCAACTAAAAAATTAAAATTAAAATTTTATTTGTATCGTTTATTAAATTATAACAAAATTTAATATATATATATAATAAAAGAAAAAAATCAAGGATAAAAATACAATATAAATTTTAACTTTTTAAAAATAATATTTCCTATAAATATTTATATTTTAATTATTAATAATTTTAGATATCAAAAGAGAAAATATAAATTAATGAGATGTTATCGGTACATCTATTTCATTCATTACCATGACCTAAGCAAATAGAGGGTCAGTTTCAAGACCAACGTACGGGCGAATGTTTCAAATATGATTATTGAATCAAGCATGCACTTGGAGTTGAATAACATATAGTATAAGGAAGATCACGTGCAAAGTATACTAATCTATCTTCACTGATTTGCGATACTTTTCATCTAGATAGTCAAACTTTGATCAATGGTTGTTGGAGCAAGTAATTATTTCAAATTAGAAAAATGCCAGTTGCTATTGGAGCAATGGTTACTTACGATTACCATTAATAAAACAGATTTAATAAAAGTAACAAATTCTCAACTTCATACAATGACACTTCCGAAAGCGATGAAAATGCTTTTACTCTCTCTCTCTCTCTCTCTCTCTCTCTCTCTCTCTCTATATATATATATATATATATATATATATATATATAGATTTAGGCTCTTGTACAAACCATTATTTAAAATACAAATGTAGGAATCTTTAATTACCATTAGATCTAGAAGATTGAAGGGTCAAGATTAAAATAAATTCAAGTTAGTTATTTACTAAATCTTGACCATTGATCAAATACTAATCTAATGGTTATGATTGATTCCTACAAATGTATTTTAAAAATAATGTGTATGGGACCTTCACCCTATATATATATATATATATATATATATATATATAGATATATATAAACAAGCTAAGCAAAAAGGACAAAGTTATTATACATACGTAAAAGACGTGGACTAGAGAGTTAGTATTGAGGTAAATATAATTCCCCTTAGTTAGATAATTCATTGAAAAAAGAAGTAGGGATAAAAATGGATCGGGTCTGGGTCAAGTCCTGTCAGATCTGAATATGTTTATATTATTTAGATTTAGATTCGATTTAGATTTGTCAAGTTTTAAAAGTTCAAATCCAAATTCAGATTTATTAGATCTACTAGGTAAACGAGTCTAACTATTTTTTTTTAAATAATAAATAATTTATGTAAATACAAATAAAGTCTCAACTTCATACAATGACACTTTTGAAAGCGATGAAAATTCTTTTACTCTCTCTCTCTCTCTCTCTCTCTATATATATATATATATATATATAAGCTAAGAAAAATGGACAAAGTTAATATATATACGTAGAAGACGTGGACTAGAGAGTTAGTATTGAGGTAAATATAAATCCCCTTAGTTAGACAATTCATTGAAAAAAGAAGTAGGAATGAAAATAGGTCGGGTTTGAGTCGAGTCTTGTCAGATCTGAACATATTTATACTATATAGATTTAGACTTGATTTAGATTTGTCAAGTTTTAAAAGTTCAAACTCAAATTCAGATTTATTAGGTCTAGCGTATAAATGAATCCTAAATAGATCTAACTATTTTTTTTAAATAATAAATAATTTATGTAAATACAAATATATTTATATTCTATATAGCTTAATATTTATTTTTTGTTAAAAAATTCTATGGATGAAAAAATAAATATTTTAAAATAGCTACGTTAACTTTTTAAATAGTATTTTAATGCACTTAGAAGACAATATTATCCATATTGCTTAAAAAGTAAATATACAAAAATAAATTTAAAAAAATAAAAAAGAAGTTCAAATAAGATTACAACAATAATGACAAACATAATGTTAGATACCACACACACACACATGCTAAACGGGTGCGGCGCCGTGTCAGGTTTGGGTCTGAAACTACTGGACCCAAACCTAGACCTATTAAGGTACATATGAACTCAGACCCAATACAAGTCCTTTGGGTCCAAAAATATGGACCTATACCAGCTAAAAGTAAGGTAGGTCCAGCGGGTCTAGTTCGGATTTGAGACCCATTGCCATCCCTAGGGAGGAGCCAAAGTCTTTTTGGTGCCGACATCACATATATAACATGTGTTCCATGAGTGAGATGTCAATCACTCTCGAATTTTCTTTCAAAATTCTAGAACATTAAGAAGAGCTCTTATTGGCTTGAGGTTTATTTTCAAGTAGAGGAGAAATCTCATAAGAGAATCAAATCACTTTTATGCCTAAAGACTCCCGTGCTGTTTAGACTAACCCAACCAGCAATTTTCGATAAGCCTTTTTAAATTTGATGAGCAAGAAGCAAAACTACAAGAAATCTTTATTTATGGATAACTACTTTATTTTCAAATATAGTTGGGATACTTCACCCAAGAAATGGGTAATTTTTTTTTTGAAAGATCTAAACATGGAAATAGATCTAATACCAAGACGAACTACTTATTTCAATTATTATGCTTTCTTCAATTGCACACCTATACAAGGTTTCAAGTTTTGCTCGATATTTGCGGAGTTGATTATCCCTCTCAAAAATGAAGATTTGAAGTGGTCTATAATTTATTGAGTACTCAGTATAATTCACACATTTGTGTACACACCAGTGCAGACGAAGTAACATGAATATCTTCAGTAGTCCTATATCCATTAGTCAGCTAGTGGGAGCAAGAAGTTTGGGATATGTTTGGTGTTTCTTTCATAAATCATTCAGATCTACTTCGTACATCAATAGATTATGGTTTCGAGGGTCATCCATTACGAAAAGACCTTCCTTTGAGTGGATATGTAGAAGTATGCTATGATGATCCAAAGAAACGTGTGGTATCTAAACCTATTGAGATGACCCAATAATTTCGCTATTTGGATTTTGATAGTCCTTGGGAACAACGTAATGACGAATAATTCAGAATTATAATAAATCAAGTCAAGGGGACAAATCAATAAGAAATGCTATTTACTTTGTAAGAATAAGAATTCACTTCTATTAAATGAAACATTTCATGCTAGGTGCTCACCTTTCTTAGCTTCACCTTTTTGCTCATAAGTAAGCGTTTATAGGAACAACAGGATGATTAGCATATGAATAAAATAAAATAAAAAAGAAATGGTAAGAAAAATTAAATATCGATAGAGAAAATAATGAGATTTAAAATAGGGAAGAAAAATGATTATCTACAATGACACTGAATACTTAGAAAGGATGTAAGATAGCTTGGTAGCGCCTTTTTTGGGGGGTAAAAAATGTAATGAGTTCCAATACTTCATCCCTACATATTCTTTTCCCTTGGGCACTTAGGAGGGATCCATTTAGATCGATTCGAATTAGACATGAAGAATCTTTTGACTATACTATATATGATAGTAGATGCATGTAGGGCGTAGTATTGGGTTACAAAAAGAATCCCCTTGTCTTTCAAGTCTTATTTGTTTTGATAAGTTAGTGCTCTTAGTTCAGTTCAATAGAACGTGGGTCTCCAAAACCCAATGTTGTAGGTTCAAATCCTATAGAGCGTGATTCTATTTTCGTTAGGCCAAATTAGATCGAAATAACTTCACTAACTTGAATTCAAAGTATAATCTAAAAATTTCCTACTATGTATTAAAGAAAGGAGGCAAATAATTCATTTTTTTTTTAATTCATAAAAATTTCAACTGATCACCATGTTTGTATTGTAAATATGCAATTACAAATAATCTAGCCAAAGTAATAGGAATTCAGCACGATTCAAAATATCAAAACATAAATCATTTCCCTTTGAAAGGGGAAAAACGCGTTTGAGTTTCCTAAGCTCCAATACAATACCACACGGGGGTAGAAGTGAAGTTTTTATTGAATTGAGTCAGATCCTTATTTGGTTTAAAAATGAATATTAGACGTCCATACAAAAAAATTGACAGAGGAAGATAAAATACCAGCCGATTCCCCTACTGTATTGTTCTAAATTTCAAATTATCAAATTTGTCACAAATTATTTAGATAAAGGGTGATATGTTGTGTCATCATAATTTAAAATTCAATTTCTATCTAATCATTTATACATGTAATATTATGTATATATTTGGCTGAACGTTTTGAGCTCAAAGTAATTGATTTTCAACCGCTGTATTCTAAAATTTATACTATTTTTAATGCATTTATTTTTTAAATATAATAAAATCTTACTATAGCAACTGCTAGCAAACAAATACACTCCTTAAAACGTTCAATGAATGTTAGTATTTTTTCTTTCTTTCTTTCTATTTTTTACTAATTCTGACAAGTGCCTTGGGGGCACATATTAGAAAAACAGATAGAAAAAGCTACAGAACTCTAAATTATCATCATTGTTTGAAGATGTTAAGACGATTAACGAGAAAAGTGGGAGTGATGCTAATTTTACTTTCAAAGACTACCTTCTCGTGCTTTATCGTGATGTGCTTCCCCAACTTTGACTCTCGGCTTGATTCCATGCGCTATATTTGGATCTTGTCGAGGGTAACTTCACTAGCTTTAATTTTAACTTTTATCAACAAAGTTTGTTCATTTATTTTTCCTGAATAATCTTATTAGCGAATTTAATCTAGTGCTGTCTTACTCGGATAGCATGACAAATATTTTGGGCTACATCACGCCCGTGAAAAAGATGTGGTTATATATATACATACATATATATTAAAACGTGTTACTTTTTTTTTTTTTTTTGTCAAGTGTAATAGATAATCGATAGCAAATACACATATATGAAATAGTCTTCTTAACTAATCACACAAAGAAAAAAACATTAATTAATATTTTTTCATACAAACTGATTGAATTTTATTTATATCCAGCAAATTAATTCGGACAAATAAAGAGTCTCATGTTATAGGTGTCTAGTATTCTATCGATGTTTAATGAATGAAAGTTATTTCCTTATTATTATTATTTTTAGGAGCCCATTTAAACATTTTCTTCAATATATTTATAGACATTTACACACAACATCATAAATTTTAAAGACAAAATTTAATTATTATTTTTAAAAAATTATAATATATTATAATCTAAAAATAAAATCGTTACATTTGTATTGAAAAATATATTCATAATTCTATTTTTTAAAATAATTTTTATTAATATATATTAAAGAGTATTAATAATTAAAATTTATCATCGAAATCTATAATGCCATATATTTCTGTACAGAAGAAGTAATAATTATTTTATCATTTTAATTCTTTTCATGAAGTGGAGTTTCTTTGTTAGACCTTTTTATATTAGGCGTTTGTATAAGGACAAACATCCTACCATAAAGTTAATAAATGCTTGTTTAAAATGGTCCTTACTCTTTTATTTTATCATTATTAAAAATTAGTATTTTTAGATGACATGATTTCTTATAAAATGGTCCATTTGGCACGTTAAATCAAGTTAAATATGATCATATCATTCTCTATGTCCTTAATTACTCATCTTTCTATCCACAGACCCATTTTGAGCAAGTAAAAATTGTGATGAGAGAGTAAAAAAAAAAAGTAGTATAAATTTTATTTATGTGAGCATTATGTATATAAGGGATGTGTTCTCTACACTCTTGAGGCATATGTCGTAATTTACTTACGTTGTGTTGGTTCGGAGCTTTATTGACGGTTGTATCTAAGATAAGTATATTGTCTTTTGAGGTATATAGGGGTAGAAAGAAAGTAATTAGAAAAGGAGGAAAGTAATTAAGGAAATAGAGAGATGATTAAGGGAAGTTATAAATGAATGTACCTTGATGTTTCCAATTCCAAAAAAAAAATATATATAAGTACTAATATAATTTAGACAAAAGTTACAGGGATCATTTAAGGAAAATAATGGATCTAGATCAACCAATTTGGACGATACAAATGTTACATAAACCTTTATTAGATACCAAAATTATATTTGTTATGTTGTTTATTATAACTCACATCCCACTAGAAGGGCGTATGGTATGGAGTACTAGGTAACAATAAAAAAATTGAAAAAAAAGATTTCCTCCTATGTGAAGGAGAAGTATTTTTATGTGGGAAGGGGAAAGTGAACGTTAGTTATTGCAAATTATCATTCAAGCTCTCCCATGCAAGGGAAAATCGGATATAGTTTTTCGGAGTAAAGACAGAAGTGGAAAGTTCTCAGTCAGATCGTTTAGTGATGTGCATCGGAAAGAGAAAATTGATTCGGGAGGCACTTGCGTAGATTTCAACAGAATCTCGAGTGGAGTTGTCCCCCCATGGAATGAGTTGCTTGCATGGTTTGTGATTCAGCAAAATCTTAACACAATGGATAAGCTTCTTGACCTCTGGCTTATTAGCCCACAGGATGCTAGCTGCCCCTATTGTCATAAAGAAATAGAGATTGTTAACCATCTATTTTTATACTGCTCATTTACTGGTCAGCTATAGTACGGAATATGTAAATGGCTCAGGACGGAATGGGTGATGCCATTGAGTACTATAGATGTCTTCTTAACTTGGTCAAGTTTTTAGAAAATAGGTTTAAAGGATAACATCTGGACCGCTACCTTCTTTGCCATTATCGGAATCATATGGGAAACTAAAAATAGAATTATCTTTAAAGGTATGAAAGTCTGTAGTAAGTAGATGTTGGCTTATGGGTGAAGGATACAAATCTATATCTCGCCTACACTGTCGGTGATATTGTTCAAAATGCCAGAGCGCTAACATGGAAACATTGACTTATCTGAGGTTGACGTCACTAAGGAGCGCGTGGCGAAGAGATAGATGTTTTCAGATTGTGGATGGTTTCAAAAGTTGGGTAGCTGTTAGACGTACTGTTTTGTTTTCCTGGCTTTTTTGTTTCTTCTTAAAGGTGGTAGGGCTGGATTACTTGTCAGATGTGTTTCTCTCTTTTTTTGTTTTGTTTCCGACTCCTTTGTGGAGCTTTTGACCAATTATCCAAATCTTATTTTAATTTTCGAATTTTATTTGAGGATTTATTAATTATCTTGATTCTTCAAATCAATTTTAGAGAGAATTAACCTTACTTTAGGATGCTCTCCCCGGTTAATAAATTTTATTTACCCACGAAAGTGGAAGTCATAAGAGAAGTGGCAAAGATGGACACAAAGAGCGATATATTCTTCCAAAAGTGAGCGGGCATTGAGACATACAGGGGCGTCAATATCATTCCCACTAGGAATGGGATCCTTCGTGTGGCCGTCGGACAGTCAAACAACCCAATCACCTCATTTCGTTCGGTCATTTGACAGAGAGCATAGTGGAATTGGTGGGCTCGGTAGAGGACATAGTGCCACCGTGAGAAGATCACCGTCAGTCGGCGGTCAAACTTTGCGTTCAGCAGGCTCCATGGTCTGTATGTGGAACTTCATGCCACCGGATAACACCCAAGTTGAAAAATTTTTGTAGATCAAATATGTAATAAAAAAAAAATATGTTTTATAAAATATTTATTTATTTATTTTAGATTAAATTAAAACTTGAAACAAATATTTATCTGATAAAATATTTTATTTAATAATTTTAATTATAATATAAAAAATATGTAAAATATAGAAGCAGATACTTACGATGGATGGCATTGTACGTGGACTGTGGTATATAAAATGCGTGGGCTTTGTCACTACCCCATGGGGCTTCTAGAAAGCGGACACTATCTCAGTAGGAAAGTTTATCAACCACTTCAGGCCGATTATGGGATTTGATCGGTTCGGCCTTTTGTTTATTCCACGAGATTCCAATTCTGTCGTATTCGGAATTCATTATTAATATTGTTTGTTTGTTTATTTTATAGGAAGTATATAAATTAAAGATATATATATATATATATATATATATATATATAATACTGTGAAAGAAACTGAGAGCTTGAAATATCTAATAATCAAGACTCTAGCTTCCGTTTCTTAAGTATCATTTCATGAGTGTTATATTATTGTTATTGTTATAAAATCTAATTTAGCTAAGATTAGAATCAAGCCACTGCGCTAAGTTAGGTAATTTATAAATCTCATCGGTATTGGGTCGAGAAATCTAGATACCTCGGATACCTCGGACGATACTTGGATACTTTGAGTGTCCGAGTTAAGTACTTGGGTTTGATTTGGAATGCTATTACATCATGTTTGAATTCAGGCATTTCTTTCCTGCAGAAAATGCTGGTCGGCACGACCGCTTGTTTCCTAAGTTTTACTGAAACAGTAGCACACGCGATCATGCGTAATTTCTAAGTCAAATCAAAGGACGCTAGCGAGCGGACCAATTGTTCATCGCCCTTGAAATATTCAGATGGTACGTACGCCTAAGATGAAGTAGTCGTTCAAAATTACGTGAGGTGGCTGAAGACTGCAGCTTAAGGAGAGCGGCCTAAAATGCCTGCATTATTGTTTATCAAACATAGTACGATCCTTTGTCGTATGCAGACGAGGCTTTTGCGGTCAAAACGGATGCCGAATGACTGACTCATCGATCACGGAAGCAAAATGTGGATCGTGCGCTGAATTATAATCTTTAGTAACAACGTATTGGTGTGGCTTAGGGGTGTCCAAGGAATCGTGCGGATCGGATTGAAATTTCGGGGTGCTATGTAGTTGGGTAGGTTTACTTCATATATATCAGGAGGATATCGAGTTGGGCTTTACGCATTGAATTTTTTTGAGAATAAAATTGATTCGGTTCTACAAATTCTGAATTATATCATATTTGGATCAATCTAATTCTATTCACAATTTGTATTTCCATTCATTTTTATTAACTTAATATAATAAAAGAAATTAAATTTTGTAGTAGTTATTATCGTTACTATACGTATTATAGTAGTTATTATCATAATATACGTAATGATTAAAAAAATTATTATTTAGTATTATAGTTACTGTTATAAATAGAATAATAATAATAATGATGATAGTCTATATATTTATAAATATTTTTATGATAGTTATAATAAGTATAATTATCATTTTACTAATAATGATAATAATAATTGTTACTATTATCATCTTAAGAAATATAATCATAACTAGACATATACTACTACTACTACTACTAATAATAATAATATAATTATTATTATGTTTATAATAATATTATATACTATAACTGCTATATTTACATTTACAGCTTTTATAATAATACTAATAATAGAATTTTTTATGATATGATATGATCGATGCTAAATCAATGTTAAAATAAAATAAGGAGGATATAGTCTCATAAGTTTTGTCTTATTTGCTGTTGCGTGAGTTGTAAATTATTATTTTTTTACCTAAAATTTTATTAATAGGATAATTTATTGATTTTTATATAACGATTTATATGAGGTAAAATATTATTAAGTTTGGAATTATATTCGAGCTTGGGTTAAGTTATTTCGGGGTGGGCAAGTTTAGATCGGGTCAATTTGGGTTGGGACATTCTAGTACAGGTCATTATTAGGTTAGTTAGATTCATATTAGTTTCGAATCGGATCAAATTGATATCAATTTTAAATTTTTGATTAAAATTAGATTTCAAATCATGGCATTGGGATCAGGTCAACTTTATTAGCTCTAGATATGTCTTTCTATGGGTATGGAGAAGCCATAAGCCACGTTTAAAGGAGGAAAAAATGACATTTATTATGAACAATAGCTTACATTTCTTTCACGCATTAGTTTCCTTATTGGATGGAAAAAATTTAATTCATTATCAAAAACATTTATTTCACGCTAGTTGTTGTATAACTGTAACACCCCCATTTTTCACTACAAAAATATTTTATTTTTTAAATATTATAGAAGCTAAAATGCATAAATACTCCTAAAGAAAAACTAGGTATTACTGCATCATCTAATTTTGGAGAGACATCCTACTGTCTATCCTAGATTAGATATAAGATAAAGTATCTAACTGACTAGAAATATGAGAGTCAGAGTGTGCAAGTGATATAACATAAAAGGTAATAATAATTAGGGTTTGGAAAACAAGACCATGTTGGTCCAAAATGAACTAAAATACATAACGAGGGTATGTTGGGAAATAGGGATAACTATAGAAACTTAGGTATCTCTGACCAACAGAAGAATAATCCACCAGAAGTCCACACTTGGTTGCCCCCCATGCCCAAACACATAATATGTCAACTATTAGCTACGCTAAAACACTTGGATAAGGTCCTTTGCTCGTGGGATTGAACAAGTGATTAATTAAACAGCCATGTCAGTATATGTATTAAATAAGCTAGGTTACCCAAACATGGGAGCTTAGGATGCACATATGGTCTTGGAAGGACGTGTAGATCATGTTGGCAACCTTTCTCATACTTATGCAGTAACATACCAAATTACATGCTCTACTAACATGGAATTATCATCCTGCTAACTAATCATGAACATGAAAAAAAAATATTATCATACTCAACAATAGACATGGAATTCACTGAATATCATGCTTCACACCGAATAGAATAAAATTATAGTTTATACTACTTATCACAAAATTCATGAGTCATGGATAAACTAATGGTGTGAACATCTCTATACACTTTAAGGTCTAATTTACTTAACCATTCACGAGATTCAGATAACGATGCTATATAATCCATTTATTTAATTACTCATAATTCTTTTATCCTTTTTTTTTGAGCAATAAGTTGGATTATCCCCATGGTCTCTCAATATCCATGGAATTCAAACCAAAAATTAGATCACATAAAGTCCAAATGAAGCCAAGAGAACCACTAATGGATATAAAGCTTGGACATAAAGTTTGGTCGAAGCCAAATAAACCACCTAGGTGAGTAGCCTATTTAGTATCGATACGTCCTAATACATTATTAGTGTCTGGAGTAGGAAACATATCGCGATCAACTAGGTACCCACCTAAAAGAAAATATTAGAAATACTTAAAGGAAGACTAATGCTTAGTAGCTAATTTAGGATAAGATAATTTGGATCCATATAGTGCTCTATGCTTCTTCTACTTTAAGTGATTAGTGTTTTATTAACCAAGAAATATACCAAATAAGGCTCACATAGCATACCAAGTCTACCGCAATTGCATAATCATTCCAACTTATCCATCATAACCCTCTAAGGGTGCTTAGTGCAGATATTATCAATACTTGACCAATTTGATCCACCAATTGAGTTAAATAATTCATGCCAAAATGTAAATTTCCATCATCTAGGAATCATATCATAATATAATATCAAGTCTCAAACTATTACAAGGTTGAAAGGAAGAAGATAAAGCATTTCGTCCAAACTCGGTAGATCGATTATATACATGTAATACCCCAAATTAAGTAGAGTGTTATAAGGATGGATTTGGCTACTTATATCAACATGGTATACCATCCTTTTGGTGATTCTGTCCTAAAAACTCTATAGTTAAGCATGCTAGCCATGGAGCAAATTTAGGATGCGTGACCCTCTTGGAAAGTTTCAGAAATTTTCTAAAGATTTCTCGGGAAGCGCGTGAGTAAGGACAAAGCTCTCTGAAATGACTCGTGTTGATCTATAGGGCTAGTCGATCAACCCAAAAGCGCTCCAAGGTAGCCCCCGCATGGTTGTATCGACTCGGGGTGTTACAAATGGTATCAGAGCAAAACCGCAACTGTGAGTTGAACTCGGATGAGCCAGTCAGCCACCTAGTGGGACGATTCTTGGGATAAACTATATTGAGATATTTAATGGTTGAGGCACAACGAGGACGTTGCATTATTTGAGTGGAGGTGAATGTAATACCCCAAATTAAGCGAAGTGTTATAAGGATTGATTTGGCTACTTATATCAACATGGTATTCCATCCTTTTGGTGATTCCATTATAAGAACTTCACAGTTAAGCGTGCTGGCCATGGAATAATTTTAGGATGGGTGACCCTCCTGGGAAGTTTCAGAAATTTTTTGAAGATTTCTCAGGAAGCACGTGAGTGAAGAAAAAGTGCGATGAAATGACTCGTGGTTATCTGTAGGGCCAGCCGATCAATCTGAAAGCTCTCCAAGGTAGCCCCCGCGTGGTCATATCGACTTGGGGTGTTACAATACACTAGTCAATTGGTTTAGTCAAACTAGTCAATGGGTTCAAATTGAGAATAACCCAAAATTTTCACAAATGAACTAGTCAATTGGTTTGACTGATTGTTTAACTCTTCTAAAGATCAGTTGATTAGTTTAGTCAAGCCAATTGATGGGTTCAAATAGAGACCAAACCAAAATCACCATGGACAAATTAGTCAATTGGTTGAGCTAATTGTTTGACTTTTCTAAGGACTATTCGATTGGTTTGGTTGAATCAGTTTATTAGCCTTCATAAAAATAGCATGCCTATGCATCTCTATACATGATTCAAACCTTAACTGCCACCATATCACATCTATATCATTAGACACTACAAAAACTAATATTAAACGTGCTCGACTACTAAATCATTATGAGAATCATCAAAACAGGTGCATAAATATCACATCTTCTCAAAATAACATAACCCCAGGCATAAATCAATACAACACTCTTGCTATCATGTAATCATGTGAACATAAGAGTTTCCAAACCTACACTAACCCACATGCTCATTTACTCCACACTTTAAGTCAAGAATGACTTACCTAGTGAAGATTAGAAAATCCACACCAATTAGGAAAAACTTTAGTTAAAAATCCCAAATCGTGAACATCTTAAGAGAAAGATTAACACTATGAAAAAAATCATTAGAATCATAAAAACTAAAACAAAACATAAGTTTTGGAAAAATAGAAAATATCACCTCATTAAAGTGGATGCCAAAGAAAACCAACTACATCCTCAATCTTTTCCTAAATTTAACCCTATCTTGTTTAAGAGTAAAATGAGAAAGAGTTAAATAAAGGATTAGAAGAGTAAAGAAGATAAAAAATAATGAAGAACACAAAGGAGAAAGGTGTGGAGACACAAGGGAAGGGAAAAAAAGTAAAGTAATTTGATGGTTGAGAGAAAATAAGGAAAAATGAGAGTTAAGGTTGTTAATATACCCACAACCTAATGGAAAAGGAAGGGGAGAGGTACACAACATCAATACCTTAATCCTCTCAATCGAATTTGGGCAATTTAGAGTGATTTTTTTTTGAAATAGGTTGAATCTCCTTATAGCTCAAATGGTAATGACTGAAACATTTTAGAGCAATGTGCCTTAGAGAAACCCAAACATAAGAAGGAAATAGGGATAGAAAGACATAGGAAACAAACATATATTGAAATTATTTTCTAGAATCAAATCATTCATCTAGACATGTACACAAGAGAGATGAAGGAGGAGACAAAGTGTGAGGTCATCATCCTCCCTTTTATCAACTTTAGTCCACAAATCCATTCAAGGTAGGAACAAATCTTTGATTAATGGTAAAAAAAATTATCAAAGAAGGTTTAGAAATTAATCATAGCTTGATTTCCAATATTCAATATTGTAGGAAGAATTTTATCATCTAAATCAAATTTCAAAAATAGCATAAGTTAGACAAATTGGTCAATCAACTTGGTTCACCCATCAAATAGTTTCCACTACTTGATCCATTTCGCATACTAGTTGATTGGTTATCATGAACCATAACTCCGGTTAAAAATGACAAACCAATCAATCCATTTATAGAACCAGCTGATTGATGCCCCAAAACATTTTGTTCCTTATTTTTTCCAAACTTTTTAATATCCCTTGCAATTAAAATCCAAAATAAAATTTTCAAAACAAGATCAATCCTCATCTAATCATCATTGAACAACACATTATAGGTTCAATTTAGGGGGTATTATAGTTACTAATAGACAACATTTGAATAGTTTCCAAAATGGAAAAAAATGTGAAATAATTTAAACTTTCACTATCGTATGTAAGGTTGATGAAGATGACATGAGGAAGAGAAGTCTACTAACACATGAAACCAAAAAGTAATTGTAGCTTGATTAGATGTTCAAACAGAATTTTCAAAGATCATGTTGAGTTGTTATCTTGAATATGTATGTTTAACAAAGTGTTTCAATGAAAATATAGCACTAAATTATCGAATGCCATAGACGAAGTCATTATTTTTTTTATTAGATTTTAAAGAGCAATACTATCATGTATACTCCAATTCCCATTTTGTGTGAGTGTAAATGAATTTTTAATTCTCCTTGATTTTGTAATTCTTAATTAGTAATAAAAATATAATTCAACTCCCGTTGTTCATGGATATGTGTCTATTGGTCGAACCATAAAAAATCCATGCTCATGACTTACTATTCATTTTTTTCATGTCATAACTTTGATAGTTTGATTACCTATTTCAACTTATAGTTTATTGGTGTCCAAGCCTTTAAAATCTAATTCCCAACAATTATTTTTAGAGTTATATTTTGTGATGTTTAAATCTTATTTCAATGATATGATGAAAACTAAATTTTATCAATTGATTAATTTTGATCTCTAAAAATTAAAAATGAGAGTAATTATTGTCCCATTTGGATTGCACAAGGAATTGGATGAAAGGACTAGTAGGTTAGCCTCAATAATATATGATCAATGGGATAAGATCATTTTGAAGTTGTTATTCATAATCTAAGTGTGTCCAACTAATGACGTGTGTAAGTTTTTAGTTGTAAGTGAAGTGATGAAGATTGGTAGAGGTAATTTGATCTTGGTGAAAGGGATGAAAATTAGTAGTTTGTATGTCATATAGAGAAATATTGTTACAAGTTCTACAATTGTTTTGCCATCCTTCTCTAATGTTGAAGTAACAAATTGTGCTATATGAGGCTAGATTATATGGGAGAGAAATGTATGATGTCCTTAAGCTAAAGAGGATTATTATTTGGATAGAATTTTTTGAGAATTATGTTCATGGTAAAAACAAAAATGTCATTTTAAACATGATAAAAAATAACTTTAAAGGGCCCCTTGATTATTTTCATTTAGAGTTGTGGTGACTTTCCATTGTTTCTTTGCATATTAGTATCAAATACTTGCTGACATTTATAGCCAATTTCTCTAGGAAGGTATATATCTATTTTCTCAAGCATTAGAATGCTGTACTTGATGCATTTCTAAAACTGAGAACTATGATTAAGAAATAAACTAGAAGATAGGTTAAAATCCTTTATACTGATAATGGATTAGAGTTTGTTGACAATGTATTAAGTTATTATTATGAGAAGAATGGTTTTGTTAATCACCACACGTGTGTTAGTAGGCCTTACCAAAATGATGTGGTCAAGTGTATAAATAGGATACTTATTAAGACAGCTTGGTGCATGATTTCAAATGTTAGTGTAGGGAAGATTTTTTTTGAAAAAGACTGTTATATAGTGTGCTACTTGAAAAAAAAATCTCCTTATTTATCCTTTAATTTCCAGACTACCAATGAGGCATGGCAGTGAAAAGCTTATGATTATTTTATATTGAGAGTTTTTGGTTATCTTGCCTATATGCATGTTAATGATGGGAAAATATAGTAAAGAAATGTATCTTCTTAGGCTATGGTTTGGGTGTTAAGGGATATAAACTTTGAGATCTTAAATGTAGGAAAGCTATTATATCAAGAGATGTAACTTTTGATTTGTCTACTATGTTAACTCTTATAGTGTAGATTATTGTTCCTAGTGATTTGGGTTCATCATAAAGTACCAATAAAATGGTGGAGTTAGTAGTGTCATATCTACCACCTAAGGCATATAGTTCTAATGTGCCACATGCTCAACCTTATTTGATTCATTACCCCATTGATAAATACAAATAAAAAAGATATATAAGCCATCTTAGAGATTTGATGTAATATCCCTGCATATTTGAAATTAAATTTTATTAACCTCAATGATTTTATTAGTGTAATTTGATAAAAATGTTTAATTATTTTAATTTTGATTTATTTTATGGTTTTATCGATGCTTTTAAATTCATATTATAATTTACTTAATCGTTATTATTGCAGATCCTTCTAGTTAAATTCATTCACGACCATGATTTTTATTATATTCATATAATTTTAGTTTTTATTTAAATATATATATTTCCATTGTTTCGTGTGTTTTGATCTTTAATGTTTTAATTTTTTTTAATTATAACATCATCGTGTGGTTATGACTTTGTTTTGAAGTTATATTTCATTCACGAAATAAATTGTTAAAATTCTAAAATCCTCTTTAAAATAGTAAAGTCATTTTAATGATTTTTATTCAAAACAAATATTTTTATCTTTGAATTTATCTATTTTTACAAAGTCATTAAGATCTTCAAAAAATTTTAAATTTAAAAGATTTTTGTAGTTTATTTATGATTTTCTTTTCAAAATTAATTTTATTATGTTTTTTTCCTTTTTGGTTGACAAAAGACCTTTTTTTTTAAATTATTTAAATTAATCTCAATTTCTTAACAATTAAATTAAATATTTTTCCTTATATTTTTTAATATTTTTGAGATTGTATTATGTATTTTTGTAAATCATCCATTAATAACTTTATTTCAAAAGCTTTTCTGAAATCCTTTAAATAACTTTTATATTGATTTTATACCTTTAGATTTTTATGAAATAATTTTTTTAATAAATTTTAGATAAAATCATCCATTAATATTTTTTGATATTTTATACTTTATTTTTTGTATGTGTATTTGTAGCAAAAAGAAAAAAGTGAAACCCAACCGATTGAGCCCCTCCCTTATTTTCCTTTTTTTCTTTTCTCTCCCTTTCCCCTTTCCTTTTTAAAGTCCCTATGGATAATCTAGAGAGGGTGAATAGAGTATTTTATAACAATAGTTCTATATTAAAATTTTGTGAGAAATAAGTAGAAGGATGACAAACAATAAACACATAATTTATAATAGTTGAATAAACTCTAAAAAGTTTCTCTACATCCATTGCCAATAGGTTTTGCCTTTTGCATTGGAATCTCTCTTTATACATAGTGTGTGTTTGATGATGATCACATCTCTTTTAGTTTATGAACCTACAATCTCAATAAACATATATGAGACGATTTACACTTTGCATAGTTATCTTCTTTTGGTTTATGAGATTGCAATATCAATGAACTCTCTTAGGAATGCTAGACAACACACCACTCTTCACTTGTGTTTGAGATGATGAGTTTGAATGAATACAATAACAATGTTCTCTAGATAGTATAGGAAAGTGAGTAATCACTATTGAAGATTTTTATCTAGCTAGAGAAATAATAATTGTAAGTGTATGAGCACTCTATCTAAATATGAAGAATAAATTGAGAACTAAATAAGATTGATTTAGATTTGAAAGTGTAAAATCAATTCTTTCTTTGATTCTTATGATAATTTTAGAAGACTTGTGCTAGCTTGATTGATGCTTATTAAAGTCTAACAACTCTTATTTATAGTACTAAAAGATGGAAAAAATTAGTACTAGCCACTGGGTATAAAAAATACTTCAATGGTTGAGTTACAATGAGTAGGAAATCTCAAAAATGCCCATATCAATCAATTGATTTTTACAAATCATTCAATCGATGGAATAGTTTTCAGTACTGCATACTTTTACAAAAAAAAAAAAAAAATCTCAACTTGAGCTACAGAATTCAAATTTGTATGTCGTCTTTTTTGCTATAAAGTAGAAATAATAAGATTTACAAAGAAATATTAGTCACCCAAAATAATGTCTATGTAATTTATTGTGAATTTGACAAGTTATATCATATGCAAAACTACTTAAAATAAAATTCATTTAAGATAATATTTTGCACAAATACTTAAAAATATTTTTTTATGTATGAAGTCACTTTAAGATCTTTCAAAAATTATTTTAAATAGGATGATACATATCAATTCATTGAAAAATCTAAGTACTTAATATGTAAATCATATATACATAAAACCTAAGACTGTAACACACTCTTTGAAGCTTGAGTCTTGGTATCTTGATTACACTTGCTTATTCCTTAATATTTTGTGTATCACACATATGAAATTGAAGTTCTTGAGCTAGAGTCTTATTTTTCCCTCCTTGTTGATCTTTGGCTTGTGATTGGGATATGATTTGTAAACTTGATCTCCTTATCACTCCTTAACTTATTTAAGTATTGAATACTTCACTTTTTTCTATGATAAACATGAATACTTAACAAGATAAATGAAATTCATAAATGAGTTTTTATCATCAAAACAAAGTTTGATTATCCTATGAGACCAACACCTTTCTAGAGTGAAACCAAAACCCTGACCCTTGTTCCTTCTCCTTTACCTCTCTTATCTACTTTTTTCTCCACACCACTATACAACAACCATTGCTTGACCACACCACTTCTCTATCAATTCTTTATCATCAGCAGTGGCAGCATTGGAGTAGTGCAACAACAAGCCAACCCAAGTAGGGGAGCGAAGTGGGTCTGTAATCCCCCAAAATTTTAGAAAACCAATAATTTAATAAATAGTTTTTATTTGAAATAAATTAGCTTTTAAAATTATCTAATTTAATTAATTTATGGATTTTTGAGTATATAAATTTGGATGGGAATATTTAGTAAATTAAAATAGATATTTTGTTATTTTATCATGCTATTTTTATTTAAATAATTTTTCAAACTAATATTTTACTAACCTTATCCTTTTTAAATTAATATATTAGATTATAATGAATTAAATTATTAAAATAAATAATTTATCAAGAATATTACATTTTATGATTTTATAAATTAATTTATTTTATTTCTCCTATTTCTCCATTTCCCTTTTTGCCCTTTTTCCTTTTTCCTCTTTCTTCTTTTCCTTTTTTTTTTCCTTTTTCTACCCTTGGGCCGCTGCACCCAGGCCAGCCCGCCTCCCCCCACACAGTGGGCCTCGGCCCACCTCTCCCTCTCTCCCGCGTGCCTGACCCAGTCGGTTCCCCACTTTTCTTTTCCTTCTTTTCCCCCTGGACCGGCCGGCCTATTTTCTTTCCTTTCCCCGACCGGCCGCCCGTAGCCTCCCTTTCTTCTTTCTTCTTCTTCCCAGGCATCGACAGCAGCCCGACATGTCCGCAGCTGCCGCCCTGCCACCCTGCCTCTCCCTCTCTCTTCTCCCTCTTCTTTTTCTTCATCTCTCTTGCCCCATTTTGAGCCTCATCTCTCTCCCCCGATCTTCTTCCCTCCATTTTCTCCCCTCCATCTTCTCCCCTTCGTTTCATGCGCCGCCACCCTCCGCCGCTCCGACCACCGCACCCAACCCCTAAACCGCCTCTTGCACCTTTCTACTACCACCTTGCACCACCCCAATATCCATCCCGCAGCCCTCTTCCTCCCCTCTTCTTTTTCTCCCTATTTTTCACTCGTCTCGACAACCCACCTGTAACGCCGCCGTTCGCCACCGTCCGGCCACCTCTGCCGCCACCCAACCCACCGTTCGACACCCTGCAACCCCCTCTACCACCACCATGCATTAGTTGGCCGAAAACAGCCCCCTTAAGCCTTCATTTTTCCCTCATCTTTTCCTTCCTTCTCAGCCCCTCCACCTCGGCAGCCAACTTCGCCGCCTCGCCGCCGTCTCCGCCGCCCTATGCCGCCGTGAAACCACCCTTAGCCTCCACCTACACCCCCTCTTCACTCCTGCACCATTTCCTTACCTTGAAACCTCCCCCACCTATCTCTTTTTCTAGCCTAAAGTCACTAAACTGAGCCACCTCTCCTCCCTTCTATCTCACCCCCTTCGAACCCTTTCTCCTCCCATTTTTGCATGAGACTCACGCTGTTCATGCAGCGTGAGCTCTCCCTTTATTTTGTAATTCTTTTGGCTAATTTTGAGGTATATTGATAACTAATTAAATTGTATTATTATTAAACAAATATTTTATAAAGTGTTACCCTTTTTAATTTCTTACTTCTAACATGATAATTATTGATATTATTTTTAGGTGTTGAATGGTTAATTAAGCTTGAATCTTTAACCGTGATACCGGTAAGATTTGGTACTTTGCGGGATTAAGGTAATCGTTAAACCTCCCTTAAATGCATGGAAACGTATGCTAGCACATTAGGAATTTTATTATGATTTTATGCATGTTATGTGATGCCTAGCATGATATATAGATGGTTGTTATATTGTTTGATGAGAAAAAGGGAAAAGCATGATAGCCTTTGTGCCATGTGTAGGTATGATAATTAAGGAAGGAGTTGATTATTGATGGAAATATTAAATGCTTGTCTATGATGTATTATGTTGCTAATGCATGCGTAATATTATTGTCTAAGGATATTTTAGTGATATGAAGTATGTGATCTAATATATGTAGTTGAGTATCGTGTTGAATAATGACAAGTTGGGGGAGTTAAATGATAAGAATGGAGTGCTAATATTGGTAGTTTATGTAGTGGTGGTAATTTCATAAAAGTGGTGTAATAAAAGGTTAAGTGGATGTTTTATAAGTGAAAGGGGCATTTTGGTAATTTTGGAAGTAAAAGGGTAATATGGTAATTTGGAAAAGAAGGGCAAAATAGTAATTTTGTAAGGGGAGATAAAGATGGTAATTTTTGGATGTAAAAGGGTAAACTAGTAATTTGTAAAGTAAAAAGGAGGGTTATGGTAATTTTATAAGTAAAAGGGTATTGTGGTAATTTTGTTAATAAATGGGTATTATGGTAATTTGGGAGTAAGGGGTAACCTGGTAATTATGATAGGACGAAAGACAATTTAGTAATTAAATTACGATTATAGAAGGGTAATTGGATAAGTGTGAATGTATGATACTAGAGAAGGGTAATTAGGTAAATTAACTAACTAAAGGGCATTACGGTAATTTTAAATAATAGAGAAGGGTAATATAGTAATTATAAGAATGGAGAAGGGTAAATTAATAATCGTAGTTATGAATAAGGTTAAAAGGGTATTTATAATAATTGGAAAAGGTAAAATGGCAATTATAATAATTAAGGTGTAAAATGGTAATTATAATAAAGGAGAAGGGCAATTTGATAATTTATCCAACTAAAGGGGGCAATTTGGTAATTTAGCCGATTAAAGGGTAAAGTGATGATTATTTAACCCACTAAAGGGGCAAATTGGTAATCATGATAGCGATAAAGGGTAATTTGGTAATTATGCAACCTAAAGGGCAATATGGTAATTTGTCAAGTAAGGAAGGGATGACTTAGCAATTACATGAGCAAGGGGGTAAATAAGAAATTTGTACCTAACTTGTTGTTGTGATTGTGGAATGTTATAATGTGATTTAAATAAGGCTGATTAGCCAATTAAGAGTATTTGATAATTAGTATGGCCTTAATGGTTTCTCTGTGATAGCTTGGATAACCATCTGAATAAGAAACGACTAATGATATCAGAACGGTTGAAAGTAAATAAGTATCTGATTGTCGTGCCTTTGTGATCACCTTTAATTAAGACACTAATACTTAAAGGGAAATACCTCGAGATCGGGAATTGTGACTCCTTAGGGGTCGCTACCCTAAGGACGTGGTTTAGTCCACGATTATTCTGGTATTTGCTGGTGTGCCTTTGTGCCCCAGCCAGGCCCTATATCTTACTCTTTCTAGCTCTACGGACCTAGTTAGGGGGTATGCATACTTATGGATTAGGTGTCCTTATCGGTAGGGTACTGAGTTAGCTTTATGCACCAGTATGACCAGGGTACCTTTGCATCCTTAGGTTCGTGGTTGACGAGTACTGAGTAGCTGATATGCACTGGTACGACCAGTGTACCTTTGTGTCCCTGGTTATTGATCTCCCGTTCGAGGCAAATAAATATGATTGATGTGCTGATTAAAGAAAGGAAAGATTCTATTATTGAAAGTGGAATATTAATGAGCTGGGCCCAGATGATTATGATATTGAGTACCGGTCCACCGGTTATAATAGTGGCCAGGAGCGTTGTGCCCTAGATGATGATTCTTTATATATTCCGGCCCACCGGATATAATAGTGGCCAGGAGCGTTGCACCTTGGATGATGATTTTATGTATATTTCGGTCCACCGGCAATAATAGTGGGGGTCCCGAGCTCAATAAAACCAGTATTGTATGTGAATAAAGTTATGGAAAAATACTAATCACTTATAGTGGAACACCATGTGAGTCGGGGCCATACTGGTCCACAAGCAAATAATAGTGGTCAGGTGCGTTCTGCCCTATGTGTTTACCTTTCGGTCTACTGGCAATAATAGTGGTCAGAGGCGTTCTGCCCTATGTTTTTACTTCCGGTCCACCGGTTATAATAGTGGGGTTCTCGCACTCACATGGATATAAAATATGAGATTGATCGAATGATGAATGACGGAATAATGGCTTAAAGCCCGATTGTATTGAGTTACACTATGACATGGTTTTAGGCCGTAAGTACCGATTGTTCGCAATGATCTATTGATATCTATGTGAATGTTAATTATGTGAATTTCATATATGTATGTAGTTTGTTTCATGTGTTGCATTGCGGGCCTGCGTTTAAGTGGGACTTTAAATTGTTACTCAGTACCGTAGTACTGAAGGGTTCCATTCGTGGGGCCCCTGCCTATTCAATGGGCAGTGCCCCTTGCAGGTCTTTTCAAGTGCTACTCAAGTGGGCAACGGGAAGGAGAGTAAGGAATCATCCGGAACTACTTGGGTTTTTCTCTCTCTCTCTCTCTGAAATTTCTGGTTTTAAATGTATATGTTGATACTGTAACCACCATTAGTGGATTTTATTTTTGTAAACGTTTGATACGCTACTCTGATTTAAGTATGTTGAAATTCTTGCAAATTGTATTTCATTTTCCTTTAGCCTTAGCACTTAGTACTGGAACGGTATGAGTGAACCGGTCTGGTACTAAGTGTGGCGGTAATACTCCCAAAATTCACGGTTTATTAATTTGCTTCCGCTAATTTTCTTTTAATTAAAGAAATTTTTCAGTAGTGAATTTTGGGGGTGTTACAGGGTCACTCAACCACCGCACTCTAGCAACAACTCTATCACTGGCCACTACGAGCCCAACTAACCATTAACAAGTGGTACTTGCCCTTCAATGAAGTTCCACCGATCCTCAATCATTTTGATTCTTTGTTTTATGTGTGGTATAAATAACCCAAAATCCTAACTTTTGTTTTGATTAATTTTGTATGAATTAGATTATGATAAGCTAAATTAGTTGTTCAATTATTTATATATATGTTTTATGAGTGATTTGGAATGATTAATTATAGTATATGTGGTAGATTTGTGAACTTGTGATTTTTGACCCGGTTATGTCCTAGTTTTTCAAATTCATCAGATTAAGCTGTTTTTGATAAATTGTTTATGCAATACACTATAAAATGTATCTAATTTCATGTTGGGATTATCAATTTGATAAATTTATGCAGAATTAATTAAATTATATTTCTTGTTTCTTGTGTATTGAAATTGAATTGCATAATTAATTTTTTTATTCAATTGTTATTATAATATACTTTTAAATGTGTTTAATTTCATGTTGGAAGTGTTAATTTGGAAAAATTGTATGAAATCAATAGGAATTGGATTTTTTAGACAAAAATCTTACAAATATAAGTTAGATTTTGTGATTGAGGTATTTTATTCAATTGATTATATAATTTGCATTAAAATGTGTTTAATTTTATTTCCAATCTGTCAATTTATATAATTTAACAAAATTTGACTGAATTTACATTTTAGGCTAAAAAAAGCCTAATTTGCTATTGGTTTTTTCTTTTATTGTTTTTGGTGATTATACAATATGTTGTAAAATAGTTTAATTGAATTTCTAAAAATTAAATTAAATTAAATTAATAAAGTTAAATAGAATTATTTTTTTGGGTCTAAAACCGTAGATTTCTATTAAAATTATGAAATTGGTTATTTGTATTGTTATTTCTTCTGAAATTGATATTATATAATTATTTGAAATGACCTTAATTGTGTTATAATGTCTTCAATTTTTATTAGATGCTTTGAATTATCCGAATTGGTATATTAGGCTTTTAAACCCTAATTTTTAAAAAATGATCATCTTAAATTGATCATTTGTAAGATTATTTTTGTTGAAATTTAGTTTTGTCATTTATATAAAATTAGTTT
Source organism: Tamarix austromongolica (assembly GCA_039764185.1). Lineage (NCBI taxonomy): Eukaryota > Viridiplantae > Streptophyta > Magnoliopsida > Caryophyllales > Tamaricaceae > Tamarix > Tamarix austromongolica. Next base: position 10,822,291 of record CM077818.1, read on the forward strand.
AATTGTATTTTTAAACTTTTAAATTTTGGTAAAAAGTTGAATTGGTTAATTCATAGTTCGACCTAGAAACCTTAATTTTTGGTGATAGTTTTGTGAAAACTAATTTTGTATGCTTCTTTTACCTAGTAGATTAATAGCTTTGATTTAAAATCATTTTAATTGTATTTTTATCTTATCGTTGTGGATTAGTTCTTTTAAATCAGTTTGTTTGTCTTTTTGGTTGTAAAACTAAATTTGTAAATAATTTTCGTAAAATTAACTTATCATCTATTGTCCTTTTCCTAGTTTTTCAAATTAATCTGAAATGCCCTGAGTGATATATATTGAAATCAATTTTGAATCTTAATGGAGCTATTCTTTTGAGCGTTAGGTTTTGGATATGTATTCCAAAAAAAATTGTTTGTACTTTTCCTTATTAATTAAATTATAATGCTTGAATTACTGATCGATAAGGTAGTTTCTAATCTAGTCCTATGGTTTCTATTGGCAATCTAGGAAATTATTATTATGGATTGTCAAGCTCTCTCTCTCTCTCTCTCTCTCTCTCTCTATCTATCTATCTATCTATCTATCTATTTCACAATTTTCTTAGATATCTTTGCTTATGGTGGAATCATAAGATATATGTATTCTTGTAGTTAAAGGTGGTAAGTATGCTTTATGTAATTTAATTATGTCAAGTGTATGTCCTATCTTGTATGATACTTCCATGTACCTATGAGCTTATAATTTTCAATGCAAATATATATTATCCTACCTATGGATTATTTGTATGAGTTCGAGTATGTGAATATGATTTCATGGTTAACATGGTTAGCTAATTATAAAATTTATGGCGATTTTAGAGCATATTCTAATGTTTCTCAATTATAATTATTTTGGAAAGTCATATCATTAGTTAAGTATGGATTGAAATTATATGATACCTTATGTTGGGATTTTATGCCTTTAAATTGATCAGATTTAATGCCACAGGAAATGGATTTAATAATGGGATTACATTGTGTTGATGGAACTGATTTAAGTATTATTATGTGGGTCTGATTTATGCTTAGTTAAATTCTTAAATAAAACATTATTTACGTGGTACCATTCCAATATTTTCTATTCTGTGATCATTGGTGCGTTATTTGGTCTAGAGATGCCTTCTTCTACTCTATAGGGGCATTTATATATTTCATCCCTATAGAAGGTATGCATACTTAAGTGATTAGGTATCCTATTTATTGGTGGTCTGATTACGTTTTTGAGTGGGACGGCTAGGACTAGTACTTTTGAGTACTAGATTAGTTTTTACAGTTTATTTGAATCCCCATCCTCAAGTAATATGATTAAATTGTTGTGATCACAATAATAGAATAAAATAATCATTTATTCTTATCCATTCATGGATTACACATTTCACTATCCTAAGCATGTTACTCAGTTATTTTCTATACAATTTTGCTATTATATGACACTTTTCCTTGCCTTATTATTGCATGATATATTAGCATAATTGCATGTGGGCCTTGTGTACATAGTACTATTTTGTAGGATAGTTATGTTATTCAGCATGAGTTCATGTTTTGGTATACATTCGTACCTATATGTTATTTCTAGTCATGTGTTTATAAGCATGATTCTATGATTGTATGTTCTATCATATGTTATCGCATGTACTCATGTATACCTTTCATAATTATGACTGTGATAACCCATATTAGCATGTTGTATTCTAGTTAATGCATATGTGCCTTACTATATTTATTTCATGTATGAATTTCCTTGATACCTATTGAGAGAAGGATTAATGTTATGCTACATGTTTCATGAAATCTTATGATTTGTATGAGTGGAATGGTGTGTATCACATGTATACCTGAGCATGATTATTGTAAAATAAATATTTCTATGTCCTTATGTGTAACATCCTTCCTTCCATGAGTTAGGTAGTTTTGATTTATCCAATATAAGACCTGTACTAATACTACCTTAATTGAATGGCCTCTGTGATGATTCACTAATGGTAGGGAGTAAACCTCTTGTATAGGCTTGAGATTAATTGCTATTGTTAGGTTAAAGACTTGAGCTTTGAGAGAGTAGAAAGCTTAGAGTTTTTTTTCCTCAAGGATTTATCTTAACTGTCTGCAAATTTGAATGGTGTTGTATTACTTTGCTAAGTTTTTAAAATCTAGGGTTATTTCAAAGGTTTTTTGCTCATTTGATCAATGATGATTTTTTTAGTGGAATTATTTGTTTCCCATCTAACAATTGATATATTATTGCAGGAATTTATTCTCTTGGTATAGATGATGTTTGAATTTTTATTGAACATATTTTAGCTTTTCATCTAGCATGATATAGATGATGAACATTTATTTTGGGTTAGATGTGGTAGTAATATTTCTCATTCTCTAATCTAGCTTGAACATATTTTTCTTTTAGGCAAAATTTTTTAGGAGTAAAAAAATTAAGTGGTGGCTAATGTAATATCTTCAAATTGAGCGAAGTGTTACAAGGATTGATATAAATACTTATATCAATATGGTAGACCATCTTTTTGGTAATTTTATCCTAAGAACTTCACGGTTAAGTGTGCTTATAGTTGAATATATTTTAGGATAGGTGACCCACTTGAAAAGTTTTGGGAATTTGTTGAAAATTTCTCAAGAAGTGTGTGAGTAAGGACAAAGTACGCTAAAATGACTCTTGTTGATTTGTGGGGCCAACTGAGTATTTTTTAAGGATGGATGGCTCTCTTAAAATATTTTGAAAATTTGTTGAAAATATCTTAGGTTGCACGTGAGGACAAGACGCATTGAAATGACTTGTATTGATCTATAGGGACATCTGATTTTATACCCTATCCAAAAATCTTTCAAATTATTTTAAAATTATGTTGATATAAAATAAATTAGTTTTAGTTTTAAAATGAGCTTGAAATTCAAATAAAAATTTGAATTTTAGGTATATTGATTGATTGGTTTACCTAACTAATTGATTGGTGCGATGAGGAACTTACATTTTAGTTCTTAGTAAACTAATTGACTAGTTTGCCCAAATCCATCAACTATTTGTCTGAGATTTCATATCCATTTATGATTTTAATTTTAACTTCTCTATAATGTTTATGAAAAATTATGAACATGTTTTAGTGCTCTGGAATTATTTTCGCATTATTTAGATCATTATATAATTTTCATTAGTCATTTTTTTCTTCTAAAAAACACCTTTGAAGTAAACTTCACCTTTTCTCTTTTCCCTAACCTATCTTTATCTCTTCTGGTAACTGAGGTTGTGAGACTGACTTTGTACACCATCTCTTGACTTACCAACCTACTTCCATACTCATTCTTCATTGCACTCAACCCCTACCAGCCTATCAAGTCAACCATCACTTCTTGGTTACCCACACTCAACCTCACTAGTCTCACCCCCTTTTCTCCTATGAATGTCAACTTAGCCTTTCCTCTATACCTTTCATTTATGATCCATTTTCATTTCTCACCTTTTTTTCTTGCTCTCTTCTCCCTTATCTGTGTGGAAAATTTCCTAAGTGTTGAATATCCCTTCATTTCCCCTCTTCTCCTCTTTATTGAGAAAAACACTTTTCTCCCTTTCTTGTGCAAATATTGTGCTCCTTTCTCTTATTCTAATCTTGGTTTTATTTCTCTCTTTCTTTCTTGAAGCAACAAAGAATTAAGGTTGGAAAAGGTTGAAGATTTCAACCCTTTCCTTGACACTATTAAAAGGTGGTGGTTTGTGTTTTTCTTCTTATTTTGATTTTTCTTGAGTTTGATGAAGTTTTGAAAGATTATTTTTGATGGTTTTAACTTTGATTCTTTTACGAATTGAGGTTCTACTAGATAGCCATCCAGTAAGAGTTTTTGTGGTAGAAGAACTACTTTAAGGTAAGGTATTATTAACTCAAATATGAATTGGGTTATTCTATATATTGGGTTTCTACATGTTTGGTGTATATGTGAGTAGGATCTAATTTGTATCCTATAATTTGAGCATGTGGCATGATTATTCCTAATATTAAATGGCTGGATGTCTCTAATTTTATGCCTAAGTTGGTTATTTGAGCATGATTTATTTGAGTATGTACATTATTATGTATCCATGTAATTCTATGTATATAACATGCATTTTTTATGTGTGCGGTTGTAACATCCCAAAAAATTATAGTTAATTTTTTTTATTAGTTTAAAGAAAATCACACACCAAAAAGAGGGTGTTACTGCCGTGATCAGCATAAGTTTGACAGCTAGCTTGCCTGATACTAATCACAAGGGTAAAACGACCAACGCAACTACGGAACTATAATAAAAAACAATTAAAATAGAAGGATTATAACATTGAAATACAAAAAATTCTAGAACAAGTGAGTTAAATATCAATACAATAGAGAAACAAAATGCATAATTGGATCCCACTATGGGGGAAATAAAAACATAAGGTACAAATGGAAAACAATCTAGAATACATTCTCTATTGCCCTGAACCTTGGACACCAAGACATCGCTTCACCCCAAAAAGCTCATCGTAAATAGTAATGTCCTCTAAGGCCTCATCATCTACATACATAGACTCAGGAAGGGCCACTGCTCATTGTAATGAGCATCACCCATAATAAGGCTAATTAGTATGCTACATACTGAGTACGGTAACTGAAATACCTCAAAATCCTAATTTAGAAATTATGGCAAAATAAGGATTTATTAGGAAAATTAATTAATCAAATTATTTTATCAAAATAAATGAAATTAATTAAGGTAAATCAATAGGAAAATAATAAATAATTTAATTTGTAAAAATTAGGGCAGTTTGCTATGTAAAATGGAATTTAGGGAAGAATTATTTAAAATATCCCAGATTAACCTAAAAAGGAATTTAATTATGATTATTATTATTATTATTTACATATATATTATTATTATTTTGAATAATCAAAAATCCTAAAATATCCTAAACACCCAACCAACCCACTATTTTCCTTTTCCCTTTTCTCCTTCTTTTCCTTTTTCTTTCTTTTCTCTCCTTCTCTCCTTTTTTCCCAAGCTAGGCTAGCCCCTCGTGGCCCATTTTCCCCTCCTTATTCTTTTCCTATAGCTCGGCCCAGGCCCGCATAACCTATTCCCGTCGCCCATCGTCTAGCCCTAGTCCGCCGGTTCTTTTTTTTTTCTCTCCTCCTCAGATCGCTCAATCCAACCCTTCCTTCTTCTTCCCCCAAACTACGAGACCTGCAACACCATTTTGGTTAGCTGCCACCAGCCGCCGACCAGCCCGTCCATTCCCTCTCTCCACCATCATTTTCTTTCCAATTTTGACCCAACCAAACCATCCTCCCTCCTCACTTACGCTTGCCCCTTTCCTTTCTTCTCCCCCCGACCAAACATGTCCCTGCCATGGCAGAGACTACACCACCTGCCGGTAGTCCTACCTCACCTACCCCCTCTTGTCCTCTTCCTCCTCTGTTTCCCCCCCTCCAATTATCCTATAAATACCATAAAGGCATATATAATTGGGCTCCTTTGATTTGTATCCCAGAAAACCCTCATTTGCGCCACCTCCCGATCAAATGCCCGTTCCGTCGCCGTCGACCATCGCTGCCTCCCATGCTACCCATATAAGCATTTCCTGCATCACCTTCTTCCAAGATGATCCTCTCCCTCCCTTGGTTTGCCTTGCATGAGCCACCTCGGCCGTGCGAAGTTCCCCTTCTGATAAGTCCCCTTTAACCCCCCGGTAGCTCTTCGCACCACTGTTCGCTACCAATCCTGCTGCAACCAACACCCTATCTACCCTCCAAAACAATCAAGGGAGCTTCCTCTACCTCCCCATAGTTCCCTCTCTCCCTGCCTCCTCCTCATTCTCCCTTCTCCTCCCTCCACCACTTCGACCACCACACCTGCTGCCGTGCGCCGCCACCTTTGGCTGCACCACCACCTTCATTCTACCCCTCTCCACTTGAGGCACCCTCCACCACCTCAATCACCTCTTCATTCCTTCTCCTTTAGCCTATACGACCATCTCTCCACCTCTCTTCTCCCTCCACCGCCATCGTGTGCCGTTGCTTGTGCCACCATCATCCTTAGGTGGTACTCTAACCTTCCCAACTCCTAAACCCATTTTATACAAGTATTAGCTATTTTTTTATAATATTAATGGTATTATCCTTAATATTAATATTATTTTTATTATCATTATTATTACCGTTATTATTATTATTATTATTATTATTACTACTACTACTACTACTACTACTACTACTACTACTTAACCTTAATTCAGAATTTTCCTAACTAATAATAATAATATTATTATTAATGGCCTACAACTTTGGTATTATTATTGTTATCATTATTATTATTATTATTATTATTATTATCCTCATTATTATTTTTACTATTATTATTAGTACTAGCTTTGGCCTATTATTATTACCTTTATTATTATGGTAAATATTTGAACCCTTATATTACTATTACCATTTCGGTTATTATTATTATCAGTATTATTATTCACATTATTATTATTATTACACTTAACCATATTATCACTAAGGATACTACTATTATGATTATTAGGACCTTTAGTAGTATTATTCTTAAGATTGGAACTAATAATAACAACAACAACAACAACAACAACAACAACAACAACAACAATAATAATAATAATAATATTATTATTATTATTAATACCTTGTCATTATTGTTAACATTTCAAATATCACTAACTTTACTATCACTACTAACATTATTATTATTAGTATCATTATGGTCACTGCTTTTACATTTCTAATATCACTATTGCTATTATTATTACTACTAGGGTTTGGGTTGATATTAGTATTATCACTACAACAACAAATAATATTATTATTAATATTGAAACTATTACCTTTCATAATATAAATATCACTATGATTACCGTAATATAAGTCGTGGTAGCTAATAAGACTTATTTTGGTTAGGAGTTGCATGATTAACTATTTTGAGAATAATAACCCTTCTTTTACTTATAAAACTACTATTATCATTATTAGCCCTAATAGTAGATTATGATAAGGGTAGGGTAGGAATAATGGTAATTTTGGTAAGAGGGAGATTAACCCATAATATTTTCCTCTTATAGGTGAATTAAGTCAAAACCTAAGGAGGCATAGGAGCGTGTTCCAAGCTCCGCGTCGTTTTAGGTAAGTATGTAGCTAAGGCCCTATGTGTATTATGTGTCTTAAATGCCTTGGATGTTATTTACCATGTTATTTTATGTATCTTATGGTTATCATTAAACATGTTTTTATGTGTAGCGCATCTTGGAGTTGAGGTATGTTCATTTGTTTTCTTATGATATGTGTATAATATGTATATGTTGTGATTATGATGTTATATGATATGACCCTATAGGACATGCATGCTAGGATGATTAATAATATGATATGGGGTGAAAGGATAAAAATGAAGAAAATGGGAAGTGAGTTGATTAAGGGGCATGAGACCGACCTAAGCATCTCAAGACCCATGAGGCGGAAAAAAACAAGAGGATATGATCAAAATGAACAAGTGATGGGAATCTATGCATGGGAATTCTAGGGTTTACATGGGAACTTTGAGGGTTAGCATGGGGTGGCTAGAGTTTGTATGGGGACAAACTTTACGTATGGAGAGTTGTAGAGTGATTGGAGACTTTGGGAGAAAAAAAAATAATACGTAGGTTGATATAAGGGTGTATAGGAGATCTAATTAGGGTTTTAGGAGGAAACCCTACTCTGAAGGAAAATGTGAAGGAAAAAATAATTAAGGAAGAGTGGATTATGGGATAAGAGTGGAAACCTTATTATATGAGGGATGAGTAAGGGTGCCTTGGGAAAGAAGAGGTGTTAGGTGAAGAATGGAGAGGTGACTTGTGGGGGAAGAAATGTGCTAGGGTTTGGTTGGCCAACTAGGGTTTCATGGTTATCTGAGTAATCGGTGAGTAGAATGATACGTTTGGGTTGAATCTAAATGAGAGGAAGTTTTGGGTGATAAAAGAAATAATGGTAGGGTAAGTCAGAGGAAGTTGGACCACACAGGTCCAATTAGGGTTTCAAGAGAAACCCTAACGAGTGATAGTAAGTGGAGTTGGATGTTATAAGGTGATGGGCCTTAACCCACACCCTCAAGAGTTGGATTTTTGTTATGAGTAAGTGGAAGGGGAATGGATAACGAGGTGTGATAGGAGGCGCATAAGTCTCAAGATATGGGACGGGCCCCTCTTGGGAGGATAGAAGTAGAAGGTTGGCGACATGCATGTCAAGGATGAAAGTTTTATCTAATAAGACACGAATAATATACTAACCATTTAAAGAGATAGATTATTGAGCTGGGTTTAGACCAATCCACTGGCATAATAGTGGCCAGGTGCCGGGGTGCCCCGGAGGCCGATCCACCAGCATATAATAGTGGTCAAAAGCATTCAACTCTGTACGTTTTTGATCCACCGGATAAAATAGTGGGGGATCCCGAGCTCAATAAACCAAACTCTAAGTTATGATAAGATATGAAAAAGACACTAAGCACTTATAGTGAAACACCATGAGAGTTGGGGCTATATCGATCCACCGGCATAATTGTGGCTAGGAGCTTCTTGCCCTGGAGATCGATCCACTGTCATATAATAGTATTTAGGTGTGTCATGCCTTGTACGTTTTAAATCCACCGACTATAATAGTGGGGTTCCTATACTTGTATGGATTGATAAAGAGTATGGTGTGAAATGAATATATTGACCAGAGATGTAAAAAATAAGTTTATCTGGACCATAGCCCGACCTTTATTATCTGCATTGTTGTATGTTGTTCATATGATCATGCTTGTGTTATGTACCTTATATGTTTGGCCTTACCTGTATGGTTACCTTTTTCAGTACGTAGTGTACTGACCATTCGTTTTATGGGTGCTGCTCATTCCCACGAGCAGAGGGACCACCTAAGTTTCTGTAGGTAGGTGATGATATATTCGATGCCTGTGACACTTACAAGGTATCGGGCGAGGCTGAGAGTTGAACTTGCACCTAGCCTGGGGATCGAGAGTGACCTTCCAAGATTCTATCTTCCATTTATTTTTTTCCTATAATGTTTTGCTGTAGTTCTGTTCTATTATATGATGATTTCGGTCACTAGGAACTTTAAATCCTTACTTTCTGGGTTGTAACTCTTTTTAACCGTACTCTGATTTTCTGTATGGTGAACAATTCAGTTTTATTTTTTATTTTTTATGAATGCTCGTTTTAATTATTGGATTGTGTTTGATGTTAACCCTATTCAGCTTTAGCACTTGGTACTGGAATGGTAGGAGTGAACCGGTCTGGTACTAAGTGTGGCGGTAATATCCCTAGAATTTATAATTTTGTTATTTTGCTTCTGTTAAACCTTTTCATTAAATGAAAAATTTCAGTAGTAAATTTTGGAGGTTTTACAGTAACAACATAGTTAAGATAGGGTACAACAATATAGATTACATATATAAGCATACAGTAGGCTTCATTAGATCATTTACCCCTATCATAGTTTACGCCATCAGTACCATATTTACACATATCTCAAATTATATCCATGTAGGTACGGGGACCCCACTATTATGACTACCATAGGGCAGAACGCGGCTGACCACTATTATAATCAATGGGCTGGTAAATATATACAACCCTAAGTCAAAACACACCTAGCCACTATTATAACTAGTGGACCAGTAAATATCCTACATCCGAGTTTGACCCATATGGCGTTCCACTATAACACCCCAAAAATTCACAATTTTTTAAAAACAAAAACTCTTAAATTAAAACACGTGAATTCTGGGGATGTTAACGCCACACTCAATACCAGATCGGTTTGTTTAGACCATTCCGGTACCAAGTGCTAAGGCTAAGAAAAGATTATTATCAGCTCAATTAATACATAACCGAAGTTCATAAGTATGCAAATCAGAGTACACATGAATTTTTACATTATTTGAAGTACAAAAACAAAGTTCCTTAAATAGGAAAGAGATTCACAATCATTAAAGCTGATTCTGGAAACCAATACATAGCAAATATGGTGAAGAGGAATAATAGTATCATTGGGATAGAAAACCATACCACACCCTAATTAACCACAATAACTATAGTTAACCACTCCAAACCCTAGTTAACCACAACAAACCATAGTTAACCATAACAAACCATAGTTAACTATACCACACCCTAATTCAGTCTCCTCTATATCCTTATAACGTCCCACGTACTATTTTTCATCCAAAATGTTCAAAACCCCAAATGACACTTCTAATACCTTTCTTACACCCCATATCAACTTTCCATACATAAATCTTTCTCTCATGCAAACTTTATGTCCCCCATGAAAATGTTCAAACTTTTTCATGCAAAACCTTACACTCACACGTGAAACCTTAAATCCCCATGCAAACCCTATATTCCATCATACAACCCTAGATTCCATCATACAAGGTTATATAACATGCAAGCCAACCTCACATCAATTCAATCCATATCATCATATTACAAAGCCTATCATGCATGTCTTATGGGCCACACCATGTCACAACAAAACACAACTCATACACATAATACACATGCCATAAATTATTACACGAACTTACCTCAACTCCACATCATATTGCATATATAATAGTTATACAAATACACATAGAATATATTATTCTTCATATCACATGGCATGCATGGAATTTAAAACACATTGCACACAAATGACCATAGTTACACCCTTACCTAAAACGACACCGGTCTTGGAGCATGCTCCTACGTTTCCTTAGGGCTTTGACTGGTCTCACCTATATGAGGGCAAAACTAGAATTAGATTCCCTCCTACCAAAAACACTATTATTTACTAACTTATTTTAAGACTAGGTTTTTAATAAAATAATACTATACTAATAATAACGATAAGAAATAATAATAATACTACTACTACAACAACTACAACTACTACTACGAATAATAATAATACTAATAATAATATGATTCAAAACGGATGGTGAGATAAGGGCTTCAACCCTTCACCAAAATAATGCTAATAATATCATTAGGACATTATTAATAAAAATAGTAATAATTATAGTAATGAAATAAAAATCAAAAATTCAAAATACTAATAATAATAATAACTTAAACCGAAAATAATATAAGGTAGGGTTTTCAACCCTACTTCAAAATAGTGAAAGTACCATTAGTAACAATAATAATAATATTAACACATATAATAATAATAATAATAGTAGTAGTAGTAGTAGGAGCAGCAGCAGCAGAGCAGCAGCAGCAGTAGTAAAAAAAGTAGTAGTATTCGCACTATTTAAATAAAATAGGGCTTCGACCCTCTAAATAAATAATAGTAATAGTAAGAATACTACTACTACTAATACTACTACTACTACTACTACTACTACTACTACTATCTACTAATAATAATAATAGTAGTAGTAGTAATAATAATAATAATATAACTCATAATAATACTAATAATATGAAAATTATAATCTAAATAATTTAAATAGGGTCTCGACCCTGATAAGAAATAATAATAATAATAATATTGAACCTAATAATAATAATAATAATAATAATCAAATAATAGTTAAAAATTAAAATAAAATAAAGTAAGCTTAAATAAATAGGGGAGAAGGGCTGAGAGGGCTTAGGGTTCCACCTTAGGCTGGTGGAGATCGGCGGCACCAACGGTGTGGAAAAAGGGAAAGAAAAGGAAAGAGTTGAGATTTGAGAAGAAGAGATGGAGAATAAGGGTGGAGGTTGAGGTGTCGGTGGTAGTCTAGACTGAGGGGAGTAAAGCGAGGGTGGTGGCGCAACAAATGGCGACAGCACATGGCGGCAGTGGTGGCGGCCAAAATGAAGAGAAGAAGAAAAAGAGAGGAGGAGAAGGAGGAAGAGAAAAAGAAAGGTAGGGAAAGGTGGAGGAGGGTTGGTAGCTGTTTTTGGGTGGTGTAGGAGGCAGTAATAGAGGCAGATGTGGTGGTGGACAGTGGTGCAAAGGGTGGCAGGTGTAAAAATGTGGCTGATTGTGCAAGGAACTTTGCACGGCTGTGGTGGCTTATGCAAGAAGAATCGAGAAGAAAGGGTGGCGTAGTTAGTTAAAGGGCGGTGTAGGGAAGACTTAGGTAGGTAGAGCAGGCGACGTAGTTGGCTGACGATAGAGGAAAGGGTGTCTTAAGTTGCAGTGGTGTGCAGGGGTAAATTCTTATAGTTTCAGGAAAAAAATTTGAGATCAACCAAACGAGGGGTATTTATAGAGTTGGGAGGGTAGGGTTCTAAGGGTCGGCATAAGGGTAATGCAGGTAGGGTTAGGTAGCCGGCGATGCCAATTGGCCGGTACAAATTCAAATTGTGGCAGCCTATTCGCACAGGAAAAGGAGGATTTTGCGCGGAAGAAAAGGAAGGTGGGTTAGGTCATGTTGACTGGCGATTCGGGGGATAGAGAAAGAGAAAAGAAATGGCCGGTCAAAATGAGCGCAGCCGACGGTGCCATTTTCAGGGGCGACGGAGTTGCAGGTTGACGGGGAGGAGGAGGAATGAAGAAGAAGAGGGTGGACCAGCTGGCTGGGGGAAAAAGAAAGAAAAGAAAAGAGAAGGGAGAACCAAGCCGACATCGGTTATAAAGATTTTAAACGGAATGCAGCGTTCTAAGGGAAAAAGGGGAGAAGGAACGCCGTTTTGCTCCTAGGCCGTACTAAAGGAATGGAGGGCGATGGGAACGGGCCATGGGCAGGCCCAACTAGAAGAAGAAAAAAAAGGAAAAAGGAAGAAAAGAAAGAAAAGAAAGAAAAAGAAAAGAAAAAGGAAAATAAGTAGGTTGGGGTCAATTAAATTAATTTGAATATTTTGAGTATTAAAAATAAAAAATATTTTAATAAAATAATAATAAATTTTCTTTTTAGTGCTCGTTTGGTATGGGGGCAATTGGGGTGGAAAAATTACCCTCATATTTTATATATCTTGTATAATTTATTTAAAATTTAATATTTTTATTCTAATAAATACCCATTTGAGATCTTAATTTGATCTAAAATGGGTATTTCATTAAAAATATATTTATTATTATTAAATGCTTAATATAGGAGGTACAACATAGAGGGAAATTTTTTTCACCCCTATTACCCCCATACCAAACAAGCCCTTAGGCTAATTTAGGATTTTTAAAGGATTTTTTCTAAATTTCTTTTTTATTAGCAAAATACCCAAATTTTCCTTAAAAGAAATATTTATAAATTCCATATTAATTTGCCCTAAATATTTTCTTCCTTTTCCAATAAAAATAATTAATTTAATTAATTTTTCTAATAAATCCTTTTTAGCTACAATTCTCCAAACTAGTATTTTTTTGGGCATTTCATCCACTATAAGTTATTAGTGTCTTTTCCATAGATTATTATCATCCAAGGGTTTTACTTATTGAGCTCGGGACCCCACTATTATAACTGATGGACCGAGAATATCTGCCCCAGGGTAGAACTCGCCTGGCCACTATTCTAACCAGTGGACTGGTAATTATATACTACCCTAGGGCAAAACGTACCTGGCCACTATTATAACCAGTATACTAGTAAATATCCTATATTTGGGCATGACTCAATGATCTTCTACTTTGAGTGATTATTATTTTATTTCTGTTTTATTTGCCAAGTAACACACATCCATCTATACACAACCCAAGGGACACCCTCGACTTACTACCGCTTGACCAACCTAGAATTCATGAAAACCTTAATCCCTTGACCTGACACATTCACACCCTCTAAAACTCCTAGGACACCCAACCTTTTTCCACCAACCTAATAGTGACCTTTAAAACCTTATATTTATAGGTTATGGCCTGCTCTCATTTTTCTCCACTTATTATCTCCATCACCCACAAGGAAAACCCTATTCTGGCTTATGTGTCTCTTGCATCTCCTCTCCAAACTTAGCCCATGTCTCCTCTGATTCTAAATCCCTCACTATATTCACCCCAAATCCAAACCTCACAACCCATCTCCTCAAATCACACATGTGATAATGACATCCTAGCCGGTCACCCCTGAAAACCCTAATATTCCCTTTTTTTCTTTCATACCCCCTTCTCTTATAAAACTCTACACCCTCCATTTGGCTTTACCCACACCTTCTATGTGGTACACCCCTCATCCCAACTCCTTTGCTCAACCACTTCCTCAACCTTTTCCCATAACACACCCTATCCTTAGGGTTGATCCCTCGAAACCCTAACTTATGCTCCTATGCACCTTCCTATCATCCCACATTCTAAAGCTCCCCCAAGGACACTAACAACCCAAAACACACTTTCCTTCCCAAAGTCAACCTCAAAATAAGACTTCTCCATGTATATCTTCCCCCATGAAAAGTACACACATCCCATGTTATGCTCACACTCCCCATGTAATTTTTTACCCTAACCTCTTACATTATCATTTCCGTTTTTCATAACTCCACAAAATTTCATGAGATAACTAGGACAATTTTCATATATCTCTTTACTCACTCCACCCTCTTTATTTTCTTTAATTTCCCCTGGCCACTCAAGTCCCTCCCAAGACATTTAGGCATAAATATATTATTATCTAACCATGCACAAGAATATATTCACTTATTGTAATATTTAGCCATATATACGACAGACTATAAGAACTATGAATGCCATTACCTTAGATCCTTGTAATCCAAGCTGCACCACACACATTTAGTTCAGTACACATATATTCACACATAGCACACAAATGCACACAAATACACCCATTTAAAAAAAAAGACTCACAACACAATCCAAATCTTAACTATATCCTTATCTAGTTGGCTCCAGGCTTGAAGTAAGAAATCCCATGCTTCCTTACGGGGAAATATTGGTTCAATACCTATAATGAGAGCAACAACTAGGTTATTTCACTTCCTTCCCACCTCTGTTCCTTTTTTCCTTATTTTCTTAACTAAAACACTAATACTACTACTACTAATTATAATAGTGATGATAATGATATTGATAATAATAAATTATTAAAATAAAATACACTAAACAAGTAAGAGAGGGAAATGTGTAACTAGAATGGACCAAGCAGGTGAGGGTGATAGTGGCAGCGATGCTTGAGAGGAAGAAAAATAAGAGAGGGAAGAAAAGAAAGGGAAGAAGGGAGATGTGGAGGTGTTGGTGTGGTAGATGGTCTTCTTGTGCAAAAGGAATGCAGGAAGGTTGGTGTAACCGACGATGGTGGTAGCATAAGCGATGCTAATGGTGGCGTAGGGTGAAAAAAGGCAACTTGAGCTACCCACTTTACACAAATGGGGAGAGGAAAGGAAGGGGAAGTAAGGGAAGGGAAGAGGTTTGGTAGATGCAGGGTGATGCAAAGAAGTGAATGGAAGGGAGTGGGGATGGCGGTGTGACCTGATGAGTAAGGGAGACAGGGGAAATTAGGTATAAAAGAGAGGGCAGAAGAGGGTGGGGTTTTTTTTATAAGCATAGGGGAGGGAGGAAGTGGATAAGGAAAGGAAGAGGATAAAAGGGAGTTGGTTACTACCGGCTGGTGTGTAGGATGGTACTATTGCATAGGGGGATAATGGAAGGGGTAGAATCACAGGGGGTAGGGGAGTATGTGAGGGAGATGGATCTTGCAAGGGAGGGGGAAAGTGTAGGGGACATGCCATATGCATGTCCTACATGGTCAAAAGAAGAAAGAAGGAGGGAGAGAGGGGAGGGGAAGATGCAGAATGGTAGCACTACGCAGGTTCAGGCATAGGCGGGAGATAGGGGATAAGGGTAGAAAAGGAAATGAAAGAAAAAGAGAGGGAGAGAAAAGGAAAAGTGTGGGAGGAAGGGGCGTGGATGTGTGCATTGGGCCACCACCTGGGGGAGAGAAAAAGAAGAGGGATTGGGTTGGTCGACCGGGGGGAAGGGAAGAAAAAAAGAGAAGGAGGGGGAAGAAGGGGATAGGGCTATTGTTGGGCACAACCCAGTGTGTTGGGGAAGAAGAAAAAAGAAAGGAAGAAAAAGAAATAAAGAAAAGAAAGAAAAGGAGGAAAGAAAAATGGAAAAAATGGGGGTGGTAGGTTATTTTGGGTCTTTGGACGTTTTAGGGTAATATTTAATAATAGTTATAATAATTATAAAAATAATTTTTATTAATTTATAAATTATTATAATTTATTTTAGGTTAGTGAATTAAATTAGTTTCCAATACCTTTATCATTGTGTCATTTTTATTTTCATAATTGTTATAATTATTATTTTTATTAAAAAGGGAACATATAATTAAATTTTATCTAATAGTTTATTATTTACTCTTTAATCCTAAAAATAAAGGTTTAGGGTATTATAGTGATGACATAGAAGCATTCTAGGATTAATATGGTAAAGTGTGGTAAATTTTGGGGTGTGTGATACAAGTCTGGGTAGTGTTATACCCGAACAAGTCGATATGTTTCTTGACCCATAGATTGGTTATGGAATCAGTTGAATGGTTTGGAGTTTTGGATTAGTTGATCGTAAGATCAGTAGATTGGTTTGGTGAACCAGTCGACTATTTTTGATAAATAATTGATTGGTTTGTCAAACCCATCGACTGGTGTCCCTGCAGACCAAAATGGTTTAGTCTCTACTTAGACCTATCGACCGCTTAGACAAAACTCATCAACTAGTTTATATGACCAATCGATCGGTTGGTCAAACCCATCGATTGGTTTCTCTCCATACTAAATTAGGTTGGTCTTAGTTTAGACCCATCAATCGGTTGAACTAAACCACTGGATTGGTTCCCATAAATAGTGAACTAGTGAGGCCAGTCAGCCTATTAGGTCTCTTATATTATTTAGGTTCAAGTCTGGTACAACTAGACAGATCAATTGATCTGAGGGACATATCGACTGGTCCAGCTAGAAGCTAATAGTTTTATTATTATTTGTTATGTTTCTCTTGGGCCTTTTATGTTGATATCTCCATGTATTTACAACATTTAAATTATGAATTCCACTATGATTATGTCAATTTAATAAGAATAATCATGATGGTATTTGAGACATGCCCTATGATGTGTTTGGTGTGAGCACTTTCAAACACCCAATTGGTGGATTTTATGAAAAGACCTAATTGGTGGATACCTTATGATGTGTTTGGTGTGAGTGCTTTAAAATACCTAATTGGTGGCTTTTATTCCTTATGATATGTTTTGTGTGAGTGCTTTAAAACACCTAATTGGTAGCTTTTATGCCTTATGATATTTTTAATGTTAGCGCTTTAAAACACCAATTTGGTTATGTGTGGATTTTATTGTGAATTGTGTGGTCACTAAAGGAAGGATTATAATATGGTTTATATTGTATGGATTGAGACATAACTATCTCTTTATAATTCTAGGATTTCCATCTAAGCATGCCTTATTGTACTTAAGTTGTATCGATTTGATATCAGCATGCTATTATATGACTTTAATATATTACATGAGCCTTACCATGTTTTAGGTAGTATGTTTTACTAGTACTTTATCATACCGATACTACACTTATGTATTTACAATAATGATTCGGTTTTTGGTCCGGGGAGCAAAGGATGATTTACAAGGTTACAACTCTCAGTCAGAGTATGCTGAAGGTGATGACGTGGGCCATTAGTGGACCATTGCTTAGGGTTGGAGGTTTATGATTATGCTTTAGAGTTAGGCTAACCGATTATAAGTATTTTGCCCACTACATTTGGAATTTTTGTATTTTTAGTTATTTAAAATCTTAGGTCAATTTATGCATATGAAATATTGTGTGTCAATCTTAAGTAAAACCAACACCCTAAAGAATCATGACCAACCACATCATATCTTTTATTCTTCTCCTCAATCAACTCCAATGCTCTATAACATACACCATAAGTGAGCTCTTTGAACAATATGTTATCTATAGAGTAGTGAGGAATAATAACCTACAGTTTCTCCAAATATTTATTTAGCTCATTGATTTGGAGTTGAATCAACATGTTAATCTTCAGCATAATGTATCAAAACTCATTAAAGATGATGATACATACCTCTTAAGCTTCCCATGTTCAATTCCACTCTATAATTAAAATTATAATATAAAAGTAATGGTTATTTAGTAAAAAGTTAGATGATAATAAATACCCTTAACAACAAAAGCTTACTTGTCGGTCATATGAGTGCTAAAGTGAAGAACCTTTTTAACCCACATAGATAAAAACTTCTCCTTATAAGGATTCAGTCAGGTCTTATGCATATATTATATTAGATATAGAATCTACACCATCTATTGTACACCAGTAGAAGTTCATTCTCATATTCTTCTTATTGATTCACATGTACAATCTTCCTCCATCTATCTAGAAAAGATTTTCCTAATGCTACACTTTCTAACTTGTTCATAAGATGGGAGAGAACATTCTTACAAATATGCCATCATAAAAAGTGGGTCGCATTAGGAAGTTGAAGTTATTTCAATCAATTTTCCAAGAAAATCTCATATACTTTTATGATTTGAGATCTTCTATACAATTGTTAAAATTCTGATATTAATCTTCGCCTCTTGGTCCTTCAAATAATATCCTATATTTAATCAAATCGGTGATCAATCAAATCAATTGAAATTAAAATTCTAACAATTGAATAACAAAATTGAGTGATTCACATAGACAATCAAATCAATCCATCAATTTATTGCCAAATAAAATTGAAAAGAATAATATAATGATTATACATTAAGGGAAGAAAAAAGTAATAGAGGAAATCATAAAACCAAAGTCTTAAAGATGTATAAATGTTAATTGTTGAATTTGAATTATTAAAAATCATCAAATTAATATCTAAATGATGAAGATGTATTTTGGATACAAAGCTTTTTATAAAGAAGAAAAAGAGAGAGAGAAAAATTCCTCTAAAATAATGAATTATCCTCCTAAAAAATTATAACATTGATCATTTTTTATCCCTTTAGCTTTTGTATGTAGGTTTTATTATGAAAAAACATAAATGTGACTTTAAACACAACCTATCCATATATTTTTTTTATTAAGAAAAATCATAGGTTTACTTTATAATGTAGAGATTTGCAAGCTTATTTGCACCCTTCGTCTCATGATTGTGTTTCAAAACAAGACTAAGATGTGTAATAAGATAAGGCCTTCACTCTGTAGTGCTTTGAGGCTTGTTTTTGTCCCTTTATAGTCCATATTAATCTTCTCAATCCAAATAATCATATATACAAAATAATCACTACCAAAGTAGTATCCAAACATAAAACAACCAATTTAAATATAAAAGATAAAAAAAATGCATGCAAGCAAAGAGCATTTTGAGCTAAAAATATCTACAAACAACTCATTTATCAAAAATACTTTGGGAAATATTTGTGTAATACCCCATTTTTAGAAATCTTAATTATAAGTTGATAATTATGTGTGATTAGTTATAATGATTATTTAAGGAGGTTTAGTATTAAACATGTTATTATTATTCGTATTATAACAATGATTTAGATATAAATCTAATTGGGTCAAAATTTTATGGACATTAAGCTATTAAATTAATCATATTTTATACCCTTAAATCTTAACCTAATTACTTTATTACTAACCTTTGACCCATAACTCAAAATAAATTCCTTAAAATTTATCCCGGATTTTTTTGCTCTTTCCCTTCCTTTTTAACATATCCGAGATTGGATTATTTTTTTTGATATATTTTACTAAATATCCTAATCTATCCTAACTAAAATAAAATAAACCTATTTCTATCCTACCTTTTAGTCACATAAACCTCACTCTCTGCACAACCTATTTTCTTACCTTGCGTGTTATGATAAATTTCCTCTACCCCCACCAATTTCCTATCTTCCTCCATTTCTCACACAATCCATCACCTCACCCTTCTCTGCACATATATATACACATGCACACAACCACAACCTTCCCTACCCTTATACATCTCCACACATCCCCAACACTAACCTCCTTCCCCCTGGTTTTTCATTTGGCACCCTCCCTGAGCCATACCCCTTTCTTCTTCTTCTTCTCCTCCTCCTCCTCCTCCTCCTTCTCCTTTCTTTGTTCCATCAAACTACACCATTGCCATCACCATCCAACCACCAAGATACGACATGGCATGGTAAATCAACCACCAAAACCACCCCATCAATTCCTTCTCATCGTCACGAATCGTCGCCGCCCTGCACCACTCATTTTCTCCTTCTTTTCCTCTCGTCGTGTGTTGTTTTGTGAAGCGCATGACTCTTGGTCTCTTGTATGATTGTGTGCTATTCTTGTCCTTATCTTATCCCTGTGTAGACTAACCCAGCTTACCCATCACCCTCATACAACTCTCGCACATCCTCGTGCACGTCCATGCATCCCCCGTTCTTTCTTTCTCATGTGTGTGTTGTATGTGCACGACCATGCTCATTCACACAACCCGCCCATGCGACTTCACTTCTCTTAGTTTGGGCATTATTTTTGTGTCACACAACCGTGCCATCTCATCTTCTCAGCTGTGCATCCCCATCTATGCACCCAAACACTACCCTACCTACTCACCACCCTTCATCGTCGACCACCAACCACCACCAGTCTCCACCACTACTGTCATCTCTCCTTGCCTCACCCTCTAGATGACCAGCAACAGCAACCCCCTACTATTCGTGCAGTTATTATGCTACATATGTAGCATGAGTGAAATGTTTTGGATGTTATAAATTTTGGTACCTATAATTATTAAGGATATTTTGGTAATTTTAAAAAAAATTATTTTAATATTATAATTATGATTCTATCTGGTAAATATTAATTTGATAATTTTGGTATTATTTTTAGGTATGAAAGTTTGATGAGCAAGACTTGATAATTGTAGCAGAATATTGCTATTTTACGTTTTTACTAGAATCTAGGTAACCATTATACTATACTAAAATAATAAATATTACATGATAACACATTTGGATTTTTATGTATGAAATATGTTAAGCATAATTTATTATATTATAATTATGTGATTATTATTGTTATCAGAAAAAAAAAATGAATCTATTATCTGATGTAAAATATTTCAAGTATAAAAGCATGATTAAAATAATTCTATTATCAGAAAAATATTTTGTATGATATGTTTAAATAAAATAATTGGGTGAACATGCTTAGATATAATTATGGAATAATAATTATAGATGGGTGTCCTAGGGACAATTGAGTCATTTTTAATGTATTATGATTATTATCCTAAAAATCATGTCTAATATGTATTATCTGTTGTTGAGTATGTGACCATGTGTTTTGGACAATTTAAAAGTGTATTATAGGGTTTTATACACAGAAATATGTGTAAGGGCAAAATGGTCATTTGATATATATATGATAATTTTTATTACATAATAAATAATGTAATTATTATATTTGAGCCTTTTATGATAAATTAATAAATAAAATAAATTTAGTATTTAAAATGGATTATAATGTGATAATTATGGGTCTTAGGGGCAATTTGGTTATTTTTAACTTAATGCACCCAAATGTGAATGATTGAGCCTAGGATGACCTTCATATATTTTTATGATGAACCTTATTAATTATTTTATTTATGGTTGTCTTAGAATAATTGAAAATTAAAGGAAAAATGGATAATTATGGAAATGGGAATAATTGTGCAATATGTGCTTTCTGTGGTCACCTTATAAAATACTAATACTTAAAAGTGGAAGACCTCGATTTAGGAATGGTTTCCCTCTAGGGGTAGCTATCCTAAAGAAGAGGTAGAAGCCCTTGATTTGTTTGGTTTCACTAGTGTGTCAGTTATGTCTTAGTAAGGCCCCATTTTACTCTATAGGTGGCCTACAAGTCTTATAGGGGATATCAATACTTAAGGATTTGGTATTCTAGGTGTGGAGAGTACCATATAGCCTTGTGCGCCAGTTTAACCAGAGTGTTGTTGTGCCTCTAGGTTGGATGGTTGGGAGGGTATCGTGATGCCTTGTGTATCAATATGATCGGTTTACTTTTATACCTCGAGTTATTATTATATTTGATTGAGTAAATAAAAATAAAAATAACATGATTTGATTGGAATGATTATTATTAGATTATTGGATTGGTCGGTAGTAGTCTTTATGTTTACCTGTGGTTGTTATTATACCTTTGAGTCTTACCTATGTTTTTATGGATTTTGTTGGATTGATGTTGAGATGTGAGTTATGCGGTGAAGGTTATGGTTGTTATGTGGAAGTTTGGTTTTATTTATTACTTCAGAGAGTATCTTTGGATACTTAATTGATAAGTGTCATTATATTCTAAATGAATGCACATGAACAATATGTAATATAGTGATTATTATTTACCTGTCATGACTATCATATTGTGATCATCTAATGTACGTTCAATGTTTATCCTATGTGTTAGCATGATCCCTTTATGATTATTGGGATGTGGTTGTTCCTAATCATACTTAAGAGAGAATCCCTAGTTTGTTCATTTGGTAAGTTTTCAGTTGTTCCAAGTAAATGATTATAAGTAGTGTATGGCCTTGATGTTTGATTATCTAAATGATTAATGTGTATCAATCCTCATACGTATATTTATATGTCTTACACCTTGTTAATTGTATACCTTATATGTGTTCTATGCTGGTTTTTCATATTAGTTTTGCATAAAGGGTTATTCAGGATCGTTAGTACTTATAGGTTCTGTTTCATAGTCTCTTGCGTATTCAATGGGAAATGATGACCATGTAGGAATAATTTGAGGGTTTAACTTAATGGCTTCTAGTAGAGGGTTGAGATTTAGGACTATCCAATATTTGCCTTGGCATCTTTTAATCTGGATATTTTATGGACTATTAAGTTCCTTGCTATTTCCATTTTGTTATATTGCGACTCTTTGCCTAATCTTTTTGTATTTATCAGGACAATGTAATCTATAATGAATTTGCTAATTTAGCTTCGTTATAAATATTATTTAATTAAAGTAATGATTTAGCCTTAGCACTTAGTGTAAGGATGGTAGAGGATGCTAGACTTATACTAAGTGTGGTGGTAATACCTATTATTTTTGAAATGTACACTTCTGTAAAATGAAATTTTTAAGTACTAAATTTAGGGGTGTTATAATTTGTATTAGTGCCAATTCCCTATCATTATTCACTATATTTTTTTTATGGGGATCCATCAATCACTTTACCTTATCAAGAACCCATTCATAGTTATATTTCTTTTCTCTCACCATAAACACTAAAACAATGGTAAAATTCTTATTAGTATATATAAAACCAATGACCATAGAGAAATGAATGGTGCATTTATTAGTTTTACATATGTAATGTAAAAAAAATGATGTATGAAAATGCATGCGACAAAATAATAGAATCTTAGTGCATAAATATAATATCAGTAGCCACATCAGAATCTGGCAATAGTTAATGCTATAAATGATATTTGTTGTTTTCCATGAAGTATAATAACTAATGCATGATTCTATGCCCCATCCAACTCTTCACCCTAAACTTATGGCCTAAATTGTAGATTGTCTTAAGCTTTGCGGGATTATATCCATACATCTGTTACAATTTGTTGATGATATCCTTGGGTTTGACATTTATTAGGGCTAACTCCTACTCCAACTTGAGTTCTTCTAACGAAAACTGATAAGCAAATGAATGCTCTTGTAAATACTTTCCTAATCTATGGTTGACTTACCACATTCAACCACCAATGTTCAACCATCATAAGTAACTTCCCTTCTACATATCATACATTCACAAGCACGTTTTTTTTATCCAATAGATCAAGAAATTTTTGGATTTACTGAAATTTATCTTCTATATGCACAACTTCTCTTGTAGCATATCCAAAATTTACCCTTTTTTTTTATCTCTCAATACCATAAACAATATTATGCGATCTTCATGTTTTTCTAATCCATTGAATCAATAACTTATGACCACTAAAAAAAAATCATTCATAGTCAATCTTCCATTCTAATTGGTAGTGAGTGGATCTTTATTTTACATTAAAAAATAAATAAAATAAAATTGTAAGGAGTATATAAATATAAAATTGGATAAAATAATAATATAGGAAATGGGGGATTTGGGTGAATAGCTCATTGGGAAGAGGATATTATAGGTGAGTAGCCCACTATAAGAGACATATACGGGTCGATGATTGGTGAAAAGATATAATTTTTAAGTGTATCACCACTTTAAGGAGAAAAACTTACACATGAGCTACCTGTCATATTATATCTTTTAAAGTAAGTGACCCATTACTTTGTGGGTTTTTATGGGTGAATTGTCTATAAGCATGAAATTTCTAGGGTGGAGGGGGGAACCTCGTACCGATGTCTTCTCAAACTCCTCTTCACTAAAATAAAAATTATTTAGTTCATCCATAGTTATTTGTTGAAGAGTGGGATGTTGAAGACTGCAAATTAAATGAAATATTTATTGAAGATTGTAAGTTGGAATATTGAAGAGTGGGAGATTAAAGGATGAAAAGAGAGAGTAGGGACAAATGAGGCAATGAGGGGTACAAAAATAAAAAATAATATTGTAGTTGAAACCTTCTTTAATAGGTGTCAACTCAGTAAATATGAGATACCAATAATAAAAAATTTTAAAAATTTATTTTAAATAAATTTTACATTATAAACTTAAATTAACTTTTAAGTTATAAAATATCTTTTAAGCTGGTCACCCCACCACCCCCCACCCAAAAAAATAAAAAATAAAAAATAAAAAATCTACCAGTTGTGCTCCACCACATTATCTAACTCATTTGGGCTTTACAAGCAGCAGCCCAGATTTCTTTCTTTTCTTCTGTCCAGATGGAGGCCTGCTGTGCAACAGCTTTGAAAGTTGAAACGTGAGAATAACGTAGAAGACAGTCGCTCGGAAGAGAGGCGAAGAAGGTAAAAATGAAGAAAGCAGTTTCACCTCCAATCCGTCGTCCATGCAGAAGCAAATTTACGAACTTGCAGATTAATCTACTAAACTGATACTGATAATTCAGTGGGACTCATGGCTTCAGTTATCACCAAATGTCGAACAACCTCTGCAGTGTTCCTGGTCTGCTGCCGCTTCTGGCGATGCGCCGGCTTCCTACGATTCGGTAGGAACTCTGAATTCCGATGAAGCTGAAGTGTTTGCTAATATAATTTTAATACTAAATTTCATTTTCGATTTTCTTAATTAATTGTGCCTTTTATGGCCAATATTTCAGTAATGTGTGGCTGGTTCTGTAATATAGGATTAAATATCTGTATCCGGCATCAGTGGAATGCCATGTTGCAGTACCAGTTCATTGAACTACTGATGACGTGTTTATATATTTCGTCATAGAATGCAATTATTGTTTATAATCTTTTGGTACTTTGCAAGATCAATTGATGCCTTGTTTATAATCTAAAAAAATTTCTAAAATCAGTAATTATTTTGGATAACTACTTTTGATAAGTGGATCCAAACATATACTGAATTAACTACAACTAGTATTTGATTGATTTCATCATATACTATAACTATAGTTTATAATTTTTCATTATTTTCAACCGATGATCGCCTTTGTAGATCCTTCAGTTGCAGCCAACTTGCTATTAACTCAGAATTCTGATCAAGCTGAACTGTCTGGGATTCATTATTTAATTTGAATGTTTAGTTTCGTTGTCTTTCTTAAGTAATTGTGCATTTTCTGTCCAAAACTGCATTATACTATAAAATAGGACTAAATAGCTGCAGCTGGCGGCAATGGAATTTTGTGCTGCAGAATCAATTCCCTGAACATTTTTAATGACGAGTCTATTGATTTTATCATATATGATAACTGTTCTTTGAATTTTTCTAGTATTTTCCTATAGTTGAGTCATGAATGATCACTAGCTAATTACCGAATGCTGTATGTACATATTTCACAATTCCACAACACACACATATATGGCATACATTCACACCGTTTATATTCTTTTCCCTCATTTTCCTTGGACAGTGAAACCTTTGCAGAGAATGCAACAGCTTAGAGCGTTTTCAACCTTCAAAAGAATTGATAATGAAAACAATGCATTCAAGTTGGCAGAAAGTTTAGCGGACATAGTGGATGAAACTTCTCGGGCTGAAGAGCAAAGACCACAAAGTAGATTGGAGATAAAGAGGCTCTATGAGCTGTGCATTAAGAAAAGAGTGAAAGAGCGATATGTAAATGGCAAGTTCAAAGACCTTATGAAAAATGTGATTGCAAATCCTAGGACTCTTCAGGATGCTTATAATTACATCCTTGTGAACTCACATGTTGATGTTTCGTCGGCAGAGATGGGGGACCTTGATTTTGAATCCTTATCATCACAGCTTTCTGATGGGAGCTTTGATGTCAAAGCTAATGTATTTGCTATTTCTACAAGGGGTGAAAGGAAAGAAGTCCTGGTGTTGCCTAACATCAAGTTGAAGGTAGCTCAGGAAGCCATAAGGATAGTGTTGGAAGTTGTTTATAGGCCTTATTTTTCTAAAATCTCACATGGGTGCCGAAGTGGAAGAGGACATTCCTCAGCACTTAAGTACATATGCAAAGAAATTTCTAATCCAGATTGGTGGTTCACTGTGCATTTGAGCAAGAAGATTGATATTCATGTACTTGATAAGCTTTTCTTCATCATGCAGGATAAGATACAGGATTCTGAGTTGTTTTGTGTCATCAGGAAAATGTTTGAGGCTCAGGTGCTTAATTTGGAGTTTGGAGGCTTCCCGAAAGGACATGGTCTTCCACAGGAGGGAGTTTTGTCGCCAATTTTGATGAATATATATCTTGATCTTTTTGACCAAGAATTTTATAAAATTTCGATGAGATATGAAGCTCTTGGTTCATGCTTTCAAGTTGATGAAAATAGGTCTCAGTCGCAGTTGCGTAATTGGTTTAGGAGGCAGTTGAAAGAAGATAGTGTTAGTTGTGTTGATCAGGAAAAGTTTGCTTTAAGAGTGTATGCATGTCGGTTCATGGATGAGATATTTTTTGCTGTTTCTGGTTCTAGAGATGCTGCACACTCCTTGAAGTCTGATATTCAAAACTATCTCCAAGATTCCCTTCATTTGGATGTTGCTGATGATGCAGAAGTCCTACCTTGCAGTGGCCCTCATGGGATTCGATTTCTTGGTGCTTTGGTGAAGAGAATTGCGAAGGAGAGTCTTGCCATGAGAGCTGTTCACAAGTTGAAAGAAAAAGTCCAGCTATTTGCTTCACAAAAGCAAGAAATTTGGGATGCTGGAATGGTTAGAATTGGGAAAAAGTGTTTAGCTCATGGTTTGAGAAAGGTGAAGGAATCAGAGATAGAACATCTAGCTGACAGTGGCTCTCTTTTGTGCAAAATTTCTTCTTACCGTAAAGATGGCATGGAAACAGATCACTGGTACAAGCAGTTGTTGAAAATATGGATGCAAGATGCAAATGTGAAGAATGCTGCTAGTGAAGAATTAATACTATCCAAGTACATTGCTGAACCTGCCATTCCACCTGAATTGCGAGACTCATTTTATGAGTTTCAACGATGTGCAGAAGAATTTATTTCTTCTGAAACTGATTCTCTTCTTTCTCTCTTGTCTAGTTCTAACTTGTCTGATCAATGTGAGAAGGTTACTGTGATTATAGCTCCAGTTAATGTCATAAAGAAGCGCCTGATACGATATGGTCTGACCACTGCTGAAGGATATGCACGTCCATCTTCTCATCTTGTTCTACTGGATAGTATCCAAATCATTGACTGGTTTTCTGGCATAGTTCGTAGATGGCTTAGATGGTATCAAAATTCTGACAACTTTGCTGAGATAAAGCTCATTATCTCAGGTCAGTTGAGGAAGTCTTGCATTCTCACACTTGCCTCTAAGTACAGAATGCCTGAACCTGAAATAGAAAAATGCTTTGACTCAGAACTGAGCAGGATCCCATCCACCCTGGAGATTGAGCATGAAATGGGCAAAGAGATATTGGATTCTTGTGGATCTGATTATGATATGAAATCTACTTATGAAACTCCATATGGGGGTTTGTGTTTGCTTTCACTTTCCAGAATGGCGAGTCAGTCTCGACCTTGTGTTTGTTTTGTCATTGGATGCTCGGCCCCTGCACCATGTGTCTATACGTTGCATGTTATGGAAAGGCAAAAGTTTCCTGGTTGGAAGACTGGTTTTTCAAGTTGTATCCATCCTAGTTTGAACAAGAGGAGAATTGGGTTGTGTAAACAACACCTGAATGACTTGTGTCTTGGAGAAATATCTCTTCAGACTATCAACTTTGGTGCTTGGAGTTGATTAGATCTATTGGGCAATGGGGTAAATTCTAACAGTTTCTGACCATTCTGGAACATAGCAAACAACACTGGGAAAGGGTACAAGAATTGCTTGCACTGGATGGGTCTAATCAAGAATTCATTCAACAAGAAAGGGATGCCGCTTCGTTTTGCATGAGAGTTTTGAAGGAAAAAGTTGCATAAATCTCCCTTGGAGATGGCAACAACCAATATTTTTATGCTTAGTTACAACAATGGAGACCACAAAATGTCATTCATGATGGTCAGCTGAACAGAGATTAAGGCTGCTATTCTTCTTTTTACCAGAGGTTAGAGCTGAAGAGATGGGACCGGTCTTCTCTATTGCTAGTAGATCCAGGTTACTGTTTCCTGCTTCTGCTGATGAAGTTGGGGAAGTTGCTTTCTCCACAGGTAGTATAAAAGCTTCTGGCCCCTATAGTTGAAATGAAGCTAGTGCAGGAGCAGTTGTAGGAGTTTTATACTAGGTTACTTCATAGCTCTGGGAATGGCATTTATCGTAAGATTTTGCCCAATGTATGGAGTTTTGCTGGATGTAGCTGTTTGAATTTATTTAGGATGTACTTCATGATTTTGGCAAACATATAAGATTTTCATTTACAGAACAATAAAAAAAAGAATAAATTCAGCAGAAGGATACTCACCATGCTATAATCTAAAATCATTAAACTAGTGAAAACTCCTAGCTTTGTGAGTGTTGAGTGACCTCTCAGCATATGGCTGCATAACTTTGCCTATGATCATGATACTATCATCTATTTTGGAGTTTGAATAGTTACATTGACAGTCCATTGATTGACCGTCACTCTTTTCACAACTGTATACTTCTGGAAAAGAATATTCATGAATCTGAAGCAACAGGGGAACCAGAAATCACAAGATAATGCAAAAGTGGATGGTTTGGTAAGCATTTCCAGATGTCATTCAGTCAATTTAAGTGTTTTATTCAATGTGCATGGAACTTACAAAACAGGCACTTTCACTAGTGATGCAAGTTCCTGCTGACTCTCGAGGTCCACTCAGAAGTTAGTTTAAAGGTGCCTAAATATGATGATGTTTTATTGATTGCTTCCATCTCTACAAAACTCCTTTCTTTCTTTACTTCTGATTTTGCAGAATTGAAGACCTTTTAGAATCTAACTTTGGGGCAGACAAGTGCCAAGAAAGTTCCATGAGGAATGCAGGATCTTGCTGCAGCCCAGTAGTGTTCTCAGATTGCATGTGAGTCATCTTTTTCCACATCTGTTTACTTCGTACGATATTATATGGTGGGATGCCAAACTTGTGAAATTTTCTGCTGAAATTACCACTTTCTGTTTTTGATGCTCAAATGCTAAAGCCATTCTTGGATCCTAGGTACATAAGACTTAGGATGACATCTGATGTGGCTGTTAGAATTCTGGGATATAACATGAATATGAGTTAATTATCTGAAAAGGAAATATCACTATGAGACATGGTTTGTATGCCATTAATAAAAGACACTATGAAACTACATTTTGGTGTATGTTGAAATATTAAGAGAACTTAATCCGAGTAAGTCCATGTTAGGTGGAGTAGCCTTCGACTTATATGATGGTCTTGTTTCTTTCATTGATCAATGTGGGACATCACATGTGGGTTCCCGACATTTATAAAGTATATATGCACGGCATTATGTATGCAGCAGTTTCAGAAGTAGTCGTGTGAAAGGGCTTTATATTTGTTTTTTTATATATTTGTAGCCAGTAGCTAAACGGGATCTCATATCTATTGAATGGAATTGTCTCCTCCATAGTGTTTTGTGTAATATGCAAGTATTGGCGTGCTTGAGGAAGAATTATGCATCTGAGACAGAGACCATCAAGTAAATTGTTTGTTACCTACAATCCAGATTTCTTTTGTGAAAGCTGAAAAAGGATTCTAATTGTCCAGACGCAATATACAGCTGAATTTGTTTTTGTTTTGATACTTAGGCACTGATAGAGGTTTCATGCATACAATTAAATATCGGTCCCGATACGCTATATCGGCCGATATTTATCGGATTTTGGGTTAGCCGATACGCGAAATTGGCGATACGCGATGGATTTAGAATTTCATGTATTTATCGGCGATATATCGGTTATTGATCGATATTTGCCGATATTTTACCGATATTTGCCGATATTTACCGATATATGCCGATATTTGCCGATGTTTGCTAATATTTATTGTGAAAAAAAAATAAAAAATCACACCGCGACGACCGCGACATATAAAATATCGTTCGCGATGCTCCGATACCGCAATGCCGCGACCGCAACCGCAATCGCGACCGCGACCGCGATTTTATTGCTTGGTTTCATGCACTAAAGACATTTGGTGCACAAGGTGTTGTTTGTCGTCTGTTGCCATTGAAATGATCCTCCTGGTGAGCATGAGGGCTGTCTGGTGTGCCAACTTCATCACCTTGTGGCCCTAATCCAACGTATTGTTGGACCACAAGCACGGAAACTGTAGCAGCAAAATCTGATGATGCCAATAGATCTCCTATTGCTCCAAGTTCTGGACACTCACTCCAGTCTGTGAGACCTGCTGTAAGTGGTGAAATCATGCCTTGGCCCCTCCCCACAATGTAGAGGTCATGTAATGTGTCTATAGATCTTATTGCTGCTACTGTTTCCTCTCCATTATTCACAATGACCTCCGAGTACATAACGGATTCATCATTTGCAGTTCTCGTCCTGAACTCCTTTATGTATTCCTCATCCAGCTTCTTGTCTTGGTCAGTATCTGTCATCACTGTCAGTACCTGTGGGTCATTGGGTTCCCAGCTTGGCTCTACCACATTGGATGCAGCTGCTTTCTCTCCTGGAATGAAGTGCATGACCATGACGTTGATCCCTGGATGCTCGGACATTCTCCATGCATATGCTAGAGCTTCTCTATCATCAGGCCCACCGAAGAAAAGCACTGCCACATGGTGTGAAACTTGGTTAGCAGCTAAGCGCGTCAATCCATTTAGTCCCCTGTCGACAAGAATTCCTACTGAGCAAGGTGCATTTGCTAATACATTCTGGTTTACCATCCGAAATGCGGGGTTAGTAGCCTCCATGCCTCCATCAACTGTCTGCTGCTTATGGAATGGAATGATGATGAATGCCACCCGTTTCTCCTCTCCTAGGTTACAAATATCTTCATGCATGGATGAGTAAGGGGAAATTGCAGTGAGTGGCTGAACAGATACACAGCCTACATGTTCCTCAAAGTTCTCAAATGCATTGATAATATGATCAGATTGTGCCTGTGTTCGATTAAGAGCTGGTCGGCCCGATTTACGAGTATTATGTACTATGAGCATGGCAGAAGCACGGCCAGTGAGCTCAACAAGGTGAAGTACGTAGATACATATGGGTGATTTTTTGGTTGGGTGGGTAGCTTCAAGGAGGTTTATGATCGTTGGAACATTCCTTGGGGTATGGATGCAAGTAAGTATTCTTATCTCTGCATCCATTTTTGATTTTTGGATTGTTCTTCTCTTGTATGGCACTAATCTCCGGGCTGGGCGGTAGATTGTGGTGACGATGGGTGTGATAATTCCAGTCATAACAATAGCAGAGACGACCATGAGTGCAAAGGCTTGTTCGTCCAGTACCTGCAATAATAAAACAAACATGTGCATTTTATCATTTACCTAAACATATGTACGTTGTATAGAGGAGTGACTATGGAGAAGGCACTTGAATCCTGAGGAAGGCAGGCACAGACACAGACGGCTAACCTTTTGATCCCTGCCCACATTAAGCACGATCATTTCAACAAGCCCTTTGGTGTTCATGAGCAAACCAAGGGTGATACCTTCTCGAAGAGGCATATTGTAGAAGCGAGACACGGCTGCAGTGCCAGCAACCTTACCTAGGCAACCAAGTGTAATGATCACTGCAAGGCCTAGCCATGTAGTCTTGTTAATCTCATCCACATTAGTCCTCAGCCCACTGATAGCAAAGAACAGAGGAAGCAGAAGCCCCGATACAAAGTCTTCAAGCTTTTCGATCAATGTCACTCCTAGCGGTCCATTTGGGATTATCAGGCCAAACACAAAGGCGCCGAACACAGAATGTGTCCCTATAGCATCGGTTACAAACCCAGAGATCATAACTCCTGTGAGAATGAAACAAATATAGAAGTCACTGAAACTCTCTCCTTCCGGCGTTCTCTTTATCATCCATATAATCGCTGGCCTGACGGCAAAGATACAGATTGCTACGAAGGCCGCACTCGACAGGATCACCCACAGCGAAGCTAAGGAGTTGGCAGTAGTCTCGGCTAAGGCAATGGCTAATGCTAAAAGAATCCAAGCAAAGATATCATTAACAAGAGCAGCTGACATTGCTATCCTGCCCATCTCTGTGTTAAGGAGCTTGAGCTCTGCTAAGATACGTGCCAGTACGGGGAAGGCTGTGACCGCGAGTGCAATGCCAAGGAAGAGGACGTAAGGTCCTTGGTTTACGGTCGCATCTCTTTGGACAACCAGGGTGAAGATACATCCTACTATGAATGGTAAGATCATGCCACCAATGGCGATGCTTATTGCTTTTCTTCCTGTACGCCTGATTACTTGAAGATCCATCTCTACTCCAACTAGGAAGAGGAAATATATGAGACCAATGTTTGCCATTGTTTCCAAGACCATTACACTCCGTAGAGGGAATATTTTGGTTGCGAATTGTTCAAATCGACCAAGTACTGATGGACCAAGTATTATGCCTCCCTGTTGCGTACATACATATATATATAGGCCAAGAATTGTGTCATTGATCACAATATTTGAGCTGTACATGTAAAATAACCATATTACTATTTTATTGTATATGTTTTCTCCTTTTGTTTGTTTTGTTATATCAAATGCATGGAAAAACATTCAATGTAGATTCAATTCTCAGTATATGGAGGCAGGCATGGGAGAAGCAGTCTTACAATAATCTCAGCGATGACACGAGGTTGGCGGAGAGGTTTGAGCATGAATACGAGAGTACGAGTAGTTACAACAACCAATGTGAGTTGTAAAATGAAGAGCGGTAGGGAATATTGTAACGGACTATCACCTTGCCACACCCCATTTGTTGTTATCATAGTCGGAGAGTAGCATACAATCTGAGCCGAAGAATTGCTGGTATCAGTAGCCATATGGCCTTTCTTTTATTCCACGCTTCCAACCTTGTGCCAAAATCCTTGAAAGCGATTTCCCGCCCCCCTTCTTCCTGTCTACTCGTGTTCTACCTGTATAAATACCACCACCGCCACAACAGCACCACCGCTAAACGCACCTTGTTGCTATGGCTTTAAGGTATACGATTCGTTAGCCCTTCAATAATTAGATCACCAAGCATATGCGTGCATGCACCAAAAACTCTTAATGTACATCGGTGGTCAACCACAAACTTGTTATTTCTTTGAGGCCCCCACTGCCGCCGCCACCACCACAATCATAAGTCACCCTTGAAGGATTGTGAAAATTTCCGGCAACAATATGATATTATGCGGAAAAACAGGAGTAAAGAGGGGACAGGAGGAGATTGAAGGAGAGAAAAATGGAGATTTTATTATTATTATGATTTTTTTGCCTCTTTGCAGTGTTGTAGAACGTGATGAAAATGAGGACGTCAGGGAGGAAGAGAGTTGTTTTTTTCTCTTTGTTGGTAAAGCGTTCCATTAGGAACCTTATGTTGTATGGCTCTAATTAGTTAGCATCGAGCATCTCTATTTTAAGTACGAATGTCATGCCATATGTTAATATGACGCTTTTGTTTTAATTTCCCCTTGCAAGAAAATTAAGTCCAAATATCGTCACTTATTTTTTGTGTTTAATATTATATTTCATCTAATTATTTGTGTATTTGATTTTACATGGTTATCCAACTCGATCCATATCATTAACTCTCAACTTTCATACAAATATTCGCTCATTCTTCACTCACCTTTATATTTATTACATCTTAATTTTAGTGTATATTTGAGTGAGCATTTTTATTCAAATAACCATCTTTCAACCATAATTTTTTAAAAGTTATATTATTTTTAATAAATTTACTTACTCTGTGTGTCTTTGGTAAAGATGAAAGTAATTTATAAGTTAGCTTATAAGTTATTAAATCTAGCTTATTTAAAAATAGTTTGGTTTGGCAAATAATTTTTTAGTAGTTTATAAGCTATTTTTTGAACTTATGTTGAGTAGCTTATACCTTATAAATTTTCAACTATCTCATAAGCTTTCAACTAATTTTATCAAACATATTACAAGTATATTGAAATAATTATCAATTAACAACTACCATTTCTTCAAACATACACTTATAATCATGCTCCTTTTTTTTTTTCCTATATCGTTAATCATGATGATGATAAAAGACAAGCCTTCAATAATATTAGTACTTTCTATAAATTATTTTTAGGAGTCAGATCTTCTTTCTTTTTATTTATTGTCTCTAGTCCTAACTGAAATTAGATCAGACTTATCTACTGATATAACCTAGGAACTCGCAGAGATCGAAGGCTTCGATTACTTAAATTGATCAATCAGAGTAATGGGAAAGAAGGATCAATCAAGCTTAAGCAATGTAACATTGATATATAGTTGAGAGAGAGAAGAGAGTAGTCCCAACTCAATGATCTATCTCCTACCTATAGCCACAGAAACAATAATCCAAAGAGGGAAATTAATAGAAAAGAGAGTAAACATTTCAATAATAACTCCAACGAGCATGTGTAATAAATTCTCTTGTTATTTAGTGTTGCGTTCTAAGATGAGAAGTAATGGCCCATATCATGTACTATAGTTTTATTTCATTACTCAAATCTTTCTAGTTTTCAAGGCATTAAATCTTTGTTATTATTCTACATAGTAAAATTTAATTAATTAGTGCAACCACATATATAATACTCTATCTGTATCGAAAATGAATTCATTCTGTCATTAAATTTTTGTATCAAAATGAAAGTCATTTAAAAAAAGGTCAAAATCTATTTTTTATTTTTATCAATACTTTTTTTTTTATAATTATACATGCATTAAATGCTATGTTATTTTTTCAATGAAGGGTATTAATGTAATTTTATGACTACTTTTATTGATTTCTTAAAAAGTGTGCAAAATGACAAAATGACTTTCTTTTTAATACGGAGTTAGTAAATGTTTATTAGCATTTGTTGATGTTCTAATAGTAACTTCCATAAAATAAAATAAATTACACATTGATTACAAGCTACCAAAATCTAGTAAATACTTCCTGAAAAAAAAATCTAGTAAATACTAGCATGAAAGAAGAAGATAGATATCAACATTTATATTCTATCTTTTGGCAAATGATAGTATAAGTAGAAGAAAAAAAAAAGAACAAGTAAAATTTTGTTGAAAAAACAAAATTTTGGAGAATCATAGTTTGACTTATTTAATTAAATAAGGACAATAAGCATACTAGTCACATATTTCTTAGCACATATTTTTCAAGATATTTTTTCAAATATAAAAATAATTATATGTGGAAGAAGTAGGGGGGAAAGTAGTTTATGAGTTGTTTTTTTTATTTAAAAAAATCCCTTAGTGAAGAAGTAATAACAAACTCAACCTATAGACAAACATTTCTTTACATCATAAAATGGGTAATTTCTTATGTAACTCATTTCCCTTTATATATATTGCAACCTTCTACACTCTAAGGCTATTATTTGAACACCCTCTAATTGATTTATCTTTATAAGCCTTTTTTTCATCCCTTTCATTTTTTACACCCCTTTGTACCTCTTCTCTCAACTCTCTCTTATTTCAACTCTCTCTTCTCTCAATCACATCTTTTCTTTTCCTCAACAAATTTTTAATACAAATTAAAGCTAAGAAAAAACCAAAACAATTATGAAAAATTAGGATTTAATATGTTTTTGTTTTGTTTTTATCTGTACAAAATACACCCACATCATCTAGACTGTGCATTTGAAAGGGAGTCTAGGTGTGTGATAAATCGAGGGCCAAGATGCATCAATTGTGCAATAGGTGTGTAGTCGAGACACACTATTTGAGTGATCGGCAGAACGCTCAACCGCACTACTTGGGCACTTGACATTTTCATCACCATTTGGTTCCTACATTTTTAGTTTTTTTGGAAAATGTTTTTGCCTATTTTTATCAAAGAATCAATAAAAATATCATTAAAAAATCAACTACAATAGATGTACATATTAATTTGCATATTTAAACAATCCAAATAACTAAATAATTTGAAGGAAAATTTTGAGAGAAGTCTAGTTCTCACCATTGTTTTTATTTTCTTTTTTATTTAAGAAAAAAAGGTACAGATTTTGATCAAATATTAAATGAAGTAAATTAAAAATATTTAATTTGTAGTTTGCTTCTTGTATTGAATTGAATAGATGAGGAAATTCAATATATTTTAGAGAGAAATGAGAAGAGAGGAAAGTAGTGAGAAGTGAGAGCCAAGGAAGTAAGAAAAAAAATGAGGGAAAAGATAGAAAAAGGGGTAATAAGGTGTCAACTTAGAATTTTTGGGTGTTGATGTAATACCCCGTAATAATTAACCCTTAATTTAGACATGCAAGACTTAAAGCTTGATTAGTAGGCGAAGTAGACCATAAGATTTTTTTAGGGATTGCCTTGTTGTCTCAAGTAGGTCCCTAACTATTAAGTTATGAAAATAACCCAGGTTAAATGTAAGAAAGAGTAGAGAAGGTAAAAAAATTGAGGACGATAATAATATCGATAATAAGAAGAGAGTAATTAAAATAGAAGGGATGACTATACCAATAATCTTTTATAAATAACACTTTTAATAATAATACCCATAACAAGGATTGTAAGAATAATAATAATGTTAGCAATAATTACAAAAAAATAAAATAGGGGAAGTGATAAAACAATGATAATAATATTGATCATAATAATACTAGTATCATGATTTCTTTTGAGAAAATTAAACCTTGCTTAGATGGGGGTTCTTTTCCTAATAACCTCACTTGCAAGCTTAATATTTTGGGGAGGCTTTTGCTAATCAATCCCTAACCAAACCCCCCATCTTTTTCCCACTTAAACCCAGCTAAAAAACTCCCCCAACTTGTCGAAGCATAACAGCCCATGCAGCCCGTCACCTTTCCCTCTCCTCCCCATGCATATATCTCTTCTTATCCAACAACCATCCTCCTTTTTTTGCAGCTTTCCCTCTACCCCAAACACAGCCCATCTCCTCTCTACATCATCACCCTCTCACGCCACATCCCATCCCCTGCACATCGCAGCACAAACCCCAGCCATACTCCCTCACATCTCTCGGCCAACCTGCAGCCCAAGGCCTTCAACACCCAGCCTTCCTCCCCCAACTTGCAGCCTCACCTTTCCTTTCCCCAACCTTCACCCCTACTCTATCTCCTCATCATCTACCCACCTGTTTTCCCTCCTTTCCCATGCCTCTCCACCTGCAAAACCGCAGCCCATAACCCCAGCCATCCTCCATCACATCATTCAGCAACTTGCGGCCATGACTCACGTAACCCCAGCCTTCCCTCAACTTGCAGCCCCTACCTTTCCCTCCTCTCAACCTGCACACCTACCCCATATTTATAGCCATCTACCCCTCCTTTCCCTTCCTTTCTTCATGCCTCAATCTGCCCTTGCAGGCCTCCATCCCCATGCAAACTGTCGACACCATCACCCCCCAAAAACAACCCACTTGTAGCCCTTAACTCTAACCCACGCAACACCCTTTTTCCCCTACCTTCCCCTCCTTTTTATTAAGTCCCATTCTGCAGGAAACACCCTCCTTTCCTCTCCCTTTAAGCCCTCTAATTTTCCCCTTGCAGCCCTCTCCTTCCCTTTCCTAAATTCCAGCAACAAAAATATAGTTGCAGCCCCAAACTTCCCCTCCCCTCCACCGAATTTATTCCCCTCCCCTAAGTAATATTCTAAAATGTGAAGAAGTGTATGCTAATGGTAACGAACTTGGGTTTATGCTAGTAAAATGAGATGATTATGTTTAAGGTAAAATGTAGTTTATATACCATGATTGTATTTAAGATTTATTTATGGAAATTGTAAGAATTTATGAAATATTAAAAATGCATGCTAATAGTGTTTACGTGTACTATGTATGGTGAATGGTTAAGGATAATATGGTCTTTTGTAGAACTGAAGAAATTATCATATGTAAAGTATCATTAGCTATTTTATGCTTGTGTTTCATGACAAATATCTTATATAAGTAAACTTGATAATAAAAGTGAAGGAAAACGTGGTAGTTATAGGTTGAGGGGTATTTTGGTCATTAAGGCAAAAAGGTGTTCCAAAGTGGATAATTGGACTAGTTGAATTAAGGGTCGGCCTTAAAATAATGTTGGAAATAATTGGACAATTGGTTTAAACACTAAATCGAATAATTATTCGGGCTATGGCATAATGCCTAACCCTAGGCCGTGTTGGTTTGGAATTGTTGCGACCTCGTGGTCTTTGGATGTGATGTTGTTAGTTGATTGTTGACTAAGTTGAACTTTGTGAATCTCAATATTCTAAAAGAAAATAATAACTCGGAATTTCATAAGACAATAATTACTTAAAGAGAAAGACTCGAGTTGGAAAGAAATCTTGTGCCTCATACTTGGCCGCCATGTGCATAGTTTGGGCCTTTGGGTCAAGGGGCTCACTTTTTCTCTATAGGTATTCCATACACCCTATATGGAGTATGCGTACTTAAGGTCTTGAGTTCTGAGGTTTAGTATGGGCGACTGTTATGTCGTGTGGCTTCCTTGGCGAGCTTTGCCCTAGAATCGAGTGATTTATTTTGGTACCACCCTCCTTGACGATCATTGTCACGGATATGGGATTGTATTCCACTTGAGAATTTTTATATAAATTATATAACCGGATTAGACACCCACCATAATACTTCTGTAATAATCGGATTAGGAATGACTTGATCTTGGTTAGATTGCTTGGAGTATCAATAATTCTTCCTATTATGCCATAATGTATGGTTGTTAGTAAGTTAAATTGGTTGAGAAATTATAAGCATGCCTTAAATGCCTTTGATAGGGATTTGACCTAACTCGTAATGTTAATTGTGATGTAGATGTGTGTTTTGAAATCGTGGCCTTGCATGTGATCATATGTTCTATTTGAATTCCGTATTTGCATAATGATTGCTACGTAGGTATGCTACCTCTCCGGAGGCGTTGTGGTTTACTCAGTATGAGGAAGTCGTACTAATACTATCACTTTTCAGAGGAGTACGTCCATGGCATGCATTGGTTAAAGGATTATGAGGAGCGTCATCCCGACGAATAGGTAGATTTAGGGAGTGAGTGGACCTCGCCCCTTTTCCCCCCCTTTTCCTTGTAACTTGATGGACTGTAAGAGTGTAAGGCGGATCATTAATGACTTTTGTGTACTCTGTTGTTATTTTCTAAATGGTTGGCTACTTAGTTTCCTAAACAATCATTTATCATGGATAATCTTCCTTTTGCAAAACTCTTGATTACGTATTGTACTTATCTTATCTTTGGTTGGTTGATTTGTTTTAAGCCTTAACACTTGACCTAAGGATGATGAGGAGACCGGACTTATGTCAAGTGTGGCGGTAACACCCACCGGTCTTTAATTTTCGCTTCCGCAAAGCAAGATTTAAACAAAATTTTCAAGTCTTGATTTTGGAGTGTTACTGGTTAAATAAAAGTCACATTTAAAATCTATATTCAGTCTCAAACGTGATTTACATGCAGTTCGTACCATTAAATTACATAAAATACTAGTCACCATTAAAGTCCAACAAACTATGTAGATTTAAATAGTACTTCTTTTATGTAAAAAATTTATTTTAATAATTTGTATAATTTTTTTAGAACTAATAAAAGCAGTCTTAAAATTTCATTTATACCTCTCATTAAAAAACATCAAATCATTTAGAGCATAGATAATAAAAGAAAAAAATGAGGGTAAAAGTG
This sequence comes from Tamarix austromongolica, assembly GCA_039764185.1. Taxonomy (NCBI): domain Eukaryota; kingdom Viridiplantae; phylum Streptophyta; class Magnoliopsida; order Caryophyllales; family Tamaricaceae; genus Tamarix; species Tamarix austromongolica. Next base: position 10,862,573 of record CM077818.1, read on the forward strand.
ACAATTTAGTTTTTAACCTTTTTTAAGTGATTTGCTTTTTATTATATAAAAATGTGCTACTAGAAATGACTTAATCCTTTCATTTCCAAAATAACGTTCTCTTAGATAGAAATTTTTGTTTTAAAAAAAATTCTTTTTAGGTAAGTTAATACTTACTTTTAATTTTTACCCTTAATTTTTCTCCTTTTTTTCTATGCATTAATTATTATATTATTTTTAATGAATGATATAATTGTAATATTAGATGTATATTTATTACCTCCTAAAATAGTATTAAATTGCTAAAAAAAATCTTTACAAAACAAAGGGAGATTTTTTTATGAGTATTAAGAAGGGGGTTCTTAAATACACTATGCAGTTTAAGATAGCTTGTCTCTAGCTAGTTGAATTTTGGACTTTGGTGGAAGATAAGTGGCATATGGTCTCGAATATGGAGAGCCTTGACAATGTAAATCTATTTTGTGAATTAAGTTATAGGATGCTTGACAAAGCATTTGGAGATTTTAAATTATATTATTATATAATTTTTGTAATTATTTCATTAGTTGATAAAAGTACCATGTAGTTTGGGTTAAAATTTCTATTGGCCACTTATCCAGATACATTTAGATTCCACAAGTTGGGAGATAGAATTGCTATGGGCTTGGTTCAACATATTAATGGGTACAGGATGAAAGGGTGGGAATGTGCACTAGTTCTCAAATGGGATAAATTATCTCATATTGTTGGTGAAGGCCTCACTACTGATATTATGAATTTTATGCTTGAAAAATGGCTCAATCCTAAATTTGGAGTGGTTCATTTACATGTCACTCTTGGCACAATGTTTGATATGGGTAGGAGGATTTAGTTTAGGTGAGACATCACAATAAGTTTTATTGATAATATGAGCCCAAGTTTATGGTAACCCCACTCTCTTTAACCTTATTTTTTAGTCATTGGAATTTATTTCAACATGTTCTAAATTTTTGTGTTATTCATATTTAGGAAAAATTAAGAGTAAATGTTGGGAAGAGTAAAGCATAAAACATGAAGATAAAGATCATAACTATTTTTCCTTTTTTTTTAAGTAGCTAGACTATGGGAGTTTAAACCTTAAATAGTTGATGTATGGATTCTAGAATTTTCATAAAATACTACTATGCCTCCTATTTCAATTCATTTTTGAACCTATCATGTTTTATCACACATCACACTCATCCTATTGAATTTTGATTTTGAAAAGTGTGATGTGTGATGACAATATAACCCTCATAGAAACAAAATATGGAAGTGTTTGTGCGATTGTGAGGAATTAATCAAATTAGGGAAATGAAGATTATAAGTGTAAGAATACTCTAGCTATTGATGTGAGAATGATTTAGTATTTCTAAAAACTTAGTTATTTGAAAATAATGGTTTTAATAGGAAAATATGATTTGATGAATCATATGAGGGGTTTGAGAAGTTTTAAAGAAGATTTTATGCTAAAGGTTGAAGTGTAATGCCCCTTTTCTCATATCCCTAATTAAGAATATAATCAAAACTTGAAATGTTATGTGAATCTAATCATATAATTAATAGATAGATAACATATGTTGGATGTGTAAATTATGTGTATTTGGGTTAGGTTAGAAAATGGATTAGGAAAACAAGGTTAAAAATGATAAAAATAGGATTTTGGTACTAGGCGGTTTACTAGGACTTACAGTTTAGATGATTGGACTTCGAGGCTAAGACTGGTAACACTAGGTGGTTGGATGGATAATCGGTGGTTGGTTGAAGGTCTTTCAGGCTTCGACTAGAATTATGTTTTGTGTTTTTTTTTATATATTTTGTTTTGGTTTTGTGGATCCTTCATTCATCCTTTTTGACCTTCCCTTGACTTATCTTCATTTTGGGATCATATATTTACTCGTACCCTTGCCTTTTCCAAAATATCATTCATAATCACCTCTCACTCACTCTCTTACACACCATACAATCTCCTATTACCTTTTTCATTCAAGTGCTGGAGAAGCAATGTCATAGTCATCCCTTTTCTCTCTGCCCTTGCAAATTTCAACCACCACCTCCCCCTCTTTATGCCTTATGCTTTATTTTCTTTATTCATTCCACCCTTGTACATTTTTGTTCTCTTCTCTCTCCTCACTTTTTAGTAGAAGATTTCCTAGTATGATTGAAGATCTTCAACCTTTCTCTTGATGCGGTGAGAGAACCAACCTCCTTCCTCACTCTTTTCTACATTTTCTTTCTTGGTTTTATTTCTATAATACTTTTTATATCCCTATTATAATTATTTAAGTATAAAGGTGTTAAATTTAGGAGAAGTTGAATCGGTTACTCTCTCATTATTTCTCTCTTTAGTGTGACATCTTCCCTTATTAGGTATATCTATCTTTTCTTTTGATTTTAATTATAATTATTGTCTTGTTGTTTATTATAGTTGATTATAATTATTTTGATGGGGTTTTTTTTGTATGTTTCTAAGGAGATTGAGGTATAGCTGGGAGCTAGGGCTTGTGGTGCTTTCTTACTTTTGTAATTTTTTCTTTAAAAAGAGGTAATCTATATGCTCCTACTAATGTATAAATATCACACATTAGCATGATATGGTTTGTGTGTTAAGTTTAGTTATGATATTATGCTTTTCTTATCATTTTGTGAAGTATATGAATATGCCATGTTTGAAGTAATTTTTCTTATGTGTGTGACCATGTGATTTTATGTAAGAGTAGGCTAAAATGGTATATTTTTAATATATGTACAATAGCATGCTAGAATAGGGTTTTATGTTGAAAAGCATGTATACATGTGTGGTAAGGGTGGCTCAACCAAGGGCCATTTTGTCCTAGCTGAGACCTCTTTTGATAATTTTGAGTTTACCATTAGCTTCCTCACATGTTTTACTTAAATTTTCATAAATTATGTGTTGAGATTTGAGCATGTTTAGATATGTTTTATAAGTGATTCAAGTTTACATGCTCTAGGGGTATTTTTTTTACCATAATCTATAAGTTTTCAACATGTATTCCTACTATGTGTTATATAGTATTGAGCATGAGAAGCATGCAAAAAAATGTTTCAGTAGATATGTATAATTAGAGTTTTATGTAATGGATGGGCTTCATTGTGATTTTGGGGGAAAATGATAATTTTTCCAATTTTGAAGATTTTCTAGAATTATAATTTTATGTGAAAGTGTCTATGTTAATGTTATTTATCCATTATATGATTTTTTTTTTAATTCTAATGATAATTGCTAGTAAAGTGAAAATTTAATGAGTACATAACCTCTAAGGGCATTTTCATCATTTTCAATTAAGATGTGCCTAAGTGTGAATGATTGGATATAGGATGTCCATGTCTTTAATGGATTCCTAGGTTGACCTTAGTTTTGACTTAGACTTTGACTTATATTGTTAATCTTAAGGTTGACTTTACTAATTAAAAAATAAGAGTGTAATACTTCAAATTTTTAAAACCAAAGTTTAAATATTTAACCCTTAATTGAGATAATTTAATATTAGATTTTATTTATTTTAAGATTCTTGAGTTACAAAGTAGATGGAATTATTTAATAACGTAAATATGATTACTTTTTATCATTTTACCTTACTCTTTTATTTAAATAAATCACAAACCCATAATTTTTTTTTATCAAAAGTATTATCTTAAATAAATACCTAAATTTGAGATAATTTAATTTAATATTTTTCAAAAATTAATTTTATCCTAATCCCTAATCTTAATTTAAAAAAAAATCTTTTTTTTCTTTTTCTCCTTTATATTTTCTTTTTCTTTTTCTTCTTTTTCTCTTTTCATCTTTTTCTCCTTCCTTTTTTTTCTCCCTCATTTCTCCCTTAGGTCGGCCCAACCCCTCCCTTCTCCTTTCTCCCTTCTCCCGTTGGGCCAGCCCATGCCCACCTTTCCCCCCTTCTTTCTCCTTTCTTTCCCCCTTTCCCACTTTGGGCTATCCCACTCCTCTCTCCCCCTTCTTTCTTTCTCCAGTGATGGTCGGCCCGCTCTCCCCCCTTCTCCTTCTTTTTTCCCCGGCCCTCTTCCCCCTTTCTTCTTCCCCTGCACCCCCAAACCAAACACCCACTTACCCTCCTTGCCTACCTTTCCCCTTGTGCCTACACCCCTGCTTGCGCTACCACCGACCATGCTTATACCGCCCTCCCCCTGTCGTCCTTCCTTTCTATTCTTAACCTAGAAAACCCTGGTCCCCCTTCCCCGCATGCCTGCTCCTCTTTTGTCCCTATCACCTACCATGTCCGACATGCGACAGCCGCAACACCCCACTCTAGCACCACCTACCCCATTGTCCCTCCCTCTCTTCTCTTCTTTTTCTTCTTCTTCCCCTCCTTTCTGCCTCACTTCCCCTTCGAGCCTCCCTCTTCCAACCAACTTTCTCTTCCTTTATTCCCTTATTCTCCCTTATTTTTCCTTCACCAATCGCACACCATCCCTCTACCGCCTCCGCCGCCCAATTAGCCACCACGCCACCCTCCTCCTACACCCTACACCCCCTCCATCGCCCTAAGTCACTGACACCAACCACCTTGAAACCTACCCTCTCCCTTCTTCCTCTTTCCCTTATTAGACCCCCTACACTGCCACCTTATCCTCCTCTCCTCCTCCCTTATGTTGCCACTTCAGCCTCCTCTTAACTACCAAACACTACCTCTCCACCTGTCCCGAGCCACCTGCCCCTCTCCCTTTCCTTTCTCTTCTTCTGTCCCTTTCCTTCCTCTTCTCCCTCCTTTTGCTAAACCCTCTTCCCGTAGCCACTGTTGCCATCTCTACCTCCCCTAAGCCGCCACACTTCAACTTGCAACCACCCCCTACACCCTACCTCACACTCGCTACCATCACACACCCCCTACACCAGCCGCCCCTTCTTTTCCTTTTCTTATCCTTTTATTATCCTTTCTTCCTCTCCCTCCCTACTCGACACCTCCCTTCCTACATCCCACACTACCACTTCTACCACCTACAAGTTGCCTGCACCAAACCCCCAACACCCAGCCACCTCCTCCCTCGCCTTGGTACCTAACAACAACCACCCATACCTCTCCACCACCTCACCCAATCCCTTTACTCGACCCTCCCCCTCCCTCCTTATTCCTCCCCTTCATCCAAAATGCATGGTTCACGCTACATGGCAACGTGAGTTATGCCATGTATTTTTGGTATATATTTAACCCATATTAAGGTATAAGACCATTCACTAATGTTATATTTAATAAATATTTTTAATAAAAATTATTCTTGTATTTATCTAGTATTAATATGTTACGTGTGATCTTATTTTTAGGTACAATTTATATTAAACGAAGCTTAAGCATTTTAAATCGGGGATATCGGTTAAGGTTGGTTTGGTTGAGAATAAGGTAACTGTTATACTCACTAAAATGTGTGGATTATCGTATAATAGAACATTAGAATTTTTGGAGCGTGATTTATGTAAAAATGTGGTGTTACTTTCTAATTCCATGATTATTATGTTGCCTTACTTATGGTGTGATATGTGTAAAAGGGATGACTAAGAAAATGAGGATGATGTTAATGATAAATGTTAGTTGCATATACATGCCAGGACAAGAGAGTATGGACTTCTATAATGGAATAGAATAATAGGAGCCTAGGGGCAATTTGGTCTTTTGGACACCTCTAGGTGTTTAAACCTAAGCGGGGTGCCTAATGTGTTAGGGATGCTATTAAGAGTGGAGATAGGGGTTTGGTGGATTATAAATGTATGTGATAGTGGAAATATTAATATTTTAGGGTCAAGGGGTATTTTAGTAAATTTCATGGTATGATGAGTTTTGACCATCTCTTAGAGAAAAAAGAACGAATGGATCTTTTAGGATTCCTAAGAAGTTATTTGAATTCTTCTGGAAGCAGATGATTGTTCATCTGCTTCTCACGTTCCGTGAATAGTTGAGACATTGAGGAATATCCAAAAAGGCATTTTGGGAATCGGTTCTATTGATTCTAACAATAGATTGTAGAGTTGATCATTTGGACCTTTTAATTCATAAATGTGAATCTCGGACCTATTAATGGGGATATTCCCGAAACTCACAAAGAAAAAAGGAAGTGAATTAGATAAAAAGAGAAGCAACTTGGACAAAAAGAAATGAAGTGACTTAGAAAAATCTTTTTTATCCTCAGACCAATCAATCAAATATTGATTAATATGTAATCGACCGAACACTACCTGAAAACAACTCTTCTACTCAGAAACGAAATGTTACAAATTTTATTGGAAATTCTTGCTCCCATTGTACCATTTGTATCTATATGCATCAAGATCCCAAACGACGATAATTACAATACATGTGATGGTTAAGAAATAAGTGGTACTAGGAATAATAATAAGGGTTTTGTGGTGTTAGCAGTACATGGTTGGGCATGAATATTATTATTTTATGGTCTAAGGGAATTTTAGTAATTTAGCATGTGTAATGGAATTCAACTTAATAAGCATACATGATAAAAGGTAGAGGGGTGCTATGTATGGAAATGGGTATGTTGAGGTGTTAACGATAAATGTTTGGGGGTATAAATAGTGAAATATATAGAATAGGTATATTTTCGTAATTTTGGAGGTGTAAGGGTGAAGGTACTAGTAAATGTGCATGCTAAGTGTTAAAGGGTGATTATGTGTGGAGATAAGGTTTGGTGGTGCTAGTACTTCATGTTTGGGTGTCAATGGGGATATATATAAAATAGGGGTATTTTGGTAATTTTAGAGGTGTAAGGGTGAAGGTACTAAGAAATGTACATGCTAAGTTTTAAAGGGTGCTTATGTGTGGAGATAAGGTTTGGTGGGACTAGTATATCATGTTTGGGTATAAATATTGGTAATATATGGAATAGGGGTACTTTGGTAATTTTGGAGATGCAAGGGTTATTATACTAGTAAATGTACATGCTAAGTGTTAAAGGATGACTATGTGTGGAAGTAAGGATATGGTTAAGGTAAGGGTTTGCTATGATTTATGTGTTTATGGGTGTAATGATATGTGTTGTGTATTTATATATGAATGTGGACTAAATATGTGTGTAATGCAGCTTACTTTGTAAGGAGCTAAGGTATGTTGTATATGATTTATGATATATGTAATATGGGTGACATGACTTACTATTTATGACATGCTCTTATGTATGGTTGCTATGGTATGATATACATGCTTAGAGGCCTTAGGGGATTTTGAGAGGTTGTGGGGATTTAAAAGAAATAAATAGGTTGTAGTGAGTAAGAAGAAGTGGAGAAATAACCTAAGTATATTGTGACATATGGGAGGTAAAATAAAGGAAGAAAATAATAAAATGAAAGGTTAGAATAAAATCTTGTATGGAAAGTGTAAGTCTTACATGTGGTGTTTAGTATTTGCATAGGGGAAAAGTTTATGTGGGAAAATTTAGTTTAAGGTTTAAACATGGGGAGGAAATAGTGATTTGGGTGACCAAAGTATTTGGAAAGGAGATAGTATGTGGGTTGGTAGAAGTGTGCATGTGAGCCTAACTAGGGTTCTTGGAGGAAAACCCTAAGTATGGAGTGTTATGGGAGAATTTATAGAGTTCGGTTGGAATTTTGGTTGAGATTAGGAGTGTATCTTATGAAGTGTCAAAGTTAAGTGAAAAGGATGGTGGAGTTTGCGAGTGAAGGGATGGTGTAAAAGAAAAGAGGAGTATTAGGATTTCAGGGTGACCAACTAGGGTTCCTTATCACATGTGGAAGATGGAGAGTAGGGTTATGATGTTTGGAGTGAGTTGAGTGGAGTGATGGTGTTTGAATCAAAGGGGAGTATGGGCTATGTTTGAAAAAGAGAGGCTAGGGCCACATAGGCCAGATTAGGGTTTTCAAGGGGAAACCCTAGTAAGTGATGGTGAGCTTATGTGGAAAAATGGGAAAGTGAGCCTTGACCCACATGCATGAGGGATTTTGGATTCATGGTGAGTAGGGTGGAAGGTGAAATAGAGGTCTTGGAGTCTTGGGGAATGTAGAGGTCCCAAGCTATGGGGCCGGGTCATTTAGGAAGTTTGGGATGGAAGTATGGTAATGAGTCTAGAGTCCATTGGGAGCATGCATATCTAGTTGACATTTATTTGTGGAATAAGACATGAATAAAACACTAATTACTTAAAGTGAAAGATGATTGAGCCAGACCAAGTTAGGATGATTTCCATTCCACCGGCTATAATAGTGGCCAGGAGCATTCTGCCCTGGAGGTCGTTCCACTGGCTATAATAGTGATCAGGAGCATTCTGCTTTGGAGTAGTTTTTTTCGTGCCATTGGCTATAATAGTAGGGGTTCTAAGCTTGATAAACCAAACCTTGTATGATAATAAATCATGGGAAAGACACTAATTACTTATAGTGGAACACCACGTGGGTCGGAGCCAGGTTAGGATGATTTCCGTTCCACCGACTATAATAATGGCCAGGTGAGTTCTATCATAGAGTAGTGTTTCCGTTCTACAAGCTATAATAATGGTCAGGTGCATTTTGCCCCTAGATTAGTTGTTTCCGTTCCACCAGCTATAATAGTGGTCATATGCATTTTGCCCAGGAGTAGTTGTTTCCATTCCATCGACCATAATAGTGGGATTCCATACTCACGTGGATATAATTCTAGAAATGTGTAAAGATGAATCTAGTGGCTAATTAAGACACCCATGGCTTAAATACAATAGCGATGAATGAACTAATATGTCTTACAGATGTGTGCAGCTATTCGAGTGATTATGGTATTTTAGATGATGTATATGCACTCCCATGATTACATGTTCGATGTATTGCATCTGATGGGTTGTTTATGAGCCTTACATGTTTGTCTTGTATAAAGGGTTACTCAATACCATAGTACTGAAAGGATTTCTTTCTTGGTCCCCTACCTATTCAATGAGCAATGCCTTTTGCAGGTTAGACCACATGCTACCTTCGGGATTGAGGGTGTAGGGTTATCTGGAGCCACTGACCCATGTTTCAAACTGGAAAGTATTTCTGTGTCTTTCATAAAATGTTTTGTATTTCTTTTCTACTAATAGTTTCTTTGTAACCACGATTAGTGGATTTTTTCCTTGGAAGGAGAGTTAACCTTCCTAATTATTGTGCTACTCAAATTTGTAAAGTATTTCTTGGAATTTAATTAAAGTATCTTTTCTAACCTTATCACTTAGTAGCGGATCGATGGAAGGAAACCGGTTTGGTACTAAGTGTAGCGGTAACACCCTAGAGTTTATTGTACTTGCTTTCGCATAAAACTTTTAAAAATATTTTTTTTAATAGCAAATTTTGGGGATGTTACAAAAAAGGTTAAATACGAAATTGAAAATGTAGTGCATTGAGTGACATTTTATGATCACCTTACTAAGATATTAATATTTAAATTCAAAGACCTTAAGATTTAGAAATGGTGGCTCATTAGGGTTAGCTACAATAGAGATGATGTAGGAGCCCTCAATTGATTTAATGGTTTCATAGGATGCTTTAGCATTTCAGCTAAGGTTCTAATCTATTTTATCGGTAACCTATGGGCCCTAAATGAAGTATTGATACTTAAGAATTAGGTGTTCTAGGATGGGAGGATATTGTGTCGCCTTGTTACAATAACATGATAGGAGTAATTGGCTTACCTCTAGGTTTTGAAGGTTAATAGTATTGTGTTGCTTGTGTTCTTATATAACCGAGACATGTGAATGTCCTTGAATCGTGATTGTATTCCCTTGAGTAATTTAAAATGGAATTAAATCTTGTATGAAGATTTAATTAGATGGTTTGGTGGTTGCCTCTATGAGCTACTTGGTTTTTGTATGTTGCTTTGATAATTACCTCAATGCATTACTTGGTTTTGGTATGTTTCTTTGATAGTTGTCTCTATGCACTTTTTTTATATAGTATATTGGTTGGTAATTATTTTAGTTTTTCTTCTTCTTATATTTATGAGAATTATTAGGGTAGTTATTGAAAAAGGCATTAATGATGGTTTGGTGCCTTCCCCTTCATGGGACACTCGTAATATAATTGGATTCATGAAAATATCATAATATAGATAAGCTTGATGTGATGAGCATGTGGCCTATGGTATGATATGACTTATGGCATGAATATGGTATTTAGATCCAGTATGTATATTAAATGGTTTAGGCCATGATTCTTTTATGACACTTTCTATGTGTTTCATATGACATTTACATGATTAATATTATGTAGTGGGTTTACTTAATACTTGTAATACCTAGAATTATTTTAACCATAATTACTATATAATTGAGCTCTTAATCCACTTTAAAAAAACTACCATGGTTTTTTAAGCCATTTATATTAAATTGAGCTTTTTGACATGTGTTTCATTCATTTATAGGAAATCGAGCTTTTACATGAATTATTCGATTATGTTGTTTTCACACATTTTGACTCATTCTAAAATTATCGCTATAACACCCCAAAAATTAGGCCTATAATATGTGAAAATTCATATTCTTGACGATCATTTGATCGCATTCGATCTTCTTATGGAAATATATTTTAGGTTTGATTTGCAAAGGGTTTAGAAAAGGAAAAAAATGGTTTTCTAGTGCACTAGTTGACTAGTGGTGTAAATCAATCAACTGGTGTGTTATTTTCAGCCTAGTTTTTGGGTTAGGGTAACTAGTTGACTTGTTATAGGAAATCAATCAATTGGTAGAATTAGACGATGGGTAAACTAGATCGATTGATTGGTTCACCTGACCTGAGCAGTTTTTTAGTTCGATTTCAAATGAAAATTTATTCCAATAATATTGAATATTAGTAATCAAACTCCAAAAAATTTTCTAAATCATCTTTAATGATTTGTAAATGTTAACCCGAGAATTTATCTACCATGAATGGATTTGGGGAACCAAATTTATCAAAGAGTGATTAATGATGTCATCACCATCATCATCTTCCTCCTTTGATTGTATATCTTCTATGTGTATCAACTCTGACAATTTTATCTTTAAAACCTCAAAAAAAATATTTTGTTATTGTCTCCCTCTCCTTTTTTTTCTTTTCTCTTCTTGTGGTTCTAAAATTCCATGGTGTATTACCCTAGAACTCCTCAGCTATCACCATTTTGGCTATAGGAGAAGTTAACTTTGTTATCTTCTAAAATTTGCCTAAAGTTACCCGAATTTGAGTGGGAGAGTTATAATTTTGAGCTATGTAGCCCGTTATCCTCCATTCCCCATCAGATATTTGCCTCATTATTGAACCATACCCCACTTTTTCCATGTTTTCTCTCAACCATTGAAACCCCCTTTTCTCCCACTTCCATCTCCACTTGCCTTCTCCTATCTACTTCTGATTTTCTACACCTTTTCTAATCCTTCCTTTAACTTTTTCTTGTTTTAATATTAAACAAGATCAAGTCTGATCTAGGAAAATATTGAAGGCTTGAGTCCTTTCCTTGGTTTTCTCATTTGGTAAAGGTTTTGTTTTCTAATTTTCCTAACCTCTTGTTTTTTATGTATATAATGTTTGAAGGAGTTTTACGGAGTTTTAATCTCCTATTTTGAAGGTGTTCTAGGTCTAGACATTTCAATTAAGGATTTTATATACCTTGTGTGATTTTGCTAAGCTTCACTTGAGGAAATTCATTCTTACATTGTGATGTAAGGCAACAGATCATGTGGGTTTATGTAGGTTTTGTAAATTTTTTCTTCGTAGGTGAACATGCATAATAGTAGCAATTCTTGTTGCAAAGCATGCATTGAGTCTTGTTATTGTGGGAAAAAAATGTGAATTATATGCATGTATGTTGATGATTGATTGGAAATGTAGCATGAATAATCTTAGTTTTGCAAGTGCTCAATGATATATATGTGGTATGGATGACGTTAGAGGTTTAAATCTGCATATGAAAACACATGTGCAAATCCTTTTGTATATACCAATAGATCTGTTTGGTCAAATTGATCGACTAGTTACTAGAATAGTTGAATGGTTAACCCAACCTATCTATTGGTTTATCTTTGGAAATAATTTGTTTGGTCTCAGCTTGAACCCATTAGATTGTATGGTTAGATCGATCAACTTATATCTAGAATAGTCAATTAGTTAGGCCATCCCATCAACTAGTTTCAGAAAGGGTGCTAGTGTGTAGTCGTGCCAAACCAATTGATGAGTCTTTAGAATCAATCAATTACTTTCAAATAAAATGTTTTCTTTGATACTTTTTAACCTTGTAAGAGTTTGGGACTTGATATTATGTCATGATATAATTCTTGGTTTTTGGAAATCTACTTATTAGTATGAATTAAAGAATTAAAATGATGGGTTAAATTAGTTAAGTGATGATGATATTAGTACTAAGTACCCTTGATGGGCTATGATGGATAACTTGAAAATTTATGTGGTCATGATTGGCTTTTTATGCTATATGGGCCTTATTTAGTATATGGTTTGATGCATAAAACAATAATCACTTAAGTAGAAGATCATGGAACAATATATGAGACTAAATTATCTTATTCTCGATTAGCAATAATGGGTTAGTCTCCCTTCGGGTGTTTTTATTACTTTTAGGCACCTTCGGTCAGGATCCTAGTTGATTCTGTTTCTGTTCCTACATTAGACACCAATGATGTGCTAGGGGGTATTGATATTAAAGGCTATAGTGAATTTGGTCGGACTTTTATGTCCATTGGTAGTTCCTTAGATTTTTCCGAACTTATGCCCTCTTGTTATTGGTTTGACTTTAATAGGTACTGAAAGACCATGGGAGATGATCCAACTCATTGATCAAAGAAAAAAAAATAGTCATATAACATTATGATAAAAAAATCTCATAAATGATTAAATGGAATGGAACACAGAGTTTATTTAAGTAGCTAGCATCCTTAGCATGTTACTTCACATGTTTATATGTTAATATCCATGATTCTAAAATTTTATGGTTAGCATGATAATTCGTGAGTTCCCTACACTTCGTGTGAAGAATGAAATTTTCATGAATATACATGCCTATAATTGAGCATGATGTCATCTACTTCCATATGCATGTATAGAATACCAGTAAAGTACGTGAGTTGGTATGTTATTATATAAACATGTCAATATGTGTTATCATAAATTATATGCCTATTATCACCTTAAATGCATCACAAACTTCCATGATAAAGTAACTTGACATACTCGGTACGTAGCGTATTAACATGCCCATTTAATCGGTTGCCTACTCAATCACATGAGTATAGGACTTTGTATAGGTAGGTAATGGTGGCCAATGGCCAACCAATTTATTTGTTGGGCGTAGATCAATCAAGTATGGACATTCTTCTAGTGGTATTTTTGTTGATCCATGAGAGACCTAAAATTTTATGTGTCTCACCCTATTTTAGTGAGCACTCTCTTTATGTATTTTCATTTGTTTTGGACTTGATATGGTCTTGGTTTTGTAAATCCTAACTATTTCATATTTTGTGTTACCTATTTTGCCACTATGTTTCTTTGTTTTGTTGGTTCGATACTTAGCCTTATATATAACATGGGATGAAAGGTAAGACACATATCCAATGTTACATACGGTGATAGCACTCTATATTTCTTAGGATTGTTTTTACATTTTTGCTCATTTTAAAAAATAAAAATTTTCTATAGTGAAAAATTGGGGTATTATAGTAACTCATTTATAAAAATATTTTCAAGCTTATTCTTACATTTCCCTTGGAAAATATTTTCATCATTTACGATAAATTGCAATTTATGAGGTTTTTGGTTCTAAGATATTTCTCACTCATTTTGGCTTATCAAAAAATTATTCTTACTTCTAAAAATATTCTAAGCTTAGATAAGAGTCCCAAACAATTTTAATTATATTCATCCATTCTAAAATTTGAAGTCATAGAAATTTCAGTTTTCAGTGATGAACAAATTATGAAGTCAAATATTTTTATATATTTGAATTAATATCATTTTTCCACATCCATTCATACCCGTTTAGACCTTTCATTAATTGTTTTGCTTGTTTATGGAAAAATGTATTTTCGTGGATTATCTAATTTTATCTTTTTTGCTCATTTTCCATCCTTCAAGCTTCAACCAAACTCTAATACCCAATATTATTTTTATATATTTAGGTTTTCAATATTTTTTACACACCATTCCATAAAATTTTATACCTTTGGGATTCATTTGCTATTTTTCTTAATAAATCCCTATTTTCTAATATTTATATCTGTATAATATCCTAAAAATTTTGAAATACCTATCCTAGCTTCTTCTAGTTGGCATGTGACTCTCACTTGTTGGGCAATCAGATCTCAAATTTTAGATGTTAGTAATCAATTAAAAACCTTTTCATAATCCAATTTCACCAAAATCTAACAACTCTCTTACGATATCTTTCTCCCCTTTTTGTATTTTTGTGAGTTTTCAAGCAATACCCACTCATCCTATTTGATTCAAGTTAGATATAGGCAAGGGAGGAGGTGTGTGTTCAACCAAAAACAACCCCAACCTTGCATGTTTTATTTCAACACTCAAAACACACGTTTTAACCACCCCTCTACCCCCTTCTATGGCTAATGTCTTTGTAACTTTTCACACCTCATTCTCCCTTTGTGGTTACCCTCTACCTTTGTTTTTTTTTACTCTTTCATTTCAAACTACAATTAATAACTCTTTTCCTTGCTATTTCGTGGCTTTATATCCCTCAAATAAGCCCTGACTTTTTCTTTACTACAAACTTGGTTGTTGCTTCCATTGAATAGGCTTATTTTATTTTATTTTATTTATTTGTAAAATCAAGCCCCTCTCATGGCTTAGATACTAGAAGCTCATCCTCGTTTCTTGTTGGGTTTTGTTCCTTATATGTGATACTCCATCTAGGTATCCTTTTTGCTCAGTGAATCACAAGTCTTCCCTCTTATTTTTTCCCTTCTTGCTACCTTACCAAACAACTTCATTTGTTGTATATGTTGGTGTTGTGTGTGATGTACTAGAATTTTAATATTTTGTTCTTCCTTTTTTATACTTGTTTTCTTTCCCCTTAACCTTCCAACACCTTGTCCTCTCATTCTTTGGTGGTTATTGGTGGTTTTTGTGGTGGTTTCTGAGTCTCCATATCCAAGAATATTTCTTCCATTTCACTTCTTTCCTTGTCATTCCATAATTAAATTTTCATTTTGATCTATTTTGTGTTATTCTTATTTTAGGTGATCAAGTGGTACGAGAAGAATATTAGAATTATTTTGTGCTTAGAGATCATAATGCCTTTTTGAAAGGATCGCTTATTTAGATTTAGCCTCTTGTTTTTTATGTGTTAATTTATTGTAATCCATATTAGCATATTTTTATTCCTAGAAATTATGATTAAAGTTGTTTTATATGGTGTTATTGCATTCTACCTTAATATCATGCTTTTAGGTGCTATTATATTTTTTTATAGGTAAATTATACATTTTTATACCTTGCTAGGCTTTGCAAGAAGATTGGGAGCATGATGGTCAATTTTCATTTTATTTTATTTTATAAGTGCATAGATGAGTAGATATAATTATTGTAATTATTATCATGGGTGTATTGGGTTGAAAAGAGGTTTGGATATGTTGGAGGCTTAGGGATTTTTGGTCCTAGGACTTTTGTGGTGGTTTTGCTATTTTTATATAAGGCTAATTATTTATTTGAGTTTCTATTAATGTGTGGGTATTTGTGTATAATTTTGATGAATTATCAAGACTTGTGAAATTTTGTGGGTAATTGGTGAATTTTGACCCCTTGAGGTAAAGTGGTCTTTTTGTTAGATTTTGTGGAAAATAAATATACCATTATAACCCTTGAGTTTTTTTTTTACACAAAATTTGAGACACAATATGGTAGGGTTTAAGTATGTTTGGGTTAAGTTATAATAATAAGAATTTTTATGACGTTTAAGTGAATTAGGGGCACTTTGGTCATTAATTGTTAAATATGAAAATTTTGGGTTGTGAGATTGTTTTTGAGATATAAAAATTATGAGTATAATTTTTGAAGAGGTTGGATTAATTATGGGTAACATAAGAATAATAGTAAGAGAAATGACTTTGAGGAATAGTAACTAAGAGGTAGCATTAGTAATGTATGTATGAAATATAAGAGTTTAGCCTTGATTTTGGATATGTTGATCTTAGTATTATTTTATGAATTTGCATTAAATTTGGTAAATTGGTGAGATATAAGGGTGAAGTTATGACCCTAGGGTGAATTAGGGTTTCATGCAGCATTATAAGAGGTAACATCAGTATTATATGTATGAAACAAGGGATTTTAGCCTTGATTTTTGGGTATACTAATTTTAATGTTATTTTAGAATGTTTTGCTGCATTGTGGAATTAGTGAGATGCGAGGGTGAAGTTATGACATATTGGTGAATTAGGGTTTGATAGGGCATTATAAACTTTTACCTTGGTTATATTTCTTAATGTGCGTATTATTTTTTCTATATTCATCATCATGATGTCTAGTGACTATAACATGTGGAATTAGTTGACCATAACATAATTATAAGTGTTATAATATATAATAAGGTAGTATCCCATTTTCTCAAATCCTAATTACTATATGTGATTGGTCTAGAAAGTTGTCTTCGAAAAAAATATATATATTCTATTATCAAGTCTCATTTCATTCGTGTTAATTTTTAAACATTTCGTCAATTATTTCTCTCATTTGTGGAAAACACATTTATTACAATTCTTCCTATTCTTGTGTTTTCACTCTTTTCGACCTGTTCAAATTTGTGAATTGATCCAAAAATATTTTTAAGTTCATTCATCAATTCTATTCATTCATGTTTCACCTTTCATTCTGAATTGTTAAATAGTGGGGAAAAAAATTCCATTTATGCAATTGGACGATTTTAGCTGTTTTTGCCATTTTTAATCCGTTGATCATCAAATGAGTTCCTAAGCCAAATATTTTTTATATATTTGGTTTTCTAAAAATATTTCGCATCAATTTGTGATAATTTGAACCCCGCGTTATTCATTTTGTGCATTCGCGGAAAAACATATTTCCACAACTTATCCATTTTTGCCGTTTTTGGTTGTTTTCCATCCGTTGAGCTTCAAACCAACTCCGATACCCAATATTTTTATATATTTGAGTTTCTAAAATTATTCTATACCTTTCCATAAATTTTTTTATAATATTTGGAACTCAATTGATATTTTTTTCGATAAGTGTCTATTATTAGACTTTCTTACAATTTAATTAATTAAATTAAATTATAACAAATCCTCTAACTAATATTTCAATCCTAACTAATCTTCTAACCAAACCAAATCATATTTTTAACTTGGTTACCTTTCTCCCAACAAAAAAAATGCAACTAGTACCATAATCATAATTTTATGACATTTCTCTTACACACTCAACCATAGCCTAACATCTCTCTTACACTCCTAATCCTAGCACTCAAGTGAGGCTAACGTTAAATCAAAACTCAATCCACACTCCTCCATATCATATCCCACTCTATTCTTGCTAAATCGTGCGTTCTAATTTCAAAACATACATAAAATCATGAATGTCAACAAAGTGCAAAGTTGATTACTTTTCAACTTGTAGCAACTCGTTCTCTTTCTCTAGTTGTCCTATTCCTTTATTTTTTTTGTTTATTTGGAAATTATGCATTGCACACTACAACTCCATATTATTCAAATCCCTAAAGTTGAGCTCCTTCGAGCTTATTCATAACCAAAATTTTGCTTCCCGACGAGCTTCACAAATCAGCAAAGCTAATTTTTGTCTGACTTCAAACAACTACTATGCCTCGAACTTGCTTCCTTTACCATATATTATTGTTTTTTTATTCTTCCTTTCATGTTATAACTTATCTAGGTACCCTTCTTACCAAGGAAATAGTTCCCCTTCCCTCTCTTTTTTCCTCTCCTATGTGCCTTGCTAAGCAATGTTGGAATTTTGCTACAATTGTTTTGTGTGTTATAGCAAATATTTTGTGTCTTTCCTCTCTTCTTTTCTACTTGGTTTCCTTCCCATTAATCCCCCAAAACCTTTATCTATCATTCATTGGTGGTTGTTGTTGTTTTTGTGGTGGTTTTCAAACCTCATATTCAAGAGTAATCTTTTCCATTTCAATTCCTTTCGTCCCATTTTTCTTATTTATTAATTTTGGTTTATCTAACTCTTTTATATTATATTCTTGAAGGTGACCAAGTGAAGGAATTTCTAGATTCCTTATTTTAGCTTTGCTAAGGAGCTTAGGAATTTTGGTAACTAAACTAACCTTTAAAAATATGATTTTGTGCTAAGTGTATTATATGTTCTTTTATGCATGACTAGCTTTATTTTAATTACAAGTATGAAATAATACCTTAAAAAATATTTTATGACATGTGTATGTTTCTATCTTATGTGTATAAGCACAAAAATCTAATGAGAAGATGGTTTGTGTGACTTTTACATATTCTTATGCCTGCTGGAAATGTGGTGAATATTTGGTGAAGTAGTGATGAATGTTCAGTAGAGTCGTGCTGAATTTCCACCATAGTTGTGATGAGTATGCCTAGATTCAAGTAGTTTAGCTCTCATCCATATATATTATTTTATATGAGCTTTGGTTGTTTTAAACTTATCTAAGTATTCCATTGCTTGTATAATAATGTATAGAAGCTAGGTTATGAGTTTTGTATCATTTAGAGTTGAAATAATTTTTTTTTAAGGTTTAGACATATTCAACCATGGGTACATTGGGTAATACATATTGCTTTTAAAAGTTTTAAGTGCATCATTGTCTTCATGGAGTCTTTTAAATAAAATTTAGTATATGATATATAAGGGTTTGATGTTGTTAAGAGTAAGTTATTACTTTTAGAAGTTTAATATAATTTTAGGTGAATAAGGACATATTGGCCATTACATATACATTTTGAAAAATTTGAGACCTAAGTGGATATTATATTAATAAAATAACTTAAATAGATAAGTATGACACTTAGGTGAAATTTGACGAGTATACCTAGAGATCTGAATTAAAATAATTAATTAAGTAAGAAAAATAAAAAGAGAAATATACACATGGGTACATTGAGTAATCTCAGAATTTTATCATGTGTCCTATTTATATTTTATCCTAAGAAAATAATTGGTTAAGTATAATTCTTTTAGCATGAAATATTCATCTCTTAATATTAAGGTAAATTAGTTGGTGTTGAAGATACTTTAGTCTATTTATGTGCCTTTAGACTAGCTATTTGATTTGGTCTTATATGTGAACCTTTGGTTGACTTAGATGTTGGTTATTGAACTTTGTATCGAATAATTGGAGTCAATGTATATTGATATCAAATTTTATTTGGGCCTTTCATGGCATGGAACTTGGGCTTTAATGCCTTAATAATCTCCCTTGGGCTTTCATACCTTAATAATATGCCTTGGGCTTTAATGCCTCATATATTCAATTGGGCTTAAATGGCATGATAATGGGCCTTTGTGCTCTAAATGGTTCGAACATTGATTCCCCTATGGATTAAGTGCGTAGATAATATCAGAATTTGATAAAATAATTGGTTTGTGTTCAAAGAAGTGATTAAGTGATGTTCTATGGCCTTGTTCTTGCTCAACCTAAATCTTTAAAAGATCTTAAGTCGGGACTTGTACCACTTGGCGTAGTTATCCGAGTTAGGTTTGGTATTCATTTGGTATCATTCTGGTATTTTTTTTTATTCTATGATCCTAGGTGCCTTACGAGATCCCGAGAGTCCCTTTTCTACTCTATAGGTGTCTCGATATATTTTGGCCTTATAGGGGGTATGTATACTTAAATGATTAGGTGTTCAATTATTTGGTGGTTTAGTTATGTTTCTAGGTGGCTCAGCTAGGGCTAATACCATTCGAGTACTAGATTAGTTATTATGGTTTCTTTGAGTCTTCATCCTCAAGTTAATATAATAAATTGGTTGTGATCACTATAATAAAATATAATAACCAATGGATCCCATCTACCTATACATTCATATTACATTATTTTATGCTTGATGATTGAGTTTCATGTTCTCAATTAACATATATATGTAAGCATGATATCCTCTTGTTATTATATAATATATCGCTTTCTTTGCTGGGCCTCATACACAATGCTATCTCTTTAGGATAGTTGTATTACTCAGTACAAGATGCGTACTAATACTACACATTTGTAGACGTTATGTCACATATATATGATGATGATCCTACTCACTTCGAGGAGGTTCTTCAGACAGAGTGATGCGGGTTGATACCTTAGGGTTAGGGCATAAAGTTATTTCTATCCGAGGTCGTACATGTTATGTACCCTAGATTTTAGATATATCTTTTAAACTCTTCATCTCTTTTAATCCCCTTATCTCTTTTTATATATTGTATTATTTGGAGCATGTTCTCCATACTTTGTTATTATGTTTAAATTATTAAAGCCTTTTGCTATTTATATCTATTGCCATAAGTTTTAATTTATTTGATGTAAATTTTTAGCCTTACACGTAGTATGAGAAATGTATGGACTAGACTCTTGCTATGTGTGGCGGTAACACCCACTATATTATGTTAATACTTCGGCTTAAAAATGAAAAAATTTTAGTAGTAAATTTTGGGTTGTCACAATAATTTTTAGAATGAATTCATAAGTAAATAGTATTAAAAGAGTATTATATATAATCAAAGAGTAATATGCATCCATTCTTGTGTTAAGACAATTATAATAAATGATGTATTGTAGGGAGAATCCATAATAATTCATGGTTGTATGGCAAAGTACCAAATAAGGAAGTAATAAGACATTTATAATCAAAGTGGAAGATTACGTGAGTTAGGATTGAAGTGCTTCATCAGATATCTTTCCTGGTTGTTATAATAGCTAAAGTGGCCTTGGATCTACCCTATACGGTTTGTTCCACCAACTTATAAGGTTATGCATATTTAAGAATTAGGATTCTAAACCTATAGTTTTTCAGGTGCATTTTTCTTTTGGAGGGCTTATTACTTTTGTGTTGTTGATCAATCGATAATGGAATAGTGGGGTATGCGAACTCAGGTGAATAAATAATTGAAAATGTATGATCACCTAAGTATGGAATTTAATATGGTTTCATACTTAGGTCATCTTATATCATGGGTATAATATATGTATAGTATCTTTCTTCTTGTACCCTATATGTTATGCATGACTTTTACTTTTGATATGATATGTTAACTTACTCAATGTGCAAGTAGTAACCATCCATTTCATGGGTTCTACTAATTTCCATAAGCAGATGACTAAGTTTTTTATGTACACGTTCATGTTGATTACCTTCATGAATTTACCAAGTTTGATACTCTGCTTGTGGAAGAGTAAATATTTGTGGGGCTTTGTTTATAGAGTCTAGGTTATCTAGTAATTAGAGTTTTTGTCTAAGTACCTTATGGACTCTTAGTTCCATTGGTTCTCCTTTGTTGTATTTTGATCTGCACTATATTCAAAGTTTATCTTCAAACCCTTATCTTTGTTTTATTAAATTCTTCTCGTTTATTTTATTTTAATTGTCATAATAGTTTACCTTGTCTTTAGTATGAGAATGATATGGTAAACTAGACTTATATTAGATATGGCAGTAACATTCAATTATTTTATATTTAGGTTTCACAAAAAAAAAGTAGTAGTAAATTTTGGGGTGTTATATTATTATTGTAATGATGAGTTTTATTTTATGGCCCCCTATTTATTCACTGGACAATCCTAACTTTGTAGGTTCTATTGACAACAGTAGTAACCTGGGTTGGGTTTGAGAGTTTGTTTAGGACTATTTGGTGTCCCTATTTAAATTGTATTTTTTTGTTCTTATTGTTTCCTTTTGGGGCGTAAGTGTTTTAAACTCTTTGGTTTAATGTATTTAAAGTCTCTTCCACTCTTTGCTGGTTTTTTGTTGATTTTTTCTTAACCTTGTATTTGTGTTATCTACACCTAATCTTTGTATCCCAATTGTTTTGGCCCTACAACTAGCATGGGTTAGGTATGGGTCATACCTCTCTCTATTATGTTGGTTGCAGCGTATCATCCGATATTTTGTATATTTTTTTCTGCTAAAATTAACAAATAATTAAGTACTAAATTTGAGGGTGTTAAAGACGATTTTGTATACTAGAAACCTATTTTGTGTATTCTAAGTGGGCATTTTTGCATAAATATGTTAAGGGTATTATTAGAAATTCCTAATTGCAATATAAATGAGATATATGATTGTAAATGTGTTGATTTCAAGGTTTCATTAAGGATTAAAATGCTTATTTTAAAGTTAATAAGGTGTTTGAAAACTTAGTATGGTGTAAAGGTTAACTATGCTAATTTGTTTTGTATTTTAACTTTCGTAATCCTATGATTAGACCCATGCTTGGGAATCTTAATTATAATCTTAATCACCATTACTTGAGCTAATTAAAGAAAACAAATTATGACTTAAATGTCAAATAAGTTGTTTTAGCAACTAGAGTTGAAGCATCCATAAGGTATTGTATACATCATTAGTCATTCAATTACAAAATGAGTCAACTTGAAAGAGAAGATACGAGACTAGAAAAAGATGATGTATAATTATTCTCAACTTAGATTTAGCGACAATAGAAGTAAATTATATATTAAAAACAAACTACTTACTTAAAGCAATGCTTATAGAGCTAAGACTATTATTCTAAGAGTAGAACAAAAAGGAAGTCACTCATGTGATTCAATTTGGGGGCCTTGAGCCTACTTTAGATTTTATCACCAAAAATAGTGGATCATGAAGGAAAATTCCAAAGTTTCAATAGCAAAAACACATAAGTAATCAACCTAAGAAAAAAAGAAAAGGCTACATTAATCTAAGAAGGATAAAGATAATGTCTGTCAGGTTGCTATTGTAAGAGTTACACAAGCTAGTCATGCATTCATAACTCTCCATGTAATAACCCATTTTTAACTAGTTATAATTTCATTTAATTAATTACATAAATTATTGTATAACATTTTATATTCTCAAGATTGTTTTGGGTGATTTGGTAGTAATTGCAATTTTGTGGCTAGGCGTACTTTGTTTATAAAATACTATTTATATATGTGAAATTTTTTGTTAAAATTTGTAAAATATTCTTATAAAATTTTATTTAGGTCCTAAATGTGTTTAAATATAAATCTAAAATAATTTGGTTTAATTTTATTTTTGTTTGTTATCCCTTTTGAATTTTACATGTACAATATATAATTACGGTATGCGAGCTAAATATCATATCAAATTTGTGTTAAAAATTATGGAAAATTATATTTAGGTTTTATATGATTAAATAAGATGATCTGGAAAGTTTAGTGATTTTAGGAATAGTTTTGGTATTTATGTTAGTAATTACCTTATAAGTTTGTTAATTAACCGTAATTTCAATATTTTATATATCAAACCTTGTTTTAAATTAATAAAATTTTACATGTGAGTTTAAAATATTATTTAAAGTGTTTTAATAAATTTTCGTAATTTTATGAGCTTTTTTTCTATTTTTATTAATTTTATCATCTTTATTGATCTTTTCACCACTAAAAATAATATATAAATCCAAAAATTACTGTTCATGCACGAAATTACTTCCCTACACTTTCATGATCAGATTGTGTATCAATTTGACCATTGTCTTATTCATTCAATCAAATTTTGAGTCAAAGTTACTTTCTTATACTTTTTACCTATGCTAGTTGTGTCACTTTGGTTTTTCTTGCACTCAACCTTCTTCACTTGCATTCCCCATGATTAAAGCTGACCTTGGACTTGCACATCATCACCTCCCCCATCCTTTGATTTATTGATTGGTTTTCATAACTTTATTTAAACCTAACTACACTCTACCACCTTACACACTCAACCACCTTGTCCTTTATCATTCAAGTGTTGAACAAGCTACCTCCCCTCCTCTTGTGGCTGCAGATTTTTGTTCCCTCCATCCCCTAATTATACCCCATTTGTCTATATTTGTTTTCATTCATCATTTCTCTCATTTTCTCCTCTTGGTTGCTCCCACCTTTCTCTTCATTTTGGTTATTTTTGCTAAGTATTCTTAAGCTTTGTTGAGCTTATAACCAAGACCCATCCTCTTCTCTTTATCCTTATTCTCTTGTTTTCACTTCTACATTTCCTTCTATCTAGCCTTTATTTATTTTTAAATAAGTAAAGAATGTTAGATTTTTGGTTAAATTGTGAAGTTGTCATCTTTTGTCTTTTCCTCTTGTGTCTCCATCTTTCGAAGGTGTTGATATTCTTTTGGGAATTCTTTGTGTTATTTTGTTATTGGTGCTTGGAAAGAGGTAACCCATATTCTGCTACTAAATATATAAAAATCATGTGATAGCATGTTTAAAGTTTCTTATGTTATGCTTAAATGTAATTTATGCTTTCTTATAATCTCATAAAAAAGTATGCATGCATCATGTATTGTTATTAATTTCTCTAAGTGTGTGACCATGTATTTTTATTCAAGGTTATGTTAAATTTATGCATTTTAAATATATGTATGATAGCATATTAAATAGGGTTGCTTGTGTTAAAATAATTATGCATGATGGCGGTTTTATATGCTAAATGAGCTTAATTGTGTTTTAGGGGCAAAATGGTATTTTTATCGCTCCTAAAAATTTATAGAATTGTTATTTTATATTAATGTACCTAGTTTAATGTTATATAGTCATACCATGAATTTCACTTGATTATAATAAAAATTGGTATTGAAGTGGGAAACTATTGAGTAAATAACATATAATGGCATTTTGGTCATTTATAACTTATTATGCCTCAAAGTGTGAATAATTGGAATAAGATAACCTTAATGTATTCCAAGGTTGACCTTAGAGTTAAATTTGATTTTGGTGTGGATTATTGACCTTATGTTCGACTTGAATAATTGAAATTAAATAAAAATGGTTAAGAATGAAATTGGAATCATTGTGCATTATGTGATATTTTATGATCACCTTATAAAGATATTAATACTTAAAGTGGAAAACCTCGAGATTTGGGAATGGTTTCTCTCTAGGGGTAGCTACCCTAGAGATGAGGTAGGAGTCCTCGATTTGTTTAGTTTTCTAGTGTGTCGGTTGTGCCCTAGTAAGGCCCTAGTCTACTTTATAAGTGACCTACGGCCCCTATACGGGGTATCGATACTTAAGGATTAGGTGTCCGAGAATGGGAGGATATTGTATTGCTTTGTTGTACCAATATGACCAAAGTACTTTTATGTCTCTAGGTTACAAGTTGGGAGGATACCATGTTGCTTTAGTGCGCCGGTATGACCGGTGTACTTTTATGTCTCCGGGTTATTATTTGTATCCCCTCGAGTAAATAAAATATGAAAAATTATTGTATAAGGATGTAAATGGATTGTTGTGATTTGTCGATTTGGTAGTTGCCTCCGCGCACCACTTGGTTTTGGTATGTTGGTTTGATAGTTGCATTCATGCACTATTTGGATTTGGTGCATTATTTGGTAATTGTCTCGGTGATTTCCTTATCATGTTATAAGTGAAATAGATGTGGTTATTGTGAAAGGCCTTAATTATGGTTTGGTGTTTTTATTTTCGTGGAACACCCTCGGTATAGTTGGATTAATGAAATATTTGCAATATGGTTAAGTTTGTTGTGATGGACATGTGGCATATGGCATGACATGAGTTATGGTATGAATGTGGCATTTCGCTATGGTATATACTATTTAACATGTTATGACATGATACTTTGGGTTACTTTCTATGTGCTCCATGTGATATTTACATGTTTAGTATTGTATATTGGTTTACTCAGTACCGTTGTACCGATGGGTTCTGTTTTATTATCCCCTACCTATTCAAAGGGCAGTCTTTACCTTGTAGGAGTACTTTGAGGGTACAACTTGATGGCTTTTGGTGGGGTTTGAGAGTTAGGACTATCCGGTGTCTATTCCGGCATCTTTTGATCTGGATATCTTTTGAAATCTTATGTCCCCTTATGTATTTCTTTCCTTTGTCAGTTGTAACTCTTTTTTTTTAATATTGTGTTATTAGAACAATTTAATATTATAATGAAACATTTCTCTTCTTCTTATCCATTGTTATTCTTAATTTAAGTGGATAAATGTGTTAGCCTTAACACTTAGTGTAAGAAAGATAGAGGAACCAGACTTATACTAAGTGTGGCGGTAACACCCTACGTTTTTTTTTTGGCTTAGCTTCTGCAATCAACTCTTTTTAAAGAAAATTTCAAGTGGTAAAAATGGGGGTGTTACACTCCCCGCCATATTTCTTTGGGGGATGTGAGATTAACACAACCTTTTATTTTGAAGAAAAATATTTAAAGGGAAAAACATCAAACAATGAGTAGTGAATATTTTCATTTAGTAGGATGAAACCCCCTATTCTCTTGTTTAAAATAGAAAAAAAATTGATTCAAAAGAAGCCCTCAATATTTCACACACTGAGGCATCAATCATGACAACATGAAAAGAAAAGGGTGATATAATGAGCTCCCCTAATTCTATATCACTATATAATGAAGTGAGGAGTTCCATACCCTTGATAATGAGGTGTTATACAAGGTTACACATCAATATAAATGGAGCCCTTACAACCAAAAAGTACATAATCATTCTCACTAGGAAAAAGAAATATATGTTGAGGGAAGAATTCACATAAAAAAATGCAATGCCATTATCAAACCTCATAATTATTTTATATCACTCAAGGCATGAAGTGAGAGCCTTTGAAACATGAAGATAAGGGCAAGCCTTTATATAATAACTAAAGTAAATCAACCTAGAAACCACCGATGAGTTAAAAGTGACATTTTTTAGTACTTTGCTCCAATGTGAAGAAGAAAAATATATATTCATATTGGTATTAAACATAATGTTAGACATGATCCAAATATATCCATGTATGAACTTGACATGAATTACAAGCAAAAAAGGTATACTAATAAAAACAACAAAGTACGCTCCTTATCCACATGAGTATAAACTGTGAATCCAACAAAGCAAATTGTTGGTCTACATGAGTATAGACTATGAATCTAACAAAGTACACTCCTAATCCATACATGTATAAAATGTGAATCCAACCAAGTGACAATCCTAATCCACATGAGTATAAATTATGAATCTAATAAGGCACACTTATAATTCACACGAGTAAATTGTAGTTACTGGTATAGTATAATGACTTTGTCTGTAACACCCCTAAAATTTACTGCTGAAAAAATTTATTTTTATTAAAAATTAGCAGAAGCAAAAAAAGGATAAATTTTAACTGCCACACTTCGTACCAGAGCGGTTTCCTCCTACCATTCCAGTACCAAGTACTAAGGCTAAAAAGGAACATAACACAATTTACACAAATTCAAACTTTCATTTAAATCACAGTAGCATGTTAAAGGCGTTACAAAAGATAAAAAGAAAGCCCCATGGCAAAGGAGCACTATTTTGTTCTCACCAATCGCTATCTCTCCGCCTTCGGTGTTTCCCAAACCAAATCGCTCTATATCTTCTTAGAGTGTGAATTTCCTTATTCACGCAAGGAGAATACACAACCAAACAAGAAACAAGTCCATTTTAATTAAGAAAAAGGAGAGATAAATAAGGTGTTCATGCAGCCGCTTAAAAATAATAGTAAAGTGTGTGTGTGCGAGAGAGAGAGAGAGAGAGAGAGAGAGAGAGAGAGAGAGAGAGAGAGAGAGAGGTTGTATTAGTATAAGTGATAAGAGTGAAATCATTAAACATATAAATAGTAAGGTTAAAAGAGAAACCCCAGAAAGCTTACCGGATAATACGCTGTTACCTGACAACAACTTGAATAGCACCTGCAACTAACCTATAAGGGACACTACCCATTGAATAGGCAGGGGCCCACAAACAAAACCCTTTAGTACTATGGTACTGAGTAACCATTTATACCAAACTGAAAGGCAGGGCCTGCATACAACACATTATACATAAATAATGTAGAAATAATAACATATCCAAGCATAGAGATAATCACCATCAACATATGAGCCAATACATGATGCAACACAACATACAATAGGAAATGCATAATACAAAGTCCATTTACTTAGCAATTCCATCACTTACCAAGAGAGAGACAAGCACCAAGGCCAAACTTATACTATATCAATAGATCATATATATGAATTCAACACTTCTAGTTGTAAGCCATTAACTAAACATTAATCAACATCATCTCTCAAATTATATCAATGTGAGTATGGGAACCCCACTATTGTAATACCCCAAAATCTCGTAACCCTAATTAAAAAATAATTAGGCTCATAATCCATCTCAAAAACATATAATATGATTCTCCAATTCCTTCATATAAAATTTTGAGCCATTCGTCATTCATTCCATTCATATCACAATTTTGCAGGAAATTACGTTTATGAGATTTATCGGTTTTGCCTATTTTTTCTCATTTTTCCTTCATCAAGAATAAAAAAAAAATTGACACAAAATATTTTTATATATTTGGTTTCCTAAATTTATTCTGAACCTTTTGTTATATTTTCGTAATATTTGGAATCCCTTTGCTATTTATTTCATGCAAAAGCCTATTCTTAAGGCTTTCTCTACACTTTTAATCTTAAACTAATCTAACTAACCACTTTAATCATCTATTTGGATCCTTAATAAGGTCTAAATAAACTAAAAATATGATATCATAGGCTGAATTTGGGTTAACCATTCTCACCCAAAGTATACCTTAATCATCACATAGTTGTACTTAAATCAAACCTACCCTTAACCTTTCTTTCAAGTGAGCTTTAAGCAACCTCACTTCATATTTTATCATATATTTAAAAATGGGGTAAAATTTTGTTTCAATATGTTTCATAAGTATTTAAAGTGTTGGGAAATTTTTGGTTGAATTTGGAGTTTAGGTCATATTTGGGAATTTTGACTTTGCTCTCTGCCGGGGGAATTTCTGTCTTTCCAGTGGGTAACTGTTAAAAATAAAATCACCATTGTGTTAATCAGGTCCTTTAAATATAATTTTCTAAATAAGAAGTCTTAATTTGTAGTTGTATAGCTTGAGATAAGATTAAAACAAGTTTAGACACACTTTTGGCAAAGTAAAGGAGTAAAATGGCAATTTCGGTCACCACAGTCACCAAAATGGCAATAAGATCACTCAAATGTAGGCCCTTTCCAGGGAGAGTAGGATCATGTTTGGGATTTTTTTTAAAATTTTATTTTGTGGTGGTTTAGCCCTTAATAACTCAAGTTAACTAATATGGAGTTAAAATAACATAGAAAATTCCTAGGGATAAATCCATCATTTTATGTGCGAATCTACAAGGTTAGCTTTTGATTTTTGGACAAGGTTTCACTAAGAGGTTAATTAATTTATTTTTAAAATTTTATCTATTAATGAGGTTTTTTGATAGGTAAACCCAAATTAATAAGTTAAATAACATTTAAGGGTGCTTAAAACGTTCTAAGTGTTTTATGCTTCATCCTTGTGTGGTAGGGCCTTAAGTTGACTTGACTAATGTTCTCAGTGTAATATTAGATTAATATGGTTAATTAAATAATTAGATTAGGGATTTTTTAGATCTTTGACTAATTATGCAAGATTAACCTAAGTTGTGTGCTTGATGGTCTTAAGTGGTAACCTAAGTGACTTAAAATTGATATCCATATTCAACGTGTTCTATCTTGTTAAATAATTGGATTAGGAACTAATAAACTTTATCTTGAACTTATCACTTGTTTAATGGCTATGGGTTTTTAAACCCTATAAATAGAAGTAAGTGTTATGGTATAACATAGGGTTGGAATGAATTTATCTAAGTGCTAAGTGTGACCTCTTGTTGATAAGTGTTGGCTATCTTCAAGAATAAGACATTAATTATTAAAGTGAAGGAATTACATAAGTCAGGATTGATTTTGTAACTATGATTAATCGATTATTTCCCTAGTTCGTTAGAAACTATGGTGGCTCTAGTCTACTTTATATGTGTCTGTTCCACTAGCTTATAGAAGGTATGCATACTCAAGGATTAGCGGTGTATTAGTGGTGTCCAGGAGTGTTATTCCCTGGAAGGTTACGTTTACACTAGTCTCCATTCCATCGGATGAAAATGTGGTTCCCAAGTGCGTTGTGCCTTGGAAGGTCACGTTTACTCTAGTTCTATCCATCTCCTGGGTACTCAATGTGATTAATATGATGTGTTTGATCACTAAACTAAAGATAATAACCTATAGTACTTTAATATTGTTATTATCTTGTGTTACCTGTGATCTATCGCCCTATCGTATGTCTATTTTGTGCTTAACATGTTTCAACGTGTAAATTCTATGCTCTTAGAATAACTTAGCTTACCATTATGTTGCATATTGACGCCAATTGTGGCGCAATAACAATCCTGGTTGATTTGGGGGAGTAGGCACATTTGTTTGTGATGTCCCACAGGTATATGAGACTCTTGATATTGAGACTGCTGATCCTTTTGATTATATGCCTACATTTGAGTGATCTTATTCTATGGGTTAGGAGTAGAGTCACCATTATCCGATGCTAATGTTTTAGATTTGGATACCCTTTTTAGACTCTTAGGTCCCGTATTCCCTTTTGTTGTATTTTGAACATATGTATTTAGAGTGTGCCTCCTAACATTGTATTTCTGCTAATTTATGTTATCATCTCATTCTATCTTTACATTTGTTTAAAGTTATAGTATTTTAGCCTTGTACTTAATAGGAGAATGGTAAGGAACCGGACTCATATTAAGTGTGACGGTAACACCCGCTTAGTTTATATATTAGCTTCCGCAAAAATAAAAACTTTCAGTAGTAAAATTTAGGGTGTTACAACTATTATAGCCTGTGGATCGGAAATACACTCCAAGGCAGAATGCACATGGCTACTATTATTCCCCTATGGGCCAGTTTCTAGGGTAAAAGGCTCTTGGCCACTATTCTCACCGGTGGAACGGTACAACCCCAACTCACATGGTGTGTCCACTATAAGTGATTAGTATTTTTCCCACAATTCATTATGATATAATATTTGGTTTATTGAGCTTAGGATCCCCCACTATTATAGCTGGTGGGCTGGAATATACTCTAGGGCAACATGCACATGACCACTATTATAACCGGTGGGCTGATACATATATACATCCTCTAGGGCAAAACACTCCTGGCCACTATTATAACCGGTGGATCGGTGCAAATACAAAACCTCCAAGGCAAAATGCTCCTGGCTACTATTATAACCGTGGACCGGTATAAATGATATAATCCATTTGGTCCCGGCTCGATAATCTTTCACTTTACATTATTAGCATTTTCCGTTTAACTAACACAACAAGTCCATTTATTTAACTCGAGGGGGGAGATCACAAACTCGGAGACACAAATGTACACCTGTAATACTAGTGCATACAAACAACACAATACCCTCCAATCATCAACCCACAGACACAAATGTACCCTAGTCGCACTAGTGTATGAGGGCACACAATACCTTACCGATAAGGACACCTAATCCATAAGTATGCATACCTCCTAAATAGACCTATAGAGCTAAATAGAATAAAATATAGGGCCGGACTGAGGCACTAAGGCACACCAGCAAAATCTAAAACAATCGTGGGTTAAACTATGTCTTTAGGGTAGCGAAACCTAATGAACCACCATTCCCGTTCTCGAGGTCTTCCACTTTAATTATTCGTGTTTTAATTAAGGTGACCACGAGAAACACATCAATCACATACTTAATCATTTCCATTTGTTTATGTTATTATTAAGTAATCCCTATTCATATTGTTATCCATGTTAACTTAAATAAACCATTAAGGCCATCCTTTTATCATCCATTTCCATTTCAGAATTCGTTTTTCATTCATTAACATGCTGTAAAGGGTTATCATATCGTAATTATAATACGGGTCATAGAATCAAGTATTCTATATCAAGGATCATTGAACGCATAAACCCTAACATGTACTTTTAGAACATCCAACACACACTTCCATGTATAATTGACAACTAAGGCATCTCTTACATGATTATAAAATAACATCATATCATACCCTTAATTATCCATTCAACCTTGTGTCATGTCATATCCTTGTGATATTCACCGATTTACTAAGATACCCTTACCCTTATAACATATAGGGTTATACTTAAACAAGTGGTACTAAAGCTATAAACCCTTATCTTGTTATTTAACATTACTTATGTCTTATTATGGAGGCTTATTTAATCCATTGATATGTTATATGCAATTTATCGATTTACCCCTTCATACTTGCAAAATATTGAAATACTCCTCTTGTTTGTAAAGTTACCAAGTTACCCATTTTTACTTGCTAAATTACTAGATTACCCTTCATACTTATATAATTACCAAAATACCCTTTATATTTGTTAAACTACCAATTTACCCTCCATACTTATTAAACTACCAACTTTACCAACATACTTGTTAAATTACCAAATTTTCCTTTATATTTGTTAAAATTTCCAAATTTCCTTCAGGTTTGTCAAATTACCAATTTACCCTTTATACTTATTAAAATTATTAAATTGCCCTTCATACTTATTAGAATTACCAAATTGCCTTTTCGTGCCAAATTACCAAAACACCCCTCTTACTTATTAATTTACCATTTTACCCCTTTCACTCACAAAATTACCAAGTTATCCTTCTTTTATACCAAATTATGAAAATACCATTCTTACTTATTAATTTACCATTTCACCCCTTTTACTCGCAAAATTACCAAGTTACCCCTTTTTCATGCAAAATTACTAAAATTCCCTCCTTATTTATTAAATTACCATATTACCCCTTTTATTCATATAAATTACCAAGTTGCCCTTATTATGCCAAATTTACTAAAATACCCTTACCACATAAAACATTAACACCAATGGTCCATATACATCATCTAACACCCCCAACGATTATTATTTATTATTAATACCTATTATCACCTATTGTACATACTTATTTAGGCCACACCTTTTGTATAAGAAAAACTACTAAAATGCCCCAAGGGCTCATATTAATATTATCTATGCTACAAATGGACACATTAGCTCATCATGTCATATACATGCATTTAACATCATTATTAACAATAAGGCTCCTTCCTTAACTATCATTTCTACACATGACATATAATATAACATGCTTTTCATTTCAACTACCAACATATGCTACAAATCATAATACACTTAACATTATATAACATGCACATAAATATATTTAAAAAATCCTAATGTCCTAGCATACGTATATCCAAACATTTTAGTAGAGTATAATGGTTACCTTACTTTCCACAATAATTAAACCTTACCGGTACCCCGGTTAAGATTTTAAGTTTTGATTAGAAAATTTTGTACCTAAAATTAATATCAAAACTAGCATATTAGTAGGAGAAAATTAAAAAAATAATTTTTTATAAAAAAGCTTAATTAATACATATTAATGTTAACTATTTTTATACCTAAAAAATTAGCAACATTTGCTCATAATATACAGCAAGACTCACGATGTATGACAGCGTGAGCTATATGTATAGGTTGAAGAGAGAAATAAGGATCGAAGAGGGGATGGGAGAAAGGGGTAAAGGGTTGGTTTGGGTAAGGGTTTTGGGGGTTTGTTTGAGGGCTTGTGGAGGGGAGTGAGGGTGGTGGCTGGGTGCAAGGAAGGAGTAGGGGTGTAAGTGGTGGTCGGGGGTCGAAGATCGGTGGCTTAGGGTGGCAGAGACGGCGGCTACAGGGATGGGAAGATGGGGCAAAGGAAGGGAGGAGAAGGAGAAGGAAGGAAAAAAGAAGAGAATAAAGGAGGGGCTATATGGAAATTTCGGCCAAGGTGAGGTAGGGTGGTGGTAGGGGAGGTGTCAAGGGGTTGAGGGGGGGGGCTCCAGCGGCGGCGAAAGAGGGGGAATGGGTGGTGTAAGGTGGCATGTAGAGTGGAGGCCAAGAAGGGGGAAAAAAGAGGAAGGTGGCTGCAGGGGCGAGTGGTGGTTGTTGGGTGGCGTAGGGAGCTAGTAGGGGAGGCCAAGGGGTTGCTGTGGTGGTCGGTTAGGCGGTAGAGGCAGTGGTTGAGGGTGGCAGAGCGAAAATAGGGGAGGAGAAGAATAAGGGAAGAAGGGAGAAAAGAGGGGGTTCTACAAGGAAATGAGGGAGCTCGAGGGAGATAAAAAATGGGTAGAGAAGGAGGAGATAAGGAGAAGAAAAGGAAGAGGGAAGGAGGGTAGGCATAGCTGGCTAGGTGATGCAGGCTGTAGGGGGTCAAGGTATAGGGTGGCAGGGAGAAAGAGAGGAGAAAAAAGGAAATAGAATAGGCACATGAGAGGGGCTATGTTTGGCTCAAAAATGGAAGAGAAAGGGATGGGGGAGAGAGGGAGAGGCAGGGCTGCCAGGGCAGGTGTATAGGGGGAAGGTTGGAAGGTGTACGAGTGCAGGCATGGGGGCTGTTTAGTTCGATGTAGGGCAAAGGAGGCAGAGGGGGAGGAGGAGGAGGAAAGAAGAAGAAGAAGAAGAAGAAGAAGAAGAAGAAGAAGAAGAAGAAGAAGAAGAAGAAGAAGAAGAAGAAGAAGAAAGAAGGTAGGTTGGCCAGGCGAGGGAGAAAGATGGAGACGGGTTGGCCCGTGTGGGTGAGGGAGAGGGAGGAGAAAAAAAGGAGGGTTGGGCTAGCCCAATCGGGGGAGGAAAGAAGAAGAAAAGAAAGAAGAGGGGTTGCTGGGCTGAATACGAGGGGAGGAAAGAAAGAGGGCCAACGACCTAGAAGGGAGGGGAAAAAGGGTGAAGCAGGCCGGGTGGCCAAGGAGGAAGAAAAGAAGAAAAGGGAAAAATGAAGGAAAAAGAAAAGAAAAGGAGAAAGTAAAAGGGAAAAAGGAAACAGAGGAAAATAAAAATAAAATGATTTTTAGAATTAGGATATTTAATTACTTAAATGAATAAATTTTTTTAATAAATTAATTTATTTAAAATTTAAGATATTAGTTTAAGAGGATGATTTTAATAAAATATGGGTTTAGAAAATTATTTAAATAAAATGAGTATGATAAAATAAAAAAATCTTTATTTTAATTTATTAAATAATCATATCCATTTTTATAAACCAAAAGTCCACAAAATAGTTAAATTAATAATTTAAAAATTAAATTATCCCAAATAAGGATTAATAATTAAATTATAGGTTTTAAAATTTTAGGGTATTACATTGTCATTCTATTTATAACATATTGTTTACAATTAGATTGACTAATCGGGCTCGTAAACTGATTAATTGGTAGCCATCTCATATAGTTCTTCAATATAACCAGTTAAGTCGTCGCACCACTAAAAAATATAAAAACTAGCTAGTTTTTGGTATACCAAAGAATTGACAGACTTCAAAATAATTAGATCGGTTACATAATTCTACCAAAATCTCAATTTTGCTAACATATTTGTTTGTTTTCCTCCTTCATTTTAGTGAGGTATTTCTAGGCTTTTATATAAGCATAGAGCTTCTATCCTCCTCACTTTTTTACTTATGATGACCATCCATCTTAAATAATAATTGCCGGTGTGTCTCCGTTGATGTTAATTGATTGTCTTCATTGATCAATGACCATCCTTCGTACAATCAACATCCTTATTTGTTGACCAACCTTCCTTATCTTCGATTGTGTTTTGCCTTCACCAACTAAATTAAAGAAGAATTCAAAGCAGCATTCACTATATTTACAAGTATTTACTTTATTTGTAGTTATTTAATGAATTAGGGAGTAAGAAACAAAAGTAAAAGAAATTGGATAGAAAAAAAGAGGTGCCAGGGAGTTGAGGCCGATAAGCCAAAGTAGTATAATAGCCGAATGAAGAGAAATAGGTAGAAGAAAATAGGAGATGGAGCATGGAGATGATAGATGAACAATACAAACTCAAAAGAAAGGTTTGAGTGTTTAAAAGTGACATGAAGAGAGGCAACATAAAAGAGCATTAGGGTTTCTTATCTTATTTGAGTTCAAGATAAGTTTTCTTAATGCACAAAAGGTCTAAGATTGCCTCTTACTATAGAAAGATTGTAAAAAGTAAATTTTATGTGCTAATTAGTGTATCATTCTAATATTGGAGTGTTACTTTTTAGAACCTTAGAATCCATTGAAGGTTTTATATCCTTATTTCTAGTCTCTATAATGTCAACACTAATAATTTATTTTTTAAATAGTACTACCACTTATTTGAAGTTAGAAATGGGTAACATGTAGTTTGGATTTGATTCATCGTTTATTGAATTCTTTTAAAATTGATAACTTCTATTAGTTTTTTTTAAATAAGTTTTTTAGGGAGTTAACTAGACAAAATGAAAATAATCAAAATTTGAATAAATTGGTATAGGTTTTACTTATATTTAGTGAACTAGTTAAATCACTTGTTTGACAAATAATGACCAGTTCAACCAATAAACAAGTGATCTACTAGCATGGTGGGGTTGATGACCAACTCAGTTATAATAATTATGGTTCATAGTTATTAATAAATTACCAATACTTATAAAATGTTTATCTCCACGAATAGGTGATATAGTGATAGTTAAATGTGATGGGTGTAAGTTGGCCTCAAAGAGGGAGAGGGGGAGTGAGGGTGTATTGAGCCCCCCCTCCTGTGTTGCTTTTTTAAAATAGCACTATTCAACATATTGCTTAGAATAATTTGATTCATTTTAAGCTATGGCTTAGAGTTGGTAAGAAAAACACATTCATTAAATTGAAAATACATATTCTTTTAATATCAAAATCACCTATTAACTTATAAATATTTTAAATTAGTGCTCACATATGAGGATGATAATAATAGCAATAAAATTATTTTTTGTGGTTACTGGACATCACATATATTATATATTTTTGATAGTATAAGGCAACGAGCAAGGTGAAGGGAAAAAACTTTGCATTTGGCGGAACTCGAGCCAGGCTCAGTCACGTGAGGGCAAAGATTTTTACTTTACTATGGTATCATAAAAAACAACAAATGAAGCACTTTACTTTATTGATTTTTTGCATCCTATTAACATCTATAACGTAATATTGCTCATTTTTTACTGTTCATAATTTTTAATATTTACTTTATCCATATATTTATTATGTTGTATTGTACTATCATTTATTATTTTGAAATTCAAAAATACCAATAGAATATTCTCAAAAACTAGCGGCCCGTTTGGTAAATGGAAATGAGAATTTGGAAATTAAAGAGTGGGAATGGGAATAGGAATTAAGAAGTGGAAATTAGTTTATTTAGTCACATTCCCATGTTTGGTATTTGATGGAATTAACTTGGGAATAACTTGAGAATAAAAGTTTCTTGTGTTTGATATGTGGGAATGGAATTGGAAATATAATTATAAATTTACAAAAATATCCTTCTTATATTTATAATATTTATAGTTTTGTGAATATATATATATATATATATATATATATATATATATATATGTATGTATATATATATAACCAATTATTATTATATTTTTCCATTATTCGACCTTGTTTTTCTCATAATAGATCATATAACATCAGATAAGATTTGATCAGGTTAGATCCGATCCGATCCGATAAGATTAGATAATAGTAATTATTATTATTATTATTATTATTATTATTATTATTATCATTATTATTATATCAAATAATATTTATAATAATTATGATTATCTTTATTATAATTATAATTATTACTATATTTTTAATTATAATTAATTATTATAATAATTAGAATTATAATAAAGATAATAATTATAATAAAGTTATAACTGTCCGTTTAATAAATGGGAATGAGAGAATTTTAAAATTAAAATTATTATAAAGATAATCATCATCATCATCATCATAATTAATATCATTAATATAATTTTATATATACTAATATAAGGTCATTTTGATAATTTTTTCTTATATTCTCATTCCCATCCTTTTAATACCACTTCCCCCTAAGAATAAATTGATGGAAATTGTCACCTCTTAATCTCATTTCCAATTCCATTTTAATTCCCACTCCTTCAAAACAAACAATAAAATATTGAAATTTCTCCTTTAATTTTCATTCCCACAATGTTATTCCCTAACCAAACATACTCTAGTTAAAATGTTGTTAGGCAGACTTAAGGGAAGAGGAGATGAGAAAAATGGTTGGGGTGTTTGTCTGACAAAGGACTAGTGCGTCTACCAGTCCATGGACAGAGGAAGCACTAGCTGAGCCGACGGACGCTACCGGTGCATTGGAACCAGCCATAAAAGCAGCAGGTCCATCTGCTATTAACAATGCGTTGCGTTAATTGTTTGAGAACAACGCCCCTTCCTCTCCCAAAACTTCTTTCAAAAATTTCTGTTCGGGTGATGGCTTCATCGCCAATGTCTTACCAAAAGGAGCTCGCTGCCGCCAAGAAAGCTGCCTCCCTTGCTACTCGTCTCTGTCAGGCATATTTCTGAAACCTCATTGTTCTCCCTCTATTTGCTGCCGCCTTCCCTCTCGGCCGACTCTTCTCGTATATATTTTGTTTCTCCTATTTGAAGAAATTCTGATTCAATCGAAATTAAGGGGCATGAGGGTGTTTGTCTTTGTCTATACTTTGCATTCAGTTAGTCGAGCGTATGAATTGAACGATTAAATAATGAGTCTATGGGTAACTGGCCACACCCAGAACTGGAATTGAAGATTGGGTGAAACCCAGAACCTAAAATGAAAATTGGGGAGAATTTGGAATTTAAATTCGAGCATTCAACTAAACTTTGATAGATTTAACAGAGCGAGGTCCGGTGTTAGATACACTTGTCCTGATGTCAATTCAATGGCTAGAAGTTGGATTTTCTCCTGCTGTGTATGAGAGTCCTTGGAAGCATTTCTGGAGGTTTTAACCTTACATAAGGTGATATACAATATTTATATATTATTATGGTGTCCTGATCTTTCTGTCAAGTGTGAAAAGAGTAGGAAGCAGTCTAGTTTCAGTAGGCGCCTCCGATTGAATGGGGAATGATCTTGTGTATCATCGCATCTGCACTACAGCCCGTTGCTCTATAACCCTAGAAGTGTGGACAGTTATATAGCTTTTTTTTAACGACCAAAATGATTAATGAGGAAGTACTGTTTTAGTAGCATCATTATATGAGTTGGTGGAATGATATCTTGGTTACTTAAGCTCTCTTATCCTTACGATATTCTTGCTACCTTGACGTCCTAGATGAGCTTTCCGGAGTGTGGCATCGTGTTCGCAGCAGTGCAATAACTATTTTACTAAACTTACGCACTTATCCTTTCTGTATGACTTTATAAGGCTATATGACCTCCATCTCCATCTCCATCTCGTGGGTCCATAAGGACGACTGCACTGCTTGAAATATGATATTGTCGATATCAATATTTCCCCTTTTCCCATGAACTTTTTTTTTTTTTCGTTCTCAGTGGTTAGCCCTGTATGTAGGCAACGTGTTGGGTTTCCATTTTTTAGATTTGGCATTAGCATGGGTAGGGAAAACCTTTTAATGTATGAGGTTATTTCTCTTTCCTTCTTAAAACGTGCAGGTCCAGTGTCAGGTTTCCCCATGACATAATTGAAAACCAGGAACACTAGTGAGACTATAATACAATTTAAATTATGGACTTGGTTCTATCTGCCTCGTCTCTATGATACGGATTCAAGAATGTATCTGGTATTGATGTAGCCCTGTTTCTACAGCACATGTCTAGGCCCTACTTATTAATAGGTTAATGGCTATGGGTGATATTAGTTAGTTTGTGATAAGATAATGAGGCTAGATGATGTTGGGTTGGAAGAGGAAAGGGAAATTATGATGAGGGGGGATTGGAAAGAGGAAGAGGAGAATTTAGGGTAGTAAGAAAGTAGTTCTGAAAAAGTAATGAACTCAATATTCATTCATTCAACTCTTAAGAAGATAATATAAGCTAGGGTCATATATATAAGCCAAAGTATTGCAAAATGATAAAAGCAATCCTAATATGCTAAAATCAGATCTTAGAAGGCATTGATGAAAATCTTAAAGATATATAAGAAAGAACCATTTTTTTAATCCATACATTGATCTGTATCACTAAAAATTCCATTCTATGCTCTAAAGCTACATTGGTAGATGAGATATTCTGGCATTGCTTGATACCTTAATGTGACATTTCTGCACATCATTTTGTTGTTTGGCTATTATTGGCTAGTTGGATAAGACTCTTGAACAAGGGCCTATGTTAGCTCCCGTGTTATTTGAGTAGGTATATTAACATCATGGCTAGTTTGGTTTCATCATCTATGGCGATGATGCCATCATCACATTGCATTTATGGCCTTATATGTGCGTTTTACTTTCTATTTTAGTTTATTATTTGCTGTATTGAACTTTCCATGACAGCCATTTCTAATCCTGATTGGGTCTGTGACTTAGTGCGACTCATCTCAATGCTTTTGATTCCCATATTTTGAGTTACTAGTGACCCTTGATACTATGTGCCACTATTTTCTTGCTCAACATTGAACACCCATCCTCCTTCCTGTTCAAAGAAACATCTTAGATTTTAATAGCAGGCCTTATTTGGTTATCCATTTTTGTGTGTTCTAACAAAACCGCCACTTAATCATCCATTGATAGAAGATGTCCCGTTGACCACTTATGGAGTGATTCCATTACTATTCTGCCTCTTGATGGTGTTTTCCATAATGGTGGGAGAACAATTGCCAACAATCCTAAATAATATCTAAAATAACCTTGGTCAATTGCCCTTTTTATTCACTCTCTCTCTCTGTGTCTAATCTTCCTCTTGATTTATTTATTTATTTATTTATTATTAGTATTATTAACTCTTCTGTTGATATTAATATTTGGTCTGCAGAAGGTGCAAAAGTCATTGCTGCAATCAGATGTGCAGTCGAAATTGGATAAAAGTCCTGTCACGGTGGCAGATTATGGTTAGTTTTGTAACCATTTTATACTTCTTAATATCTAAAGACGGTGCTCAAACATATTGTCATAATATATCACTTTTGAGGGTCGGAGCAGAGACTCACAAAGGAGCAAAGGAAATATTTGCCTATCATTACCTTTCAGAAGTGGCAGTTGATCCTTGATAACCTTTCTGCTCCATGAGGTTGACTAGAAAACATAATATCCCGATGATTGCGTTCATTTGGCCATTGGGTGACCTCCAAGAGAAATTCAACTATCAATAATAGATAAAGGAGGAATTAGGTTCTGATGAATCAGTGATTTCCATGCAAATTTGATACTAAAGTCAGGTCATCATATTTTTTTACATTGTATGACTGCAAGTCTGCAATAGACAGACATTGATTATCAGTCATCATGCCTGTAGTAATAGTAATTAGTATTCGTGGGGGTTATGGAAGAAAGGGTCAAGAAGCGCTTCCTGCATGGGCATGCATTCTTTGTATGGCATGCATGAAACAAACAAAATACTTCCTCAAGGGCCTTATCTGTTGGTTTTGAAAGTGATAGAGTCCAGATCTTCAAAAACAAAGAAGTAACCTTGGACACGAATCTTTTAATTTTAGCCGTAATATAAAAATGAAGAAAAAGAGTCAGTTGTATGTGCTCTGTATTGTTATGCTTAGAAGGGCAATAGGCAAACTAAAGAAAAACCAAACTGAATCGGTTCATATTTAAGAGTTTCTTGACTATGTTGAGAAATTTGTTTGTTTGTATTTTTTTTACTTAGGGAGAAGTATATTGAGAAGTTGTTATGATACATGTCATGTTCTCTTCGGATTAGGTGATGATGGATCAGCAGAAATCTTGCAAAAAGAGCATAGCCTAACATGCTATAGATGTAAACAAGTAACTTATATCGTAGGGATCAAAGTGAGGTGAATCTCAGATGTAGTATTAGAAAACAAGTAACTTATGCTTAATAACCTGTAGCATTAGAGCTAGATATGTTTGGATTCAATCTCAGATGTCTGAAATTGAGTAGAATATATGAAAAACTTCTTCTCACAGATCTCACCATGCTGTAGGCTTTCGGCTTAGTTAATGATGCTTCTTTTAAGATAGAATATTAACTGCTCATATACTGGATCTTGGAGAATGGAATGTTCCTATATTCTATATTGTTCCCTGTTGACTGCTGATTTCTTATGTTGGTGCAGAAGTGTAAACAATTAACTGCTTTTAGATTGTAAAAGTTAATCCTAGGTATATTTTGTTGCTTGTTTATTATCAGGTGCACAGGCGGTTGTCAGCTTTGTACTCAAACACGAACTTCCATCTGAACCATTTTCTATAGTGGCTGAGGAGGTAATCAGAATTTTGCAAAAGTTGATAGAATACTGCTTTCCAGATGTTCTGTTGTGAAGAACGTCAGAAAGCATAACCTTACTCCTTTTCAGATTGCAAAATCATGCTAATGCCTGTATTTCTGCAGGATTCCAGGGATCTGCGGAAAGATGGCTCACAAGAGACTCTTGATCGCATCACAAAGCTTGTTAATGATAGCCTTGCAAGTGAAGAGGCATACAATATGTCTCCATTATCAACAGAAGATGTCCTGCTTGCTATTGATAGTGGCAGATCTGAAGGTGGACCTCATGGCCGCCACTGGGTTTTGGACCCGATAGACGGTACTAAAGGGTGAGTTTGGTTTTGGATTGTCAACATATGAATTCAATGCCTCTTTATATAATTGCTTTCCAAATTTCTTCTACTACTAAGAGTCTAACAGTGCTGGGTGGACTCTTAAATTTTGATGCCTGAAATTTCACCTAACAGGTTTCTTAGAGGGGGCCAATACGCAATAGCCTTGGGTCTCCTGGATGAAGGGAAGGTAGTGCTTGGCGTCTTGGCTTGTCCAAATCTTCCTTTGGCATCAATCAGCCATCAAACTCAAGAAACTTCTGAAACAGAAGTTGGTTGTCTCTTCTCAGCAGTAATTGGTGCAGGAACATTCATGCAGCCACTTGGTGGTTCTTCATCAGTGAAAGTCTGCACTTAATCAAATCCGTCTTTTTCAATTCAAATTTAAACTTGAGAAACCTTTACTGATTCTTTACTACTGCATTAGGTGCATGTCACTGAAGTTTCAAATTCTGAAGAAGCATCATTCTTTGAGTCATTTGAAGCTGCACACTCCATGCGTGACCTTTCTAGCTCCATAGCAAAGGTAGCTCACCATTTATCAAGCTTCTCTCGATATGCAATATCTTCAGGCACTATCTACCGCTGAGCTTCTTATGTTTTATTGCTAAACAGAAACTTTGTGTCAAAGCACCACCTGTTAGGATCGATAGCCAGGCAAAATATGGAGCTTTGAGCAGAGGTGACGGAGCCATATATCTTCGTTTCCCTCATGCGGGCTATCGTGAGAAAATATGGGACCATGCTGCTGGATCCATTGTTGTGACAGGTACAGCCAAACTATGTGTCCATCCCCCCCTCTCTCTCAATTCCAGAGGAAGTTATTTTCTTTCGCTGATTGCATTCATTTATGTACAAATATCTAACGTTCAAATGCCTACTGGACTCTTACAGAAGCTGGAGGTCTGGTTACGGATGCAGCTGGTAATCCTTTAGATTTCTCAAAGGGAAAATATCTTGACGTGGACACCGGAATCATTGCTACTAATCAGAAGCTAATGCCGGCACTCTTGAAGGCAATCCAGGAGTCCCTAGAAGAGAAAAAAGCAT
This sequence comes from Tamarix austromongolica, assembly GCA_039764185.1. Taxonomy (NCBI): domain Eukaryota; kingdom Viridiplantae; phylum Streptophyta; class Magnoliopsida; order Caryophyllales; family Tamaricaceae; genus Tamarix; species Tamarix austromongolica. The sequence goes on from CM077818.1 coordinate 10,906,235, forward strand.
CCATATGATGCGTTCACCATCAAACCTCTCTGCCTGATTGTCCATGATGACGCAATGCTATGCTTCGCCTGAATGAATGGGTGAATAAAAGAGAGTACATCTATATATCCTAGCAAGGTTCGGTGACATCAATGAATTGTACTTCCATTTCTCTAGCACATATGCATGCAAATTTCATAAACTCTTTTCCAATATTACGTCATGTAAGATTTGTCATTTTAATAATAAGAGATCTTTTTCTAGTAGCTTTTGCATTGTCGCGGTTATTTTACACTTGAACAGCAATAGGCATCCCTTTCATTCTTTCATGACGTTCACGCCAGACATTGGGATTACAAATGCTACTTAAGGATTTACGACTTACACAATTGTATCTTTATACAGTTTACGTACATACTGATTGATGCGTATACCGATTTTGCGAACTAAACTGGAACATTTGAGGGATACTCGTCTGGGTATCTTTGGATGGTCTCCCTCAGTGATATTTCTTGTTCCTGGAGGTTTGTTGGAACAGAATCATACACGTCAGTGAAAATCTCGGCAACTGATGGTTTATCGAGTTTCTCTGCAGCTTGGATTGCATTCATTATCTGTTTAAAGAAGTTGCAGATTTTACGAAGAGACTTCAGATCTTAGACTCTTTTGTCATGTATGAATCGTTGAGCTTGGCAATACGAAAGATATACCTGTTTCCTAGCATTGTTTCGGAGCTCTGATTCCTCCACGTCATTCCACCAACCATTTCTTTCGATCCAGTTCCGAAATCTCATCACGGGATCGCGAGATTTTCTCCACCATTCTATTTCCTCAGCTGGACGGTACTTTGTTGAATCATCCGACGTAGAGTGGTGTCCTGCTCTATAGGTTAAGGCCTGTGAAGGAGATTAGTTATCATGACAAACCACTCGTCTTGGCATAGTACTCACGAAGATTCTGGCTCCGATGCATACGTTCTGCCCTTAAGAATTAGGCTCAAGATTTTGGAGAGAACCTATCTGCGTCGTACCTCAATTAAGACCGGCCTTTGTTCACCAACAGCCTTCTTACGCGCAGCATGAACTGCATTATAGATTGCTAGGGCATCATTCCCATCAACACGGATGCTGTGGACTCCATAGCCTTGACCCCGGACCACAACCCCATCACCTACAAAGATGTTTCATTCCAGGTTAGCTACATTCACGACTGGTATAACGTTCAAAATGTGAATAGTTGAACCAAGAGCAACCAAGCTATATGTAATATGTGTTATACCGCGTAGCTGGTCTGAAATAGGTGTGCTAATAGCCCATCCGTTGTTTCTGCAGAAGAAAATGATAGGAACCTCTAGGACAGCAGCAAAGTTCAAAGCAGCATGGAAATCTCCCTGCCATTATCAGAAAAAAACAATTAAAATTATTCATACAGATTTGAGATGGAAAAAAAGAAAAAGAAAAAAAAGGAAGACTGATTAGTCATGTGTATGATATATACCGTGCTGGTTCCTCCATCACCAAAGTAAGTGACTGCACATGCATCTTTGTTATCCATCTTTAAAGAATATGCAGCACCAACAGCATGAGGGAGCTGTGTACTGATCAAAAGAGGGAAAGAAAGATCATTAAAAAGAGTCGGTCAATTGACTATATCTGAAATGCAAGTTAAACATTTTGGTAATCGAGCTTCATATCTTACGCAACGGTTGAGGCTACGGTAGCGTAATTCAGATTTCTGGATCCATAATGAATAGGCATCTGCCTTCCTTTGCCATAATCATCCTTATTACTAAAACACTGGTTTGCAAACTCCTCTACACTGAAACCACGCCACAACAGAACTCCTGGCTCCCTATACTGCAACGGTGAAAGAAAAATGAAAAATGCTTGTGATGAGCCTCTTAGAAACATACATCCTTAGGCTTTCCAAATCATATTTAATAGGTAAGGTAGTCGACAACATGATTGTTGTAGCATAATCAACAATCTTTCTTATAATTAATCTGGCAGTTTTCACCTGAGGGAAGATGATATCTTCCATACTCAGTGCTGCTGCCGATGCAATATTGGTGGCTTCTTCTCCGATGGTAGTCAAGTAAAACGAGATTCTGCCTTGTCTTTGTGCTTCGTAGAATACGGTATCCATAGCTTGTAAGACAATCATCTTTGTGTACATGTTGAGAGCCAGTTCCTTGGATATAACCTGGGAAATGAATTCGCCGTCGGTAGGGGCGGTATTGCCGGTAAAGCAGTCATGAAACAGGGCTCAATTATAAGAGTGTGGAATCTTGATATTTACCTCTACGTGGTCATTGCAGAGTACAACACCATCATCATCAAGTACTCTGTAGCACTCAACTCTCCTATGATCATTAGCTTCAGAGATGAACTTCATTTCTGATGTGATCCGTACTTTTCCACCAGGAAAATCCAACATCTGCCACAATGTGGGATAGAATGAATGCCGGTTGTATTTTATAGTTCCGGGTCGGATCGGAAATTTATACCGTGCAATAGGTGTTAGAGTACTATTTTTTTTATAAAAAAAATTCTAATTAATTTATTTAAATTTTATTTTATTTAAAAAATATATAAAAGAAATTAGAAAATAATGTTTCAAAAATTTTTCTTTATAAATAAAATCTATATTAATATATTTTTGATAAAAAAAAATTGGTAAAAAATCAATACATTAATGGTAATATATTAGTTTTAAGCAACACAATGGTGAAAAATCATCTTATTTGTGAAATATCAGTTTAAAGTAAAATATAAAATTTCTGATAAAAAATAAATATATTAGTGGTAAAAGATTAAGTAAAAATCAGTACAATAGTGACAAAACATTAATTTTAAGTAAAATAATGGTGGAATATCAACTCGATGATAAAATATTATTACATTAGTGGTAAAATAACAATACATCCATAATGAAATATTAGTAAAAGATTAGTTTTAAATAAAATAATGGTAAAATATCAATTCACTCATAAAAATCAATATGAAAAATAGTACAATAATGATAAAAGATCAACTTACTAATAAAAAATAAATATATCAATGGTGAAGAATCAGTACATCAGTAGTAAAAAATCAGTATATTAACGGTAAAAGATTACTTAAAGACTAATGAAAATTCATATAAAAGTGAAAAAGAATAAAACACGATAATTTTTTTTGTTAAAATAGTAATATGACACATGTTGCAATATATTGTATAATATAGAAATTAGGGTCGGATCAACGTAAAGACTTTTATAGGAACAATACATAATGTACTCAGTCAGGCTCTAAGATGTATAGCAAATAGCAAGGCGATTATGTATATAGAGACGAGACAACAATATAATTATTACACCATATGCCCATTATCATAGATTATAACTTACATGAAGGGCCTAAGTTTCGAGTCACATCCCCCAAATCGATATACTTTAATCAATCACCATAAGCCGATGTCTTCTTACTAGCTTCATTATAAATAAGTAAATGAAGACTCCGGAAGTATACTAAACAAGAAGACGTAATCGCAGTCACTACTGCTAATCATTATGTATGTATGTATGTATGTATGCGTGTAGTTCTTTACGTATATTTAATTAAACGAATGAATAATATAATATTTAATAACAGACTGCTGCCAACGTCAAAAGAAGGGCATTCAGCTAATTATATATAAATGATAAGATCCGACTTAGATCATACTTGTCAGCCTTATCTACTTTGCATTGAATCTACCCTTCTCATCCTCCTCATCCTCCTCATCTTCCCAACATCCATCCCGCAAAAAACAAACATGGGGCGAGATGGAAAAAAAAACATTTAAATAGACTGCGCTTGTAACTCAAATTTAATCTTTCGTGACCCCTAAGAAAAAATTAATCAATATAATCATGAAATTCATAGTGAAATTGCAGCTCGAATGTGTGTAGCACAAAATTATAAATAGTGAGATTAACTGACGGTGATTAAAAAAAAGAGCTTTACCTTGCCACCATCATCATGATCATCAAAACTTTTGCGATGATGAACATCCACCAACTCATTCTGGGCTTCGTTCGATTCGAAACGCCTAGACTCATAAATCCTTCCAGGAATCATCAGAAACCTCCCAACATCACCGGTCGCCGTAGAATTCCTCTGAAGTTGGCGGCGGTGCTGCGGCTGTGGCTTACAAAATGACGACGAGGGACCCGATGCATGACGGAAAAGATCGATTCCGCTGGCTGATGAATTACGAAGGAAAAATCGTGAGTCCGTAATTAAGGCTTGAATTGATCTTGATTTTCTTAAGAGTCCTGTTGCCATTGCCACACGAAAGGAGCTACCTAGAAACGGTAATATTGAAATGAGCAGGAAGTTGGGAACGCCTTTTGTCCTGTGATCCTTTTATGTGTGTAACACACGCACCCGCCAGGACTTCATGCATTTTGGTCCACAACGATTTCCCAAGTTATTATTTTTTTTGGCTTTTCAAAAAAAATGATAATATTTAAACATTTTTTCTTTGAGCATCAAAGCAACCAGTGTAGTTAGAACTTGTAATACTATGTCCTATTATTTAAACATCACACTTATTATTTCTAAACTTTATCTCATCATTTATACATCATATTCTATCATTTCTAAACTATATTCCATCATTTCTAAACTAAATCCTATTATTTAAACAGCATATCTTATCATTTGAATACTATCATCCATCATTTCTAATCCATACTCCTATAATTTCTAAACTATAGCTCACTATTTCTAAATCATATCCCATCATTCATACACCATACCCCTATTATTTCTACACCATGTCCCGTCATTTATATATCATGTAGCATCATTCTTAAACTATACCCCATCATTTCTACACCATACTCCATTTGAAATGATGGGATATGATATATAAATGGTGGGGTATGGTAGAGACATGATGGGATGTGGTACATAAATAGTTGGATATAGTGTAGAAATGATGAGTATGGTGTAGAAATGATGGGGCATGGAGGTTGAAATCATATTAGTGGCATCAAAGCAGTTGACACTGTGACTATAGTAGATGGAACTCAGCTGAACAAGATTTGATGGGATTTGGATCAATAAAGGGAATCAATAGGGTAGTGGGAAATAGCCATGAAAGACGAGCTTAAATAGCTTCTATCGGAGGTGCAACAAGAGATCATAGAGCATTTTCGATCACTAGTGTTCCAAACTCAAGCGGGGACACATTTTAATCCATGATCATCAAACTAACCACACAACTCATCCATGTCGGCTATGGAACCTTCGGTGATGAACATCGATCGTTCGATACAAGCACCCCCACCATCCCAACAGGAAAATCCTCAAGCTAATCTTCAACCAATGAGTAATCCATACATAACCCATCTATCAAATTTCCACACGAATAGCAAGAGTGGAATTCCCATGTTTCAGTGGAGAAGATGTCTTGGGATGGATCTATAAGGCGAACTAGTTTTTTGAGATGGATGACACCGCAGATAATGGGAAGGTACAACTAGTTGCAATTCACTTAGAGGGATTGGCTTTTGCAGTGGTATCAAGCGCATGCAAAGGCATGCCCCCATCTCATGTATTTGACTTGGAGTGAGTATAGAGATCTTATTATTTCTTGATTCGATTACTCCTTATGATGATCCTATGGCTGACATAAAAATTTTGCTACAAATGGGAACCCTGATGGCCTACCAGAATAATTTGATTCCCTACTTAATTAGATTATCTTACTCAAAGAATATGCTTTTAGCTGCTATTTAGGTGGTTTGCTCCCTTCAATCCAAACTTATGTTCGAATGTTTAATCCTAGATCACTAAAGGGTGTATATAATTTGGCTAAAATGCAACAAGCTGCAATACTCTTGCAAGTAAAAGAGAGTAAAACTGCAGCTAAATCTCCACTTCTAGCTAACTCAAAACCCTCAACCTGTAGTGTTGGGGGTTACAGGGGAGATATGGGTAAAAAAAAAAATCTATCCTAAGCTAAAATGGAGGCCAAGAGAACACGAACGAATGTTTCTAGTGTCCTGAAAAATTCTACCTAGGATATAGATGTGCAAAGAGATAGCTCCTTATCATGGATGTCATAGATGAAGGGGATGAGAGAAAGCTAGAAATGTCTGTGGTTGGGGGAGATTGAACTAGCTCAAGGGAACAATCCCCACATATCAATGCGTGCCCTTTGTGGAATTCTAACATATCACATCATGCAAGTGACAGGGCAGATTAAAAAGAGATCCATCATAACCTTGATTGATAGCAACTCAACCCATAATGTTTTGGATCTCTAGGTGGCCAAACAGCTGGGTTATCAATCAACCCCAACACCTCCCTTAGTTGTGGCAGTGGTAGATGGTAGTGCACTCAATAACACTTTCATTTGCAAAGGGTTTATGTAACACCCCAAAATTCACTATTTTTTTTAAAGTGGAATAATTTAAATTAAAATTTGTAAGTTATGGGGATGTTACTGCCACACCTAGTACCAGACCTATGCACTCCGACCGTTTCAGTATCAAGTGCTAAAGCTAAAGAAAAGATTAGCAATCAATTATAAATCAAGACAAACTAAACTCCAAATAAGCATTAAACGGTTGTAAAAAAAAATCAGAGTATGCATAAAGAATTGTAATTCATTTCCAAAAGAGAAATAAGCTTACAACCGATAAAAGGTTCATTTAAAATACTCAATCGAGTAATAAATTATAAAAGGGTAAATTTGATACACAAGAAATAGCATAATGAAATAAAATCACATGAAGAGAAAATACAACCATGACACTCTCGAACTTTGAGCCAAAACACGCTCAACACTTAGCCCCGCCGGATGTCTCGCCCACCTGCACAAAGTCAGAAGGGCATACTACTCGTGAGAATGAGTAGCACCTATAAAAAGGGTGATCAATACACTACGTATTGAGTAAGGTAACCAAGCACTAAGGCCAACACATAAAATTACATAAACCATGCATAAGAATAAAAGAACATAAAGGCCAACATGATAACATAATAACGAACAATCATTCGAGTAGATACATAAATGCCCATTTATAGTTCGGATTAATTATTTAAGTAATCTTTTATCGGAATTCAATACACACCATGCCTTTTTCAAATCCATGTAAGTACAGGAACACCCCACTATTTTAGCCGATGGGCTAGTCACTTGCGGGACAATAGTCCACACCACTATTTCTGACTGGTGGATCTGTCTGATTCCTGCTCACATGGTGTTCCACTATAAGTAATTAGTATCTTTTAAGTGTCTTTGCAAACTCTAGTTTGTGTTTATTGAGCTCGAGGTCACCCTACTATTATTGCCGGTGGGCCGGTCACTTGCGGGACAAAGTCCACACCACTATTTTTCGCCGGTGGATCGGTCACTTGCGAGACAATAGTCCACACCACTATTTCTGATAGGTGGATCGATCTGGATTCGGCTCAATAATATTTCACTTTAAATTATTAGTGCCTTAAATATATTATTCGGAAGCTTTCACCCTGGACATGCATGAATCATTCCCTTTATACTTCACACATCACAAATCATGAATTCTATCCTCATAATTACATTTTAATCACCAAATACACACGATACCACAAAAACTCTAAGCAGCCACAACAAACCCTAATTGTCCACACAAACCCTAGATTCGAACTATATAAAACCAAAGATTCATCCATACCAAACCCTAAATTCAACCCATACAAAACCAATGATTCATCCATACCAAACCCTAAATTCGAACCATATAAAACTAAAGATTCATCCATACCAAACCCTAAATTCAATCCATACAAAACTAAAGATTCATCCATACCAAACCCTAAATTGAATCCATACAAAATCAAATATTCATCCATACCAAGCCCTAGATTCAAACCATATAAAACCCAAAGATTCATTCATACTAAACCCTAAATTCAATCCATACCAAACCAAAGATTTATCCTTACCAAAACCTAAATTCAAACCATATAAAACCAAAGATTCATCCTTGCCAAACCCTAAATTTAAACCATATAAAACCAAAGATTCATCCTTACCAACACTAAATTCAATCCACACCAAACCAAAGATTCATCCTAAACTCAAACCATATATAACCAAAGATTCATCGATATAAAACATAAATTAGATTCTCCCATATAAAACCCTAAATTAGATTCTCCCATACGACATCATAAATTAAATTCTCCCATACAAACCATAAATTATATTCTCCCATACAAAACCATAAATTAAATTCTCCCATATAAAACTATAGATTAAATTCTCTCACACAAAACCATACAAAACCATAAATTAGATTCTCCCATACAAGACCATAAATTAGATTCCCCCTCACGAAACCATAAATTAGATTCTCCCATAAGAAACCATAAGTTATATTCTCCCACACAAAACCATAAATTAAATTCTCCCTTATAAAACCATAAATTAGATTCTACTCTTCCACTCATGGATCATTAAAATACTTAGGTCAACTCACATCCCTTGGTCAACTTATTTCCCCATTCTCCATTTTCATCCTTTCCCCCATACAAATCATATTAATATCCTCACATGCATGTCTTATAGGGTCACAACACATATCATCACATATACATAATACTCATGCCATATAACAATACAAGAACATGCTTGAACTCCACATCATACCACACATGATATCAATATAACGATAACCATAGGATGCATAACATATAAGGCATAAAATGCACATTAACACATAAAAGGCCTTAGTAACACCCTTACCTAAAATGACACCGGTCTTGGAGCACGCTCCTACGCCTCCTTAGGGCTTGACAAAATAATAACATATTAATAAAAATAACATTAACAAATTTCTAACTTTACTAAAGATTTAAGAAATAATAGAAATATTATAAAAGTTGATAATATAGGATTAAATACTTTACCCTAATAATAATAATAGCAAAGATACTAAAAATCATATCAATGAGAATATAAATAATAATAATAATAATAATAATAATAATAATAATAATAGTAAGGATAATATTTGAAGATAAAATGAAGTAGGGTTTCTACCCCACATTGAAAAATAATAAACTTATTAAATAATAATAATAATAATAATAATAATAATAATAATAATAATAATAATAATAATAATAATAATAACACTAATAAGAATAATAAATGCTATTGATAAAATATTAATAATAATAAGACTTGATATTTATAATACTACTACTATAATTCAAAATAGGCACAATAGGGTTTCAGCCCTATATAGAATAATAATACCAACAATAAAAATAACAACAACAACAACAACAACAACAACAACAACAACAACAATAATAAAAATAGCAACACTAATGGTAAAATAGTTGTAATAATAATAATAATGGAATAACAATAATAATAACAATTTTGAAATAGTAATAATAATAATAATAATAATAACATATTAATATTAATAATAAAAATAATATAAATAATAATAATAAAAAAATCAAAATAAAAATACAATATGGCTTCAGCCCTCAACAAAAATAATAATAAAAACATTAATACTAATAATAATAATACATATTAATAATGGAAATAATAATAATAATAATAATAATAATAATAATAATAATAGTATTTATATTCAAATAAATGAAATAAAATAAAATAAGGCTTGTAAAAATAGGGAGAAGGGTTGAGAGGGTCTAGGGTTCAACCTTAGGCTAGAGGGGATTAGCGGCACAGGCGGCGGTGGCCTGAAAAAGGGAAGAAAAGGGGAAAAGTTGGATGCTAGAAAAAAGATAGGGAGAATGAAGGTGGGAGTTGGTGTGTTTAAGACTGCCTAGAGGGAGAGGAGTTGAATTAGGGCGGCGACATAGCCAAAGGTGGCGGCACACGGCGGCGGCGGTGGCCGAATGGGGAAGAAGGAGAGGGAGGAAGAGGAAAATAAAGGTAGGGGAAGGTAGAGGAGGGTCTACAAAAGAGAATGGGAGGTGAAAGAAGCGGCGGCAGCGACGGAAGAGGTGGCTAAGGGCGGCACAAAGGGTGGCAGAGACAGAAAATAGGGTTACTCGAGGAGATAACTTTACACGGCCGAGGTGGCTCATGAAGGAAGAATTGAGGGATGAGGGAGGTTTAGGTAGTTAGAGGGCGGTGCAAGGATGAGTTTGGTGGTCAGAGATGGTGACGAAGTTGGCCGGAGGCGGCGGACAAGGCGTCTAAAGGGGTGGCGGTGGCAAGGTTGGAAAATTCTGGGCAGGAATTAAAAGCTCAATATAAGACAGCTTACTAGGGTATTTATAGATTTTAGAAGGGAGTTTTAGGGTTTTGTGGGTTGGCTACGGGGTAAGGCAGGTAGGGTTAGGGTTACCGGCGGCGAGGTTGGCCGGTGGGAGTCAAAGTGGGGTAAGGGTTGTGCAAGCCAGGGGGAGGGAAAAACGCGCGAGAAGAAAGGAGAATGGTTGGATGATGGGGTCGATGGATTAGCAGGAAAAATATAGGGAAAATGGCCGGTCAAAGGGGGAGATCGGCGGCGGATTTCTCGGAGGTGGTAGTGAGTTGCAGGTCGACGTCGGTGTGGCAGGTGCGAAGGAAGAAGAAGAAAGAAAGGGGGCGAACCGACAACTCGGTGGAGAAAAGAAAGAAAAGAAAAGAAAGGGAGTCAGCCGGTCGGGCGACGCAAGGTGAGGGCGTTTAAAGTATATGCCGCATTTTGGTGTAAAAAGGGATAAAGAACGGCATTCCGGGGTAGGCAGCACTGAAGGAGAAACGGATGGATGGTTTGGGCCGTGAGAAGGAAAAAGGAGAGAAGAGAAGAAGGACTTGGGCCGCTAGGCTGGCCTAGGCCGGGGAGGGGAGGAAGAAAAAAGAAAAGAAGAAGAAAGAAAAAGAAAGAAAAAGGAAGAAAGAAAAGGAAAAAGGAAAAGGTGAAAAAGGAAAAATAATGGGTTAGGTTAATTAAATTAATTAGAATATTTAAGATATTTAAAAATAATAATATTTAAATTCCTTTTTAGGCTAATTTAGGATTTTTGAAAGGTTTTTCATAAATTCCATTTTAATTAGTAAAACACCCTAATTTTCTCCAATTAAATTATTTATAAAATTTATATTAATTTGAAACTATTTTCTCCTTCTTATTTTAAATAAAATACTTTATTTAATTAATTTTTAAAATAAAATCCTTAATTAGCTAAAATACCCAAATTTCTCCTAATTAAAATACTTATAAATTTCTTCTTGATTTTCCCTAATTAAATATCCTTTTATTTTAATAAAAATAATTTATTTAAATAAT